>CM051470.1:2705113-3905113 GCA_028015225.1 Carex myosuroides | reverse complement strand
GTCATTGGAATCAGTATCTGGAGAAATCTATACTGTTTATGTTATTATTCTATTATTTATATGTTATTATCATTTTTTTAGTACAATAGTTGCTTTAGTTGCTTCTTTTGCTGAAGGAATTTACTTGTTACAGGGAAACATGGATAAAGTTCAAGATTCAGAACCTCCAACACCAGTTTCCATTATGAGAATGGGCTCAAAGTAAGTTTTTGAATAACTGGCATATATTAATGGCATATATTAACTGGCTTTAGTTTTGAATTTGACTGTTGTATGTTATTGTTTGTCCCTGCACTAGAAGTCAGTGTCATCACTAAGAGTGACTTAGTCGGGTGACACAATTATCTTCCTCTGCTTTGCATCTAGCTGTTAATATGGCCTATAAGAAGTAATAAATGTATGAAATTGGTTTTGTAGTTTGTGTTGACTTTTTAGCTATTCAGTGGATTAAAAAAGCACTTGCCTAGATCAGTGGATCGAAAGGTATCACTGATGATACAAAGAAAATAATGGATGCAATGTTTGTGGCAGCAGTCCAACAGCTTGAAGGGGGGCAGATTGATGTGAGCACGGTTAGATTGACTAATCCGCCGATGCAATGTTTGTAGTAGTGCTATATCGCTACTGATCTGCTGCTTCTGGCGGATCCTGATCCGATCTGGTAATATTTAGAGTCTGATCTGATCTGATCTAATAGATCAGCTGTCGATCTGGTCTGGTTTTGTAAATTTTTTATTTTTCTGATTTAAATTTTCAGGATTTATATAATAGGTTTACATGATCTATACAGTATTTTATATGATTTACCAATCAGGTTTAAAGGTTCTGTAGAGTATTTTACAAGATCTATTTAATATTTTTACATGATATATTCAATAGTTTACATGATCTATGCATTGTTTTTCTTTTCTTTATTTTATAGTATCTGTTTAACAGTTTTACAGAATATATGCAATAGTTTACAGGATATATGCAATTGTTTTCACATATCTCATATTATCTGAATGTCTGTTTTTATTTACATTATTCGACATATAAATTTTGCTGATTTAAAATCTTCTATACATTATTTTATAGAATTTTTCCAATGATTTACAGGATTAGAATTTGAAATGCATTAAACTATTACATGATCTCTACTTAACAGTTTTATAGGATATGTCAGTTATTTTACAGATTTTATGCAATAGTTTTATAGAATGTATCAGTTATTTTACAAGTTTCATTTAATAGTTTTCCAGGTTTCATGCAATAGTTTTATAGGATATATCAGTTATTTTACAGGTTTCATGCAATAATTGTATATGATGTATCAGTTATTTTACAGGTTTTATGCAAAAGTTTTATATAATGTATCAGTTATTTTACAGATTTCATTCAATAATTTTTCAGGTTTCATGCAATAGTTTTATAGGATATATCAGTTATTTTACAAGTTTCATGCAATAGTTGTTCAACTATTTTTTCAGGATTTTGCTAATGATTTACAGAATTATGACTTGAAGTTTTTATTAATTTGTTGATATCATTTTTTTCTTTCAGCTAAACATGATTGGAAAGATGTTGGTATTATTAAAGAGGTGTGCCCAAAGTAGGAAGAAGTCTTTTACCAAATTTTTTTTCTCCTCAGTCTCTCTTCCAAGTAGAGCACAAGCGAAAATTACTGTTATGGATGCCACATACTTTACAAATAGGTAATTTTTTATTGATATCAATTTTTCAGTATTTATCTAATTGTTGTACAGGATATGTACATTGTTTTACAGGATATATGAATCAGGTTCAAAGGGTATGTACAATATTTTGTAGTATATATTTAACATTTTTACAGGATATGTGGAACACTTTACATAATCTATGAATTGTTTTTCTTGTATTGTTTTTTACATCATATGTTAAGTAGTTTTGTAGTATATATTCATTAGTTTTACAGTATTGATCTAATTGTTGTACATGATATATACATTGCTTTACAGGATATATGAATCAAGTTCAAATGTTGTGTACAATATTTTGTAGGATATATTTTACATTTTTACAGCATATGTACAACAGTTTACATGATCTATGCATTGTTTTTCTTGTATTATTTTTTACATCATATGTTGTGTAGTTTTTTACATGATCAGCTGTTTGCCCCTCAGTTTGACACTGTCAAATGGCTGTTAGTTCCAATTTGTAAGAAGAAGCATTGGGTTCTGGTTGCTGTGGATGTTCCTGGTGTGAAGATTCGTTACTACACATCAGCTGGTGGAGAAAATGGATATCTGCAGTACCACTGGCACACGATCAAATGGCTGAGAGAGTTCCTTGCCTGGAGAACTTGTGAGTGTTTTATTTAAAAAGTTTCAGTTAATTTACAGGTTTTATGCACTTAATTTACAGGATTATGACTTGAAGTGTGCCTGAAATTTGATGATATCCTTTTTTCTTTCAGCTAACACAGCTTGGATAGATGTTAACACTACTCGAGAGAATTGCCCTCAGCAGGAAGAAGGTTCGATGGATTGCGCAATATTTGTGTTGCGTTATGTCTACAACTTGATAACCGATAACCCTATGAATTTCACGCAGGTAATTTTATTAACTTTAACATTTTATAGTATATGTGCAATTGTACTGTGATTAGATTTAGTTTACAGCAGATGTGCAATTGTACATGATACATATAACAATTTTACAGGATACATAGGACAAATTTACAGGTTACATAATTTAGACAGTTTTTACTGTGATTCACTTTGGTTACAGTATTCTTTTACTGTGATTCACTTTAGTTTACAGCATATGTGCAATTTTACAGGATACATCTAACAATTTTACAGGATATGTAGGACAAATTTACAGGTTACATAATTTAGACAGTTTTAACTGTGATTCACTTTGGTTACAGTATTCTTTTACTGTGATTCACTTTAGTTTACAGCATATATGCAATTTTACAGGATACATCTAACAATTTTACAGGATATGTAGGACAATTTTACAGGGTACATATAACAATTTTACATAATAAATTTCACATGATACATCAATAATTTTGCAGGATACATATAACAATTTTACAGTATGTTGCTTTGATTGTTTACATCTGCTAATGGTTCATAACTCCAATTTTTAACCTTGCTTATGTTTTTTTTTTTGCAGGATGATATATCAAATGAACATGTGGTTCTAACGATGAAACTTCTCACTCATCCGAAAAATGTGCACCAGAGGGTTATGAAGTGAAGAAGTCATGTTTGTATTGATGTATTAGCCATGTTTTTTGTTGAATTTTTCTCTGTGCTTGTGAACAATTATCAGTGGTAACAATTATTGGTGGTAACAGTTATGGATGGTGACATCTTATAGTTGATGGTTATAGTTTATGGTTTTGAACAGTTTATTTTGTGATTAATGAAATTTTATAACTTGTATATGTTATTTGGATACCATTTTACAGTATTGAAGTTTTGCTATTAACATATGTCAGTTTTATAGTTTGCATCTGCTAATTTTACAGTATGTAAGCCTTTTTTTACATGATATAGATCGATATACAAATATTAATAATTGAAGAAAAAAGAAAAAAAAAATACGAAAAAAAAAAATTTAAATTTTAATATCGAAAAAAAAATATTTAATTTTGATGCAAAAAAATTAATTTTGCACAATTTTAGGTGTTATTTGTAAATAACTACAAGTTTGAGAAGTGGCTTGTTTTTGAAACCTTCTAGAAGCCGTCAGTTTTTCAAGTACAGCTGGAAGTACAGTGTTTTTGTAAGTTGCTAACTGTTTGCAACTAACTTGGGGACCACTCCCAACTAACTTGGATTGTTGGACTTTTAAACTTCTTATTATACATGATTTGTTGTTGAAGTTTACAGTATTGGTTATAGATTTTTACAGTATTCGGGCAAGGCAAATGACAGTTTTTTTGGGGAAAAACTGGGGATAGAAGCTTGGAGACAATTAGTCGCTTCCTTTGTAATATATATTTGCCTTGTCAGCCAATACATAATATGTGCGTTTTTATTATGAAGTTATAACATTTTGTCCTTGTTAGCCACGTTTTAATGAAAAGACTAGTTGACAAGACATGCCTGTACTAGACTTAGTATCAAGAAGACTTGGAGTCAACACTCAATACGACAGGAGGGTAGTTCAACATTATTACAAAGGGACAATTATATATTGGTGTCAGCTACAGTGACAAAAGAATTATATTCTGTATTGGTTCGGCGGGGTAAAAAAATTGTCATTCAGTATAATTCGGAAATGATTCGGAATTATCCGTATCAGAGATTTCAGTCTCACAAGAGAGAGAAAAAAACTAGAAAAAAAAGATTGAGAATTATTCGCGAATAATTCAGTCAAAGTTTGGTCAACCGAATAATTCATCGTTTAGTTCGTCATCACAAAAAAATGTATTATTCACGAATCTTGTGACTATGGTGTCAGCTTGCTCACTGTACAGGTTTATGGGTAGAACTAGGAAACTGGATCCGCTACTTTTCTCAAAGAAAAGCGAGTTCGTATCTTTTTAGGTACTGCACCGAATTACAAATAAATATGGCACAATCTTAGCCAAGTGATTAAAATTCAGTGCCTCAATATTACAGAAAACGCGACTATACACGGTTAAAAAAGCTAATGACACACGGTTCTGCAACAGTACACACATCGTGTATGAAAATGTCGATACATTGTATACAGTTAGAGTACCGTGTCTATATATAATTAACATACACGGTTCCTACAACAAAACTGTGTCAGATCTCCAAAAAAAAACGCTAATACAGGTGTTTTATACACGGTCATTGTAACCGTGTATAATAAGAAGAGTTAATTTAATCTACATTTATTCCATTGCCAATATCTGGTTCTGTTGGCCATGCTCATGCCAACTAAGCTGACTGATGGGTATCCCCAACTAAGCTGACGTTAACGTTGGAGCTGGAAGACTATTCGCTGAGCTGGAAGATAAGAGATTGGAGAGTGATAGGACATGGGATTCTCATGTGAAGGTAATCAGATTTTAATTTTATCTACATTTATTTCATTGCCTCCCCCCAACTAAACTGACGTTGGAGCTGGAACATATAGGTTAAAGAGCGACATGACCTTCACCAGCTCTTTTCTAATTATTGTGCATACATAACCTTCATGCACTGGAACTAGAGGACTCCGAGTAGGCCTGTTATCTCAATTAAAAATAAGAAAAGAATAATCAATTAAACCTTCGAAGTGTTTTCACAAGTGAGACGTTTAATTATAATGGATATTGTAGGAATAATTTATTGCAAGTCAGAAAAATTATAACTTGTTATCTCAATAATTAATGTTTCAAAAGTGGGACTTTATCAAGATTTTTTTTTAGTACTTTGAGGAAATCCAGGAAGAAAAATGAGAAATAAAAATATGTCGGAAGTAGTGCTTGAAGCATTTTCATTAACAAAACATATATATTATTTTATAGAATCATTCAATCAAATTAACCTAACATATAATCCAAAATTTAGTATTTTTGTTTAAATTAAATAGAATTGTTCATGAGATTTGCTTTAAAAAAATTATATCTAATACAATATAAATTAAGTTATATAATAACAATTTCTATAAAACAATCTTAATTAATAAGTCAAGTAAATTTCATAATATGCTGAAATTTCAGAATACACAAATTTTAGAATATATTTTGATATGTTGAAATTTTATCGTTGATTTAAAACCACAAAATATGTAATCTAAAAAAATTAAAAGAATTTTATATTTACATGCGAAAATCTTTTAATAATGTCTACGGAGTTTATATGCAGGACCGGCAAAAAGTTCACATTTTTTCACTACTACAGAATTTTATATTTTCTTACTGCAGAAACCATACACCTCATGGATCCTTATATCTGCCCCACAATTCCATTTTTTGAGTATATGTTCGACACATCATATTGGTCTAGCTAGGGGCATAACACGGGTCCTTATATCGGCACTCCTTTGAATAATACATCCATCCATGTGCGGTTTTAAGTTTCCATGTGGCTCCCATTATCATGTTTGTAATTAAGATCAGAGCATATTTTATTTAGTTATTTTTTAATGCAAAATGTAATGGTTCCGTGCTGGAGTAAGGAAACCAGTTTTAAATGACGGAAACTGAGTGAGAGGAAGCATCCATTTAATTAAGACCCCCCTTAAGATAAAGTTCATCCAATAAGAAAAAAAATAAAAGACGAATGAGAGAAGAGATGCTGGAGTCCTTAGTAAAATTATGGAACAAGCTAGAGCTCAGGGTGCTTGTGATCAGCAGCCTCAGCATACAAATCTTGCTCCTTGGTCTCGCCGGCTTTCGGAAGTATGTAATTTCGTTCCGGTACGCCCAAACGACCGCTATAACGTGGCGAGGTCCTCTGGCTCTGATGTTCCACTGGTTTCTTTGGTTTGTGTACCTCATGGCTGACTACGTGGCCATAGTTGCTCTTGCATACCTCCCCAAGAGCGAAGATAAGGCTTCTCCTCAAAGCAAGACTCACCAACTACTCATGTTTTGGGCCCCATTCTTCCTCCTCCACCTTGGTGGGCAGGACACCATCACTGGCTTGTCCATTGAAGATAATGACCTGTGGTCGCGGCAGTTGTTAACACTACTATCTCAGGTGGCACTTCTAATATACAATTATTCCGCATTGAACGTGCAAATTGGAGAGCTGTGGCCACCTGCCGCTCTCATGTTTGCGGTGGCGATCTTCAAGTATGGTGAGAGGATCTGGTGTTTGAAGCGTGCTAGCATGTCTGGCTTGCGGAGTTCCATGATCCCTTTACCTGATCCAGGCCCAAATTATGCCAAGTTCATGCAGGAGTACACATCATCTAAAGCAGTTGGGCTTAATGCCCAAATCATGATCGAGGAGCTTAAAGGTGATATGGAGAGCCAGCAAACTCAAGAATCAGAAGAGAGGAAGTCTCTCAAATATGCTGAAGTTGTGTGCAAGGCATACGAGTTCTTCCCAATATACAAGCGCCTCTTTGTGGACCTAAATCTGAGCTATAAAAATCGGGAGGTACTCCAGATGTATTTTGAGGGCCTTGGATACAGTGATGCCTACAAGTTGATTGAGATTGAGCTCTCCTGGATGTACGACATCTTTCATTCCAAATGTTCTATTATTTTTGAATTCAGACACTATGGCTGGGTTTCTCGTGTGATCACTCTAGTCATTACTATGGCAGCCCTTTGTTTATTTGCAATGTCTGACCATACTGGGTATGGACGGTTTGAGACTACTCTGACGTACGTGCTGCTAGTAGGTGCAGTTGGTTTGGAATTCCTTGCACTTGTTTTTATGCTTCTGTCATTCTGGACCTATGGGGCAATGAAAGAATCCGGCAGTTGCCGTGCTCTGTCAGATTTCCACTTTTCTATTCTGAAAAAATTGAGGCCTCAGAGAAAGCCAAGATGGTCTGATAAAATGGCCCAGTATAGTCTCCTTACATACTCCCTTGAAGATCGGCCTTATTGGTGGAAGTCCATAATAAAATTGGTCGGTTTCAAAGAGACTTGGGATCATTATCGGTACACTACATATGCTACTGTTAATGAAGGTCTCAAGAACTTAGTGTTTCAAGAGTTGAAGAATAAAATGAAAGACATAATGAATACAGCTCCTAACAGGGGATTCACTTCCAATAGGGGCCAGTGGGTAATTCAGCGTAAGCGTTACGACCAAATTTTTGGTTGGAGCGTGGAGGTTGATTGTGACGCGAGCATCATGTTGTGGCACATAGCAACCGATCTATTATTCCTTGACCCTGAAAAGCCTGTGTCCACCTCAGAGGAACAGGAATGGGAACCGGAACGGGATATAAGCCAACACATTTCAAACTACATGATGTTCCTGCTCATCGAGCGACCTTTTATGATGCCTGATAGCACTTGGGAGATTTCATTTGGTGACACCTTGGCAGAGATGAGGAACTTCTTTCAGCGACCGGGTGCTATGAACAAAAATGATGCTGTAAGAATGATACTAGATGTGAACACGGATTATGACCCAGAGCTTATTAAAGGTGATCGCAGCAAATCAGTGCTATTCAATGGATGCAAGCTTGCACACAATTTAAAGGAAAAATTCATCACTAGTGAGAATCGTGAACAAGATTGGAATCAAATGTGGAGATTTATCAGCGTTGTGTGGGTCGAGATGTTGTGTTATGCCGCCAGCAACTGCAGAGGGCAGATCCATGCAAAGCAATTAAGTAAGGGTGGAGAGCTTCTCACCGTCGTCTGGTTGCTGATGGCTAACTTTGGCATGGGAGAGAAGTCCCGAAAAGATAAAGGTAAAGCCCGTGCCAAGTTGATTATATCCAGATGATGCGGTGTACTCATCAGTCCTTTTAATTTTAGGAATCTTCATATTGTATCTTATTTTTGCCCTTCAGCTATATGTTTCAATTTGTTCCCCCTTTTTTTATACAAGTTTTTGTTGTTGTTTCCGTATGCCCACAAATGTTAAAGCCTTGTATTCTTACATGTTTTCCAGCTATTATTGTAGACTTGTATCACCAATGTTTGCTTCGAGTTTACCTTTTTAAGTATATATTCTTATTGTTCACTTATTGCTTTCACGACATTTAATGAACATTTTACTAGTATACGACTACGAGATAAAATCATTTCATTTCATTACCCCTCCTTCACGCTCTCCCTTTAAATTATAAACAAGTCTCATTTGGAATCTTTCTCAATTGATTTTTTTTTTTTACAAGCAGTGGGGAGGCAGGGAGCACTCACCAATTTCATTAAAATAAAACCACACAACAGGAAGCTGGTACCAAACAACTGGTACACACTTCCTGTTATTTTCCTTACAAATTACAACACAATCACAATCACAGTACTTACCAAACAAAGACCTGCATAGAATGTAATAAGTGGCATAACATAGCCAAGACATCTAAAATATAAACACATGGTATCTCAAACCAAATGTAGAATTAAGCAAATAAACCCTCAACTAAGTCAAATTCATAAAGGATTGGTATAGCCTCAGTTCTTCATCTTCTTTTTATGCAAATCATCCCCTGAACTGGTACTAATTAATCATAAAAGGACTATAAAAGTATCATGGCTTCACTTCTTCCTCTACCAAACCCAGGGGTTAGGCTTGTTATCAGTCCCCTGCCCCTGTGGACTTCCAATTTCCAATTGTTGCCCTGTAAAGATATGATTTGATAATGGGAGTAGAACTAGGGTGTTCCTAAGTTCACCAATTCTCTTTGTGAAACTCAACTCTAAAATCTATCGGATTGACTTCAAATGACGAATCTGAATCGTTGAAATCATAGAAGGAAAAATCAGAATCGGAATTGAGATTGGCACCGTTCGATCCCGATCCGGATCGGAAAAATCGGTCAGAATCGGCCGAATCGGATCGGAAAATCGGACTTTTTTGCTAGAAGCTTGTACAAATTGAAATTCTCATATATATAAATGAGTT
Source organism: Carex myosuroides (assembly GCA_028015225.1). Classification (NCBI taxonomy): domain Eukaryota; kingdom Viridiplantae; phylum Streptophyta; class Magnoliopsida; order Poales; family Cyperaceae; genus Carex; species Carex myosuroides. Next base: position 3,895,634 of record CM051470.1, on the reverse strand, counting down.
GTTTTTTTAACAACAAAAGTTGTATGGTGTGGTGGTAGTTGACTTTGGTTGCTTAGCTAGAGGGCATGGGTTCGATTCATGCAGAGAGCTCAAAAAAGTTTTAGAGTTTGTTTAATTCGCATTTCAGCCGTTTCAGTAGAATCGGTCTACTTCGGTCCGGAACGGCCGAAATTTGACTGGAATCAGGTCGGAATGGCCGAAATTTGATGAAATCTATACTATCCGCGTAACTCGGCCTGAAATCGGATCGGTACGGTCCGATCCCGCTCCGGAACTGCCGAATTTTCCTTCTATGGTTGAAACCCGTCTACCTTACAAGTGATGCGTCCATAAATTATTTTTTTTTATTTTCGAATTAATTTGTATAGAGTCAAGTAGTAAAATTAATTTATGAAACTACAATTAATTTATGAAACTTCTAATTTTGACCGCTTAACTTTATACTAAATTAATACGAAATTTAATTTTTTTTGCATGTAGACACATCACTCGTATAGTAGATGAGTTTCAACTGTTCGAATTCCTCATTTGAAGTAAATCCAATAAAATTTAGAGTTGAGTTCACAAAAAAACTTGGTGAACTTAGGAACACCCTAGTTCTACTCTGATAATGGTGTTATGTCTGTAGGCATTATACAACCTAACTTTGTATATAGGTTTTCAGATTTGGCCTTATACTAGAAAGTAACTAATGAAATGATTTAAACACCTATCTTTCTTATGGATGTAGGGGTTTGATTAAAGCATAAAGCATTCCTATTAAACCAAATTGTCCACAGTACAGCCATGGGCGGATCCATAAAGGCCCATGTGTACTTGCCTACATGTGGATTTCAAATTTTTTTTTGACTCAGTGTAATATTGTTCATGTGCCTACTTCTTGTCCAGCAAGGCGTCTAATCCATGGTTTGAAAAATCGGCCGATTCCGAGTCAACTCGGTATCGGCTGTGTCCGATCCGATTTTCACCCGAGTCTCGCGCCCATGCAAGTTTTTCAGCAAAACTCGGTTGAACAGTGTTTGACTCGACCGAGTTAGCTGATTTTCAGACCGAGTTATACCGAGTTTGACCGAGTTTTGGCTGAGTCAGCCATTAAAACTTGATTAAAATCATTTTATGTAAAAAGATGTTTGTAAAATGGCCGAGTTATACAGCTAGAGAGTTGCATACAAGCTGGAGTCATACAAATCTAAGTTAATTACTAATTTTGTTAGAATAATGCATATTAATGTTAGAATAGTACGTACATATTTTTTGTTAGTTAAATATTAATATACAAATCTAAGTTAATTACTAATTTTGTTCTCCATTATTTTGTTCGACATTATAATTAATTTATAATATCTTGTTACTTAATTTGAAATAGACACAACGATGAGTTGATCCAACCAGCTCGGCATAGCTTATGGCAATAAAAAATGTGTTCTATTTGTAATGCTTGTATTACATTATATAATTAGTAGATTATTTGAATGTAATATTTTGTGTTAACATAGTTTTTCTACAAATTATTTTTTATCAATTTTTTTCTATCTTTTGGCTATAAAATAAGCTTCAGCCAAAAAAATCCGAGTTTCCAAGTCAACTCGGCCGATTCCGGCCGATTCATCAGATTCTGATTTCACGGTCAAGATTCCAATTCCGAGTTTCAGAACCATGATCTAATCCTGACTCAGAAAAAATTAAACTACAAGCCCATCTGATCCTGCGCTGAATGCTGCTGCCTCCGCTTTTCGCTAGAGAGAAACTCTTCCGCTATTCGCTAGAGATAAAAAAAATAAAAAGAAAAAGAAAACTTAGCTGCGCTAGAAAGCTTCGCTTCTACGCTAGTTATAGGTGTAAGGTGCGTGGAGAGAAACTTTGAGTTAATTTAAGCTCTTATAATAACGCGGAGCAAATTATACTTCCTGTCAATCAAGAAATGGTTTCATCAGACGGTCATAATCTAAACATAAATATAAATATTCTGTTAGCTAGTAATAGGTGATATGAATTCTATATTTTTGTCCGTCTGAAAAGAAGAAATTTGTATTTAAATCGAAAAAAGACTAAAATTATTGGCACTGGATGCACCCAGTTCCGACATTTTTATTAATATCCAAAGTTTAATAGAAATTATTGGCACTGGACGCACCCAGTTCCGGCCATTTTGTAGCCGGCTTAGTGTATTTTTTTTTATCGCAAAAAATCTATAAAAAGGCTCTTTTCTTCTCTCTCCTCCACACAATTCACTCAACTCACAAAATAGAAATGAAGGAAGGGACATAGAGAAATATAAGGCGATTTTTGCGGCGAAAAGACCGATATTTGAAGGGGGCCAAAAGGATGTCTAATCGTGGCCCAGCGAGAGGAGGATCAAGTAGTGATCGAGGTAAAAAAGAGGAAAAGAAGAACAATTGTCAAGTATGCCGTGATCCCCGTAACTATTATGTATGTACGATGAAGGAATGGATTAAACGGCCTATTCGGTATGAAATTTCAGACGATAACTTTGTGAAAAATCTCTACGGTTTTGGTTTGAAAAAAAAGAAGAAGGTTGATCCAGAGCCTCCAGCATCGGACGATAAGTTTGTTCCGTGTACTGGTAAGGCTACCACTTCGTCTGCTGTGACTGATCCAGATCCAACAAATTCCGATGATAATTTTGTTCCATGCACTTTCAAGGCTCGTTGTAAGAAGTAGACTTATTTAGAATTTATATTGTATTAGTAGGGTTCAAAATTTGGATGCATTTGAGTTTGGTTCTAAGAATTAGTATTTTATTGTAGTTGGATGAATTAGGTTGTAATTTCTTTGAGTATTAATTAATTTCATTACTTCTTATTTAGTAGCCCCATGTTGTTTCCTCTGAAGACGTGAGAAATAGAGTCCCAAGTACATGACAATAAAGTAGTCTCGTATAAAATAATAAAGTACACACAAATTGCAAATAGAGTTCACACAATTTTCACAACATGCATATAAATCACCTATTACTACCACGTCTAAAATTTAATCTCCGAAATAAACCACTTGCGAAAGATGACCTACCAGATGGCCTACCAGATGGCTCTAGTTGCCTACTAAATGGCCCGGCTTGGGTTCCAGATGGCGCTGCTTGGCTTGTAGATGCCCTTGTTGTACGTTGTAGGGCGCAGAAAGTTGCACAACGGGGTGGAAGGTGTGTGCATGTGTTAAATGCCTCAGGGTTCAATGCTCTCATTTTTCAAGACATGGAGGAGAACATCGAATTTGAAACATTTATTTTCTTTCTACAATTCCTTCGGTTCACCCTCGATTGAACTACTGTTCATAATTAGTCTATCGAGAGAGTTTATTGATTGTGGGGACGTTTAACTCCCAGCAGGCGCAAGCTCCCACTGTTAATTACATCAGATGACCCTTCCAAACCATACTGAACACCTCGTCCATTCCGGGATTTGTGCCTATTTGTTGTGAATTGAATAAAGGGGCTAAAAGGGGACTCATGTATAGATTCTAGTATTGATCTGGTTTTCCATATGTTTGGGTATATGCATGTGTGTGGTTTCCTATTTAAAATTATATTTTTGAAATAATAATTTGAATATTTGAGAGGGTTATATATATTGTTTGTTTATATTTCAATTATGACATATTTATATATATATATATATTGTTGATTGTTTAAGAAATGAAATCATTTAATTTTGAAGAAAGGGTATTTTGGTCATTTCAGAATTTGGCTGATGCTTGACATGTTCAATTTTGATTTAGAAACATGAAGAATTCAATTTGGGTTCATTTGGAGGTGGTTTGAGTTGATTTGGACTTAAGATGAAGAAGTTATGATTGAAAAGGACTGGGAAGGACCTACTTGTAAATATTTATATTTTATCAGGGACCTATTCGTGAAGCTGGAAAGATATTAAGTTATGATTTGGGTTTTAAATGAGGTTTCATCTGAGAATTGGGCCTTTCAGGGCTTATTTGAGAGAACTTTGAGTTGTGAGGGACCTTTATATGAATATATAGGGACTGTCCTGTAAATATTAAAAGCCAGAAGGGTCTCATTGTAAACAGGTTTTTTTTATTTTGATGATCCTATTTAATATTCGAACTTGGAGATTCGTGTTGGACTTTCAGGATTGATGTTTGGTTTTGAGATGTGCATTTCCATTTGAACTTTCGTTTGGCGCTGAGATCAAAGAGATCATGCTGCTTTAAAATCCGTGCAGCTGAGATTTGGTTCGGGTTTCAGACCCGAACTAGGGTTCTGACCGGTGGCCACCTCCAGTGATATTCCCGGCCACGGCAGGGTGAAAGGAGGACACCATTGTCATCGTCTAGACGTCAGGAGTGGAATGCGCCAATTGTCGGCGACCAATGATCACCGGAGGTGCTAGCTCACTGTGGAGCTCCGCCGAGATACCTTGTTTTGACTTTAATTCCATTTATCTCGAATTGAGTTGTGATTTTCTTTGATTAAATGTTCAAATGACATCGTATCATCATGTGGGGAATAATAGAAATGTCAATTTCAACATTTTCGGAGTATTGATCAAATTTGGGGTTCGGGTTTTCTGGCTCAGTACCTATTCGGTACCGGTTTGAATGATGGATTTTCTTGAAGTATGATAGAGGCACAAGGGATGTGAATTTAAGTTCTAGGGGCATGGCAGGATGCTTAGATATGTTAATCTGATTGAATTTTATATATTTGAGCACTAATGAACATTGGTTTTATGAAACTTCTAGCTTTTCAAAAAAAATTGAATTAAATTTTAAAACTCTTTATTTTTGTTAAAAATTAAGTGGTTTCTTGTTATTAATTCAGAAAGGAGAATGCCTACTATATTTAGAATAAATTTTATGATTTTTACAATTTTATTTCTATTTTTAAAGTATTTATTTGTGCAGAGGGGTAATAAAGGAAATTCTGTATTTTAATTGCTGAATTTTCATCTTTAACAAGCTGGAATTTGAAATTTAATATTAAATTGAAACAAAATCAGAAAATATGAAATTTATGTCCGTTTTGTGTATTTTGAAGTCTTCTATCTAATCATGATGTTTGTTTTTTAATTTGGTTTTGCAGTTGATCAGTGCTGTCCATTTACCAGCAGCAGCTTTATTTTGTTTAAATGCTGATTTTTTCTGTTTTTAAATCTGAATTTTGAAAATTCATATAAAATTGAAATAAAATCATAAAAATGTAAAACTTGTGTCAATTTTGTGTGTTTTGATGTCCTCTACATGATGGTGAAGTTCATTTTTCATTTTGGGCCCTGTGTCATTCTGGGCTGTCTGATTCACCAGAAAAGGTCATTTGAGTACTTTTGAGTGCATTTCTTGTACCAATGATACATTCTTTGATTTTTGGTGCTGGTACTGTTCATTGGCTGTTACCAGGAACTGTGGGTAACCTTTATCATAACTGGTTTTGAATTTTAACAAATTTGAGTAGCTTTTAGGCTACAAGTTGGTGCAAACAAAGAGAAAGAGGAAAAGGAGAAAGATCCAAAATTCCAAGAATTCATTGCATCAAAACTTGATTTTATGCAGGGAGGCCCCTGATTTTGTTTGAAATCACATTTTTTGCATAATCTCACTTGACAAAGGGACAAATCATTAAGAAATCATTAATTCAAATATACAAATGATATTTTCAACATAGTTGACATCTATTTGCAATTTGAACCTCATTCTTTCACTATTTTGCACAAATGTCTATTTAATTCCTTTATATTGTGCCTTTTATACACATGACATGCTTTTATGCCTGAAGAAATCAATTAGAACTCATTTGTGCAACATAGGTCTCATATCAAAGAGATTATAATATGAACTATACAGCTCAACCATTATAACTCATTTTTCATTTTTTTTTATTACTCTTAATCTTTTCTAACAAAATAATCAAATAAATTGGATGCAATAGGAACTATACAGCTCAACACATGCATCTTCATTACTTGATTATTTCATACAAAGATTAAAAGCATGGAAAATCAAGAAGAAAGTTCAAAAGAAACCATATTTTTCATATCTCGGTTTTTCTTATTTTTATAATAATAGATTAAAAATAAAGTGCAAAAGAGAGATACTAACATATTTATATATTTTTGTTTATGAAGGAAGAAGAAATAAAGAAGAAGAGAAGAAAAAGAAAGATTTTCCTCTTTTTTTTTAATCAATATATTTGTGCATACATTATTTTTATTTGATCATTAAACTTCATATTTGCTTATAAAATAAGCTTAAACATCATGAAGTTCTCTCATTTTGTATTTTTCAAAAAGTTCAAGATAAGAAAATAAGAAAAAGAAGAAAATACAAGAAGGAAGCTCCAACATAGAACAATAAAACCAAAAATTCAAAAAAAGGAGATTTATTTCACCAAAGAAATTTTTATTCATATGAACCCAGCCATCAAGGTTTTACATTTTTGTAGGTATTTGATTACCTAATTTTCGATTTTCACTCTTACAAGGGAAAAAGAACACTAATTTCCTTCTTTTCTCTCTATTTCTTGCTATCTCTCAATCTTCTGTGTATGTAGTGGTAATGTAGTTGTCTCTTCTTTCCTGAGCTTCATGCCTTCTTATATAGGCAGCAAGGGTCTAGGGTTTTAGGCTTTGGTGATGTGGCTTTCATCATGCACATCAGATGCTTGTTGCATGGTCTTGATCATATTAACTCACATATTCATGTATACATGGCAATGGTCATCCAATAGGGTTCCAACATGTCACTAATCCTTGCTGGGAGTAATTTCAACCCTTGGATCAATCTCGAATACTGTGCATTGAGTTAGAGCCTTTGATTGGCCAGCCAAATATGGCATAGCATGATTTGCATGCCCCTGCACCCCTGGAGAGGAATCTTCCTCATTTGGCTTCTTTCAGGGAATGAATTACACGTGTCCCTTGAGGGCCATAGAGCTGATGACAGCTATTGCGCAGGGGTGTGCTATACCCGAGCCGTGTAGGGCTAAGCATGGTTTCGTATTAATCTTTGTGCTTAGAGGTTTAAAGAGATGACAGATAGTACCCCAATACACTCTTTATCATGTGCCCAAGAACATTTTACCGCCTGCACAGCTAATTTGGCCATTTGTGCATTGGCGGTTCCGGTGCTACGGCCTTTCGTGTGTCACCCTCTTCTCATCTCCTTTTTGTTAAATTGGCGCTTCCCTTTGTATCGTGAGATTGTTAAAGAGACCCTCTGATATTCTCGGGTCTCAATTTTGCCCACTTAAGCCATTTCTCATTTTGCTTCCTTTTCACTTCCCGGGTTCGGGTCAGTACATCAACTTCCCTTCTTTCTTCACGAGAAGGGAGAGGAGAACGTAAATATAGCTTTCTTTGCACCTATAGGTGAGCTCTAATCCAACGATTCTCTTACTTAGTCAGATTTGAACTCAAACTCGGGTCTTAGGCGTGAGCAGAAGAGAGGGAGACGGGTCTGGCAGGAGGGACCCGTTTGTCAGCTTCCCGGACTGAGCATTGTGCTCTTTGTTCCTTTCTTTATTTTGTTGTTTGCTCTCGGTGCTAGCCGATCCGCATAAGAGCCTTAATGTGGTGTATAGAGCACCGGGTGTATGCAAGACGAAGGGGTCAACACTGTTGGAATTTAAACTCAGCGCCTAGCGCCCGTCTTCGCGTGGTTGCGGTGCACCATAGGCCGAGGGGCTGGCAACTCAGTGTATACAATCTTATACCTGTGCACCGTGTCCATGCAATGTATGGACTTAGCGCAAATGGCATTGGGTCACCGATTTGTGGGTCCCTTCTTGTCAGAACTTGTTTGGTGTCCCCAAATCGCACCCAGAACATCATCCAGCTTACTTTAATTTCATAATAAACTGATTTGCTTCATTTTTTTTATCATTGTACATATTAAATTCGAGGTTTCACATGTAAATCATCACCAAGAATTCTAATGTATCGTTGTGTGACCTTTTGACATTTTATAAGCATGTTTAGTTGTCCCAAAGCAGCTACTCATTATATTGAATATTAAGTAGTAACTTTTTAGGGTCAAACATACGTCTAGTAGTGGACCTCCTCGATTGGATCTCAGATGGATCCCCTTGCACCCCAACCGCCTCTCCTCCGATGGCAACTGCCTCTCCCATTGCTTTGGCATACATAGCAGTTGCATCTAAACGGCTTGTAGCTGTGCTACGTCGTGACCCTCCGGACCCACTTGCCTTTGCCATTACTCGCTCATTTTCTACCGCATTTGCTGCGTTCCTTGCCTCTGCATTTGCATGTGTTACTTAGTAAGTTGGTATAAATTGAAAAGAAATATAATTTTGGATGAATGTTACATACCTCTTCGTTCGGATGTGAAACGACGAGCCTGATGCCTCCTTCGTCTACCTTCCATTTCATCCATCATCATTACATGACGAATGTGTTTTCACCTCCCAATCCTAATCCAACCCCTACTCGGAAGGATTCTGTCTCCAGTATTAGCAGGCCAATCTGCCATATTGCCAATTGGATTGAACACATGGTTCCAAGTACTTTCAAGATAGTTCACAGTATACCAGTCTGCAATAACTTGGTCCTCCAACCAGTTTCGGTCACGACAAGCAGCTAAGACATGAGCGCACAGAATAGAAGTTAATTGGATACCTCTGCAAGTACATTCCATTTGTCTGTCGGGACCGCGTGTCACAATATACATGAACTCCCTGTGAGTGGCTTCCATGTTGCCCATGTCGCTACGAGTGCAAGGAACGTACTCATTTGGAGATGAAACTTGGTACTGACCTTGGCCGTGCGTGTAACACACCAAATGCATTTTTGCGGCTTTCTCCCAATGTTTTCTAATCTTTTGCAACACTCGGTCAGAAAGAACATGCCCATTGTCTCTTAATTCCATTGCGTGCTGTCGCCGCTGAACAAACCATCTGTTGCAAGTGTAGAACGTATCCTCCACTATGGCAGACACGGGCAATCTACGACTCGTTTGGAAGACATTGTTGAGCGACTCGGAGCCGTTTGTTGTCATGATACCAAACCGGTATCCTCCATCACAGGTTTGAAAAATCTTCTCATAATTGGACGGGTCCATCACATCATTAGGACGTACTTTGTCCACCATCTTTAAATATGCATTACATTTCGGATTTAGCTGCACAAAAACAAAGGGGTGTTACTTCATTTTCATAATAGTCTTATATAATAATTAAATGAAATGTTATAAGTTAGACATACCTGAGCAAACTCTTCAAACATCTCTCTCAGCCTTCTTGGCTTCTTCCTCCTCGCTCCTTCCCTGAACCTCCATCCGTACCACTTGTCTCCTCCACAGTTCTGGACCAGGTTGTCAGCAACATGCTGCATACAATACCTGTGCACAAAAAGCTCGGGAGGCCATTCGTATTTAGCTGTCAGTGCAGCTTTGATCCCCTTGTGCTGGTCCGATATAACACATACGAATTTACTACGTTCGAGCACTTCATTCCTCAACCACTGCAAGAAAAAACCCCAATTCTCAGTATCCCCATTCAGCACAATTGCAAATGCAATAGGCAACAATTGTTTCTCGACATCGTAGCCGTAAGCTATCAAAAGCCTCCCCTCATATCGCCCAGACAAGAAGCAGGCATCTATGCTGATCACAAGTCTCAAGAATTGCAACGCTGCAATGCATGGACTAAACGCCCAGGCTACGACTCTGAACTGGGCTACACCTGGCATGATTTCTCCTGTTTCCTTATGCCGTATCTGGTTGGTCAGAAATTGGTACGTTGAGCCAGGATTGTTGTTGCAAATTGCCATCAACAATGATCTCAGCAAGCTGTACGAAGTCTCCCACTCCCAAATTGTCGGGCAATTGCAAGCTCACGGCCCCTCCACTGTCAGTTGTATTTAGGTGTCACATTGTTATACACAGCCAAAACAATGTCTGCCACCGTCTGGATGTTCATACACGAGTCATTTTCAATGTTGTTCTCAATAGCATCGGCAATGAGTGATGCCGTCAGACATTCGTGGTCAGTCCTCGTGTGCTCAATCCTATATGTGTGAGGCATGTCTTGCTTAGTTATAACTCATGAAGTCTCCATATCCCATCGGCTTTCCTCGAAGTTCGTAACGACAATTCGGGTCCTTACACACCGCATGAATCTGATTCCTGTCACTTTTATTTATTCTGAACTCCTGATTCTTTTTAATATGGTGCTCTCTGATCTTCTTCATTAGATCTTCTTTGCTTTTAAAATATTGGTTCGCAGTCAGCTCACCTTTGTACTCAATCCGTTGCCCATAATAACCAATATCTGCTTCTCTAAACTCAGATACATCATTGAGATCTGGGAACGAGTGCGTATCAGTCCGGCCACTAAGCGGCATGTTCTCAGCAGTACAACTTATGTGCCCTTCAGCTCTTTCAACCGGCCCGTCTTCACCACAACCTTCCAGGTGATCCAAATCCCCCCACATTTCTCCCTCAAATTCATCTCCACTCCTCAGATCGTCCTCCGGTATTTCATTAATATCTTCAAAGTCCGAACAACTTGCATCAGATACTGGTGCCGGTCTGGGGTAAGGTGATACTGGAGGTAACGGTAAAGCGCCACATTTACGGGTCTAGATGGAGATGAAACTAAGTGTCTTGGTCTGCCTCGATGGGGTCTAGTTGGGGATGACACTGAGTGTCTTCGTTGGGTGCTGGTGGAGTGACGTAATTGTAGATTTCTGGGTCAGGTTCGATTAAAGGAACGAGGGGTCTGTATGTTTCTGGTTGTGTGGTATAATGTGGTGCCGCTGATCCAAAGCCAGAACTTCCAACCCCGGGCTCTACCGGAATTCTTCTGGCATAGATTTCTATTATAAAAATCTCGTAGGACCTCAAATAAACAAACATGCCTCTCCACGTACTCTCATCTACAAGTTTCGCAACAACCCATTTCCCGTTGGAGGGATGACAATGTCGGGTTGCCAATTCTAAGTTCCACCTTTCTGGGTTATAACCGGTGTGTGTGTAAACCATGGATTTCAACTCCAAAAGTGAGATATCATCTGGAATCATTAATGAATGAACTGCATCTTTGTTGTAATAAGCTCCGTGTGCATTACTAAGCATCTTCCCACCATAGTGTAATGAAATAAAGGCCATGGTAAACAAACTACATTTTAGAAAACGGTAAACCATTGTCAGGTTACTAAATGGTAAACAATTGTCAGGTTACTAAATAGTAAACAATAGATAGGTTACTACTTCAATTAGGATTTAGGGTTTAGGGTTTTGGGTTTTGGGTTTTGGGTTTAGAGTTTAGGATTTTGGGTTTAGGGTTTAGAATTTTGAGTTTTGGGTTTTGGGTTTGGGTTTTGGGTTTTGGGTTTAGGGTTTTGGGTTTTGGGTTTAGGGTTTAGGGTTTTTTATTAATTAAATTTAATTTTTTTAATAATTAATTTAAGAGGGATGCTTCTATGCACCTAAGGACCTATTTGTAAAATGAACATATTTTCATTTTCAAAGTTCAAACAGTCGATCCGACCGTTCAACATTATCTCCATATTAAAATGTACTTGGAGGCCAAATTTTACATTTTTCTGAATTTTTTTACTATTTATTAAGTATTTTACAAAACTAGTCAAATTCAGACCATTGAATTTTGTACCCATCTTAATAAATAGTAAAAAAATTCAAAAAAATGTAAAATTTGACCTCCAAGTACATTGTAATATGGAGAAAATGTTGAACGGTCGGATCGACTGTTTGAACTTTGAAAATGAAAATATGTTCATTTTACAAATAGGTCCTTAGGTGCATAGAAGAATTTGCCTTAATTTAATTATTCTATAAAATAAAAAAATATAATAATAATAATAATATAATATTACCTTAATATAGATTTTCGCTGATGAGCCTTGGGGTGTGTGCTCTTAGGAAGGGGTTAAGGGTTTTTTATAGATTTTTGCGGTAAAAAAAAAAAAAATTACTAAGCTGGCCACAAAATGGCCGGCTTAGAGGAGGTCGTAATCCGGTCATTTTGTGGCTGGCTTGGATATTTTTGACAAAAAGTTAAAAATCTGAGTATAAATAATAATTTGTATTAAACTTTGGATATTAATAAAAATGTCGGCACCCAGTTTAAGAGGCATTCAAGCAGCAGCAGTCGCTACACGTGAGACACGTAGAGGGGGTGGCAGAAGCTGCCCAGTCCAATGCCGCGATGCCATGTGGAATGCATTCAAGAGGAATTTGTGCGGGGTTTTCTACATCTCTTTCTGTGCGGAAGCATGTGCTTCACTTTTTTGTTCTGCTAAAATTATATTTTCTAACTTTTTTGTATCTTTCATCAAGAAGATGAAAAAGTACATTGCTTATATTATACTATTAAACGGATGGCAAAAAAAAGATGTTTGCAATAATTCATTTTTTTATGTTTAGCTATTATTAGTCTCCTAGCATCTTAAATAGAAAATAAATCTCTAAATTCATGTATGCATAAAGCTAACAGTGCCGAGAAAAATAACACGTCAGTTCCAACTCTGGCACGAAACAGAACAGTTGAAATGTATGAATTTGAGAATACTTGTGATAATCCCACACATAACCCGCCACGGTTGAAATGTCACAGAGAATCCAATCATGACTCCCTTAGAAAATTCATAGTGCAGGATCTTATGTCATCCGTGACGATTAGTAACAAAACAAATATGCCTCTATATGACACCAAGCATTCTAGCTCCAAGAACACCAACAAATTAAATCCAAAACAAACATACCAAACTGAGAAAATGGCAACTGAAAAATCTCATGTGACTACTATGCCGCTTGAAAACCGCATTGCAGTTGTAACCGGCGCATCGCGTGGTATTGGCCGGGAAATCTCCATGCAACTAGCATCCCTCGGTGCGCGCCTGGTCCTTAATTATGCATCGAACTCTGCCCAGGCTGATAGCCTAGCAGCAGAGCTCAACTCCCGCTACAGCAGCTCAATTGACGCTCCTCGCGCCGTAACTGTTCAAGGTGACGTGTCTGATCCAGATGCCGTTCGGGCCATGTTTGATAGAGCTGAACAGGCTTTCGGAAGCCAAGCCCACATACTCGTCGCATGTGCAGGTATCTTAAACTCTAAATATCCATTACTTGCCGAAACTACAATTGAAGATTTTGACGAGATGTTTCGGGTAAACGCGCGTGGCACCTTTCTGTTGTGTCGGGAGGCAGCTAAACGGTTGCCGAGTAACGGCTGGGGTCGAATTGTGACCTTTTCATCGTCTATATTGGGAACGTTGCTCCCTGGATATGGTGCATATACGGCCACAAATGCAGCTGTAGAGACGATGACAAAGATCCTTGCCAAGGAGCTACAAGGGACTGGTGTTACCGCGAATGTCGTGGCACCTGGCCCGGTAAAGACAGATTTGTTTTTCGGGGGGAAGGATGAGGATTTTGTGAAAAAAGTGACTGAGAGGAGCTCAGGCCGAATTGGTGAGACCACCGACATTGCGCCGGTTGTTGGGTTTTTGGTGTGCGAGGCGGCTGGATGGGTCAGTGGTCAGGTTATTCGAGTCAACGGTGGTTTTGTTTGAGCAACATGATGATGATTGATGAAGGCTGAAGTTTAAATTATATGAATATGTTAATTTATTTTTATTTTGTAAAATAGAAATAAGAAATTTATTCTGAGATTAGTCCATATAAGTTCCATAGTATGCGCGGGCTGATTTGAAGAATATCTATTTACTTTCATGCTTTGCAATAATCATTGTTCATGATTGCTGCCTAGTAATCTGTACCAGATCAATCTCTGAATAGATTAACCTTCAAAAAGAAAAATCTCTGAATAGATTTTTCAAATTATTTGCTCATCACTCTGTGCAGATAAGAAACCAGAATGAATTTGATCAGAGAAGTTTTCAAGGGGCTTTCAAAACCAGCTCTGATACCAAATTTTACAGTCTCACTGGTATTGATTCAGTTTTGAAGAGCATATTTGGGGAAATTAGAAGAATAAAGGAAGATAGACAAGAGAAAAACTAATAGGATAAAGAGCATACTTGTAGTCATGTATTGATAATCTATTCACATTTGACACCTAGCTACCAGCGTTTTTAAGAGGTTACCAAAAGTTGGAGACTGGATGATTAAACTATGTTGTATTTGCTAGAAGATTAGATTAATTTTTCAAGTTATACCGCAATTTTCCTCCTATAGCTAGGGCCCGCCACTCAAATAAACTTTCCCCGAAATTCATATCCGTACATCTGTTCCTATCATCAATTAGTTGTCAAATTTCCCTGCAAATTCCAATCAAATCTAGCAATATGGCTCTAAAATGGGGTTTAGTTGGTTTTGAACAAATATCCAGCTTGAAAATAAATTTTGAAAGTCTGAAATGCTAGATCTGAATTTAGATAATATGGAAACTCATTATTATATACTACAAGAATCTATCACTATTTGCTGAAAGTGGAAAGTGAAAATTTCTATATATCTCAATTAACATTACTGTACAAGAGAGTGGCTAATATCAAAACGTTTGCACCAAGCCTCTCGCGCAACCAAGTCGTTTTCGGATTTTCAAAGTCCAAACGGTCAATCCGAGCCGTTAGATGTGATCTCTATATTAAAAATCTGCTTGGAGACCAAATTTTATATTTTTTGGAATTTTTTACTATTTATTAAGCCACATTGAAAATTACTGATCACATTGTCCATAATTTAGTTGCACTGTTTTTACTGTTCATCCGGATCAGAAATTTTCAAAGTGGCTTAATAAATAGTAAAAAAATTCCAAAAAATGTAAAATTTGGTCTCCAAGCAGATTTTAATATAGATTGAACATCTAACGGCTCGGATCGACCATTTGGACTTTGAAAATCCGAAAACGACTAGGTTGCACTAGAGGCTTGGTGCAAACATTTTGATATTAGCCACTCTCTACTGTACAAATATATAGATCAAAGGTAAATCTAAAAATAGAGAAGAACAACTATTTTCTAATTACACCTATTACCTAATTACAGCTATTACTATAGTTACTATGATTTCTTTCCTTTAACACTCATTCTCAAGTTGGAGAAAATACATCTAGCATGCCCAACTTGTTACATATACTATCAATGTGCGCTTTTCAAAGTGTCTTGGTTAGAATATCTGCGAGCTGAAGATCTTTTCGAACATGACTCAGTTGGATGTATGGAGGGTGCGAAGTTGTGCCTCTGACAAAATCCCGAACAAGGTGACAATCTACCTCGATGTGTTTGGTCCGCTCGTGAAAAACCTGATTCTTGGCAATGTGCATTGCTGCTTGGTTGTCACAGTGTAATGTCATCAAACCATTGTGGTGAACACCTAGTTCGTTGAGCAATCACTTCATCTACACTAACTCACAGGAAGTGTTTGCCATTGCACAGTATTCTGACTCTGCACTGGATCGAGCCACAACAGTCTCTTTCTTACTCTTCCAAAAAACAAGATTCCCACCAAAGAAGACACAAACTCTAGTAGTGGACCTCCGACTGGTAGGACAGCCTGCCCAATCAGCATCGGTGAAGCCTGCTATCTTATCATGTCCCTAATTAGAATATACTAGCCCTTTCCATGGGGATCCTTTGAGATACCTGAGGATCCGAACAGCAGCATCCCAATGTATAGTGCAAGGGTCCGACATAAACTGACTCACAACACTAACTGGATAAGAAATATCAGGCCGAGTAACTGTCAAGTAATTCAATTTACCAACCAGTCTTCGATATCTCTCAGGATCATGTAGTAGCTCTTCATCCTATGGCATAAGCTTGGTCTCAGGGACCATCGGTGAATCAACAGGTTTGCATCCAAGCAACCCGCTTTCTGAGAGCATATCCAGCAGATATTTCCTCTGACATATGAGAAGCTTACCACGAGACTGTCATACCTCAATGCTGAGAAAGTACTTGAGTTTGCCAAAGTCGGTAATATGAAATTGCTCCCTTAAGAACTTCTTCAGAGCGGAGATCCCATCGTCATCATCACCAGTATTGATAAGATCATCGACATACGCAAGTAGCACTATAGTCTTTCCCTTTAAGTGCCTGTAGAAAATCGACTGATCATTAGCACTTCTGGTCATGCCGAAATGCTGAAATGAGAGCTTGAGATTGCTTGAGACCATACAGGGATTTTCGCAAGCAATAGACTTTAGATACCTCCTCCTGAACAATAACCCAGGTGGTTGAGTCATATATATACCTCCTCCTCAAGGATGCCATTGAGAAATGCATTCTTGACATCTAGTTGGTATAGTGGCCAGTGACGAGTGATGAGTGGCAGCCAGACCCATGCAGATACGAACAGATGTCATCTTGGCAACATGAGAGAAGGTCTCATCATAGTTAATGCCATAGGACTGAGAGTAACATTTGGCAACCAACCGAGCTTTAAGTCGGTGAAGAGACCCATCGGGATGAACTTTAACCGTGAAGACTCACTTGCAACCAACTACTTGTTTACCAAGAGGGAGAAGACAGAGATCCCAAGTCTCATTTTTCCACAGCACTAAACCACCCTGGATGTTACAGAGCCTCTGCCACATTCTTAGGAACAGAGTAACTATCAAGACGTGTAGGAAAGACACGGTGATCGGTGGATAAGGCTGCATAGGTACAAAAGCGATCTAGGTAGGAATTGATGGACTAGATGATGGAGAACGTGAAACACAACTACATGTATGAGGTGGAGGGCTAAAGGCAGGAATTACTACATGCAGAACGTGAAACACAACTAGTAGAACATGAAAGACAACAAGTAAAACAAAATAGACAATAAGTTGTTGATGAAAGACAATTAGTAGGACATGAAAGATAATACGTAGAAGATGAAAGACTACCAATACAATATGAAAGACAAAAAGAAGAAGAAGATGAAAAACAACTACTAGAAGATTAAAGACAATCAGTACAAGATGAAAAAACCACTAGTAGAAGTGAAAGATAACTAGTAGAACATGAAATACAACCAGTATGAGATGAAAGACAACACAAGAAGATGAAAAACAACTAATACAAGATAAAAGACAACTAGAAGAAGATGAAATACAACTTAAAGAAGATGAAAGACAACTAGTAGAATATGAAAGACAACCATTACAAGATCAAAGACAACTAGAAGATGAAAAACAATCAGTAGTAGATGAAAGGCAATGAGTACAAGATGAAATAATACTACAAGAAGTTGAAATACATTGAGGTAAAAGTAATATTGCTCGTAGAATATGAAAGACAATCAGAAGAAGACGAATGACAGCAAGAAAAATGTGAAAGATAACCAATAGTACATGAAAAACAACTAGTACAAGATGAAATACAACTAGAAAAACATTAAAAACAACCAGTAGAACATGAAACACAACCAGTAGTAGATGAAAGACAAGTAGTAGAACATGAAAGTTAACCAGTACAATATGAAAGACAACTAGAAGAAGATGAAAAAAACTAGTAGAAGAAGAAATAAAACTAGAAGAAATTGAAAGACAACTACTAGTATATTAAAGACAACTAGAAAAAGATAAAATACAACCAGTAGTAGATGAAAGACAATCAGTAGAACGTGAAAGATAACTAGTATAGCATGAAAGACAACAAGAAGAAGATGAAATACAACTAGTTGTAGAGGAAGGACAACCAATAGAATGTGAAAGACAACTAGTACAAGATGAAAGACAACAGAAGAATATGAAAAATAACTAATAGAAGATGAAAGACAACTAGAAGAAGATGAAATACAACTTGAAGAAGCTGAAAGACAACCAGTAAAATGTTAAAGACAACTAGTACAAGATCAAAGACAACTAGAAAATGAAATACAACCAGTAGTAGATGAAAGACAACGAATACAAGATGAAACACAACTCGTAGAATATGAAATACAACCAGTAGTAGATGGAAGACAACTACAAGAAGTTAAAATACAACTAGAGGTAGAAGAAATACAACTCGTAGAATATGAAAGACAACCAGTAGATCTTGAAACACAACGATGACAAGATGAAATACAACTACAAGAAGATGAAAGACAATCAATAGAACATGAAAGACAACCAGTACAAAATGAAAGACAACCAATAGAACATGAAAGACAACCAATGCAAGATGAAACACAACTAGAAGAAGATGAAAAACAACAAGTAGAACATGAAAGACAACAAGTGGAACATAAAAAGCAAGACAAGCTGAAATACAACTTGAATAAGATGAACAACAACTAGTAGATGATGAAAACAACTAGTAGAAGATGAAATAAAATTAGAAGAAGATTAAAGACAACAAGTAGAATTTGAAAGATAACTAGAAGATAATGAAATACAACAAGTAGTAGATGAAAGACAATCAGTAGAACCTGAAAGACAACTAGTACAAGTTGAAAGACAACCGGTACAAGATGAAATATAACTAGTAGTTGAGGATGGACAACCAGTAGAACGTGCACCACAACAAGTAGAACATGAAAGACAACAAGTAGAATATGATGGACGACCAGTTGTTGATGAAAGACAATTTGTAGGACATGAAAGACAACAAGTAGAAGATGAAAGACCACCAATACAATATGAAAGATAACAAGAAGAAGAAGAAGAGGAGGAGGAGGAGGAGGAGGAGGAGGAGGAGGAGGAGGAGGAGAGGAGGAGGAGGAGGAGGAGGAAGAGGAAGAGGAAGAGGAAGAGGAAGAGGAAGAGGAAGAAGAGGAAGAAGAGGAAGAAGAGGAAGACGAGGAAGACGAGGAAGACGAGGAAGACGAGGAAGACGAGGAAGACGACGAAGACGACGAAGAAGACGAAGAAGAAGAAGAGGAGGAAGAGGAGGAAGAGGAGGAAGAGGAGGAAGAGGAGGAAGAGGAGGAAGAGGAGGAAGAGGAAGAAGAAGAGGAGGAAGAGGAAGAAGAGGAAGAAGAGGAAGAAGAGGAAGAAGAAGAAGAACAAGAAGAAGAAGAAGAAGAACAAGAAGAAGAAACAAACTAATAGAAGATGAAAGACACTAGTAGAAGATGAAAGATAACTAGTATAACTTGAAATACAACCAATACAAGATGAAAGACAACACAAGAAGATGAAGAACAACTAATACAAGATGAAAGACAACTAGAAGAAAATGAAATACAACTTGAAGAAAATAAAAGACAAGAAGTAGAACGTGAAAGACAACCATTACAAGATCAAAGGCAACTAGAAGATGAAAAATAACCAGTAGTAGATGAAAGACAACGAGTACAAGATGAAAGATAACTATAAGAAGTTGAAATACAACCGAGGTAAACAAAATACAGCTCGTAGAATATGACAGACAACTAGTAGAAGACGAATGGCAACAAGAAGAAAGTGAAAGACAACCAACAGAACATGAAAGACAACCAGTACACAATGAAAGATAAATAGAAGAACATAAAAAGAAACCAGTAGAACATGAAACACAACCAGTACATGATGAAAGACAAGAAAAAGAAGATGAAATACAACTAGTAGTAAAGAAAGAACAACCAGTAGAACGTGAATGACAACTAGTAGAACATGAAAGTCAACCAGTACAAGATTAGAATATGAAAAACAACTAATAGAAGATGAAAGACAACTAAAAGAAGATGAAGAACAACTAATACAAGATGAAAACTAACTAGAAGAAAATGAAATACAACTTGAAGAAAATGAAAGACAAGAAGTATAACGTGAAAGACAACCATTACAAGATCAGAGGCAACTAGAAGATGAAAAATAACCAGTAGTAGATGAAAGACAACGAGTACAAGATGAAAGATAACTATAAGAAGTTGAAATACAACCGAGGTAAACAAAATACAGCTCGTAGAATATGACAGACAACCAGTAGAAGACGAATGGCAACAAGAAGAAAGTGAAAGACAACTAACAGAACATGAAAGACAACCAATACATGATGAAAGATAACTAGAAGAACATAAAAAGAAACCAGTAGAACATGAAACACAACCAGTACATGATGAAAGACAAGAAAAAGAAGATGAAATACAACTAGTAGTAAAGAAAGAACAACCAGTAGAACATGAATGACAACTAGTAGAACATGAAAAACAACTAATAGAAGATGAAAGACAACTAAAAGAAGATGAAATACAATTTGAATAAGCTGAAAGACAACCAGTAGAATGTGACAGACAGCTAGTACAAGATCAAAGATAACTAGAAGATGAAATACAACTAGTAGTAGATGAAATACAACGAATACACACAATGAAAGACAACTATAGGAAGTTGAACAACTAGAGATAGAAGAAATACAACTCGTAGAATATGAAAGACAACCAGTAGATCATGAAACACAATGTGGACAAGATGAAATATAACTAGAAGATGATGAAAGACAACCAATAGAACATGAAACACAACCAGTACATGATGAAAGACAACAAATAGAACCTGAAAGACAACCAATACAAGATGAAACACAACTAGAAGAAGATAAAAAATAACCTGTAGAACATGAAAAACAACAAGTATAACATGAAAAACAACCAGGACACGATGGAATACAACTTAAAGAAGATGAACAACAACAAGTAGAAGATGAAAACAACTAGTAGAAGATGAAATAAAACTAGGAGAAGATGAAAGACAACAACTAGAATATGAAAGACAACTAGAAGATGATGAAATACAGCAAGTAGTAGATGAAAAGTAGAACCTGAAAGACAACTAATAGAAGATGAAAGACAACCAGTACAAGATTAAAGACAAAGATGAAATACAACTAGTAGTAGAGGAAGGACAACATGCAGAACGTGAAACACAACTAGTAGAAAACGAAGACAACAAGTAAAACATAATAGATGACAAGTTGTTGATGAAAGACAATTAGTAGGACATGAAAGACAACAAGTAGAAGATGAAACACCACCAATATAATATGAAAGAGAAGAAGAAGAAGAAGAAGAAGAAGAAGAAGAAGAAGAAGAAGAAGAAGAAGAAGAAGAAGAAAAAAGACAACCAGTACAAGAAGAAAGACAACCAGTACAAGATGAAAAAAACCACTAGTAGAAGATGAAAGACAACTAGTAGAACACGAAAGACAACCAATACGAGATGAAAGACAATACAAGAAGATGAAAAACAACTAATACAAGATGAAAATAACTAGAAGAATATTAAATACAACTTGAAGAAGATGAAAGACAACCAGTAGAATGTGAAAGACAACCACCATTACAAGATCAAAGACAACTTAAGATGAAAAACAACCAAGAGTAGATGAAAGACAACGAGTACAAGATGAAGGATAACTACAAGAAGTTGAAATACAATAGAGGTAAGAGAAATGCTACTCGTATAATATGATAGACAACCAGTGAAATAAGAAAGACAACTAGTAGAACACGAATCACAACAAGAAGTATGTGAAAAACAACCAATAGTACATGAAAGACAACTAGTACAAGTTGAAATACAACTCAAAGGACATGAAAAATAACCAGTTGAATATGAAACACAACCAGTAGTAGATGAAAGACAAGTAGTAGAACATGACAGATTACCAGTAAAATATAAAAGACAACTAGAAGAAGATGAAAAAAAAACTAGTAGAAGATGAAATAAAACTAAATGAAGATGAAAGACAGTTCTAGAATATGAAAGACAACTAGAAAAAAAAGAAATACAATCAGTAGTAGATGAAAGACAAGTAGTAGAACGTGAAAGACAACCAGTACAAAAAGAAAGACAACAAGAAGGAGATGAAATACAACTAGTAGAGGAAGGACAACCAGCAGAACGTGAAAGACAACCAGTAGAACATGAAAGACAATCAGTACAAGATGAAAGACAACAGAAGAATATGAAAAACAATTAATAGAAGATGAAAGACAACTAGAATAATAAGAAATACATCTTGAAGAAGCTGAAAGACAACCAGTAGAACATGCAAGACAACAAGTACAAAATCAAAGACATCTAGAAGATGAAATACAACCAGTAGTAGATGAAAGACAACGAATACAAGATGAAAGACAACTACAAGAAGTTGAAATAAACCAAGAGGTAGAAGAAATACATCTCGTAGAATATGAAAGACAACCAGTAGATCATGAAACACAACCAAGACAAGATGAAATACAATTAGAAGAAAATGAAAGACTACAAATAGAATATGAAAGGCAACCAGTATAAGATGAAAGACAACACAAGAAGATGGAAAACAACTAATACAAGTTGAATGACAACTGGAAGAAGTTTATATAAACCTTGGAGAAGATGAAAGATAACCAGTAGAATGTAAAACACAACCAGTACAAGATCAAAGACATCTAGGAGACGAAAAATAACCAGTAGTAGATGAAAGACAACGAGTTCAAGATGAAAGATAACAACAAGAAATGGAAATACAACTGAGGTAAAAGAAATACAAATCGTTGAATATGAAAGACAACCAGTGGAACATGAAAGACAACCAGTAGAAGGCGAATCACAACAAGAACAATGTGAAAGACAACCAATAGTACATAAAAGTCAACAAGTACAGGAATAAATACAACTAGTAGTAGATGAAAGACAATTAGTGGAACGTGAAAGACAACCAGTACAAGATGAAAGACAACAAGAAGAAGATGATATACAACTAGTAGTAGAGGTAGCACAACTAGCAGAACGTGAAAGACAATCAGTAAGACGTGAAAAACAACAAGTGAAACATGAAAAATAACTAATACAAGATGAAATACAACTTGAAGAAGAAGAACAACAACTAGTAGAAGATGAAAACAACTAGTGGAAGATGAAATAAAACTAGAAGAAGATGAAAGGCAACTACTGGAATATGAAAGACAACCAGAAGAAAAAGAAATACAACTACTAGTAGATGAAAGACAATCAGTAGAACATGAAAGACAACCAGTACAAGATGAAAGACAATAAGAAGAAGATGATATACAACTAGTAGTAGAGGAAGGAAAACCAGTAGAATGTGAAAGACAACTAGTAGAACATGAAAGACAACCAATACAAATTGAACGACAACAACAGAATATGAAAAACAACTAATAGGAGATGAAATACAACTAGAAGAAGATAAAATACAACTTGAAGAGGCTGAAAGACAAACAATAGAACGTGAAAGACAACTAGTACAAGATCAAAGACAACTAGAAATGAAATACAACTAGTAGTAGATGAAAGACAACGAATGCAAAATGAAAGACAACTCAAGAAGTTGAAATACATTTAGAGGTAGAAGAAATACAGCTCGTAGAATATGAAAGACAACCAGTAGATCATGAAACCCAACCAGGACAAGATGAAATACAACTAGATGAAAATGAAAGACAACCAATAGAACATGCAAGACAACCACTACAAGACGAAAGACAACCAATACAATGTGAAAGACAACCAATACAAGATGGAAGACAACTAGAAGAAGATGAAAAACAACCAGTAGAACATGAAAGACAACAAGTATAACATGAAAAATAACCAGGACAGGATGAAATACAACTTGAAAAATAAGAACCACAACTAGTAGAAGATGAAAACAACTAGTAGAAGACGAAATAAAACTTGAAGAAGATGAAAGACAACTACTAGAATATGAAAGACAACTTGAAGATAATGAAAGACAACTAGAAGAAGATGAAAGACAACCAGTAGTAGATGAAAAAAAATCAGTAGAACGTGAAAGACAACCAGTACAAGAGGAAAGACAACTTGAAGAAGATGAAATACAACTAGTAGTAGAGAAAGGAAAACCAATAGAACGTGAAACACAACTAGTAGAACATAAAAGACAAGAAGTCGAACATGATACACGAATAGTTGTTGATGAAAGACAATTAGTAGGACATGAAAGACAACAAGTAGAAGATGAAGGACCACCAATACAATATGAAAGATAAAAACTAGAAGATGAAAGACAACCAGTACAAGATGAAAAAACCACTAGTAGAAGATGAAAGACAACTATAGAACTTGAAAAACAACTAGTACAAGATAAAAAAACAACACAACTAGATGAAAAACAACTAATACAAGATGAAAGACAACTAAAAGAAGATAAAATTCAACTTGAAGAAGATGAAAGACAACCAATAGAACGTAAAAGACAACATGTATAAGATGATATACCCCTAGTAGTAAAGGAAGGACAACCAGTAGAACGTGAAAGACAACTGGTAGAACATAAAAGACAACCAGTACAAGTTGAAAGACAACAACAAAATTTGAAAAAAAAACTAATAAGAGATGAAAGACAACTGGAAGAAGATGAAATACAACTTGAAGAAGTTGAAAGACAACCAATAGAACGTGAAAGACAACTAGTATAAGATCAAAGACAACTAGAAGAAGAAATACAACTAGTAGTAGATGAAAGACAACGAATACAAGATGAAAGACAACTCAAGAAGTTGAAATACAACTAGAGGTAGAAGAAATACAGCTCGTAGAATATGAAACACAACCAGTAGATCACGAAACACAACCAGGACAAGATGAAATACAAATAGAAGAAGATTAAAAACAACCAATAGAATATGAAAGACAAGCAGTACTAGATGAAAAACAACCAATAGAACCTGAAAGACAACTAATATAAGATGAAAGACAATTAGAAGAGGATGAAAAACAACCGTTAGAACGTGAAAGACAACAACTGGAACATGAAAAATAAACAAGACAAGATGAAATACAACTTGAAGAAGAAGAACAACTAGTAGAAGATGAAAACAACTAGTAGCGGATGAAATAAAACTAGAAGAAGATGAAAAACAACTACTACAATATGAAAGACAACCAGAAGAAAAAGAAATACAACTACTAGTAGATGAAAGACAATCAGTAGAACATGAAAGACAACCAGTACAAGATGAAAGACAATAAGAAGAAGATGATATACAACTAGTAGTAGAGGAAGGAAAACCAGTAGAATGTGAAAGACAACTAGTAGAACATGAAAGACAACCAATACAAGTTGAAAGACAGCTAAAGAATATGAAAAGCAACTAATAGGAGATGAAATACAACTAGAAGAAGATAAAATACAACTTGAAGAGGCTGAAAGACAAACAATAGAACGTGAAAGACAACTAGTACAAGATCAAAGACAACTAGAAAATGAAATACAACCAGTAGTAGATGAACGACAACGAATGCAAGATGAAAGACAACTCAAGAAGTTGAAATACATTTAGAGGTAGAAGAAATACAGCTCGTAGAATATGAAAGAAAACCAGTAGATCATGAAACCCAACCAGGACAAGATGAAATACAACTAGATGAAAATGCAATATAACCAATAGAACATAAAAGACAACCACTACAAGATGAAAGACAACCAATACAATGTGAAAGACAACCAATACAAGATGGAAGACAACTAGAAGAAGATGAAAAACAACCAGTAGAACATGAAAGACAACAAGTATAACATGAAAAATAACCAGGACAAGATGAAATACAACTTGAGGATTAAGAACAACAACTAGTAGAAGATGAAAACATAGTAGAAGACGAAATAAAACTTGAAGAAGATGAAAGACAACAACTAGAATATGAAAGACAACTTGAAGATAATGAAAGACAACTAGAAGAAGATGAAAGACAACCAGTAGTAGATGAAAACAAATCAGTAGAACGTGAAAGACAACCAGTACAAGATGAAAGACAACTTGAAGAAGATGAAATACAACTAGTAGTAGAGAAAGGAAAACCAGTAGAACGTGAAACACTAGTAGAAGATGAAAAGACAACTAGTAGAAGATAAAAGACAACCAGTACAAGATGAAAAAACCACTAGTAGAAGATGAAAGACAACTAGTAGAACACGAAAAACAACTAGTACAAGATAAAAAACAACACAAGTAGATAAAAAACAACTAATACAAGATGAAAGACAACTAAAAGAAGATAAAATTCAACTTGAAGAAGATGAAAGACTACCAATAGAACGTAAAAGACAACATGTTTAAGATGATATACCCCTAGTAGTAAAGGAAGGACAACCAGTAGAACGTGAAAAACAACTGGTAGAACATGAAAGACAACCGGTAGAACATGAAAGACAACCGGTACAAGTTGAAAGACAACAACAAAATTTGAAAAAAAAACTAATAAGAGATAAAGACAACTGGAAGAAGATGAAATACAACTTGAAGAAGTTGAAAGACAACCAATAGAACGTGAAAAACAACTAGTACAAGATCAAAGACAACTAGAAGAAGAAATACAACTAGTAGTAGATGAAAGACAACGAATACAAGATGAAAGACAACTCAAGAAGTTGAAATACAACTAGAGGTAGAAGAAATACAACTCGTAGAATATGAAACACAGCCAGTAGATTACGAAACACAACCAAGACAAGATGAAATACAACTAGAAGAAGATGAAAGACAACCAATAGAATATGAAAGACAAGCAGTACTAGATGAAAGACAACCAATATAAGATGAAAGACAATTAGAAGAAGATGAAAAACAGCCATTAGAACGTGAAAGACAACAAGTGGAACATGAAAAATAAACAAGACAAGATGAAATACAACTTGAAGAAGAAGAACAACAACTAGTAGAAGATGAAAACAACTAGTAGCAGATGAAATAAAACTAGAAGAAGATGAAAGACAAATACTACAATATGAAAGACAACTAGAAGAAGATCAAATACAACTAGTAGTAGATAAAAGACAATCTGTAGAACGTGAAAGACAACCAGTACAAGATGAAAGACAACAAGAAGAAGATGATATACAACTAGTAGTTAAGGAAAGACAACTAGTAGTACATGAATGACAACCAGTACAAGTTGAAAGACAACAAAAGAATATGAAAAACAACTAATATGAGTTAATAGACAACTAGAAGAAGATGAAATACAACTTTAAGAAGTTGAAAGACAACCAATAGAATGTGAAAGACAACTAGTACAACATCAATGACAACTAGAAGATGAAATACAACCAGGACAAGATAAAATATAACAAGAAGAAGATGGAAGACAACCAATAGAAC
This sequence comes from Carex myosuroides, assembly GCA_028015225.1. NCBI lineage: Eukaryota > Viridiplantae > Streptophyta > Magnoliopsida > Poales > Cyperaceae > Carex > Carex myosuroides. The sequence goes on along the minus strand of CM051470.1, from coordinate 3,868,703 downwards.
ATGAAAGACAACCAGTACAAGATGAAAGACAACCAATACAAGATGAAAGACAACTAGAAAAAGATGAAAAACCACCATTAGAACATGAAAGACAGCAAGTGGAACATGAAAAATAACTAGGACAAAATGAAATACAACTTGAAGAATAAGAATAACAACTAGTAGAAGATGAAATAAAACTTGAAGAAGATGAAAAACAACCAGTAGAATTTAAAAGACAACAAGAATAAGATGATATACCCCTAGTAGTAAAGGAAAGACAATCAGTAGAATGTGAAAGACAACCAGTGCAAGATGAAAGAGAACTAGAAGAAGATGAAATACAACTAGTAGTATACAAAGGACAAGCAGTAGAACGTGAAACACAATTAGTAGAACATGAAAGACAAGATGTAGAACATGATAGACAACTAGAGTTGTTGATGAAAGAGAAGAAGAAGAAGAAGAAGAAGAAGAAGAAGAAGAAGAAGAAGAAGAAGAAGAAGAAGAAGAAGAAGAAGAAGAAGAAGAAGAAGAAGAAGAAGAAGAAGAAGAAGAAGAAGAAGAAGAAGAAGAAGAAGAAGAAGAAGAAGAAGAAGAAGAAGAAGATGAAGAAGAAGAAGAAGAAGAAGAAGAAGAAGAAGAAGAAGATGAAGATGAAAAACAATTACTAGAAGATGAAAGACAGCTAGTACAAGATGAAAAAACCACTGGTAGAAGATAAAAGACAACTAGTAGAACATGAAAGACAACCAGTAGAAGACGGAAAACAAGAAAAATGTGAAAGACAACCAATAGAACATGAAAGACAACCTGTACAAGATGAAAGACAACTATAAGAACATGAAAAACGACCAGTTAAACATGAAACACAACCAATCATAGACGAAAGACAAGTAGTCGAACAAGAAAGATAACTAGAACAACATGAAAGATAACTAGACGAAGATGAGAAAAACTAGTAGATGATGAAATAAAACTAGAAGAAGATAAAAGACAACTACTAGTATATGAAAGACAACTAGACGAAGATGAAACACAAGCAGTAGTAGATGAAATACAATCAGTAGAACGTGAAAGACAACCAGTACAAGATGAAAGACAATAAGAAGAAGATGATATACAATTAGTACTAGAGGATTGACAACCTGTAGAACGTGAAAGACAACCAGTAGAACGTCAAAGACAACTAGTAGAACATGAAAGACAACCAGTACAAGATGAAAGACAACAAAAGAATATGAAAAACAACTAATAAGTGATGAAAGACAACTAGAAGAAGATGAAATCCAACTTGAAGAACTGAAAGACAACCAGTAGAACGTGAAAGACAACTAGTACAAGATCAAAGACAACTAGTACAAGATCAAAGACAACTTGTAGTAGATGAAAGACAACGAATACAAGATGAAGACAACTACAAGAAGTTGAAATACAACTAGAGGTAGAAGAAATACAGCTCATAAATATGAAAGACAACTAGTAGATCATGAAACACAACAAGAACAAGATGAAATACAACCAATAGAATAAGAACGACAACTAGTACAACATGAAATACGACCAATAGAACATGAAAGACAACTAGAAGAAGATGAAAAACAACCAGTAGAACATGAAAGACAACAAGTTGAACATGAAAAATAACCAGGACAAGATGAAATACAACTTAAAGAATATGAACAACAACTAGTAGAAAATGAAAACAACTAGTAGATGACGAAATAAAACTAGAAGAAGATGAAAGACAACTTGAAGATAATGAAAGACAACTAGAAGAAGATGAAAGACAACCAATAGTAGATGAAAGACAATCAGTAGAACGTGAAAGACAACCAGTAAAAGATGAAAGACAACTACAAGAAGATGAAATACAACTATTAGTAGAGAAAGGAAAACCAGTAGAACGTGAAACACAACTAGTAGAAACATGAAAGACAAGAAGTCGAACATGATACACGAATAGTTATTGATGAAAGACAATTAGTAGGACATGAAAGACAACAATTAGAAGATGAAGGAGCACCAATACAATATGAAAGACAAGAAGAAGAAGAAGAAGAAGAAGAAGAAGAAGAAGAAGAAGAAGATGAAGATGAAAAACAATTACTTGAAGATTAAAGACAACCAGTACAAGATGAAAAAACTACTAGTAGAAGATGAAAGACAACTAGAAGAACATTAAAGACAACCAGTAGAAGATGAAAGACAACTAGAAGAAGATTAAATACAACTTGAAGAAGATGAAAGACAACCAGTAGAACGTAAAAGACAACAAGAATAAGATGACATACCCCTTAGTAGTAAAGGAAGGCCAACCAGTAGAACGTGAAAGACAACTAGTAGAACATGAAAGACAACCAGTACAAGTTGAAATACAACAAAAGAATATGAAAAAAAAACTAATAGGAGATGAAAGACAACAAGAAGAAGATGAAATACAACTTGAAGAAGTTGAAAGACAACCAATTGAAGGTGCAAAACAACTAGTATAAGATCAAAGACAACTAGAAGATTAATACACCCAGTAGTAGATGAAAGACAACGAATACAAGATGAAAGACAACTCAAAGAGTTGAAATACAACTAGAGGTAGAAGAAATACAGCTCGTAAATATGAAAGACAACTAGTAGATCATGAAACACAACAAGAACAAAATGAAATACAACCAATAGAATGAGAACAACAACTAGTACAACATGAAATACGACCAATAGAACATGAAAGACAACTAGAAGAAGATGAAAAACAACCAGTAGAACATGAAAGACAACAAGTCAAACATGAAAAATAACCAGGACAAGATGAAATACATCTTGAAGAATATGAACAACAACTAGTAGAAGATGAAAACTAGTAGAAGACGAAATAAAACTAGAAGAAGATGAAAGACAACTACTGGAATATGAAAGACAACTTGAAGATAATGAAAGACAACTAGAAGAAGATGAAAGACAACCAATAGTAGATGAAAGACAACCAATAGTAGATGAAAGACAATCAGTAGACCGTGAAAGAGAACCAGTAAAAGATGAAAGACAACTACAAGAAGATAAAATAAACTAGTAGTAGAGAAAGGAAAACCAGTAGAACGTGAAACACAACTAGTAGAAACATGAAAGACAAGAAGTCGAACATGATACACGAATAGTTACTGATGACAGACAATTAGTAGGACATGAAAGACAACAAGTAGAAGATGAAGGACCACCAATACAATATGAAAGACCAGAAGAAGAAGAAGAAGAAGAAGAAGAAGAAGAAGAAGAAGAAGAAGAAGATGAAGATGAAAAACAATTACTTGAAGATGAAATACAACCAGTACAAGATGAAAAAACCACTAATGGAAGATGAAAGACAACTAGAAGAACATGAAAGACAACCAGTAGAAGATGAAAGACAACACAAGGAGATGAAAAACAACAAATACAAGATGAAATACAACTTGAAGAAGATGAAAGACAACCAGTAGAACGTAAAAGACAACAAGAATAAGGTGACATACCCCCTAGTAGTAAAGGAAGGCCAACCAGTAGAACGTGAAAGAAAACTAGTAGAACATGAAAGACAACCAGTACAAGTTGAAAGACAACAAAAGAATATGAAAAAAAAACTAATAGGAGATGAAAGACAACAAGAAGAAGATGAAATACAACTTGAAGAAGTTGAAAGACAACCAATTGAAGGTGAAAAACAAATAGTACAAGATCAAAGACAACTAGAAGATGATTACAGCCAGTAGTAGATGAAAGACAACGAATACAAGATGAAAGACAACTCAAGAAGTTGAAATACAACTAGAGGTAGAAGAAATACAGCTCGTAGAATATGAAAGACAACCAGTAGATCATGAAACACAACAAGAACAAGATGAAATACAACCAATAGAATAAGAACGACAACTAGTACAACATGAAATACGACCAATAGAACATGAAAGACAACTAGAAGAAGATGAAAAACAACCAGTAGAACATGAAAGATAACAAGTCGAACATGAAAAATAACCCGGACAAGAGGAAATACATCTTGAAGAATATGAACAACAACTAGTAGAAGACGAAATAAAAGTAGAAGAAGATGAAAGACAACTACTAGAATATGAAAGACAACTTGAGGATAAGGAAAGACAACTAGAAGAAGATGAAAGACAACCAATAGTAGATGAAAGACAATCTGTAGAACGTGAAAGACAACAAGTAAAAGACGAAAGACAACTACAAGAAGATGAAATACAACTAGTAGTAGAGAAAGGAAAACCAGTAGAACGTGAAACACAACTAGTAGAAACATGAAAGACAAGAAGTCGAACATGATACACGAATAGTTATTGATGAAAGACAATTAGTAGGACATGAAAGACAACAAGTAGAAGATGAAGGACCACCAATACAATATCAAAGACCAGAAGAAGAAGAAGAAGAAGAAGAAGAAGAAGAAGAAGAAGAAGAAGATGAAGATGAAAAACAATTACTTGAAGATGAAATACAACCAGTACAAGATGAAAAAACCACTAGTAGAAGATGAAAGACAACTAGAAGAACATGAAAGACAACCAGTAGAAGATGAAAGACAACACAAGGAGATGAAAAACAACAAATACAAGATGAAAGACAACTAGAAGAAGATGAAATACAACTTGAAGAAGATGAAAGACAACCAGTAGAACGTAAAAGACAACAAGAATAAGGTGACATACCCCCTAGTAGTAAAGGAAGGCCAACCAGTAGAACGTGAAAGACAGTAGAACATGAAAGACAACCAGTACAAGTTGAAAGACAACAAAAGAATATGAAAAAAAAACTAATAGGAGACGAAAGACAACAAGAAGAAGATGAAATACAATTTGAAGAAGTTGAAAGACAAATTGAAGGTGAAAAACAACTAGTACAAGATCAAAGACAACTAGAAGATGAATACAACCAGTAGTAGATGAAAGACAACGAATACAAGATGAAAGACAACTCAAGAAGTTGAAATACAACTAGAGGTAGAAGAAATACAGCTTGTAGAATATGAAACACAACTAGTAGATCACGAAACACAACCAGGACAAGATGAAATACTACTAGAAGAAGATGAAAGACAACCAATAGAATATGAATGACAAGCAGTATAAGATGAATGACAAGCAGTATAAGATGAAAGACAACCAATAGAACCTGAAAGACAACCAACATAAGATGAAAGACAATTAGAAGAAGATTAAAAACAACCATTTGAACGTGAAAGACAACAAGTGGAACATGAAAAATAAACATGACAAGATGAAATACAACTTGAAGAAGTTGAAATACAACTCGAAGATGAAAGACAACTAGAAGATGAAATACAACCAATAGTTGATGAAAGACAACGAACACAAGATGAAAGACAACTCAAGAAGTTGAAATACAACTAGAGGTAGAAGAAATACAGCTTGTAGAATATGAAACACAACTAGAAGATCACGAAACACAACCAGGACAAGATGAAATGCTACTAGAAGAAGATGAAAGACAACCAATGGAATATGCATGACAAGCAGTATAAGATGAATGACAAGCAGTATAAGATGAATGACAAGCAGTATAAGATGAAAGACAACCAATAGAACCTGAAAGACAGCCAACATAAGATGAAAGACAATTAGAAGAAGATTAAAAACAACCATTTGAACGTGAAAGACAACAAGTGGAACATGAAAAATAAACATGACAAGATGAAATACAACTTGAAGAAGTTGAAATACAACTCGAAGATGAAAGACAACTAGAAGATGAAATACAACCAGTAGTAGATGAAAGACAACGAATACAAGATGAAAGACAACTCAAGAAGTTGAAATACAACTAGAGGTAGAAGAATTACAGCTCGTAGAATATGAAACACAACCAGTACATCATGAAACACAACCAGGACAAGATGAAATACAACTAGAAGAAGATGAAAGACAACCAATACAATATGAATGACAAGCAGTACAAGATGAAAGACAACCAATAGAACCTGAAAGACAACCAATATAAGATGAAAGACAATTAGAAGAAGATAAAAAACAACTATTTGAACGTGAAAGACAACAAGTGGAACATGAAAAATAAACATGACAAGATGAAATACAACTTGAAGAAGAACAACAACTAGTAGAAGATGAAAACAACTAGTATAGGATGAAATAAAACTAGAAGAAGATGAAAGACAACTAGAAGAAGATGAAATACAACAAGTAGTAGATGAAAGACAATTAATAGAACGTGAAAGATGTCACACCAGTACAAGATGAAAGACAATAAGAAGAAGATGATATACAACTAGTAGTAGAGGAAGGACAACCAGTAGAACGTGAAATACAACTAGTAGAATATGAAAGACAACCAGTACAAGTTGAAAGACAAGAAAAGAATATGAAAAACAATTACTAGAAGATGAAAGACAACCAGTACAAGATGAAAAACCCACTGGTTGAAGATGAAAGACAATTAGTAGAACATGAAAAACAACCTGTACAAGATGAAAGACAACACATGGAGATGAAGAACAACTAATACAAGATGAAAGACAACTTGAGGAAGACGAAATACAACTTGTTGAATATGAAAGACAACCAGTAGACTGTGAAAGACAAGAAGAAGAAGATAATATACACCTAAGTAGTAGAGGTCCAGTAGAACGTGAAAGACAAATAGTTGAACATGAAATACAACCAGTACAAGTTGAAAGACAACAAATATACAGGAGATGAAAGACAACTAGAAGAAGATGAAACACAACTTGAAGAAGTTGAAAGACAACCAGTAGAACGTGACAGACAACTAGTACAAGATGAAAGACAACTAGAAGATTAAATACAACCAGTAGTAGATGAAAGACAACAAATACAAGATGAAAGACAACTCAAGAAGTTGAAATACAACTAGAGGTAGGAAAAATACAGCTCGTAGAATATGAAAGACAACCAGGACAAGATGAAATACAACTAGAAGAAGATGAAAGACAACCAATAAAAAATGAAAGACAACCACTAGAACGTGAAAGACAACCATACTAGATGAAAGAGAACTAGAAGAATATGAAAACAACCATTAGAACGTGAAAAATAACAAGTGGAACATGAAAAATAACCAGTACAAGATGAAATACAACTTGAAGAAGAAGAACAACAACTAGTTGAAGATGAAAACAACTAGTAGAAGATGAAATAAAACTAGAAGAAGATGAAAGACAACTACTAGAATATGAAAGACAACTAGAAGAGGAAATACAACTACTAGTAGATGAAAGACAATCAGTAGAACGTGCAAGACAACCAGTACAAGATGAAAGACAACAAGAAGAAGATGATATACAACTAGTAGTAGAGGAAAGACAACTAGTAGAATGTGAAAAACAACTAGTAAAACATGAAAGACAACCAGTACAAGTTGAAGACAACAAGAGAATATGAAAGACAACTAATAGGAGTTGATAGACAACTAGAAGAAGATTAAATACAACATCAAGAAATTGAAAGACAACCAGTAGAACGTGAAAGACAACTAGAAGATGAAATACAACCAGTAGTAGATGAAAGACAACGAATACAAGATGAAAGGCAACTCAAGAAGTTGAAATACAACTAGAGGTAGAATATGAAAAACCACTTGTAGAAAATGAATTACAACTAGTACAAGATCAAAAAACCACTTGTAGAATATGAAAGACAACCAGTACAAGAGGAAAGACAACACAAAAAGATGAAAGAAAACTAATACAAGATGAATGACAATTAGAAGAAGATGAAATACAACTTGAATAAGATGAAAGACAACCAGTAGAACGTGAAAACTAACCAGTAGAAAGTGAAAGACAAGCAGTACAAGATCTAAGACAACTAGAAGACGAAAAACAACCAATAATAGATGAAAGACAACTTCAAGAAGTTGAAATATAACTGAGGTAAAAGAAATACAGCTCGTAGAAAAATATGAAAGACAACCAGTGGGACAATTAGAAAAATGTGAAAGACAACTAATAGAACATGAAAGACAACCAGTACAAGAAGAATGACAACTGGAAGAACATTAAAAACAACCAGTAGAACATGAAACACAACCAGTAGTAAATGAAAGATAAATAGTAGAACATGAAAGATAACCAGTACAATATGAAAGACAACTAGAGATGAAAAAAACTAGTAGAAGATGAAATAAAACTAGAAGAACATAAAATACAACTACTAGAATATAAAAGATAACTAGAAGAAAATGAAATACAACGAGTAGTACATGAAAGACAATCAGTAGAACGTGAAAAACAACCAGTACAAGATGAAAGACAACACAAGAAGATGAAGAACAATTAATACAAGATGAAAGAGAACTTGAAGAAGATGAAATACAACTTAAAGAAGATGAAAGACAACCAGTAGAACGTGAAAGACATCCAGTACAAGATCAAAGCCAACTAGAAGGTGAAAAACAACCAGTAATAGATGAGAGACAACGAGTACAAGATGAAACTTAACTACAAGAAGTTGAAATACAACTGAGGTAAAAGAAATACAACTCGTAGAGTATGAAAGACAACCAGTGGAACATGAAAGACAACTAGTAGAAGACGAAGGACAAGAAGAATGTGAAAGACAACCAATCGAACAAGAAAGATAACCAGTACAATATGAAAGACAACTAGATGAAGATGAAAAAAACTAGTAGATGATGAAATAAAACTAGAAGAAGATAAAAGACAACTACTATAATATGAAAGACAACTAGAAGAACATGAAACACAACCAGTAGTAGATGAAATACAATCAGTTGGTACGATGACAAACTATAGACATGGAACTTAAGTCCGGTATTTGGTGGTTCCTGTATCAATTCTTGAGACTAGAGCATGTCATGATTTTAATTATTTGGTTTAGCACTATTTGAAAAATAATATGGTTTGTTTGATTGCTATTTTCATTATTATTTCTGGTTGGCCTCATGTTCGTTTATCAGATTATATATAGTTAGTTACTTATTATGGTTTTCAAATTGCATGCTATGAATGCTTGAAATGTTTACATGATCATATTTTCCGTAAGCTAGTGCATGACATGATACAAAGCAATACCACTAAACACATGAGATTGATTTAAATGAACCATGAGCATGATATGGATGCATAAGTATTTGTTATAAATGGATGCCATGAATTCATAACTTTGCATGTGAGGCATGATTATAGTTTCTAAAGCTAAGAAAGAGTTGTAATATGATATTTTTATAAATGAACTGTGCTAAAGAACCAGATGTCTGAAACCTGACGGTCATGTATTCGTGGTAGCGCATGACCGTGGTAGTGTATTGATTGAATATTAAACTTGGAAATTTGACCGGTCATGTAGGTGCTGTCTTTTCGTGGTAGCGCATGACCGGGGTCATGTAGGCGCTGTATTCGTGGTAAGCACGTAATTTCTGTTATGTAGGCGCCGTTAATTCGTGGAAGCGCATAATAGAAATTGCGTAGGCGCCGTATTCGTGGTAGCGCGTGATCTAGTTATGTAGGCTCCATTGATTCGTGGAAGCGCATAACTGAAGGCACGTAGGTGCCGTATTTGTGGTAAGCGCACAATTTCAGGTTATGGCCATAACAGAAATTGTGTAGGCGCCGTATTCGTGGTAGCGCATGACCCGTAGTTAGATAAGTGTCGAATCTGAATTGCAAGATAGAAATGCTAAAAGTATTGCTTTACAAGAACATTTGTGCATTAAATAATTAAGATTCATGAGCATTTGAGTATTTTATATGATATATTAGCATTCCATGCATTTTTGAATTTATAATCAATCTACTTGCGTGAGCATTGCACTTTGGGGTTTATAGAACTTTTATGTTATCATAAGCATAACTTAGTTAATGACATGTCATAGGTTAACTTATTTTGGGATTACTTAGTAAGGTTCTAATTTTGGTCTACATTGATTCATGCTAGCAGTTTACTATTGATTGTGAATTATCTCTTCAGCTTGATGATCAATGTTGTTCTTTTATAATTATGCTCGGTGCTGGTTTGGTTTAGTTGGTCGGGTCTTAGAATAACTCGACTGGAACTGAATACCGCACTGGGAGATTTTCAATCTCTCATCTTTCCACTTTGTGGGTTCCAGGTACAAAGCGTGAGAGACGAAACGAGATATTGAACTAGAAGACTGTGGGACTTGCATTGAAAAAAAAAGTAAGTTATGTCATTGGTAATGTATATGTATATATGTGATTCTGTAAAATGATAGAAATCGCCTTGCGCTGATGAGCGCGGCAGGTTGTCGGCCCCGTTGTTGGGTTGTGACAAAAGACAACCAATACAAGATGAAAGACAACACAAGAAGATGAAAAATAACAAATACAAGATGAAAGACAACTAGAAGAAGATGAAATACAACTTGAAGGAGATGAAAGACAACCAATAGAACGTGAAAGACAACCAGTTTAAGATCAAAGAAAACTAGAATATGAAAAACAACCAGTAGTAGATGAAAGACAACGAGTACAAGATGAAAGATAACTTCAAGAAGTTGAAATACAACTGAGGTAAAAGAAACACAGCTCATAGAATATGAAAGACAACCAGTGGAACATGAAAGACAACCAGTAGAAGACGAATGACAACAAGAAGAATGTGAAAGACAACAAATAGAATATGAAAGAAAACTAATACAATATGAAAGACAAGTAGAAGAACCTGAAAAACAACCAATAGAACATGAAACACAACCAGTAGTAGATGAAAGACAAGTAGTAGAACATGAAAGATACCTAGTACAATATGAAAGATAACTAGAAGAAGATAAAAAAATAGTAGAAGATGAAACAAAACTAGAAGAAGATGAAAAACAACTACTATAATATGAAAGACAACTAGAAGAAGATGAAATACATCCAGTAGTAGATGAAAGACAATAAGTAGAATGTGAAAGACAACAAGTACAAGATGAAAGGAAATAAGAAGAAGATGAAATACAACTAGTAATTGAGGAAGGACAACCAATAGAACGTGAAAGATAACTACTAGAGCATGAAAGACAACCAGTACAAGACAACATAAGAATATGAAAAACAACTAATAGAAGATGAAAGACAACAAGAAGATAAAATAGAACTTGAAAAAGCTGAAAGACAGCTAGTAGAACGTGAAAGACAACTAGTACAAGATCGAAGACAACTAGAAGATGAAATACAACCAGTAGTAGATGAAAAACAATGAATACAAGATGAAAGACAACTACAAGAAGTTGAAATACAACTAGAGGTAGAAGAAATACAACTTGTAGAATATGAAAGACAAGTAGATCATGAAACACAACCATAACAAGATGAAATACAACTAGAAGAAGATGAAAGACAAACCAATAGGACATGAAAGACAACCAGTACAAGATAAAAGCCAACCAATATAACATGAAAGACAACCAATACAAGATGAAAGACAACTAGAAGAAGATGAAAAACAACCAGTAGAACATGAAAGATGTAATACCACATACTGAAAATACTATATTAATTAAGGTACGTACGATGAAATTTATTTAGCAACCTTTCTTCCTTATTTAAATTGCTTAATTTAATAAGAATGCAAACTAGCTAGGAATCTTGAATATATTCTGATTGATATTCGTATACGTTAACATATATATACAAGTTGACATTTATTTTAAGCAAATCGATTTGGCGTACAGACGGCAGTGAAAAACCCTATCAATGATAATTCTCAATTTGAATTAATGACTCCCACAAAAATAACAACCCTGTAACTGTGAATAGCGCCTATTCCCTTTGAGTTATCAACTTCTCCCATTATAAATAACTACTTGCATAATTAAAAAACCCCTCTGTCCCGTACTCTAGAGCTCTCTGCTAATTTTTCACAGAAGATTAAAGAAAGGGAGAAAAGGTTAGATATCTATACTTGATAATTTTCTTTTATTCGTAATTAATTTTAATATTCAATTATTGCTAAATTGATTAGACAATCTCTTATACTCACCGATTGATGATACGATTCCTCTATTTTATCTTACTTACATAATCTTTATATTATATGTATTTATTTGATAAGAATTTTTGAGAAGTTATAAAATTTCTGAAAAATAAAGATTTCCTCTATTTTATTTTCTGATATAATCTTTAGATCATATTTAGTTACTTGATAAAATTTCTAAGAGTTATATAATTTCTAAAATTATTTATTTATTAGGATGTATTATATTATTTGATAAAATCTCTTAATAACTGGTGGAAAATAGTAATTATTTCAATGGTCAATAGTTCCTGAAATTTCATAATTAAATTGCATAGTTTCAATTATTTCTTAAATGATAAGTATATCTCAAAACAATATATTATGTGGATGTCAGAATTGTCGGAAGATTGATTAAATGATAATAAAATCTCATAGTTCAATTGCTCTTAGACTTCCACCGAAGTGCACCAAAAATTCTGGATTTGCATCTATTTATTTATTTTTATGGTAATTTTTCATTAATAACCCTAGGTTTTTATTCACCAATAACCCTAACATTATTTATATTACAAAGAAGTATATTCTAAAATCTTATCAACAGTTTAATCCCATTCCTCATGGAAAACAAAATCCCAATTCATTATATGTCTGATCTGCTAACAAATATATTTTGTTTATATCTTTAATGACATTCGGATTGCATATTTAACAACAGTCAGTTTAGCAACAGATACATACAAACCTATATAAATATTAATTTAAACCGTGTTACATGGTCTAGGTCTGAATTCTGAAGTAAGAAGTAACGTAGAGGCAGGAATGAACTACCCCACGACAACAGGTACGGGTTTTCTGGACATTGTCAAATTGCTACTTACCATTTTATGTGCATTTTAGTTATTTATTTTTGAAATTGTGCATGTTGAATCGAACGATCCCTTTGGCTTGTTTAGAAATACAATATGATTATTCATATTATATCAATCATGAGACTTATAAGTAGGATGCGTTGAGCATGACTTTGTGTAGTGTTAAATGAAATGAATATGGAATGTAACAGATAAGTTAAAGGAAAGGGGCCAACGTGTGTTGAACATACGTTAGAATGTATACATTGGGTCTGGGTTCGACTAGACCCCTCGATAACATGGCGTTGGTTGGATTTCCCGTCACGGGTCAAGATCTAGCGTCGGGTGGATTCCCCATCTAGTGCGACAGCCAATATCTAGCGTAGGGTGGATTCCCTGTCTAGTGAGAAAGTCTCTCGTTGTTGGTTGGATTTTCCAGCGAGTTGGCGGTCTTCCAATGTTGGTTGGATTTTTCATTGGATTGGCAAATAAATGATTTAACGGAAAACTTGAAAGATAACTACATAGTGTGTGTGTGCATGTGTGATTTAAACATGCATTAGTTAGATTTCATGTGAGTATATAATATCATGTTTGTGTTAATAAGTCAATTTGACAAACTCCGGGACTGGAACTAAATCCCGTACTGAGAGACCGTTCGATCTCTCACCCGTTTCACTTTTATGTGGGTTCCAAGAAATGATGAAGCCGACGAGGAGCACGAATATGAGGGATGTGGATCAGGAAGTCAACGAGCACATAGCTCAAGTATCTTTTTATTTTCTTTTAGTTAAATTTTAATTCTCTCTTTGAAAGTGGACACACTGATTGACATGGCAATTATCGGTTTGTTTGCCATGTTTCTCTTGATCTCACATTGAATGTATGTTATGTACTCAAACTATTTGTGGTGTTAGAAGACTTTGTGTGATTTTAAAATATTGCATGAGTATTTATTATTGATAATGTATGTGATGTACACACACCTTATGTGTAAATTCGTGGCGAGTTGTCTCGAGGTGTGACAACTAAGTTGGTATCAGAGCCAATACAATATCAATAACCAACTACTAAGAGAGAACATACTAAGGTCTGGTCTTTAGAAAACTAATCCATAGTACTACGTTACAATGTAGAAAATGCTTCATGAAATACAGATAGTCAAACCGAAGGCGCACCGGAGGAACTATGCGAAGTTAGCAAAGAGGCTAGACGGAATGTGTGACTTAGCAGGGATATCGGTCCATACTCACATCTCGACAAGTAGCAGACGCTTGTACCTATCACCTGAAGTTGTGACTGGAGCGGGATTCACGATCCGCAAAATAGGGAGGGTTCATGTATTCCGAGTGCGAAACTAAGAAATCAAAGAGGAGGGATTTTTCTGCCCTAACCTCTACATCTACACACATAACAGCTTATGATATGTGGATCCTATTGTAGGTTATGCCGGGAACTACGAATTAATTTTAGGACTGGATTGGCTGAAGGAAAATAATGTTCTCATAGACGTCCTGCACCATTGACTCAGGTTTGGGATACCGGGACGTGAGTTTAGGGAAGCAACATTTAAACAGGAAGCCAGCGGCATGATAGTACTCCAGCCTATTGAAACCTTGATGTCAACATTAAGGAATTACTGGATGAAGAAGATTTCGACATTAGTGCATAGCTAGAACCATCAGACGGGATAGGCTCTGCATTAGTAGTGGAGCCGACAGAAATAACTGGCCTGATAACCACTAACGAGGCTGAGAGAGAAAAACAACTGTTAAAGCTAGATAGGCTGTATGGAAACTGAGTTGTAGCACACAAAAAAAATAGTTAAATTGTTGAATTTTCGTTTGAGTTTAGAGAGTAGTAAGAGAGAACTAGAGTTTGTTTATGCAATGTATCTTAGTTGAAGTAATCCAAAATGAATTTCAATTCACGTTGTTTGTTGTATTCCGACAATTGTCTTCTTAGTTGAAGTAATCCAAAATGAATTTCAATTCACGTTGTTTGTTGTATTCCGACAATGTCTTCTAGTTAAATTGTATATATATAAAAAATATTAAATTAGGTGCTTAATATAAGAATAGAAATACTATTTCAATTATAATATTATAATTATCATCTTTTGTACCATGTCAGATCTGGAATAAAAATAAAAATAAAACACACACATCATGAAGTTGGTAATACAGTATTATTGGGTTAATTAATAGCATATTTTGTTTCGATGGGTCTCTGATCATGTAAGGAATGATATTGTGTTACAATTGACGTCCTTTACTCCATTATTTATTTATTTATAAATGTGTAAACATATTACTCAAGTAATTATGAGTAATAAAATCCATTCACACAATTATAAGTAATCTACCTTATCAATCTATAGAAATGGTGAGAGGACGCCCCCAAGGAGGAACGAATGCCCGTAACATCGAAGAAACTGTCCCACCCGCGACCAATGCCCAAGAGTCTGTCAACCAACTACAGACCCTCTTACAAGGCCTCGAGAGGGTAGCTCGGCAATGGAGACAGAACAAAGAAGGTCTCGCGAGGTAGACCCTTTCTTTGAGCTTTATCGCTCATTCAACTCTCTGCGACCTCCAACATTCGATGGAACTGGTGATTTCTCTACAGCTGAAAACTGGATCACTAACATCAAAGACAAGTTCTAGATTCTTCGGGCTCCAGAAGCGGACAAGGTGGAGTTAGCTACACAACTATTTGAGGGACACACACGGTTCTGGTGGCAAGATATTATGAGCTAAAACGTGGGCCCAGTAAATTAGGCGGAGTTTAAGAGGGTATTTGAAGGAAGGTATATGGATATAAGGTATCATGAACTGCACCGCCAAAAGTTTATGAGCCTGAAACAAGGAAGTAGTATGGTGACAGAGTACTACTCCAAATTCGAAAACCTAATGAGGTACGCACCTGACATTGTCCGGGACGAATTCCGCTTGAAGCACAAATACCTGGGTGGCTTGAACCCTCACCTTGCCCAAATCATTGACACACCAGTGATAGAAAGACTGGCAGACCTGATGTCTAGGTCTTCCACTGCAGAATCCTATGAAGCCCGCATCGTATGGGTTTCCTGGACATTGTCAAATTGCTACTTACCATTTTGTGTGCATTTTGTTTATTATTCATATCGATCATGAGACTTGTAAGTAGGGTGTGTTGAGCATGACGTTGTGTAGTGTTAAATGAAATGAACATGGAAGGTAACATATAAGTTAAAGGAAATGGGCCAATGTGTGTTGAACATACGTTGGAATGTATACATTGGGTCTGGGTTCGACTAGACCCCTCGTTAACGTGGCGTTGATTGGATTTCCCATCACGGGTCAAGATCTAGCGTAGGGTGGATTCCCCATCTAGTGCGACAGCCAATATCTAGCGTAAGGTGGATTCCCCATCTAGTGAGAAAGTCTCTCGTTGTTGGTTGGATTTCCCAGCAGGTTGGTGGTCTTCTAATGTTGGATGGATTTCCTATTGGATTGGCAAATAAATAGATTAATGGAAAACTTGAAAGATAACTAAAGAAGTGTGTGTGTGTGTGTGTGTGTGTGTGTGTGTGATTTAAATATGCATTAGTAAGATTTCATGTGAGGATATAATTTCAATATCATGTTTGTGTTAATAAGTCAATTTGACAAACTCCGGGACTGGAACTAAATCCCGTACTGAGAGACTGTTCGATCTTTCACCCGTTCCACTTTTATGTGGGTTCCAGGAAATGATGAAGCCGACGAGGAGCATGAATAGGAGGGATGCGGATTAGGAAGTCAACGAGCACATGGCTCAAGTATCTTTTTATTTTCTTTTAGTTAAACTTTAATTCTCTCTTTGAAAGTGGATACACTGACTGACATGGCAATTATCGGTTTGTTTGCCATGTTTGTCTTGATCTCACATTGAATGTATGTTATGTACTCGAACTATTTGTGGTGTTAGAAGACTTTGTGTGATTTTAAAATGTTGCATGAGTATTTATTATTGATAATGTATGTGATGTGCGCACGCCTTACGTGTAAATACGTGGCGGGTTGTCTAGGGATGTGACAAAAGATAACAAATGGAACATGAAAAACAACCAGGACAAGATGAAATACAACTTGAACAAGATGAACAACTTGTAGAAGATAAAAACAAATAGTAGAAGTTGAAATAAAACTAGAAGAAGATGAAAGACGACTATTAGAATATGAAAGACAACTAGAAGATGATGAGATACAACAAGTAGTAGATGAAAGACAATCAATAGAACGTGAAAATTAACCAGTACAATATAAAAAACAACAAAAAGAAGATGAAATACAACTAGTTGTAGAGGAAGGACAACAAGTAAAAGATGAAACACAACTAGTAGAACATGAAAGACAACAAGTAGAACATGATAGACGACCAGTTGTTGATGAAAGACAACAAGTAGAAGTTGAAAGACCACCAATACAATATGAAAGGCAAGAAGAAGAAGAAGAAGAAGAAGAAGATGAAAAAAACAACTACTAGAAAATGAAAGACAACCAGTACAAGATGAAAAAACCATTAGTAGAAGATTGTTTGACCCTAAAAAAGTTGCTATTTAATATCTAACATGGCAAGTAGCAATATTAAGCAATTAAAATGCCAAGGTTGTACTCAAGCCCTTCAAAGCAAATTGAGTACAACATGTTAAAATTCGTGGTAGTATCTACATGCAAAACCATATTGTGGTGTGTAAAGTGGTCAGAAACGTTAAGCAATTAATTTCCTACAAATAAACAATGACTGAATAGCATGCTGGGTACAAACAGGGGGATATGCTTAGCAAAATCATCTCCCAAATGCTCTCTGGGTGCAACTTGGGGATGCATAGCAGTTCCCTAACACCAAGGGCCCACATGTCAGTGGCACAGCCATATTTTCGCTAGGCCCTCGAGAAGGGTGGGCATGACTCATGAGTATTAAGCCATATACACCATGAAGTCAGCGCCTCGGTTCACCAAGCACCGAGATCACACAAGCGCGACTGAATGTCGCTGGGATTTAAAACATTAACGGGGTGACCCTTTCAGCCCGCATACTCCCAGTGTGTCGTGCACCGTTAATAAAGCTCTACACCGCTCATGAGCACCGAGCACAGCCAAGCCAAAAGAAGGATTTTAAAACATGAATGGCTAAGCCAAATAGAGGCTGACAGTGGGCCCATCCCTGTCAGTCCTCTCTTCTCCACCTCTCTTCCCCAAAACTCAACAGAAAATGAAATTAAAAATTCAAGTGAAAGGCTAAAACTATTGGCAAGACAGTACCTAAAGATCAAAAGGATTCCTTTCCTCTTCTCCCAACCCGAGAACTTGATAAGCTAAGTGCTTCTGTTATCCCCGATTACAGTAAAGCCGGGAATGATTTTGAAAAAGGAAACTCGAGCACCAAGTAAAATTGAGCTCTAGAAAATATGAAGGGACACCTAACAGGCCAATGCAACCCTTCTTGGGCTATTAATTCGAGCCCTAAATGGTCATGAAGTGAATGCGGCCATGAGGAGCTCTGAGCTGAATCACCATGGGTTAAATGCATTTGATACTCTGTCCAAATGGTAAAATGTACCCCGGACCATGATAAGTGAGGTGTTGCGATGCAAGGTGGCTTGGTATCGATGGCCAAAGCGCAGTAACCAAGAAGGAACGTGTTATGACCGAATATACCGCCGGCACAGTGCCAATTGACTGCTACAGCTGTTTAATTAATGATTGGTCCCCAGGATACGTGTCATACACTCCCCACAAGCGCCCAAAATAGAAGAATCTTCTCCCCAGACACTTGGAGCACGTGATTCGAGTGTTTCCATTTTAGGCCGGTTCACTAAGGGCTATGATGCAAGCCTTTACGGCTGGATGAAACCAAGGGTTGAGATTGCTTCAAATAAGGATAAATGACATGTCAAACTCCTACTGGATAGTATATACCATGTAAGCAAGTGTGAGGGGAGCAAGTCAATCAGGACCCTCGATCAAGCACCTGGTGTGCATAGCAAAAGACACATCAACAGGCAGCAAACCCAAAACCCTAATTCTGCCCTATATAAGGCACCTAAAATGAAGAAGAAACAACAACTAAAGAAGCATACACCTTACTCAAATTTCTGCTATTAGGTTTAAACACAAGAAATACTAAATTTCATAGTTAGAGAACAAGTTCTTCAAGCTTTTAGCAAAGAGAAAGGTAACTCATACCTGAAAAGATGTAAGCTCTTGATGAGCAATGATATGTACATATTTCATGTTAATCGAAATAAAGAGAGTTTTTGATGAATTTCCTTTCATTACCTTTACTGTCTCAAGCTTGATTTTCTTCATTTATTTTTCTTTTATTCAAAACTTTCAAAAATAACAATTGTGAGAGATACATGATTTCTAGTTCATCATAGGATGAATAAAATGAAGTATGTAGCTTGATGATCAAACAAAAATGTTTATTTCCTTTTCTTGCATTTTCTTTCCTTTTAAACATAAAAAAATATGTATATAATAAATATATGTTATAATGTCTTTATTTGTATCTTTCTTGCCTTCTTGATGATTTTTATAAGAATAATAATAAAAATATCGAAATTTGACCTTTTTTTCCTCTTTCTTTTCCTTCTCTGCCTTTTCTGCCTTTTCTGCCTTCTCCCTTTTCTTTTTCTTTTTTCTTTAAAATTCTTTAGTCCTTGTATAAAATAAGTAAATGATGTCTAATAAGGGTGTTTGAGCTGGATAGCTCAACCTTTATTTAATTCATTTAGTTATTTTATCGATAGGATTAAAGAATAAAAAAATATGTGTATGAAAGGGTTATTGAAGTTGAGCTGGATAGCTCCTTTAATTCCTATTAAAGGGGCCATTTTGCACATTAAAAGATACTTAATTTTCATATGCATGAATATGCTCATGTATGATCAAGTTAAGAAAGGAAATTAAGTGATTTAATGTGTAAATAGTGAGAAATTGAGGTTTAAAATGTAAAAGGCAGTAGCATTTGTCGATAGTGTGCCATTTACATTTTAAATCTATGATATTTCAATGACTTCCCCTTTTGGACCTATTTGTACATGAGAGAATATTTGATTTCTTTAAGCAACCATGCTAAAAAGAAATTAAATATCTTGAATATGCAAATAGTGAGAGATAGAAGGTTTGAAATGCAAATAAACAACAAGTTATACTTGCTCAAGACATTTGCATCTTTAAATCTAAGGAAATCTCAATGATATGTCCTTCAAAACATCAAAAACACGATTTTAAATAAAATCAGTGACCTCTCTGTAAATTTCCAGTTCTTCTGATAATTTTGAAATTTAAGAGTGTGAAATGTGATTTTTTGGAGCTTGTCTTCTTTTCTTTTTTGTTTGGCAATGCCAAACAATAGCTCAAAAGCTATGAAAATTCATTTAAAGGATGAATGATTCACAAACTTAGTTGCAAATACCTTAAACCAGTTCCTAATACCCTCTAGAACAGTGGACCAACACCAAATCACAAAGCATGTACCATTGGTACAAAGAAAGCACTTAAATATGCTAAATTGACCTCTGCTGGTAGATGGCACACTCTGGACTGATACAGGGACCAAACTAGAAAATGGACATCATCATCAGATAGAGGACATCAAGACACACAAAATTGACACAAATTTTACATTTTTCTGATTTTATTTCGATTTTATATGAATTTTCAAAGTTCAGCATTTAAAACAAAGAATTCCAGCATTAGAAAAATAAAAAGGACTTGCTGGTAAATTAAGCAATAAAAATGATTTAAGAACCAAATTGAAAAATTAATATCACAGTTAGATAGAAGACTCCAAAATACATAAAATGGACACAAATTTTACATTATTTTGATTTTATTTCTATTTTCTATGAATTTTCAAAGTTTCAGCTTTTAACAAGCCAGAAAATCCAGCAATTAACTTGACAAAATGACCACTGCTACCCTTCAGCACAGAGAAATGCTCTAAAAATAGAGATAAATCTCTAAAAATCATAAAAAATCACTCTGAGCGCAATATAAACCTTCTTCTATGAATTGATAACAAAAAACCATATAACCATTCGCAAAAATAGGAAATCAGAATTAATTCAATATTGGAAAGACATGAAAATTTCATAGAACTCATGCCTATTAACATTCCAAAACAGAAATTCATAATTGAAGAACAAATCTAGATCGTTTTAAAAGGCTTAAGATGTTCAAATGAAAACTTCTCACCTTCCAGTTATGATCCAAAAGACTCATCACCCCGGTTGGTACCAAGTTAGTATCAGGCCGAGAATCTCAAAACCCAAACAATCAGCAATGACCAAATAAACTCATAATTAATGCCTTAATTAGTTCTTACATAACAGAACGATGATGAATAGATGAATAACCGTAGAAAACAAACAAAACAATGCAAAGAAAAAGGATAAAATTTCAATTCGGTGTTGAGTCTGCCTCAACTGAGAACCACCGCCCCTGGTGGTCGGCAACCGCCGACGAAAGAAGAAATGAAGTCAGGAGCTCAAGGCGATCAAGGACATCCCTTCGCCTGTCTCGGCCGTTGTCGGAGCGCCATCGGACTTCAAATCCCTAGAAACCGGAGAAGAACCCTAACGGGTATCATACCCGATCCAGTCTCCAGTCGCACGAACCTCAAAGCAATGCCGACCCCTCTGATCTTGGCGCCAATAATGAGAGTTTGACTCAAAATCCCAATTTCAAAGCATGGAAAGATCCGATGGCCAATGACCTATGTCATATTCAACAAAATCCTGAAACCGAATCTAAAAGTCTAATATATATCTCAAAACCCAGCACCAATCCTGAAGGTCCAGCGCCAATCTCAAAGCTCAACAGAATCATATCCCAAAGCCCAATCAATATGTTTGGACCTCTATGCGAATCTTGAAGCCCAACACACATATTAAAGCCTAGCGCGCATCTCAGAGTTTGAAAACCCAATGAAATCATTAAATCAAGCAATCTTTGTGGATAAACCCTCCTGACAAATTTAAATCACAATGAAGTCCCGGCCAAATTACAAAAAGGCCCTCAGCCACCTAAAGTTCTTTCAAACAAGTCCTTAAAAGTCCAATTTATCACATAAACCCTGCTTAAAATTCATATTATATTTCCATGTCCTCTCAGTCTTGTAAAGTGACTGGTTCTTCACGACCTCCTCCGCACACGGTCCGTGCACTTGATACATGGTCCGTGCACTCAGCCGCTGGACAACCACTTCCTCACACGGACCACATAGCAGACACACGTTCCGTACACTCGGATCCAGACAGAGCCATGAGCCAAAATGGGGAGGAAAGAGAAGAGGAGCCGCATGGTGATCGCGATTCTGATGATGATGCGGCTGACTTCATCCCGAGAACTCTGAAGGAGTTCAACATGCCGAGATCTGGAGATGTGAGAGGTGCAATCAGACTGTCGAGAATCGTGGGACAACAACCGAACTTCAATCCGGGCATTGTCAACATAGTGCAGCAGAACACCTTCCATGGTATGGATCACGAGGATCCACACGCTCATCTTCAGACTTTTCTTGAATGTTGCACCACAATTAAGACCAATGGGGCAACATCTGATTACATTAGACTTCCATTGTTTCCTTTCACACTTAGGGACAAAGCAAAGAAATGGTTGGCGTCACTACCTAGGGATTCCATTAACACTTGGAGGGAACTGTCCAAAATGTTTTTGACCAGATTTTTCCCCCATAAAAGAACCGCCAAGGTAAGAACCCAACTGACCAGCTTTAGGCAAAGGTCTGATGAACCCCTAAACGAGGCTTGGGAAAGGTTTAGGGGTTACAATATTCTTGTCCACATCATGGTATACCAGACTGGTTGTTGATCCAAACTTTCTATTATGGTTTAACAGAGAGCACTCGCACATCTGTTGATGCTGTTGCAAGTGGAGCCTTAATGGAAAGAGAGCCTCAAGAGGCGATGAACTTGATCGACAGCATGGCTCAAAACCAACAGTGGTCCGGCCGCGACAATTCCAGACCTGGAGGAGGCGGCCGATTTGAAGTCGATCAGATCACGGCTCTTACCGCCAAGATGGATGCCATGCAGAAGGCTTTCGACAAGATGAGTGTCAAGTCTGTTGGGAACCACCAATCATAGCCGGAGTCTTGTGCCATGTGTGGGGAGGGGCATTCCTACGAGCATTGCCCATTAGCACAGAGGGATGATGAAGAGACCGAACAGGTCAATTTTCTCAACAGTGAGCCATCTTACTTCCCGAAACCTCCATTCAACCGAACTTACTCCAAGGATCCGGTTGAGCAACAAAACTGGAGGTGGAAGCAGAACCCCTCTTACAACAACCCTCCCCCTTTCAACAATTCTTCGAGCAGCAACAACAACAACCGCAACTTTTACCACAATGCCAACTTTAACAACTTGAACAACCGCCCACCTCATTCTGTTCCACCCAAGCCGTATGTTGCTCCCGCTGTGAGCGATTTCATGCACGAGCAAGGAAAGATGAACCAAATGATGTTCGAGCAGATGCAAGCGATGAATGCTCAGTTGGCAGGTATGGCTGCTCTAAACAACAAGATGATGGAAGCACAATTGGGGCAAGGCTCCTCAAGCCAACCGCAACCTGGTAAGCTTCCCAGCCAACCAGAGGTAAACCTGAGAGGAGAGGTTAAGCCGCTCACCTTGCGAAGAGGGACCAGTTATCAAGGACCAGCCATGCCCACTGACCCACCAGTTGCCAAGTACACGGACCGTGCAGTGGTTACACGGACGACCCACCATCCGACCTTACACCACCCGCACGACCCACTGAAACCACTGTGCACACGGACGTCATAGATAGTACACAGCCTGTGCAAGATGATTTTGACAGACAGAGAGGTAAAGGAGCCGAGAAACCGCCACCCTATCGGCCACCTGTTCCTTTCCCTCAGAGATTAGCTGAGACTAGACTCAACGAACAATTCTCCAAATTCATTGAGGTTATCAAACAATTGCACATCACCATCCCATTCACCGATGCCTTGACCCAAATGCCTACCTATGAGAAATTTCTCAAGGATATCCTCTCCAACAAGCGAAGCTTGGGAGGACGTGAGACGGTGAAACTCACGGAACAGTGCAGTGCAATTTTGAGAAACGAGCTCCCGCTAAAACTAGGAGACCCAGGCAAATTCTCCATTCCTTGCACAATCGAAAAAGCCACGATCAAGAGAGCCCTATGTGACTTGGGGGCTAGCGTGAGTCTCATGCCACGCACAATATATGATCGAATGGGTGTAGGCGAGCTCAAGTCCACACGAATGACCCTGTAACTGGCGGATTCTTCTGTTAGACTTCCACTCGGCATAGTGGAAGACGTGCCAGTTCAGGTTGGTAAGTTCTATGTGCCAGCCGACTTTGTTGTCATGGAGATGGAAGAAGACAAAGAAGTCCCTATCATTCTGGGACGGCCTTTTCTGAGAACGGCTGGTGCAATCATTGATGTGCACAAAGGGACTCTCACACTGAACATCGGGAACGAGAAAGTCAGCTTCCAAATCGATCGAGCCATGAAATACCCTTCTCAAGAATCTTGCTTTAGGATTGATGCGATCGAAGAGTGTTTGGCAGAATTGGCGGAAGAGAACTTTCTGGAGCAATTCAACAGCTCGCTAAGGTACCACAATGAATTTTTATCTGAAATGCAGGTTGAAACAAGCGAGTTGGAGTCAATTTGTGCAGCAGAAGCAACATTTGACAGTCTGGAGGAACCTACACACGGCCCGCATACATCTCACAGGGACCGTGCAGCAGAGTCTGAGAAACTGGAGACTGAGGCACACGGGGCGCACAATGAACACACGGATGCAGGTGCAGTACACGGACCACACACTTCTCACACGGACCGTGCACCTACCCAGACAGAGCAACCCACTCCTCAACTGAAGCCCCTTCCAGCTAACCTCAGGTATGAGTTCCTAGGCCCAGACAAGTCTTGTCCTGTGATTGTAAATGCAGGTTTAAATCACAATCAGACCGCCAAGCTATTGGAGAAATTGAAAATTCACAAAGGCGCGATCGGATACTCAATCAAGGACTTGAATTGAATCGACCCGACAATTTGCACACACAGAATTTTGCTGGAAGATGATCACAAGCCATCTGTGGAGCACCAAAGATGGCTCAACCCCACTCTGAAAGAGGTAGTAAAGAAAGAAATTTTAAAACTTCTTGAAGCAGGTATTATCTACCCTATTTCTGACAGTAAGTGGGTGAGTCCTGTCCACGTGGTGCCAAAGAAAGGAGGGGCGACGGTAGTGAAAAATGACAAGGATGAGCTGATCCAAACGTGAGTCGTGACCGGCTGGAGGATGTGCATAGACTACCGGAAGCTCAACACAGCCACGCGCAAGGATCACTTTCCATTGCCCTTTGTTGACCAACTCCTTGAAAGGCTTGCAAATCATTCTTACTTTTGTTATCTCGATGGTTATTCTGGTTTTTTCCAAATTCCCATCCATCCACAGGACCAAGAAATGACTACCTTTACATACTCATATGGTACCTATGCATACCGTAGGATGCCCTTTGGTCTTTGTAATGCACCAGCGACCTTTCAAAGAGCCATGATGGCTATCTTTTCTGATTTCATTGAAAAAGAGGTTGATATTTTTATGGATGATTTTTCTGTGTATGGTACTTCCTTTGATTCATGTTTATCTAACTTGTGTAAGATTTTGCAGAGATGCGAAGAAGTGAATCTTATTCTCAATTGGGAGAAATGTCACTTCATGGTTCAAGAAGGTGTTGTTCTAGGACATGTTGTCACTTCAAAGGGGATTGAAGTTGACAAGGCGAAGATTGAGGTGATAGAGAAGCTCGACATCCCAACAAATGTGAAGGGAGTTCGAAGCTTTCTAGGTCACGCGGGATTCTACCGCCGCTTCATCAAAGACTTCTCGAAGATAGTAAAACCACTGACCAATTTACTCATTAAGGATTCTGACTTTGTTTTTACAGATGATTGTGTCAAATCTTTTTGCAGTTTGAAGGAAGCGCTCATCTCAGCACCTATCTTGCAACCACCCGACTGGTCCTTACCATTCGAGCTAATGTGCGATGCGAGCGACTATGCAGTTGGGGCAGTTCTTGGGCAGAGGAAAGACAAAAAGCCGTGCGCTATTTACTATGCTAGCAAGGTGCTAGACCCCGCCCATATGAACTACACAACAACCGAGAAGGAGCTTCTCGCCATTGTGTTTGCCCTTGACAAGTTTAGATCGTACTTGGTTGGCTCAAGAATCATCGTCTACACGGACCATGCCGCACTCAGGTATCTTTTGAGTAAGAAAGACGTAAAACCCAGATTGATTAGATGGATTCTTCTTTTGCAGGAGTTTGATCTTGAAATTAGAGACAAGAAGGGAATCGAAAACTCGGTGGCAGACCATCTATCCCGACTTCGCTGGGAAGATGAAGGCAATGTCAACCTGCCAATCAATGACTCATTTCCCGACGAACAACTCCTATCCATCTGCTCTCTGGACGCCCAGCATGCGGTCCGCACAGACCATCACACGGTCCGTGCACCTCAACACACGGCCCGCACATATCCATACACCGACCGTGTACTCTCCATCCAGACAGCCCCTTGGTATGCAGATTTCGCGAACTATCTTGCTTCCGGGGTGTTGCCTGCCACAATGACCTACCAGCAGAGGAAAAAGTTCAAAACAGATGCCAAGTACTACTTTTGGGAGGAACCTTTCCTTTTCAAAGTTGGAGTCGATAACATATTCCGACACTGTGTTCCACATGAAGAGACGCGTTCCATTCTTGCACACTGCCACTCATCCGCTTACGGAGGACATGCATTGTTCTCCAAGACAGCTGCTAAGGTATTACAATCTGGTTTTTATTGGCCCTCTCTTTTTAAAGATGCCAGATCTTTTGTTCTCGCTTGTGATCAATGTCAGAGGACCAGTAACATAACCAAGCGGAGTGAGATGCCTCTTAACTCCATTCTTGAGGTGGAGATCTTTGATGTCTGGGGCATTGATTTTATAGGACCGTTCCCGTCATCTCGTGAGAACGAGTATATCTTGGTAGCTGTGGACTACGTGTCCAAATGGGTTGAAGCTGTGGCGTGTCACAAAGCCGATTCAAATGCAGTGAAGCGGCTGTTCACAGAGATCATTTTCCCTCGCTTTGGAGTGCCTCGAGCCGTTATCAGTGACGGGGGCAAGCACTTCATCAATCGACAATTCGACAGTCTTCTAAGCCGACATGGGGTCACGCATAAGGTATCTACCTCTTATCACCCTCAAACTAATGGTCAAGCTGAGATTTCCAACAGGGAGATCAAGTCTATCTTGGAGAAGACTGTAGCAAGGACAAGGAAGGATTGGGCATTGAAGTTGAGCGATGCACTATGGGCCTACCGAACTGCCTTCAAAACACCGATTGGCATGAGCCCCTTCAAACTGGTGTACGGAAAGCTGTGTCACTTGCCGGTGGAGATTGAGCACAAGGCATTCTGGGCCACGCAAGCAATCAACATGGACAAGCTAGCAGCTGGAGAGAAGCGCATCCTTGACTTGCACGAGTTGGAGGAGATGCGCTTACACGCCTATGAGAATGCAAGGATCTATAAGGAAAGGACCAAGCGAGTTCATGACAAGCGCATCGCGTCTCGCGAATTCAGGGAAGGAGATCTTGTACTCTTATTTAATTCTAGATTAAGGCTTTTTCCAGGTAAACTCAAGTCTAGATGGTCCGGCCCATTCAAGGTGAAGAAGGTGTATCCTTTCGGTGCAATTGACATTGGGAATGAAGAATGCGGGACCTTCAAGGTCAATGGTCAGCGTTTCAAGCACTACATCACTGATCACTCACAAAACAAGCGGTTTGTTCAGACTCTTTCTGACCCCGCTACTGCTGAGCCTTAGAGATAAGTGGTCAAGCTCGAGACCTAAAACAAGCGCTTCTTGGGAGGCAACCCAAGCCCTTTTTACTTTACTTGCACTTTATAGTTTCATTTCTTTTCAATTTCCTACATATTTTCAGATTTTATCATTTGCATGTACTTTTATTTTTTTGTTTTTGCACTTAGAAAGATCAGGTGGGAAGAATTCAGAAATCATCGGAGCACACAGTCCGCACACCATTGTGCACGGTCCGTGCACTCGCCAACCGACGCAAATGGAAAGTCGCGCCCCTTCCACGTGCGTTACAACCCGACCCTTCGTTTTTATTTCCCTTCTTCTTCATACGGGCGCCGCCTCCCCTCTCTCCTTCACTTCCCTCTTCTCCCTCTCTCTCAAAACTCCATTGGTGTGGACCGAGCTCACCACATGTGTGACCGAGTACAACACCGATCCATCTCCTCCCCGTCACCTCTCCATCTCACCTCCACCACCTGTGCGCCGAAACCCTCCTCTCTCCATCTCTCTTCCACCACCGCCGAAACCCTCATCTCTCCTCTCTCCGTCCGATCTACCAAGCCGTGCCGAACTCACAACCGAAAACCCTTCCCCGACCAACCCTCTCCTGCGCAGCCTCTACACGAAACCTTCTCTGTCCCCGTCTCTCCATCTCCCCACTTGCTGTTTCACCGAAACCCTAGCCGCACACGGTCCGTGCATCTTTCCGCACAGCCCGTGCATCTCATTGCCAGAAACAGCCAAGTCCACACACGGCCCGTACACTACAATACACGGTCCGCACATAACTTTTCCAGAGCCAGGGACCATGCATCGCGAACGTCGCTCCAAACGCGCCAATGACGTGCCGCACACACCAACACCTCCACCATCACCCGAGCCACAGTCGTCTGAGCCGGAACGCTACGACAGTGAGAGTTCTGAGCACTCCTCCGGTGAGTACACTGACTCTACTGAAGAATTGGAAGCCATCTTCTTCCCAATCCCCACTCGTCGGATGTTGGGTTATCTCAAGTTTCTGCGGCAAAGAAAGTATGAAAATACTCACCGACTTGACCTTGACGCACTCCAAGAGTTGGGGGTCGCAGACGAGTTCCTCCGGCTCACTGAGAGGATAGGCATCACACCCGCCTTCTGGGGCATCGAAGCCAACTCTTACAAGAAGCTCACCCAAGAGTTCCTCTCATCCCTCCAGCTCAAGAAAGACGATGAAGACCAATCCTACATCAAATTCCGGCTGTGTCATCAGACCCACCATGTCTGGCTCCCTACATTACGCGCCTGGTTCGGTTTCCATCCCGAGCCCGAAATCGACGAACTCTACTTTCATCAGGACATGACAAAGGACCACTTCTGGAACCTAATCTCTGGCATGACACGACCAGAAACGGACAACAAGGACTACAAGGGCCGCAACATCACTCATTCGGTCCTTCATTGCATCCAGCGCGCCCTCGCTCATACTATCTTTGTGCGAGGTGAGACAGTCTCCCGCGCCAAGAACGAGGATCTCATCATGCTGGACCACATGCTCCGTCCTGACAATGACCTGGTACGCCCCGACCTTATGACTCTCATGATTAGGCACTGGCTGGGCATCCAACAGTCAAGGAAGATAAGGGGCGTCACCTCATGCTGTGCCTATATCACTTACATCGCCGAGCGACTTGGATTACGTATTGAGGGCGACGAGCTATGCAAAGGTCCCACCAGTCTAGACCTAGAGGCATTCCGTATGGGGCATTTCATCAAGACTAAGAAAGGCCCTGCCGGCCACAGCGATAGACACTATTGGCGCATGTCGAATGGTACTCAGCACCGTCTCCCATTGGACGCACCCCTCTCCTTCACAGACACGAGCACTTGGCTCTACATCGGACCACGAGAGGCTCAGTCACCACCACACCCTCCTCCTTTTGCTGATGAGCCTATGCCTGATGCTACCGACTTCTCCCAGCAGATGCATGCCTCTTCCTCCGCTGCTGCACACCCCTCTCACCCCACCGACCCCACCATTCAGGACTTGTACCATCTCATGACTGATATGAGAGCCACTCAGCTATAGCAGATCGACATCCAGCGCCAGCAGGATGTGCGGCTCACGGCGATTGAGGATGAGCTGCGCCGTTGGTGCCCCTACCCCTGATCAGGTTTGTTTTCTTTTCCCCTAGCTTTACATTTCTCTTTCTATCTGTCTTGAAGCATTGAGGACAATGTTCGAACTAAGCTTGGGGGGGGGGAGAACTTTGCATTTAGGACATGTTTACCTTTTCTTGCATTTTTAGACGATAAATTTGTGTGATTGCTAGTATTAGGGACTTGTGAAATTTTTTTTGGAAATAATTTGGATTACCTTGAAAAATTGGAAATAACCCCATAGTTGACCAAAGAATAGCATAGGATGAGATGTTTTGAGAATTTGAAAAGATGAAAAGTTGAACTGTATTGAGAAAACCATTTTAAAACTGAATTGTGCCCTTTCAAATAGGGCAATGGGGAATTTAAATAAAGAAAGATTGGGATATCCATTGGTATGAATGAATACCATTGGATGTGTGTACTCATGGTGTATGCGAAAAATAGAAAACAAAAAGCGATGAAAATAAATGAAAGATGGAGAACATAAGAGTACTGGCAATAAGTCCTATTGGGCGCCTTTGAGCTCGTCTCCCAAACTTAGAAAAGAAAAGAACTTTTGCATACATCAACACACGAAATCCACGACTTTCTAACCTAAGCTTGTTCCAAGCTTGGGGGGGCGAAAAATGAAAAAAAAAATCACCTCAAACGAAGGCATAATTTCAGTAAAATAATGAAATATTGATCAATTCAAGTAACTAGTTTTTGCAAATATTAAAGCATCTCGAAATACAAAGTTCATTAGTCAAGTTGTGGGATGAACCAAAACCGATCAAGGAAAGTCCAAATCATCCAAAAGGATTCTCCGAGTTCTTAACAAAAGCAAGATCATGCAAATTTTTTGTTTTCGCATTTAGGAACTTAATTTGCATTTAGGAATAACCAACCCGATACCTAAGTTGAGATTTTCAGCTTGAGGACAAGCAAGATTTCAGCTTGGGGGGATTTGATATCTCGTTATTTTGCCTACATTCCGACCGAACTTTGCATTAAAATCTGTGCCTAAAACCCCAAAAATGTGTGTATTTCATTGAATATCTATAGGATGTGGTACTGCTGCTCTTTCTTTATTTGTTGCAGGAAACGGGCGAAAAAAGAGGAAGGATCTGGAATTTGAAGGACAATACACGGACCGTGCACTATTACATACGGACCGTATACCCCCTGCCCGACCACAGACTGAAGACACACGCAACCCGCACATCTCCCACTCATCAGGACACAGGCACACGGTCCGTGCACTCTTGTGTGCGGACCGTACACGGCATTTATGGAAACATAAACCAGAATTGGAAATAGAGGCCAGCTGGAGAGGTCGCGAATGGAAGGCTTTAAAAGCGAGATTCTGGGCATTTTTGTGCTTATTCTAGATCTGAGAGCTAACCCTAGAGGAGAGAAGTGGCGGCTAGGCTTGGAGAAGAAGAAAAAGGAGAAAATCGAGAGATTTGCGACGTCTCTTCTTGATTCTTCGAGTTTTGTCATGAACTTCTTATCTATCACTTGTTTTATTTTCTGTTTTTCTATATTAGGCTAAACTCTTTAGTTTCTAGGGTTAAGATGTAGTCGAACGCTTTGTTTTATTTGCTAGTTATTGGAATTTGTATTGGATCTTGTGCTTGTTTGTTGTGTAGTATTTTATTGCTTAGATGAACTTGTTTGAATTGATTAGTTTATCGTTAGATGTATGGCCACATCTAGATGGTATTTCAAGGCTTTGATATTCATTCGACCAAACTAAGTATTTGAGATAGGTTTGTGAACCGAGAGGTGAAACCAAGCGGTAGCCGAAAGGCGAAGTTTTCCTCGTATCGAGAGATCGAGGTTATCTTTAGTAAACCAACAAATAACTTAGGATAATTAAACCAATAAACGAGAGTTCAAGTTTAAGAATCCTAAGAAGGTATAAATTGAGTTTCGTACCAAGCAATTAAGCCAATAAACGAGAGTTGAGGAGTATTGACTTAGGTACGGCCAAAATAGCCTTGCACAGGAAATTAATACAGAAACCAATAGCTGCTGCATCAACTCGAGGGCCACACGGACCGTGTATGAAAGTACACGGCCTGTGCATGAAAGTGCATGGCCTGTGCATGAAAGTGTACGGACCGGGCACTTGAGGCAAAGCTGAGACGAAGTCTAAAACCCTAGGAACCCCTTTTTTATTCATTCAAAACCAAACCAAAATTTACTTTGCCATTTTAAATACTGTCATTGAACCTTAGGACTTTAAACAAACCCCAAATCAACCTTTGCAGATTTCTAGAGTTTCTATATAATCTAAGTAAAATCCAATCTGTTCCAACCGTCCCTGTGATCGATACCCGACAATATACTACGTGCTAGGACTGTATACTTGCAGTCTGAACCAAAAGTGTATTTAAGGTTAAAAGGTACAGCTTGCTGTACCGAAAATTTGTACTGTACCTTTTTGGTGTAACAGTAGTCACGATCGAGCTCAGTATTCTTTAGTAAGCTAGTGATATGTTACTCTTGGTTATGAACTTTTTATGTTAAAAAATTATAACACAAAAATTTCACGAGCCATTTAATCCTTATTAGTTAATTAGATATTATTGAGTTGGTATTATGTATGTTATTAAATAATTATCTCATTATAATTGCACAGTATAGCTCCATACTTAATTACACAATACATCACAATCAATTAATTTAATACATGAGAGTGTGGTTAGTTTATACCGAAATCTAGGTTCTAAGTATTTACAGCGTTTCCCCTGAGAACATCGCCATCGGTTCAAAAAAGAACACAGTTGGTATTGATCAATCCAAAAATGAAGGCCCAATTGACATCACGCATGGTAAAGATCATCACCTCTACGCCATCGGTGCTGTAACCCATCCGATATCACAGTGACACTCAAAACCAATGGTGGGATGATAAAAAAGGATGGCAAAGGAGGGCAGGGATCAATGCCATCGGTTGGTTAGACCGAACAGTCGGTAAAAAGTCAAAGTAATTACAGCGCTGCCACTGGGTACGTACACCATCTGTGAAGGAGCGATAGTGAATGTGTTTTTGTAGTAGTGCATGCACTGCAAAGGTAATTAAGGATATTTTTTTTTCTCTCCATATGATCTGCTTTTTTTTTTTTATGTTTTGTTTGTTCTTATTTCAATTTGTATTTGTTCAATTCAAATCAACGTGCATTCATGAATCAAGTTTGATGGGGTGGAATCAAATTTCACAAATCGATGGTAAATCGGATTATTGAGTACAAATAATATAAAATAGCAATAACATGAAATGTGATTAGTATATGTTTAATTTGAATTGCTATTTATTTCAAGTATGGGCAAATTGTCTGGAATAAAATGGACAAAAACTTATGTTCCTTGGTGCAAGATCCTAACACGTGCCAAGGCATGTGACATATTTTTTCTCTATTTTTTTTTGTCATATGCTAAACTCATCTTTCAAGTTCAATGCATCTGATTCTATGTTATTTTTTTCTTGGTAAAGGTTTTGTTTGCCACAAAACTAAGTTATTTTTTGTTTAATTGGTGATGCTTAATTATGATCTAACAAAAGTACTGTCTGGCTTCATTTCTCAAGATCAAATTTTTCTTTCAACCAAAGTATATTTCGTTCAATACAATTTCTTTTTTATAATTTCTTTACCAATAACTATAATTTCTAAATAATTTAATATTGTAAAAATGGTGCTTTATCTTGGATTCTGGTTGAACAATTTTCATAACTTGCTGGACATGTATTTATTAAATGCACTTCAAGAGGGATTTGTGCTGGTTTTTCTACATCTCTTTCTGTGCGGAAACATGTATTCCACCTTTTTTCTGCTAAAATAATATTTTACTATTTTTTTTTATCTTTCTACAAGAACTCAAGAAGAAAAAGTACATCAAACGGATGGCCAAAAATGATGTTCAGCTATTAGTTGGGGAGTTTTTTTCTTTCTTTTACTCTCCAAGCATTTTATATAGCAAATAAATCTCTAAATCCATGTATGCATAAACATAGCAGTGCCTAGAGGGAGAAAAATGCCGATTATTTTTTAAATATCCTCAATAAAAAAAAACAAGTATGCCCTCAGTTTTTTATTTTATTTTGAAAACTACCCTAACCATCTCACAGTGGGGCGGTTCTCTTCTAAAGTGGACCGCCCTACTGTGGGACAGTTAGTTTATTTATTTATTTAAAAAAAAAAACTTAAAATGAAAACAGTAAACTAATTTTTGATAAACACTAAACTAAATCTCATCGATTGTCTTTTTTTAATAACATATCCTAGTTTTGAATACCAAAAGCACTAATTAAACTAAACTTCAAAATGAAAACATTTACATGAATACATTCTAACTAAAAAAAAATACAACAAATAACACTAGATTTGATAAATTATACACTTAAATGAACAATGCCTAAGAAAAAGTATCATATATTATATCACACATTATTAGATCCATGAATAACATTCTAACTAAAAAATAAAAATACAATAAAAAACTCTAGATGTGAGACTTCATACATTTACATGAACAATGCCTAAGAAGAAGTATATATGGTAATGGAAAAATTGAAAATTAGAAATGAAAAACTTAATCGGAAACTTCAACTCAAGTTTTGAGACTCTTCCTTTTGTTTTCCGAGGTGGAGCGCACATGGCCCCTTTAATCTGACGGCCCGATGCAAATATGACGATCCGGATTTAAACTCAAAAATTGGATTACTTTAGAAGATTCGAACTCAGTATGTTGTCTTACCACTAGTAGAAAATGTATAAATAATATTGCCCCATTAGGATCGGACTTAAAAAAGAATTTAAAAAACAAAATGAAACTACTATCTGGGTCGGCTATTTATGGCTGATCCTGATATGCATAAACCACCAAAATAACACAATCAGGGTCAGTTATTTATGAGGTCCGATCTTGATGCTAGATAATCAGGGTCAGCTGAATATTAATGTCCGATCTTGATTAGTAGAATTAGGATCGGCTAATAACAAACAACCGTTCCTGATTGTCAACATCAGTATCGGCTAATCCAAACGACCGTTTCTGATTAGGGAATCAGTATCGGCTATTTGACTGATTCTGATTAATGGTACTATTTGTATTGCCTAGGTCAATATCGCCTCCATTCCGTTTCTGATAGGCGATTTTTGACCGATCCTGATAGATGATTTTCCATTAGTGTACTTAATTTCTTGTGATTTTTTTGTTACTTTCTGTTTCTACCCACATATATTTTAACTTTCTTAGGTTCTTTATTTTACTGAACTTTCATCTCCACCGAAAGCACCCCCTCAAATTTTTTTATTAATTTTTTCTATATATTTTATTTCCTCACACCCCACACACACGGTTTTCAATTGAAAACCACTCTAACCACTACAAGGTTAATATAAAATAAGGGCATGACTCTCAAAAAAACTTTCTAGTCCACATTAGTACGTTTTTTACAAGCTCTTAATGACAACCAAAACAAAATTGAAATGTCATAATTTGTGAATTTTGCCGCTATAAACTTTCTACTTGGAGACTTTGAATGCCATATTAGCTGTAATGTACCTTTTTTTGTACCATATTTATTATTAACCTTGAGAATTAAACCACGTTGTGCTTTGAAGGTCACATTGACTCTTTTAATTCCGTCTACAAAGACACTGCAATTTGAGGAAGAAATTTTTATAATTATAAAATTTTCAAAAATGTGACACGGAACTAGTATATTACTCAGAAATTTAGATAGGTAGAAGGACCGGTATACCGATTCCGGCCCAAACTTTTGACCGGAAACCCCGGATCCGGTCCAATGTATTTTTTTTCTGTGGAGGAGACTTGGGGTGCGTCGGTTAACAAAAAAAATACTTTGGACCGAAAGTATAATTTTTTTTTCTGTGGAGGAGACTTGCAGTGCGCCGGTTGACAAAGAAAAATGAAAAATTGGGTCAGATCCGGGGGTTTTAGACCGTACCTGGTGTACTGGTCCTTCTACGTGCCTATCTAAATATTACAAAAATCATTCTAGTTCCGTATCTTATTTTTGAACAATTTCTAATTACAAAAAATTAGCTTTTGAACGAGGTCAAGAATCAAGCATAATCGGAGATTATAATATTTAAATATGGGAAGTACGCGGTTTGTTGGGTCCTAAAACCTTCTCTAATACAGCAGGTGCCAGGTGTCGTAGCCTTTATAAAAATAAATAAATAAAGGGGAACATAGATCCTCCGCAGCAATGTTTGAAATTACCTATACATATTTGAGATTGAAACGTGTTACACAATGGGAATCTGAGGGTCCCAACTGGTATTGTCATCAGTCATGTCAATAAATTCAATGTCCCCTTAATTCCTTACACTTTGTTAAATCTCTCTTCTTTGTTCCTGCTCGATACTTAGGCAACCAAATTCTAAAAAAAGATGGCTCTCTACCTACTTAAATTCTTCCCTTCCATAGTACTCTTACTTCTCCATAGCAGAACTCCTCATGCTCAGCTTCAACATCGACCTTACTGCTCTGTTAATACCTCAGATACTACCTTTAAGAATAATCTCCAAGGCCTTCTCATGTCCATAACCACTGGTGTGCAAAAAAATGGCGGCTACTTCAACGACACGGTTGGCACAAATACTGATCGAATCTATGGCCTCGGCATATGCTATGGTGATGGCAACCTTACCGCATGCAAAAGTTGCCTTAGTCAAGTTGCCTCTGATATCACCAGCAATTGCCCTGACAGCCAAGATGCTGGTACCTGGTAATGAATATACTACTTCATTAATTTTCTTACATTTTCAACTGCAGGTTTAGTGCAGTGGCATAAATCCACGTCTCACTACGGAGATGCATGTTCAATTCTCAAAAATAGCATCCAAAAGATGCTCAAGGTGTACCGTAACCCATTAATAAAAGAAAAATCTTACATTTATATAAATGGGTCAAGTAAAAGGTGACAAACATGAACTAATCGGTCCTTAATTTTGTTACACTATGAAGATAAACTTATAATGAAAAATTTCTAGTATGTTCATACAAATTTTCGAAATAGTCAATTTCTCGTGAAAACACCTTAATATCCAATATCCCCATAAAAACTTGACATTTTTTTTCTATCTTCTTTTAATTATTTATCCTTTTATTTAATTATTTTAAAAAATTGAATTGATCCATATGCCTTTACTTTCAAACTCAGTGTCCAGAACATCGACACTAATAATTTACTTTTTAACATTGATTTTTTTTTTTTTGAGGAATCATGGCAGTTCCTGCCAGTGATTTATTAACAAAAAATAGAAGTTCACTTACAAGATGCATAGAATTCAATGTGCATGTCCCATGCAAACGTAGGTGCCTTACTCAAATGCACCTCCTATACAACTTACTAAGCATGTTCCAAAAGAAAGGTAAAAATTAAAACCACAACCAGAAAAACTACATTATACAAACACAGCTAGCAATAAGTCAACCACAGCTTACATTCTCTCGCAATTCTCTAGCAGTAACTTTTTAACATTGATACTTTGTTGATTTCATGACAATCCGGTGTACAGAAGATCGAACCTATATTAGTTTTTGACAACGAAACTTTGATACATTGGTACATCAACATTAAATGGATACCAGTTTGTCATAAAATATTGATGAATCGATTTCAAAAACTAAATGTAGTGTCAATATTCTTAACACTGGGTTTGAAAAACTAATCGCCATTTAATTAATTGTCTTGTTGCTCAACAATGAATTTTTTTTGGAAATAAGAAATAAAAATATAAACCGCACAAAAAAGGATGATTATTTTTTATTTTTAAAAACCAGAAAGTACCGAATATGAGCATCGGTCTAGCATTTGGTACAGAATATGGCAAGGAGTGTACTGAATCCCATGATTGGTACAGGAAATGGTGTACCGATCCCAAGGATCGGTACTTATTCTTAGAAGTCAATTTAATTTGTACTTGGCTTCAAATTGAATTGAATTTTACATTACTTCCTTGCATCTGTATTTCTATACAAATTTAGTTATATGTTAATATCTTGTAAAGCGCTATCAATTGGAATATTGCACATCTTTTAATTGGAGCTGGTCTAGCGCGGTCTAAAGATATGCTTGGTATTCATTTCACATATTTTTTATCTTGTACTTTTACTTTCAGGTAATAAATCCATACGAAGTAGCATTTATTCTTCCGAGATCGCTGCTTATTTATGCATAATATAATTTTTTTTAAGGACAGAAAAACGCTGTCGTTTTCATTAATACATAATTAAAAAGTGTATTTACATCATTATGAGCAATATTATAAAGGTTTTTTAATCTAACTATTCAGAATATATATAATTACAAGATGATTAATGGTTGTACCGAAATAACACGAGACTCCGTACCTTTTTTGTAACACAAAATACACAATTACATAAGATGCAAATTTTCAAATATATATAGAGTTGCGCTATGGTGCTACACGTAGCACAACTCTTTTGGTGCTACATGCCCTTCTGTGTCATTTTCAAAGCTCAAATTGTCGATCCGAACCGCTCAACATGATCTCCATTTTGAAATATGCTTGCAGACCAAATTTTATATTTGTTGGAGATTTTTTGATATTTTTTAAGATAAAACTAAAATTGTTGTTTTTTGATGGCCTTGAATTTTATCAAAAACAACTATTTGTTTATGTCTTAAAAAATAGCAAAAAATTCCAAAAAATGAAAAATTTGGTCTCCAAGAAGATTTCAATATGGAGATCGTGTTAAGCTGTTCGGATCAACTATTTAAACTTTGGAAATGAAGATAAGAACGTGTCACACGGGAGGGTCTGTGCTCATTAAGGGTCAAATAAGAATCACCACATATAATATTAGTTTTGGTTTATCTAAATGCAGGCTGGAATCAGGACCATGTTTTATTCGCTACTCGAATGAGAATTTTTTCAGTGTGGCAAACACAACTTCGTACTATATTTACTCTTCCGAGAACTATACAGACCATGAACTCTACGGCAATGCGCGGAACACATTATTTCATCGACTAATTGCTAAAATAAATGCATCAGAAAATATGGTGGCGTCAGGGCAAGAAAGTGTGAAAGGAATTGATAAATTGTATGGGCTGTTGCAGTGTACAAGGGATTTAAATCATCAGGAGTGCTACAAATGCTTGAGCTCACTCATCAGTGACGTACAACCACCATCTATGCTCGCATATAGTATAGGTGTGCGGTACTTTGGGTTTTCCTGCTTTGTGCATTACGATATGTTTCCTATCATGCAAACTCCGAAAGGTATATCAAATTCAGGTCCACAACTACATTGAAATGACTCAGACTCAGGATGATAAGTCTTACATTATTCAAGTAACTTGAGTTGGTTCGTGAGAAATTAACAGTTTAAAGTTCAATGAATGAACAGAAGATCCTGTCTCTCTATTTGCTGGTGTGTTCACCAAACAGTAATTATTCCTAAAAAATGGAAAAAACTCCATATCAAAACTATTTTGGTACAGGGTTCGATATCAAACTATCTTATTGTGGAGTCTAATATTAAATATGTTGTTACAGGAGTTTAGAATTTGAGGTCTACAATGGTCTCAAACATTGAGACACCTGAGGTTAAACCAAGATGTGCTTTGTAGTTTTTAGAATATTTCAAAAAAATGCATGATACTAATCTCTCCAGCTCTGCTTACATGGTACCTATTTTCTTCGAATTTTTTGCTTAAAAGAACTATAGGAGGACAGGAGAGACAGTTGAGAATTTCTGTTTGATTTCCTTATTAGTTGCTGCAGGTGGATTTCATGAAAAAAAATATCATAACAGCTTTTTGTTTCTTTACCTTGTGTCATTAGGTAAATTAGGGAAAACATGCATCATACTTTTGGTTGGGTTTAATTCATAGTCTTACAATTATAAGAATTGTGCTTTGGATGTTTTTCATGAATTGGTTTAGGGAAATAATTTAGTAAAAGTGTAAAATCCAATAAATGAATATTAACTAGTTTATTACGTTCTACTTTCTGTTCAGTTGAAACACACTTCAAGTTCGAGCTGGCCTCGGGTTGCACATAATTTATAACTTATTGGGGGTTCGAGAAGGTGCAATATAGCAGGGTCTGCTAGTCAATAGAACAAAATATTGAAATTGCAATTATATTTCTAAATTGTAGTAAAAAAATTAAAAAAATGAATGCTCAAGATTTTGAGAGAATTCTGATAAATTATATCTCGAGTTCTTCACGCATGATTGCAGATATTGCTCCAAAGCTCCCGAAGAAATCGAACACAACTATAATTGTTGCAGTAGTTGGTGGTGTTGCTTTTCTTCTAGTCACAATAACAATTTGCATTTGGTTTAAAAGAAAGTGGTCTCTTTTCGGTGGAACAAAATGTACGTCCATACTTGAATTAATTTCAACCTCCAAGTGGACATAATTGAAACTTAACTATATTTAGGCATATATACCGATTACAAAAGATCCCATTTGTGGTTAATAATTTATATTTTATCTTAATAAATCAACCTAATATGATTTCTGTATACATGTATCCTTTTTGTCTTGTGCAGGTACTTCAGTGTTTTTAGAGGAATTACAAGAAGTTGCAGCTTCAGAATTTCTCATTTACGACTTCACTACCATCAGAAATGCTACCAGTAACTTCTCTGATAAAAATAAACTTGGCATAGGCGGTTTTGGACCAGTTTTTAAAGTAAACCAATCAGAACTTCATATATCTCTATTTTTCAAGCAGTATACAATATGCACAACAGTAAAATGTAGTCAAATAACATGATAAGATTATTCTTTTTGGCAGGGAACACTTCACAATGGTCAAGAAATAGCAGTCAAAAGGCTCTCAACAAGTTCGTCCCAGGGAGCAACTGAATTTAAGACTGAGGTTGAACTACTTGTGCGACTTAGGCACAACAATTTAGTAAAATTACTGGGATGTTGCATATTCAAGGATGAGAGAATGCTTTGCTACGAATACCTACCTAATAGAAGTCTTGATAAGATCCTTTATGGTAAAGTTTCCGTCAGCAGCGAACCTTGGCTTTCCCATTATTCCGTTATTTGTTTTTTTAGTGTTAGTTTTGTGTTGAGGCTTTGATGTTTTCTAACAAAATTCGGAAAACTTTTGTCAAAATTGGCTTGGTTACACAAATATCAGGATTCAGGACTCGTCATTTAAAAACAATCAGCAAATTTTTGACTATGTATCTCAAGTTGATTACTTGTTTCACTCAGGAAGAACTAAAATATCTTTTGTCTTACTGCAGGAACTGACGATATCAAATGCAAGGAGCTTGAATGGAGTAAACGTTACAAGATCATAAAAGGCACTTGTCGCGGTCTACATTACCTCCACGAGGAATCACCATGGAAAATTGTACATCGCGATTTCAAAGCCAGTAATATATTGCTTGATAGAGATATGAATCCAAAGATTGCAGATTTTGGGCTTGCAAAGCTCTTTGATAGAGACCAAACCCAAACCGTCACTGCTCACCTCGCTGGATCATTGTTAGTTTGTTGCATCATTTCAAATTTAGTAAAACATATATATGTAGCACCAAAATTCAAACTAGCTTTCCAGATTAATTTACACTAGCTTTTCTTGTTTAATTTGATGCAGTGGATATATTGCACCAGAATGTAGCATACGAGGTACATTCTCAGCTAAGTCAGATACATATAGCTTTGGCATCCTTGTTCTAGAGATTGTAACTGGGAGAAAAAATAGCTCGTATCCAGGCAGCATGTACATGTCAGGCCTGATAAATCATGTAAGTTAAAAAAAAAAGTTCATTTTAATTAGCAGATTCTGTTTCGATTCTACCTTATACAAGTTCCCTAAATTTCAGAACACTATATACATTGTAACTTAAGGTTGTCCAAAACAAACTTGTTGTTTCATTAAGGAGCTAACTAACAAAAACAATTTTTGACAAAAAATGATAACTTAAGGTATGGAAGAATTGGAGTGAAGGAAAAGTACTGGAACTAAAAGATCCAACATTGGATCAAGAATGCATAGAAGAGGTAACAAAGTGCATCCACATAGCACTCCTATGCTTACAAATGAATCCATCAAAAAGGCCGAACATGGAAACTGTAGCTAACATGCTCAATAGTTCCTCGATTGCGAGTCTCCCACCTTTGCCACCTCCAAGATCTATATGGGGAGCAGATATTTCTATGTTTGAGGATGATGAAAATGTCGTTAACAATTTGACCAGCTGGGAGACCGTCTCCACTGTTGTTGGAGAAGAAACCGAAGAGGTGTTTTCTCTATA
Source organism: Carex myosuroides (assembly GCA_028015225.1). NCBI lineage: Eukaryota > Viridiplantae > Streptophyta > Magnoliopsida > Poales > Cyperaceae > Carex > Carex myosuroides. Next base: position 3,826,569 of record CM051470.1, on the reverse strand, counting down.
ATTTTAATCGGTGAGCTTGATTTTTGCAAGCTCAAATAGGAATAACAGCACAACCGATTAGGTTATGCATTAACGATGTTAGTTAGACACAGGAGAAAAGTTGTTAGGCTCAACTAGTTTGTTAGATATCAGTTAGATGTAACAATTAGCATATCATTGTATTCTCTATAAATACCCAATTGTATCTTGTAATCAGATAAGCAAAGATTAATAAAGAAATTCTTCCTTCTCTTCTCTATTTCAAATCTATTTGTGGTATTAGACAACCATGGCTGATCCTTCCTCTCAAAACATTCCCTCCCCAAATTCAGAATCTACAATGACTACTGTTCAATCCCTGATCCGATTATGATCCTCAATCTTCTTATTTCCACAAAATTAAACTGTAATAACTTTCTTGCCTGAGCAGACCGGTGCAACTACTCATTAATGATACGGCAATCGACGTCGCATTCTAGGCCCAATCCTAAAATCAGGGTCACGTGGGGCCAACATGGGAGCAAATTTGCCAAGTTGCTTGTAGCAATTGAGGCAAGTTAGTTTAGGGGATGCGTTATCCGGGTAGGATTACTTTTGTATATATGTAATAAGTTATTTAGCTTTACCTTCTGTACATAAACTTCTTTTATCAATATATTTGTCGGCAACCTTGTTGCCGGCCATCAAAAAAAAAAAAAAACTTTCTTGCCTGGAAATCTCAGATTGTCCCTGCTCTCCATGGATTATATCCAGGCCTGGGCTGATATCCGGGCCAAATATTAAGGGGCCCTGAGAAGCAGATCGGGTTGGATTATAAGGGCACGGATTCGGATTGTAGGGTTTCGGACCTGTAGCAACTTTGGCATTACAGTAAAGAGCAGCGGGATTGCTGAAGGAAGAAGAAGAAGTATCACTGGTCTGAGAATTAAGCTGCGACTCATGGCTGAATAGCATAGCCAGGAGCTCCGAGAGAGAAAGATGATCCTTAGTATTAGCGGCTACTACAAAAGAATTTACTTAGGACTCAATCCACCAAGAATCGTGACAATGAGAATTGGAGAGCCGATAAAGGTTAATTCATCCGCAAAGGAACTAATTGTCCGACAATAATCGGGGCAAGAGGATCCTCCTTTGGTGGTAGTCTGAAGAGATCGCCGGAGCTCGGCAAGTCTAGCAGGAGAAGTCAAAGAAAAGGTTTGTTGAAGCATCCGTCAGAGACGATCGGAGCCAGCTGAACAGGAGTTGATCCTGCCGGTGTCAATGCGGAAGAGCGGATTGTCCTGAAGCACACCGGTGATCATGATCTGGCAACTCGGTGGAGATTCCTCAAGAAATGGATATAAGCCATGTCCATGGATAGCAGGACAATCAGAGATTTCCAGGCAAGAAATTTATTACGGTTTAATTTTGTGGAAATAGGAATATTTTCTACTAAAACTTCCTTTATATTTATAAAGTACCCAATTTACTGTAAATTAAAATGAAAAAAATAATGTAGTATGTAAGGGAAAGTTTAAGTCTTCTAATAGGTTCTTTTGTGGGGAGGAGGGGAGGTCTGATGCGCATTGGATCAGGTCTGGTTTGATGGGCACATCTATCGTCTATTACATCAAATCATGCCACGATTTTGATTAACATAGGACTTCTTAAACGAATTTAATTTATCAAATTTAAACCCGATTGACTGACGATTCATATTTAACAACATTTCATGGTTGCAACAAATAAAATTTAAATGACATGAAAACTTGTAAACATTTAATCTTAATAAAAATAATATATTAATAATGTTTTTTTCTAGTTTTAAAAATATGTTGATATAATTTGCAAAAGCATTGTCAATATTATCAAAATATAAATCAATTTTGGTAGGACTATAGTAAGGTTTCGGATTTGTTTGGACAAAATTCGATAAGAAATAAAAAGTGTCAAAGTTAGATTGCAAAAACGGATATGTTTAATTACAATTTAATATAAAACCAATTTTCCATACCTGCCAAAATAGCTAAGTCCTCTATTTTGATAGGAAAAAAATAGAGCAGATAAATTGTAGGAAAAGGCGAAATTTTAAGATGATATTTAATTAAAGACTAACTCATCAATCAAGAAAAAATTACTAGTAAAGCGTTTTACATTTTCATTGTCATTGCTTCAAGTACGCCTCAATTGTTTCACATTTTTCTTCTAAGAATTTGGACATTGAAATGTTTCATTTTTAGAACTTATGATATGTAATTCAACTGATCATGTACCTTACCTGTCATTATATAGCTAAATTTTGGAATGACCAAACGAAAAGATGGCCAAAATTAGAATTAGATTTACAAAATTAGCTAAAGTTAGTGACCAACAGTGACACTTCAATTGTATTCAACATGAGTCGGTGTACAAACTCAACAACTTATGTTATACATTTAACAGTCGTTATTGTTTACAACACCAACTGTTCCTTAGTAACCATCCGTCAGTGTATGTCTTACAAATTAATACTAGTGAATTAGATGTACACAATTCAAGATGTGTTTATAAAATATTAATACATTTAAAAGTTTATAAAATATTAATGGCATGTTGATGTGTTTATTTAGATAATTTTATATAGACTTTATAGTTAGTAATTTAAATGAAATCATACAATACTACATGTATGTTTCTTGAGTGACTCAATATCATACATGCATGAACATGCAATATAAACTCTAGTTTTTGTGAGTTAATGAACACGCACAGAAATATGGCGTTCACTGGTCGATCTGAGCCGTCGAAATTAAAGAGCGTTGCATTTATTTTCTCGTAGCAAAGTTTGATCAAATCTTATTTTTATTTACATATACATCTAGTTGCTGAAATATTGAAACATCCAAAGGCTATAAACACTTCAAGTGTTGATCGAAGCTCAAACATAATCAAATAGCAGAAATTTTATGTTGGTGATGTTCAATATTTTCCCTAGATCATTTAAAAAAAATTAATATCATTTCATTGAAGATCCACCATCGATTATCTCATGTGGAAATGAATGGTCCACAAATATTGACATATATTGAAGTGGCAAGTAATGATAAAATTCAATCAAACTATCAACAATGACTGTTCATTGAGAGAACTGTCGGTGTATGTGAAAGCAACACTGACGGTTCAATTGAAACCAACAATCAATGTAGACAAAACTATCAACACATTGTTATATTAAAGGAGTCATACGTCGGTGTAGGTTAAGGCAACACTGACGCTTCTTAATAAAATAGTCAATATTGATGAACTCATCAACACTAACTGTTCTTTAATATAACTGTCGATGTAGGTTATAAGTAACACAGAAGGTTCCCAAAATAAAACGGCCAGTGTTGGTTCTCCGACGGTTGTTTACAACTGAACCATCAGTGTTACATATTATAATCGTCGGTGTTTGAGGGTCAGTGTAGGAGTTTTTTGTACTAGTGTCTCTTCCTGTGCGGAAGCATGTATTCTCCCTTTATTTTGCTAAAATTATATTTTTCCACCCTTTGTTGTTATCTTTAATTCATCAAGAAAAAGTGTACTTTATATCGTAATATTAAACAGATAGCAAATATGTTGTTTTTAATGATTCATTTTTTTTAACATGTTCTACTATTGGGGAGTTTTTTTCTATTTTTTTCTCTCCAAGCATCATAAAGAGCATAAATATCCTAATCTACGTATGACAAAACTAGTGCCTAGAGTGAGAAAAGTGGCACCTCGAACGGCATGGCACGAGTATTAGTTACCAGCTATGACTCACATGTCGCGTGCTGTAACCAGATCTCGGCAAAAACGACATAGCACGGCACAAAAGTCACATTAGTCACAACACGATACGACACGACACGAAACACGGTATGGGAACCGGCACGGAACAGAATGAAGACTCGCAACACATATTTTTTTCTAACATTAGTTCAATACAAAAATATTATTTTTTTAGCGTCAATTCTTTTTTGAAACATTAGTCCAATATTTTAAAATTTCTAAGAATTGTTCCACATTTTTGAAAACTTTTGTAAGTTGTTTTCGTTAAACAAATATAAATTATGAAAAAAATATTAATTACGATCACACACAACAAGCGTAACCGGTCATAGTACGTTTGGTCATGATATGTTAGGTACTTTGGTTACGGCACGACTTGGTCATGATGTCATCAAATTTAACTGTTATCTAACTCAAATATTATCTACTAATTGAAAAAATAATTTTTCGAATGATTTCGGAAAAATCATTGGTGATTATGCAAAAAAATGGTTTATTAAAGCTTTTTATAACAAATTAAATACATATTAGTCATTTTCATTTAATTCTGCATCCATTTAAAATCATTCAATTATTAAAACTGCCGGTAAGTTGTGCTAGATCAAAAGCGATTCAGTGTACCATATAAACTTAATGTACTAAAATGAACTTTATAAGTAATGTTATACTAGCGGCGTCACTTATAAGTTACCGGTGGTATGTTTATATTCTTAAGAGAGAATGAAATGAGTGTTAAGTTGTGCAGAGGGAGGCATGATAAGTCAGAGAAAATCCTGGAGTGATGTCCTCCAGCTGGTTGTCATACAAAAAAAAATGTTGATGTAGTAGTTTATTAGTACCGTGTTAAAGCACGATAACAATAAAATATTATGTTATACCCCCCTTCCGACCTTTTTTTTGGAATTTTTAAGGATATTGGTTGTCGTCATGCATTGATTACCAAAAGTGGGAGACTAGATGATTAAACTATGTAGCATTTGTTAGAAGATTAGAGCAATTTTTCCTCTCATACCTCAATTTTCTACCTCTGGGGCCCGCCACTCAAATAAACTTCCTACTTCTGTTCCTATCATCCGATCAAAATTGACATTGACAACTAAATTTGATTGGAATTAGTTGTCAAAATTCCACCCAAATTCAAATCAAATTTAGCAAGCCCATGGAAAAATTAATTTCTTGTATATATCTATTATTCCAATCACATTTAAACTATGCAGATGATACTTTAATTGTTGTTTTCAGCTGCTGATTCTAACTATGAATATGACTCTAAAATGGGCTTTAGCTGATTTTGAACAAATATCAAGCTTGAATTTTTTTTTAAAGTGTGAAATGCTAGGTCTGAAATTAGATAATATGGAAATTCATTATTATATACTACAAGAATATTTCACTATCCGCGAGGGTAAAAAGCTACTATTGTCAAGAGTAAGTAGACAAAAATATCTATTACCAACGAAAATATTCTGCGAAAATACCAACAATACAAAGATATTTTGTTCTCATGGATAGTGACAGATTCTTATAGTATATATATTTTATACAACCATTCTAGGCCGTCACATGGTAAATGAATTCATATATCCTTTTGAGGTTTTAGAAAAATTGAGTTCAGATCTAAACTGTCAGATATGTTTTTGGCACGAATTTTAAAGGGAGCTCATGCATTCCACCTCGAGCCAAATTGGCCTAAATTCTGATTAGACTATGCGAATCTAAATTAAAATCTTCTATTATCTCAGAGGTTGTGGATTTGTCGGAAAATATCCAATCAAGTATCTGTGGTCCATTTACGCTGGAAAAATTATACAAAAAGTGATTTGCAAGATGTGATAGATAAATGTGAAAAATAGATCAAAGGAATGGAAATGCATTAATTTGTTCCTTGGAGGGATCGATGATCATTATGATATATGAACGGTGTTCTCTGTGCTATACACATGTACATGTTAGCAATGTATAATCCTCCTAAATTTGTGATTAATTAAAGAGAGATAAAATTAGAAGTTCCTTTTATTTAAAGGTTACTTCACTAGTCCATAAAACGCTACTGTAATGGTCCGAAAAACTAATGACACACTGTTACACGATCGTGTCCGCAAGCGTCGTATATAAATATGAGGGTACATTGACATTGTACACGGTTCGGTAACCGTGTCTATATAGCACTATCATACACGGCTAATAGAAGTGAACTGTGTCAGGTCTTAAAAAAAAGACGCTGAAAATGGTGATTTCTACAAGGTCAAAATAACCGTGTACAATAACAAGGATTATATACACAGTTCCTATAAGTCACCCGTGTATGATTTTGGACACTGTACACGGTTTGTTATTTAGAACCGTGTTTGCTAGGTCCATGTGCCAATGGCCCTCAATAAACTTGAACTCGGCCCACAAATGGCCTGGGATTTGGACCCCGCCAAGAGCCAACCCGAGGTAAAATAGAATAGGGCCCTTCCTGGGACCAGCCCGAGACCGAAAACAACAAGGCTCGTAGCCCGACAACAAGTCTGTTCAATAAGGCCCAGTCGGGTCGTACGTGACAGGCCCAAAAAGTTACTCGGGACCCGGACCCCCTCTTGGGGCCGGCCGAGATCAAACAAAGCGAGGCCCACAGTCCAGCTGCCGAACGGCCTGGCGAGGACCAAGCCGGTCCTCGCCCAATCAACGCGAAGCATTCTAGCCCAGTGAAGTGGAGTTGGGCCTCACTCGATGAGGCCCAGTCCAACCTCGACTTCGCGTCACCACCGCTTATGCGAGGCTCACCGCTTCTATGCGAACTCCCCTAACTGCTCTGACAGCGCGTATTAACGGTTGGGGGCGACCTATTTAAGGCAAAGAGCTCCTTGAAATATGGGTCGCAATTTCCCTAAGACAAGGTATTACAGAGGATAGAGCACTAATACCTTCAAACCTTCCCCCTTCTCTTAATCTCGGCCCGTCGACCCGAGACAGGACGAGCCTAATTTCTTAACTCTCTTCCCATACGGCCTACTCCCCCGGGATAGGACGTATCAGTGTTTGATTTCTTTTTTTTTCTTCGATTAATTGACCAGCATTCATATATGCTAGTCATTAAATATAAAATAATCAATTATACATTAATTCAATAAATAATCAACATTCACAACATACAGAAAAAAATAATCAATTATACATCTATTACTTCAAATGAAACAACAACATAACAATTAATAAACAATTCACAAGCATCAATACACAAAGTACACAAAGCATTAATTGTTGCTTGAGGATCGAAGTGACTTATACTTCAATTTTATATCTTGGAACTTGTGATGTTGTGTCTGAGAATTGACACTTGCGTTATTGAAATTGGTGGTGTTGTCGCACTAGTCCATCCATTAATTCCATTCTGAACATTTACAAAATGCTTTATCCGGGGATTCTGAACATATTTTGGTCCATGGATTTTGAACATATTTTTTTTTCTAACATTAGTTTAATAAAAAAAAAATTGCATCATTTTTTTTCAAACATTATACCTTTATTGCAAAATTTCTAAGAATCGTTCCACATGTTTTAAATTTTTTTTCTGAATTATTTTCACTAAATAAATTTAAATTACGAAAAAATAATTAAATATGATCAAACGTGAGAAATGTAACCGGTCATGGCACATTTGATGAGGATATGTTTGGAACTTTGGTTACGGCAAAACTTGGTTATGGCGTGACCAAATTTAACTGTTATAACTCAAATATTATCTAATAATTGAAAATAAAATTTTTAGAACAATTTCGGAAAAATTATTAGTGATTATGCAAATTAATGCTTTATTAAAACTTTTGACAAAAAATTTAATACATATTAGTCATTTTCATTTAATTATGAACCCATTTCAAATCATTCAATTATTAAACTGCAAGGAGTGTCAATAGGGATGCATAGGTTTTTTTTAAGGTTTGTGGCTTTAAATTCTTATTAATAATTTTATTGATAAAAACATATTTTTAATGAATCAAATGATCGTAATTTCTAAATCTATATTTTTATTTTTCATAAAATACTCTAAACAACTATAATATTCTAATCCTCTCTTAATCACTCTAATATCATAATTTTCATCTTGCTCTACGACTGGATCTGTTTCTTCCACCACCGTCGCACTCCGACGACGATTAGATCTACTCGCCGTCGTGTTCCAATCAAGATGTTGATCACCCTAATACTTTAATTACCATCTCGTTCGACGACATGATCCGCTTCTCCAACCACCGCAGCTCTCCGATGACAACCGGATCTATCCATCATCGCGCTCTAATTGAGATGGGGACTATATGCTCCGAACGACGGTACTGCACTCTCGACTACGCTCGGCTCTGGGTTGTCCTCTCTCTTTCATTCTCCTCTCCGTTCGAGAAGGTAGAACCGAGAGAGAGGAAGAGTGTTATGTCGAGAATGAGGACTACAAGGAGTGAAAATGATGGAGTTGGGTGGAGGGAGAGGGGAGGATGCAAAGTTATCTTATCGCTCCTAAGTTTAGAGAGATTTCTATATAGACGCATGGCTAACTTGCTTATTAAGAAGAAAAACTAGGGCAGTTATTAAAGATGGTTATTGCCTACCAAGTATATTGAAATTGCTCTTTTAAAATATGATACGTCCTATCTCGGGAGATGAGGCCGTATGGAAAGGTGGACTAGGCTGGATTCGCCCTGCCAAAGGATGGTAGGCCGAAGTGTGGATCGAGTTAGAAACTCGGGGAGGGTTGCGAGAGATTCAGACTCTAACCTGTATGATCTCTCTCTTAGTAAAAATTTTCCGTCCCCGTTTCATGGGGATGTTTGCCTTATATATTCCAACCATAACTGTCATCCCAGACGTTTATGGAGAACGTAGGCAGTTATGCCAGCCGTTTCTGGGACGTGGGCCATTAAGCTTGCCGTTTCTACGACTATCCCGTATGTCGGTGGCTCAAGCTCATTTTCAGGGTGTCATTTGAGGTCGTTTATTGGGCCCGGCTTAGTGAAACTTTGGGCTTTTCACACGACTTCGGGTTGGCCTCTTAAAGAGGTCCGAATCCCGGTCTTTCATGGCCCAGTTAAAATAAGTAAAAGGGCCTGTGGAACATGGCCCTATCATTAGCCCCCGAAGTTGGAATGCATCAGCGAGATGCTTTCGACTTGAAGGTGAATAACTCGGAGAACATATTCTATTATTGTCAGCAACGTGTTACCGATATAACAGTCTAACCTCACGTACTGGGGGTATCTCGGGTATGTATCTCGGGTATGTATCTCGGGTATGTATCCCGGAGTATTTATGTTAACATGCTAAAAATTCTTAGATGACTAATGTGTGTCCTTAGACATGCTACGCTTGGTGTCGCATGTTTTTTTTTCGACGAAGGGAGATGTCTCCCGAGTTAGTCGAGTCAGATAACAAAAAGAATATAGTAAAGTAAAGGATCTTGGAAAAAAATAAAGTTATCATAATATATCGAAATCATACAAAGCCTAAATTAACCAAACATGGGATGTTTTTGTATGCAGTGCCTGGAAGTATGTTTCTACTTCTGTCATGTCGTGCCTTCCAAGCACCGTGGTACCTATGTTCAGCAAACAGATGGGTGTGATGTCATTTCCCAGAGGGTAATTAGACGAGCTCGTTACCGGAGTCCTCAAAATAATTATCCTCCGTGAGTTTTTCCTGAGTGTAGGTATGCAATGTCGTTCCCCGTTATTGCGTGATAAGCACCCAAGACACTTCCAAAGCCTGCGGCGAGGGTCCGAGCGGCCGTTGATATCGTGGTGCAGGAAGCAGCTCCACTCATAGCACATCCTGCATTTTACCATCTCATGTTTAACCCCCTGTTCCCAGCAAATTACGCACCAACGTAATACTGGCTCGTAAGGCTCAATATTGTTCTCATCATCCGCCATGAAAGAGGGGATAGCCGCGAGTTTAAGATCAAGAAGATCCCGCACTCGGAAGGACTCATTACTGAGCATCCACTCCAAGTCATCCTCGGAGAAGTGTTGGAGTAAGGCCCACCTCTCTCTGGAGGAGAGAATCCTTTGTGGGTTTGCTGGATGACCGAGGTTGGGAGAAGATTGTTCTCAGCTAGACTGACCTCGGTCGAGGGGCTTTTTGGTTTTAGAAACTACTCGTTTGAAAGTCATCTCGGAGGAATAGGCCGAGAGTGGTAAAAAGTATTTGTGATTTTGACGTATGGTGAGCCTACTATTTATAGCCGTGAATTGTAACTATTGCCATTAATATTGTGGGCCCGGGTAGTCATAAATAGGTATCTGCCAGCTACCTGCCTTTGCTAGCGTGGGTTTTCGTGTGTGGAGAAGTGGCATCAGGCTTTTGACGTTCCCAAGACGGTTACCTAAGCTAATCCTGCTTCTTTGTAAGCCAATCCTGCTTCTTTGTAAATTTAGAAAGCGGTTACAAGATGGATCTCGGGGTCAGTCGTCTAATGCTTCTGGGGAGCCTTCCCTATTGTCACACCAGCCCCCCGCCTAGGTATGGGCAAAAGTTTTTTCGGTATGACTCCCCCTCACTCCGACACCCTTCCAGAAGATTTCGAGGATGAACAGTACAGTGAGGAGGTTGGGGAAGACGAAGAAGGCCCATATCAGGGGGAGCTTATTGAGGCTATAGCAGGAACATCTTGCGGGTCCTCAATCTAAACCGAAACTGGAAGTCGTTCCCCGGGATAGTCACAAGAACAACATGATATTTAAAGTGTCCTCCAGTCTCTCTCCAAAACTCATTGTTCAATGCCAAGCTTATGCGGATGCCTTTTATGACGATCTTGTCACTGAGAATCATAGAGGGTAGTATTCTCAAGAGTTACTTAGACTGAGAGGCCCGGGTCCTAATGACCGGAGTCATGATAGGGGGCACAGGATGTGCATATACTGGAAGATGTCGAAATGCGGCTTTAGGATAAGGGTGTCTAAATTTGTGAGAGAGGTATTACGGTTGGTGTTATGTCCCAAGTTTTAAGTACTTGTTTGACACGATTCTCGAGTTAGTGGAACGCGATCCAAGTGTAGGGGTCTTTTTCCATTATTTTTCTATTTTGTACAATAATGAAGACCACCTCGCAATCCGAAAAAATACAAAGGCCGTTCAAATTTTCGCTAATCTGTCTAAAGCGGATGAGTGGGATCACGACTGGGTATACCTCAAGAATCCCAGGGATTTGAGGTGCTTAAGGAAAATACGGACGGAGTGGCGCCCACTGTATCGTGGAGAAGATTTGATTCCAAACTCTCCCCCAGCACCGACCTCGGATGAATTACGGATTATCAGGTTTCTTGATAATTATTTTAAAAGTTAGTTTCCTTGATTAGTACCGATATACGTTAACAAAATATTTTTACTCATTATTTGTTTACATCGCACTGTCTTGGATAGATTATTAATATATGTATATTATTTATATCGCAGAGCACGGTTGTATAGCACTACCCTGGAAGGCTGCCTCCACCGTCCCGGCATTTGCCAGTCCAGAGGAGGGTTTTATCAATAAGAAAGGGGTTAAGGACATTCCTCCAAAGCTGACTACCTCTAAAGGTTCGAAGACATCAAAGTCGGCTTCTGCTAGCACCGCAGTTATTCCTCTGAAGACTTCTTCGAAGCCCCCGACCGCAGCCAAGGGCATGAAGGATGGTGCCTCGAGTTCTGTCAACCCCGAAAAGCAGCACAAGAGGAAAGATTCCCCTACTGACGCCAGTCGGTCGTTGACGAGGCAGGACAAGGGGAAAGGCCTAACCGTAGATAAGTCTGAAAAGAAGAAGTGAATGGTAAACTATGGGATCGTTTTGGGGGAGACAGGTCCTACCATTGAGGAGCCATCCCAAGCCCAGATAGACGCTGCCCAGGAGGAGCTAAATTAGGTTGTTGAGGAAGCAGCGGGCTACGTGTGGGATCCTACAGAGGAACATAAGAATTACCTCAAGTCGCTAATCCCCGACCAGGAGTGACACATCGGGTTTGTGTGGGGTAGAGAAATTGCCAAAGGGTTCCTGGATAGCCTTATGGCCCATCTTCCTGGTCATTCCCTTATGCAGGACGGGGAGGATCATCCCGAGGCTCATGCCTTGTATTCCCGGGAATCTTTTCGGTTAACCGCGACCGAGTATCAGAAGAAGTTTGCTCGAGAGCATCCCGATCAGGTCGTGGATCACCTGATGAGATCGCTACATGATGCAGGTGTTTACTTCAGACTTCTCAAAGATTCGTATGACAAAGACAAGCGCGGCATGCTTGTTGTCAACACGGATCAAGAAATGCTCAGCAAGGCCATTCTGGAAAGGAACTACTTCTTAAAGGTGGCTGCCAAGAAGGACAAAGCCCTGAGAATTGCTTTGAGCCAAGCCAATTTGGATCGGGCGAAACATGAGTTTAGGCAACTTCTTGATCAAAGATTGAACACCGATCTCAAAGAGGTCGAGGGGAAAATAAAGGCCCATGCTATAAAAATTGAGAAATATAAGGACGAGGTCTCGCGCCTTAAAGCCGAACTCGGGGCTCAGACCAAAGAGGCGGAGGATGCAAGGGCAGAGAGTGCTCGCTTGCAAGACGAGATGCAGAACTTGCAGAAGAAAAAACTTAGCAAGTTCCTAGGCAGCAAGGCATTCACGCAAGCCGTTCCTTATGTGTGCTTGGATATGATGACGCATACTGTGTATTCCCAGCTCGGCAAGGTGGCCGAGCATTATCCATTTCGTCCCGAGCATGTCGGTTTTACTGCAGTTCCCCCCGAGAAGCTTGTTATCAAGGATCTCTCGAGTTATGGCTGGGATGAGGAGAGGGACCTACTTCTGAATCCAGACGGCACCTTGTTTAACGATGATCTCCAACTCAAGAATCATCATATTGCGGGCATTGTCCATCCCTGACCTAAAGAGTTGTGGCCTGACCATCTTGATAATCCTGACGGGGGAGCTGGGGAGGGGAATGAAGACCTCCACCTCGATACATCCTCTAAAAGAGAAGACAAGGAAGGGGAAAATCAGGAGGACAATGTTGATCAGCAAGGCGATATGCAAGGAGATGAAATGGACCAGGGGGACACGCCCAACTCGCCTCGTGATGATGGTAACAACACTCCCGAGGCTACGAAGGACTTTCTCCCAACTCCTTAAGATGTAAGTTCTAAAATTATCAGCTTAATCTATTGTCTTGACCTCCGAGGTACTTCTACAATGCTTGACCTTTATAATTATTTTTATTGTAGGAAGGCCCATGCCGAGGAAGATATACTAATTCTATAGTCTACCTCGGAGATATATTTGTACTCCCGTGATATGGGGGTTTATCATTGTTGTAATATGTACTGTTTTATTTGTACCCCCGAGATGTGGGGATTATAACAGAAGTGTGATGTACTATGATATTTTGCACCCCCGGGATGTGGGGGTTTAACAAAACATTTAATGTAACTGTTTCTTTTTAATGCGTATGGTATTTGCTTCTTTTTTTCCTCCGAGTTGTTTTTTATTTTTGTAATCAATCTTGATTTTTGTGAACTTTGCACGCCTTGATTACCTTTGTAAATTGCAAAAATATGATATGCTTGATATTATCCTATCCTTCCCCCATTTTTTTCTTTATTTTTGACAAAAAATGGTCAACATCAGGGGAAAGGAATGTCGGGAAACGTGTGAGTTCGGGGTTTTCGATTAAATGTTTCCAATATAATATTAAAATGAAATCAATTTAACTGGATAAACATTCGACATCCCTCAGGATTACGTCAAATTATGTTGTGCATCTTGGGATTAGCAACCAAGACGTAGTTCGTTGCCTTAAAAAGGCTTTTGTTCATATATCTCGGACCCAAAGTAAAAAATGAAGCACAATCATAAATCATAACATATATATTGATAATTGCTTAGGACCATACAAAAACTTGTATCTCGGTCTAAATAAATACATGAAACGTAAATGATACACGAATGGCATATCTCGCCAGAAGAGGCATATCGCGCCTTGAAATGGGCATATCGCGCCCAGAAGGCAAACTAGGCATATCATGCCTTAAGTATAGAATTTGCGGAGGTGGCAAGCGTTCCATGGACGAGGAAGTAGGAAGCCGCTTAAGTCTTCCAATTCGTAGGCGCCCTTACCTGGCAAGCGGATTACCTTGAAGGGGCCTTCCCATTGGGGAGCAAGCTTACTGACATGCTTGCTTGTTACTTCCACGGTTTTGAGTACTAAGTCACCTGGCTAGAATGCTTGAGGTACCACGTGCTTGTCAAATGCACGCTTAACCCGGTGTTGATATTTCATGGTGCGGATGTGAGCCTTTTCTCAAGCTTCTGTGATGAGCTGTAGCTCGGCAACACGTGCAGTATTGTTTTCGTCAGGAGAATATGTCATGGTACAGAGTGATGGTTCCACTAATTCAATAGGGGTGACCGCTTCCATCCCGAATACTAGAGAGTAGGGTGTTTGTTGGGTTGCTTCACGAGATGTTGTGCAGTAGGCCCATAGAATTTCATCAAGCATGTCGGGCCAATTTTTCCTATTTGCGGTAACCTTCTTTTTGAGGCCTTCTAGGATGGTGCAGTTTGTGACTTCAGCTAGCCCACTACTGGCAGGGTGGCTGACTGAGGTGAAGTTATTTTGAATGCCTAGGCCGGAGAGAAATGCCACAGTTCGGGCTGCATTAAATTGCATACCGTTGTCCAAGATGAGGGCATGTGGTAGGCCAAAGCGGTAGATAATGTTACGCCAAATGAACCTCTCGGCAGTTGCGGCTGTGATGGCTGCTAATGCCTTGGCCTCTACCCACTTTGTGAAGTACTCGACAGCGACGATAATCCAATGTCGATGTCGGACAGCCTTGGGGAATAGTCCAACAATAGCTATTCTCTACAAGTCGAAAGGCCAAGCCCCCGAGATGGATATCTGATTGTACGGTGGAATGTTGTTTAATTTGCTATGGTACTGGCATCGGTCACATTTTTTGACCAAGTTTGCTGCATCTTGCTGCATGGTCAGCCAGTAGAATCCAGCACGCAGGATGCGTTTGGCCAAAGTTTTCGCTCCTTGGTGACTTCCACAAATGCCCTCGTGCACCTCGGCGAGCATCTGCAAGGCTGTCTCTCCACTAATGCATTTAAGCCATGGTCGTACGTATCCTCGCTTGTAATGGTGGTTGGTGAAGATGGAATATAGAGGTGCGATCATTTTTAAACGTCGGGCCCTGTGCTGAGAAAATTCCACATCGGGGTGAACCACTCATCACCGGGCTCACTGATGGCGAATATGTCCATGGTATTGAGGTTGATGCTGGACTCTGGAACATCCATAACAATTACGGGTCGGTCTTTATCAAGGTTGCCCGCGGCCCCGAGCTTTGACAAAGCATCAGCTTGATAGTTTTTGTTACGCGAGACATACTGAATGTCAACCTTATCAAATTGACTTTTGAGCAAATGAAATTGTTCCTAATATTTGCCTAATTTATCGTCTATAATGCGGCATTCGTCATTGATTTGTTTGACTGCCAACTCGGAGTCACTGCGGAGGTGGACCTCGCGGGCACCTAACTCTCTAGCGAGTTTGAGACCGGCTACATGGTCTCATACTCCGCGGTGTTGTTTGTTATTGGGAACTGGAAGTGAAGGGCATAATTGAATGTTTCCCCTTACGAACCTATGAGGGATACCCTGGCTCCTGCTCCTTGCAGCGAAGAGGCACCATCGACATGTATTGTCCATCTTCCCTCACACTCGGAAGGAGCTCCTGAATATTCATCAATGAAATCCGCAAAGATATGTGACTTCAAAGCATTCTGTGGGTGGAATGAAACATCAAATTCTGAAAACTCGAGTGCCCAAGCTAGTAATCGCCCGGACGAGTCAAAATTTGCAAAGGCCTTCTTGAGCGGGATTCCGGTA
This sequence comes from Carex myosuroides, assembly GCA_028015225.1. NCBI lineage: Eukaryota > Viridiplantae > Streptophyta > Magnoliopsida > Poales > Cyperaceae > Carex > Carex myosuroides. Next base: position 3,810,928 of record CM051470.1, on the reverse strand, counting down.
TAGACCTTGATGTGGTGAGATTGAAAGTAAGGCCACAGCTTCCTTGCAGCTATGACAAGAGCATATGCGGCCTTTTCAATCTGGGAATATCTAGTCTCGGTATCCCGAAGTACATGCGAGACAAAATATATCAGCCTCTGATCTCGCTCTTCTTCTCGCACAAGGGCAGCGTTTACCGCATAGCGTGTGGTTGCCAAGTATAATACTAAGGTGTCACCCGTGGTTGGCCTGCTGAGACATGGGGGGTTAACGAGGTATGCTTTGATCTTTTCGAAAGTCGTTGCACATTCGTCTGTCCACTCGAACTTGGCGGACTTGCTCATGGCTTTAAAGAAGGGGAAACAAACATCCCCGGACCTCGCAATAAACATGTTGAGAGCAGCCAACTTGCCAGTGAGTGATTGTAATTCTTTGAGGTTCCAAGTTGGTTTCATGTCAAGGATGGCTTGTGATTTCAAAGGATGAATCTCGATACCTCGCATGGAGACCATGAAACCAACGAACTTACCGCCAGTGCGGCCGAAGAAACTCTTATTGGGGTTGAGTTTCATGCTGGTTGAATTCAATGTCGCAAAACTTTCTCGGAGATTCTGAACATGGTCGAGATCAGTATAGTGAAAAATGATGTTGATCATTTGTTAGAACGTGGCTCCAGCATTACACAACCCAAAAGGCATGACCTGGTAGTAGTATAGCCCCGAGTTGATGGTGAAGGCAGTCTTCTCTTCGTCATCTTGGTTCATCCGGATTTGATTATACCCGGACAACATATCCATGAAGCTGAGATAAGCGTGCTCCGAGGTGGAATCTACTAGCTGGTCAATCTTTGGTAGGGGGAATGGATCCATTGGGCATGCTTTGTTGAGATCAGTATAGTCAATGCACATACGCCAGTCACCATTGGATTTCTTGACAAGCACAGGATTTGCCATCCATTCAGGACATTCCACATTCCTGATGAACCCGGCGTCGAGTAGCTTCTCAATGTCTCGTTTCACAGCCTGCTGCCATTCGTCCCCCATATTGTGCTTCCATTGTCTGACTGGCTTTGACCCAGGCTTGATGTGCATTATGTGCTCTAATATTGACCTCGGGATCCCCGGCATGTCGGCAGCGGTCTAGGCAAAAACGGACTGGTTCTCTCGGAGGAATTTGATCAGTTTTTCTTTTGCTTGTCCCTGCACTGCCTTCCCGATGTTGAGTGTTTTTCCGCCACCCAAGTCTAGCTGCTCGACTTCATCAGCTGGCTCAAGATAAGCTTTTGACTCAACTTTATCAATTGGGTCTAGTGCGAGGTTGGTGTTTGGAGGTAGGAAATCGGTACTTGAACGAAAACGCTCCTGGTTGTTTTTTTGCATCGGGTTGATCAACCTGATGAACAGAACCTCCTTGGCCTTGAATGGATGCCATGTAACACTCACGCGCCACTGTCTGTTGGCTGCATTCCTCCCCTATCTCGTTATCAGTGTGAAACTTGATTTTCAGATTGAGAAGGGGAGATGATGATGCCTATTTTATTCAAGGTCCCTCGTCCAAGGATTGCATTATATACAGAAGGTGCATTAACGATGTGGAAGTCCACCATGACTTCCACTGTATGAGGGGATGTTCCGAATGTCACCTTGAGTGGCATCATTCCCCGAGGTTGAAGGGTATCTCCCGTGAAGCCTATCAGAGGCGAGATATGGTGTTGGAGCACATGGGTATTAAGGCCCATTTGTGTGAAGGTCGATAGATACAGGATGTCTGCCGAGCTTCCCGTATCAATTAGCACTCTCTTCACCCTGTGAGTGTTGATCTTGAGATTTAGCACCACGGGGTCATCGTGTGGGCTAGAGATCTCGCCTAGATCCTTCTCAGAGAAAGATATCGCTTCCTCAGTCCGAGGTCGCTTCTTGTTGATTGTTGTATCTACATGTAGAATGGTGGGGTACGGTTTGCGGTTGTCGCGAGGTTGGATCTTCCGAATGGTACTGCGATGGCCCTCGCTAATCACATTAATGACAAGACTGTTCTGTTGCTCCTGGAGCATTGTCTCTGGGCTATCCCTAGATTGAGGGCCGCCCTCACCGACCCGAGGTCCTGTATAGTCCTGCCTGTACGGGATGGTCTTCTTAAAGACTTTACCTTGGCCATTGTATTTCCTGAAGAAATTTTTGAAGAAGTCGGGATTGATGAACTCGATCAACTTGCCCTCATGGGCTAGCCTCTCCAGAATGTCTTTCAACTGGAGGCATTCCGTGGTAGAATGTCCGTTGAATCCGTGGTACTAACATTTTTGGGTGTTGTCTTATACCGTAAAAATATTTTCAGGCAATGGTGGAGGGAGGTCAAACATGCCTTCGATGATGTGGTACATCTCGTGTCGCTTCTTGGTGAGAGGTGCATACCGCACAAAGTATTGTCGGTATCCGCTAGTACCAGGTTTATGCTCCTGCTCGGGCGGATTGCTTTTCTGAGGTTCTTTCTGGTTGTTGGACCGGTCCGGAGCGGGCTGTCTATTTGTTGGTTGACGGAGAGATTGAGATCGAGATTGAGGTCTCGTGGGGATCCCATTGCTGTCTTCGGTACGGATGTAGCCCTCCGCAAAAGTTATGATCTCCCTCAGGGTGGTCATCTTCCTCATATGGGCCTCGTAGCGTAATGTGCCCGGACCTCCTTTGCGGAGCCCTTTCTTGATGGCAGCCAGGGCGAATTCTTCATTGAGATTTTGGATTCGCCGAGATGCCTGTATAAAGCGATTAACAAATGCACCTGTTCTTTCGCACTGTCCCTGGACAATATCCAGCAGCATCTCGCACGTAGTTTGGGGCAGTTTGATAATCGTGTATCTCTCCAAGAATAGCTTCGCAAAATCTTCGAATTTGGTGATGGACCCTCGGGTTAGTGTCATGTACCAGTCCCATGCTTCTCCTGTTAAGCAGGTGGTGATGATATGGCACATGATTGCGTCTGTGGCTCCAAGGAGGCGGAGTCGCTCAAGAAATCCATATACAAAGTTGTGCGGATCCTGAGTATTTCCACTACCACGGAAGCTACGAAGAGTTGTTGGATATTTGATGTCCGTCATTGATTGGCGGTAGATGTCTCTGGAGAGAGAGCCATATTCAATTCCCATAGGCTGAGAGTAGGTACCTGCCTTTTGGGATTCAATCTCGGCCAGCTTGGTTGCGAGTCTGGTCTGGATTAACTCCTCAACCTGAGCCATATTAATACCTCGAGTTGGGGTAGGTGATCGCCGGTTCGTCCTTCGGTCGTCGCGGCGAGTCCTGCCCCGACCTCGTGGTGGACTTTGCTCGCGTTCTCGGCGGAAGCAAGATTGTTCGCGGCGAGATGGTCTGGGCCTACCGCCATGATTGGCTGATTCACAGTCGTTGTGGTGGAGAACCTCGGGTCCCCTGGCGCGCAGCTCCCTCTCAAGATCGGGTTCCCTATTCTCGCCTTGTCCTTTCGGTTGTCGTCTTTCGTTAGGGTGTTCCCCCAACGGCAAGGCATTTTGGTCCCTGCGTTCTGACTGGGCATTCTGATCTTGTGGGATGGGCGTATCTGTCTCACTGCCATACGGGGTTCGGACCTGTATGAACTGGGGGTCCAAATTCCTCGGGGAAATATTGGCCAGCCGACTTTAGACGAGGTTTGCTGATAGAGGTCAGAGTACCGGCAGAGCGGGAGGCACAGTCTGGTTTGCAGGTCGCAGTGGCACTTGCTGGGAATGCAGTGTTGGAACTGTCATGGGGTACATCCCGTGGGCGCCTCCTGGGCCCAACTGTCCGAGTGGCGTTACATAAGGGCACTAGGGACCCGTCGGGGTAGTATGGTATGTATGGTGTAGTATGGTATGTATGGTGACTGATAGGTACCAGTTAACGGGTTGTGCTTGGTATAGAGCGGCCTAGTCGTGTATCCTCCAGTGAACGAAGGTCGAGCTATGAGGTCGGGGCCTGTGTGGCGAGGTTGTTCCGGCTGTGGACCGTGAGGTCGCATTACCGAGCTGCTGGGCATCGCTTCGGGAGGCTGACTGTGGGAAGGATTTCCTGTCAGCGGGGTTATCAAAGGAGGTGGTGTGCTGGTTACCCCTAGCGGAGTAGTTACCCCTGGCGGTGGCGGGATTTTTGTATTCAAATGAGCCATCTAATTCTTTGAGTTCGAGCTAGGCATGGCCCCACGGTGGTTGATACTGTTGGGATTTCACGTGTATGCCTATGTGGTGAGAATTTAAAATTTTCCCATCACCACTTGGCTCAATACACAAAAGATCTTATTTTTACGACAAAAGCGAACAAGATTTTCTTGAACAAACTAAAGTGTACTAAATTAATATAAATTAATCTCATCTAATTTATTGCAATAGAAAATAATGGAAACCTTTACCTAAAGAGATTGTCAAATCTCTTAATGAAGAGAAGCCGGTTTCCCTTCTAGATCTCGTGTTCTTCTCGAAAGCGCCTCTTAGTTCACCTTGAACCTAAACAATGAACTTACACACCTCTTAGATAGATGGATGTGAAGTTCAAGGCTTAGATCCAACCATCTAATGATCTTCAAATCAACAAACTATTTGCTTTCTTGGTGGCTAAACCTAACAAGAAGAGATGAGAGAAAAAAGTGTAATTTTCGGCCAAGTATTGAAGCACCTTCTTAGTATTTTGGCCTTGAGAAAAAATGGGCTGCTCAAGAGGAATTTCCGCCAAGGAAGAAGAGCAGATTTTTTCTCACTTATTTCCTTAATTACACCCCTTAAAATAGGCAAGGGGTTAGGGCTATCATTTGTGAAAAGTTTGAACTATTTACACAATTGCCACTAGCCTTATTTAGCCATTTTATCATCTCTAATCTCATTTTGTGATTGGTTTAATAAATTAATTTATGAACAAATAATATTAATAATATTATTCAATTATGCAATATTCTTATTATTCTTATAATGCATTCAAACATTATACCAAATAATATTTGCATAACTTCACAAATTTATTTATGATCTAAGCATGTCATATTATGACATTTTATTTTAGCATTTCATCTCATGTATTTTATCTAATACATCATTATGAAATATAAAATACTTGTTGTTTCTCTTCAGTTGGTGTGACCGTACAGAGGATCTATGTCATCTTGGCAATAATATAAAACTTTATATTATTGACTATAAGAGGTTCTATCATTACATTATAGTTATCCAAACGACATAGTAATCATTTACTCAATCCACTAATTTCGTGTCTATCCTTGTCACATGATATTATGAATAATATGCAAAATAGGATCGTGTCATTCTTGCATTATATTCGTTTTCTAGATCTCTCAAGTGAATTATAATTATAACTACATCAGTTATATTGCATGCGATATAATTTCACTTTACCAAGGGGCCCAGTAATATCATAACTCAAATTGAGGGACAATGATAATATTAACATATAGATTTCTCCCGCACAAGTTGTACACAACGAACACTATTTTATTCCTATCATAAGATAGTATTTAAATAGCAATCACATTATATACTTCTCATGTGAAAAACCTACACATCTCATATCTAAGATTCCAAAGACACAATGGAAACATTAATGACACAAAACACAATCCCTATAATGTTCCATTCATTTAGGTCATGTTCAATATATAAAATACATATTTATATATTCATGTTATTAAATGATAATGCTTTATCAACATTTATAGAACTTCAATGTACTTTAATCAACATGACAATCTTCCTCGGTAATTAATGTTCCTCTTTAATTACCACGATTGTGAACATATTTAGTGATTAAATATTTCTCATCTTTGGAGTTCTATAGTTCAAGACCAAGAGCATCTTCTTGAATACTTCCAAAGATATAACATATAAATCTCAAGGAACATGAATAATAACATTCGTAATAAAATCATGAACATATAAATTATTATTAAAAACATAACTTTCAAAACACACATCCTTCAGTCTCCCACTTGTTTTTAAAGTTTCTCATATACATAATAAATGCATAAACTCTAAAACTAGAATTCCCTTTTAGTCTTCATGCCACTCTCCATGATCTTGTAGACCCATGGACTCGAAATGAATTTCGCTTTTGGCTTGTGATAAGGGCTTAGTGAAGGGATCAGCTGTGTTGCTATTGGTGTCAACCCATAACAATGAAATTTTACCTTCTTCAATAAAATCACGAGTTACAAAGTATTTTCTGTCCATGTACTTTGTCTTGTGATGTGACTTCGGCTCCTTAATTTGTGAAATAGATGCACTGTTATCGCAAAATAGCTCCAAAGGACCTTCGCTGGATGAAACAACGCCTAGTTTCTCAAGGAACTTCTTTATCCAGACTCCCTCTTTGCTTGCCTCTGTGGCCGCCATGACTTCTACTGCGGTGGTTGAGTCAGCCGTAGTTGATTGCTTCCAACTACGCCAACTCACAGCTCCACCATTCAGAAGAAAGACGTACCCAGATTGAGATCTTCTGTCATCCGGGTCTGTCATAAAACTAGCATCAGTGTAACCTTTTACAATGAGCTCTCTTTGACCACCACAGACAAGAAACTTGTTCTTGGTCCTTTTCAGGTATCTAAGAATATTCTTGACCGCAGTCCAATGATCAGGACTAGGTGAAGCTTGATGACGACTTGTCATGCTCAGAGCATACGCGACATCGGGTCTTGTGCTAGTCATAGCATACATGATGGAACCTATAGCTGAAGCATAGGGAACATTCTTTATGTATTCAATGTCTTTGCGTGTTGTGGCACACTGCGACTTGCTAAGATGCACAGACATACTCATTGGTACATTTCATTTCTTGGACTTTTTCATATGGAACCTTTCTAAGATTTTGTCAATATATACATTTTGACTTAAACCAATGAGCTTACGAGACCTATCTCTATATATCTTAATCCCTAAGATATATTGAGCCTCGCCCATGTCTTTCATTGAAAAAATTATTTTCAATGAGTTCTTTGTTTGCTCCATTAAAGATTTTTCATTACCTATCAGCAATATGTCATCGACATATAAGACCAAGAACATAATGTAGCTCCCACTAACATTCTTGTATACACAAGGTTCTTCCTTACTTTGAATTAATCCAAGGGTTTTAACCTCTTCATCAAAGCGCTTGTTCCAACTCCTTGATGCTTGCTTCAAGCCATAAATGGCTCTCTGAAGTTTACACACTTTGCTACTATTTTTCGGATCTTCAAAACCTTGAGGTTGTACCCTATACACTTCCTCATCCAATTTTTCATTTAGGAAAGCTGTTTTGACATCCAATTGCCATATTTCATAATCATGAAATGCGGCAATAGCTAGCATTATCCGAATAGATTTAAACATGGCAACTGGTGAAAAAGTTTCATCATAGTCAATTCCTTGAATTTGAATAAAACCTTTTGCTACAAGTCTTGCCTTGTACGTTGTCAAGTTACCATTCATGTCCATCTTCCTTTTGAAAATCCATTTGTTTCGAATGGCTTTCGATCCATCAGGAAGATCTACCAAGTTCCATACTTGATTGTCATACATAGATTGTATTTCGGATCCCATGGCTTCTTGCCATGCTTTGGAGTCTTTTCTTTCCATTGCTTCTTCGTAGGTCAAAGGATCGTCGGTATCCATTACCAAGACTTCATGAAGACCCATATATAATTCGGGTTTTCTCCTTTCCCTTGTTGACCTTCTAAGCTCTCTATATTCTTGTGACTCATCTTGAGTTAAACGAACACTCAGTGGGGAAGTCTGAGTACTCCCACTGATTATGTCACACCCCGTGGCCACCAGCTACGGAATGCAACCGGCACCCTGCCGTAAACATACGGTTTCCCGTATGCCTACTAGGCAATTACGATTAATTTCTACCATCCCCAAACCTAACCCAAAAGATACCCCATATCATGCATACCAATATATATACCCCAAAATAATTCCCAAATCATAACCCAAACATAAGCACATATATAATCACCACATAAAACATACCACATATATAATCAAGTAATAAAATCCATATCACCACAAGTCATCACAGAAACCGACAAGTATGTCATACCGATCAGTATTCCATACAGGTACAAAAGTGGTTCATGACATAGAGAATATATAATACAACAAAAACATATATACATCTCTAGTCAAATACCATACCGAACTAAGTAGACAGGTGACCTACGGCTGTCGTGTCTCTCCTGCATCAGTCGCACCAAAACCTGAAAAAGATAACCCAACGGGCGTGAGAATAAATTCTCAGTGCGTTACTTTCCACAAATGAACCCCTGGACTTGCAATCAAACTTTATTTTCATAATTAAACTATCAATAAATGCATAATACATATAACAGAATATAAACATGAGTGCATACCTGACAGCAGATAATCAAGTGAAATACAACACAAGAATTATTCAATCGAAATTCGAATCAACAACAGTTAGGCTTAATCATTTTAATTGGTCTGGTAGCAACTACCGATGTACCACCCAGCTGTACCACAAACCCGTCGACAACTGTAGGGTTCCAGACACCTACAGAAGGCAACCCTACCCTGCTATATAAGACACCCATCGGTAGAGCTAGGCTTAACCATATTCATTTTATTCTGGTTACAGGTCATATTCAGAAAATTCATTAGGAATCACATTTCCAATCGATCATTCAAACGCATATCACAAAGGATCATGCATGTGACATTTCACACTAGTCACCCATATTCCTACAGTTCTTATCTCACAATCGTTTCATACTACCCTTGCCCCAACCGGTTTGGGGTCTTACGCGGGCCCAGGTAGACTAAAGCTTTAGAATCCTCCCAAAACCCGTGCACCAGGTTTTGTAAATTGGTCACACTTTGGTGATCCATAACACACAACAATCATTTCATTTCCAATTATGGTGACTTATCATTTAAAATCAGATCACGATGGATCGACACAAACGAAATCAATACCAATATGCAGGTCAATCAGCTTACCGCAATTAGAGTTCAAGAATAATAGGGTATGCAATGCAATGCACAATTCACATAATGCAATAACAAGAATATTCAACATGTCAATCGAAACACAATTTAATTTTGAAAGTAAAGTATCAAACAAGTCCAGAAATCCCGCACCTTAGCGTACCACGTACTCTCGCTTAAGGTTCAGACGTCTCAGAGGGTCCCGGAATACCTCGTCGGATCGTTTCGACACCTACTATTAATATTAATTGGGTTTTAGATCAACAATTTCTGGAAAATTTAGTGTTTTTCTTGCGGCCCGAAAACCCTTCACAGAATTTTGACAAGTTGTGTTTTAATTCGATTCGATCGATTCCGATTGCGATAACACTCAATCAGTTCAAGATATTAATTCTAAATGGTTAAATTGAGTTATACCAAGCTCAATTCAACAAAATTTTCCTTTTTCTCAAGTCCCAAAACCCTAGCTCAACCCATTCATTTCAAATGATCAAATTCAAGCAATCCTTATGCAATCGAACCGAAAATCGAATTAAACTAAATAAAATCAACCCAATTTCAGAATTTCAAACTCAAAATTCAAAGAAACAAGTTATAGGGTTTATAAGGAATCACTAAGATAGAAATATACCAAATTAGAGGTTACAACTAAGTAGAGAACGTCGCTCTGATTCCGAAAATGCGATCGATTCGATAATCCGCTCAAGTTCTCACCCTATCTCTCTCTTTTTCTTTCTCTTCGGCAACACACCCACACACACTAAAAAAAAAACAGATGGGATCGGTGGAAATGAAGAAAAGGAGATACTTTCAAGGTGATATATGGATTTTTATTAATAAGCCCTCCAAACTTTCAATTATTATAAAGGGTGTGTATCTTACCTATATAGCCTTGTATTTATTTTTAATGCATATTAACTCTTACAAAATCAATTCTAATATATACTTTCATATATAATCATATATATATATATCAATTTAGAAAAAATATAGTTACACCTTTTTCTTGACCTAATTCCTTCAATTAAAATTTTAATGCATTTTAAATCTTTCAACATAATTAACTTTATATATATATGACTAATTTATCAAATAAATTATAGTTACATATTTATTCTATAAAAATTAGAGGAGAATGTTACAGATTAAAGGAGCTTCGTGTGGTATTTCATGATCATCTTGAATGTCTTCATTCATCTCATGATCATTCACTAGTAGATCATCTTGAGTTTCCTCAAGTGTCACTCTACTCCCACTGCTTTTGATTCTTTCCAGAAACTCCTTCTCTAAGAATGTTACACCCTTTTTAACGAATATAGTATTCGTTGACTTGTGCCAAAAGCTATACCCTTTCGTTTCTCTTGGGTATCCAATGAAGAAGCACTTATCCGCTTTGGGTTCAAGTTTTGTTGACATCATACGTTTTACGTATGCCTCACAACCCCAAACTTTGAGAAAAGATATATTGGATGGTTTGCCCATCCATAACTCATGTGGTATTTTCTCAACGGATTTTGATGGAACAATGTTTAGTGTGTGAGCCGCAGTTTGGAGTGCATGACCCCAAAAATATAAAGGTAGCTCTGTTTGACACATCATTGAACGAACCATATCTAGTAATGTTCGATTTCTCCTCTCGGAAACACCATTCCACTGTGGTGTCCCGGGTGGAGTGAGTTGTGGTATGATGCCACAATCTTTCAAGTATGTGTTAAACTCATTACTCAAGTATTCTCCTCCACGATCAGTTCGTAGAGCTTTGATTCTCTTGTCAAGTTGGTTCTCTACTTCACTCTTGTATTCTTTGAATTTCTCAAAGGTTTCACTCTTGTTCTTCATAAGATACACATAGCCATATCGGCTGTGATCATCTATGAAGGTAATGAAGTACCTATAACCATCTCTTGCACTAGTACTCATTGGACCACATACATCAGAATGTATTAATTCCAATAAGCCGCTTGATCTCTCACCTTTCTTCTTGAATGGTGATTTGGTTATCTTTCCAGTTAAACAAGATTCACATGTTCCAATTGCTTCACCATCAAGCAAATCTAGAAGATTTGCTTGTTGAAATTTCTTTATGCGTTTCTCATTTATGTGACCAAGGCGATAGTGCCACAAGAGTGTCTCATTCGTTTGAGACATCTAGAGTCTCTTGTTACTGATATTCAACATATGTTTATCCTCATTTAAATCAAGCAAATATAATCCATTTGAAATGAAAGCATTTGCATAAAATAAACCATTCTTCTCAATAACCATACGAGAGTTATTTATTACAAAACAAATGCCATCTGCATCGAAGCATGATACAGATATAATGTTTTGAAATACTGAAGGAACATGATAAACATCTTTTAAACTTAAACAAAAACCACTAGATAAATGAAGATCAAGGGTGCCCACAGTGATCGCAGAAACACTTGCACCATTTCCAACCTTCAACACCACTTCTCCTTTTGAGAGAGGTCTCCTATCCCTTAGTGCTTGCACATTAGAAACTAAGTGAGCACATGATCCAGTATCCATTATCCAATCTTGGATAGTTGTGGCTAAATTTAAATTTAGTTCAATAACAAGTATACCTTTATGGCGCTTGCGTTCAACCTTGCCTTCATCCAAGTCACGCTTGTACTTGGGGCAATTCATTTTGAAATGTCTTTTCTCATGGCAATGGAAGCACTCCGTGTTGGAGTTAGGACCATTTCCTTTCTTGCTTCCCTTGGAGGTGCTCGCATGAACCCCTCCACTATTGCCTTTGAGTGAGGAATGCGCCATACTTGTCTTGCCTTTATTCTTGGCAATCTACTTGCTATTTGACGCGATGGACAAGACAGATTTCTCCTTTGTCTTTCCCATGTCAACCTCAGTTGTCTTGAGGGCATTAGCAAGGGGGTGTTTTTTTACCATAGAACGCAGAAAATTAGGAAGTGAAGACATAACTACAAAAATTCATTTTAGGGGTATATATTAGTGCTCATGAATTTATAAAATTTGTACTAATAAAAATTAAGGTTTGTCCGTTTTGTTAGTCACACAAGACCCTTTTTCAAATAAATAGACTTATCTAAAATATTTGTCCAAGGTAAGTATCATTTACTAATCATAACCTTTAAGTAAAACTTGACTTTATGACTCTTGTCGTTTTCATTAAGAAATAATGATCCAATTTCTTAATAAAACTCTCTTTCCCAAAACCCAAGCCTAGATCTTGGTGATTTGTTATAAGAAAACTCATTTTATTGGTCAACAAGTATGAACAAGTCATTCCCACATAATGAGCGAGAAGATGTGCCTCACACAACTCCCACTCACTTATGGCCTAATAACGAATTCATGCGAGTTCCACGATTTCTAGTAATTTGGATCACACTCATGCTTATTCCTAATTACTAACTTAAAGTGGATAAAATGAGAAGGAAAGATATTCTTAAATTTTTCATGGACATATCAAATATATGACGACTTTAATAATTTTGGTAGGTCATGTATTCATACAACAATACCTATCTTAACCATTTAAGCAATCTCATATATTCATAAGCTTTGTGGGTTGCATGGCTCCCGCTTGCATTCTTGTAGCTCTATCAATCACCTTTATGAAAGATATAATTCTAAACTACAAGTACCCACCCAATTCTCATTCTATTTTTAGAGCTATTCTAAAATAAAATAAAACAAAAATTACATTTAGAATTTCCCAATTCTAAATCTTATGTGGCATGCAAGCCATGAACGAATAAATACATAAATGGCAACTTAACAACTTTGCCATAATTTAATTACTCTAATTAATTTTCAATGGCACCTTAGGCCGCATTACAAACATTCATTCACATCATTTACAACACACAATGCATTGATAATCTTGAGCCATACTAACCCACAATCCTCCTGCATAGCAAAATTAGTACACATGTGCAATCTTGTCGCACTATTTAATCTTATTTAGTTAATTCTATATCTCTCAATTTCTTAATTCATTTAAATCATTTTAAATCCTAAAAATAATTTCAGTTGAATAAACATTTACTTATTAAATGTCATTTATTGTCAATTAAATGTCATTAATGTCATTTACTGTCAATTAATTATCATTAATGTCATTAATTCATTCTTAATTGCCATTATGGCTAATTAAGACCTTTAATGTCATTAATTCATAATTAATGTCATTTATTGTCAATTAATTATCATTAATGTCATTAATTCATTCTTAATTGTCATTATGGCTAATTAAGACCTTTAATGTCATTAATTCATAATTAACTATTCCTTAATCTGCCCTAAATTTGAATGAGATCTAATATTACAGATTTTTCAAAATAACCCTTGTGAAAAATTAATATTTCAAGATGATGAGACCGAAAATCATAAAATTTCCAGTTTCGGTCTGCTGCGCACCTGTCAGTGTTTTCTATGCTAAAAATTATATTTTTCGAATTAAGATTCAAGCCATACATTTCTGAAAACTAGACTTAAGTACCGTTCTGGAAATATAAAGAATACAAAAATTGTTTATTAGTTTGTGAGAAAATTACATTTCAATCTCGGATTCCTATTCTGGAAAACAGATTGTAGTTGTCTCTGTAATTTTTTAATTTCATAAAAATCTGTAATATGTTTCTATTGTACAATTTATTTTTCTGGAAACTAGACTTCATTATCTTTCTAATGATAGTTTGTATACAAAAATCCATTCATCCAAACTCTAGATATTCAATTTTGAATCTTAACAAAAACAGAAAACTGGAAACAGAAAAATCCAGTGCTGTACCCGTTTTGTTATTTTTGTTTACCTTAATAAAACAATCTAAACTCTCTGTTTTATTTTAGAATCTTCATCCTTACATCATAAACTAATGTAGGAATTTTTAGATTCACAAAAATCGTGATCCAAAATTACCAAAATGATTTAATGCCTTAAAAACTAAAATTTGACAGATTTATGAACTAGAAACTTGAGAGATAGTTAACTAAATATTTGTGCACTTAACTTAGCACTAATTAAATATTCTAATTGTCACAAAATCAAGCCTTAGCTCTGATACCACTGTTGGAATTTCACGTGTATGCCTATGTGGTGATAATTTAAAATTTTCCCATCACCACTTGGCTCAATACACAAAAGATCTTATTTTTACGACAAAAGCGAACAAGATCTTCTTGAACAAACTAAAGTGTACTAAATTAATATAAATTAATCTCATCTAATTTATTGCAAGAGAAAATAATGAAAACCTTTACCTAAAGAGATTGTCAAATCTCTTAATGGAGAGAAGCCGGTTTTCCTTCTAGATCTCGTGTTCTTCTCAAAAGCGCCTCTTAGTTCACCTTGAACCTAAACAACGAACTTACACACCTCTTAGATAGATGGATGTGAAGTTTAAGGCTTAGATCCAACCACCTAATGATCTTCAAATCAACAAACTATTTGATTTCTTGGTGGCTAAACCTAACAAGAAGAGATGAGAGAAAAAGTGTAATTTTCGGCCAGGTATTGAAGCACCTTCTTAGTATTTTGGCCTTGAGAAAAAATGGGCTGCTCAAGAGGAATTTCCGCCAACGAAGAAGAGCAGAATTTTTCTCACTTATTTCCTTAATTAAACCCCTTAAAATAGGCAAGGGGTTAGGGCAATCATTTGTGTAAAGTTTGAACTATTTACACAATTGCCACTAGCCTTATTTAGCCATTTTATCATCTCTAATCTCATTTTGTGATTGGTTTAATAAATTAATTTATGAACAAATAATATTAATCATATTATTCAATTATGCAATATTCTTATTATTCTTATAATGCATTCAAACATTATACCAAATAATATTTGCATAACTTCACAAATTTATTTATGATCTAAGCATGTCATATTATGACATTTTATTTTAGCATTTCATCTCATGTATTTTATCTAATACATCATTATGAAATATAAAATACTTGTTGTTTCTCTTCAGTTGGTGTGACCGTACAGAGGATCTATGTCATCTTGGCAATAATATAAAACTTTATATTATTGACTATAAGAGGTTCTATCATTACATTATAGTTATCCAAACGACATAGTAATCATTTACTCAATCCACTAATTTCGTGTCTATCCTTGTCACATGATATTATGAATAATATGCAAAATAGGATCGTGTCATTCTTGCATTATATTCGTTTTCTAGATCTCTCAAGTGAATTATAATTATAACTACATCAGTTATATTGCATGCGATATAATTTCACTTTACCAAGGGGCCCAGTAATATCATAACTCAAATTGAGGGACAATGATAATATTAACATATAGATTTCTCCCGCACAAGTTGTACACAACGAACACTATTTTATTCCTATCATAAGATAGTATTTAAATAGCAATCACATTATATACTTCTCATGTGAAAAACCTACACATCTCATATCTAAGATTCCAAAGACACAATGGAAACATTAATGACACAAAACACAGTCCCTATAATGTTCCATTCATTTAGGTCATGTTCAATATATAAATTACATATTTATATATTCATGTTATTAAATGATAATGCTTTATCAACATTTATAGAACTTCAATGTACTTTAATCAACATGACAATCTTCCTCGGTAATTAATGTTCCTCTTTAATTACCATGATTGTGAACATATTTAGTGATTAAATGTTTCTCATCTTTGGAGTTCTATAGTTCAAGACCAAGGGCATCTTCTTGAACACTTCCAAAGATATAACATATAAATCTCAAGGAACATGAATAATAACATTCGTAATAAAATCATGAACAACATATAAATTATTATTAAAAACATAACTTTCAAAACACACATCCTTCAGATACGTCCTATCTCGGGAGATGAGGCCGTATGGAAAGATGGACTAGGCTGGATTCGCCCTGCCAAAGAATGGCCGGCCGAAGTGTGGATCGAGTTAGGAACTCGTGGACGGTTGCGAGAGATTCGGACTCTAACCTGTATGATCTCTCTCTTAGTAAAAATTTTTTCATCCCCATTTTAATGGGGATGTCTGCCTTATATATTCCAACCATAACTGCCATCCCGAGTGTTTATGGAGAACGTGGGCAGTTATGCTAGCCGTTTCTGGAACGTGGGCCATTAAGCTAGCTGTTTCTGCGACTATCCCCCATGTCGGTGGCTCAAGTCCATTTTCAGGTTGTCATTTGAGGCCGTTTATTGGGCCCCGACTTAGTGAAACTTTGGGCTTTTCACACGACTTCAGGTTGGCCTCTTAAAGAGGTCCGAATGCCGGTCTTTCATGGCCCAATTAAAACAAGTAAAAGGGCTTGTAGAACATGGCCCTATCATTAGCCCCCGAAGTCGGAATGCATCAGCGAGATGCTTTCGACTTGAAGGTAAATAACTCGAAGAACATATTCTATTATTGTCAGCAATGTGTTACCGATGTAACAGTCTAACCTCACGTACTCGGGGTATCTCGGGTATGTATCCAGGAGTAAGTATGATAACATGCTAAAAATTCTTAGACGACTAAGCGTGTCCTTAGACAAGCTATGCTTGGTGTCGCATGTTTTTTTTTTCGACGAAGGGAGATGTCTCCTGAGTTAGTCGAGTCAGATAACAAAAAGAATATAGTAAAGTAAAGGATCTCGGAAAAAATAAAGTTATCATAATATATCGAAATCATACAAAGCCTAAATTAACAAAACATTGGATGTTTTTGTATGCAGTGCCTGGAAGTATGTTTCCACTTCTGTCATGTCGTGCCTTCCAAGCACCGTGGTACCCATGTTCAGCAAACAGACGGGTGTGATGTTGTTTCTCGGAGGGTAATTAGATGAGCTCGTTACCGGAGTCCTCGAAATGATTATCCTCTGTGAGTTCTCCTGAGTGGCGGTATGCAATGTCGGTCCCCCGGGACACTTCCAAAGCCTGCGGCGAGGGTCCGAGCGGCCGTTGAAATCGTGGTACAGGAAGCAGCTCTACTCATAGCACATCCTGCATTTTACCATCTCATGTTTAGCCCCCTGTTCTCGGCAAATTACGCACCAACGCAATACTGGCTCGTAAGGCTCACTATTGTTCTCGTCGTCCGCCGTGAACGAGGGGATAGCCGCGAGTTTAAGATCAAGAAGATCCCGCACTCGGAAGGACTCATTACTGAACATCTACTCCAAGTCTTCCTCGGAGAAGTGTTGGAGTAAGGCCCACCTCTCTTTGGAGGAGAGAATCCTTTGTGGGTTTGCTGGATGACCGAGGTTGGGAGAAGATTGTTCTCGGCTAGACTGACCTCAGTCGAGGGGCTTTTTGGTTTTAGAAACTACTCGTTTGAAAGGCATCTCGGAGGAATAGGCTGAGAGTCGTAAAAAATATTTGTGATTTTTACGTATGGTGAGCCCACTATTTATAGCCGTGAATTGTAAATGTTACCATTAATAATGTGGGCCCGGGTAGTCATAAATAGGTATCTGCCAGCTACCTGCCTTTATTAGCGTGAGTTTTCATGTGTGGAGAAGTGGCGTCAGGCTTTTGACGTTCCCAAGACGGTCAAATTGACCGATAAAATATGATACTAGGAAATATGACAGAAGTGCTTATATAAAACTATGTCAACCAAAACAACGCGAGGTAGTAACCTCGGTTGAGTCCATAACGTAAACTTGCATACTGAATTGAAAAGTTTAACTAAAACATGTCTAGTAAACAAAAGGCGGGTTACTCCCGCAATATTCTTTCCTAAGTACTAGGATTCTATTCATGACGGGAGCGCTTGGCCCGTCGTTCTTGATGAAGGCACCGTTTGCAAGTGAAGAATTCGAAACGAGGATCACTCCGGCTTCTAGGTGAATTCCGAACTGCACATCCGGGGTGGAAGGCTTCCTCGCAACCGTCATAGTGGAACATATGCTGGTAATGCCCACGAGCTCTACAGATGGCACATCGGTCCCAAACCAATGGGTTATCATCTTCGTCCTTAGGGTTGTCCATTGGTGGTTCGATGTTGACTTCGGGATCCTCCCTGCGCTGGGATTTGCGAGGTGCGGGATAGGATCGCTCTCTGTCTTAAGTGTTCTATTCATTGGCTAATGTTCAGCCATCTCGTTATAACCCGAGTTGGAAGGTATAAGTGTATACGAAAGTGATTTTTGGATCGTCCGTTAAGGAAAGACGGAAGGGGTATATATATTATGCTTTATCTTCATAATTTCGATTTCATATTAAGTTCGGAATATTTATTCCCCTTCCAGATCAAAAGCGATTCAGTGTACCATTTAAACTTAAAATGCAATAAAATGAAACTTTATAAGTAAGATTATATCAAAGGTGTCTCTCATGCCATCATCTCTTTTCACATCGTCTCTCAAGCCATCATGTATTTTCATAGAGAGCAGCTTGGGTCCGATGCCCATCGGACCCAAAGTGAGTTCGATGGGCTCTCTGACCGTCCGATATGCTTTAAGATTCGTGCGCACGTAAATTAAAGATGACGCGAAAGTTCTGGCGTGAATCTTAAAGCAGATTGGACGGTCATCAAGCCCATCGAACCCACTTTGGGTCCGATGGGCATCGGACCCAAGCTGCTCTCATTTTCATATGGTATGTTTATGTTCTTGGGCGGGAGTTTGACTGCTTCACCAAAGATTTGAGAGAGAATCACACGAGTGTTAAGTTGTCGTGCAGAGGGAGGCATGATCAGTCGAGAGAATCCCCTGGAGGTCTGATTCTATTAGATTTAGTAAACATCAGTCGAGTGATGTTAGGTATTATGTCCTCCAGCTGGTTACCAACCAAACAAAAAAGAATGTTCATGTAGTAGTCTATTAGTACCGTGTTAAAGCACGATAACAATAAAATATTATGTTATACCCCTTCCGGCCTTCTTTTGTTGTTGTTTATTAAGGTTAGTGGGCTTGTGGTCCCGTATTGATAATCTATTCACATTTGACACCTTCCGGCCTTTTAATTTAAGAGGTAAATTACAAAAAGTTGGCGACTAGATGATTAAATTATGTAGCATTTGCTAGAAGATTACAGCAATTTTTCAAGTCATACCCCAATTTTCCACTACCTGTGGGGCACGCCACTACAATAATATTTCCACGAAATTCCTATGATCCGATATAGCTGAAATATTAGTTATCAAATTTCCACGCAAATTCAAATCAAATTTAGCAAGGCCAAGGAAAATTTAATTTCTTGTATCTATTATTCCAATCAAATTTAAACTATGCAGATGATACTTTAATTGTTGTTTTCTGCTGCTGATTCTAACTATGAATATGGCTCTAAAATGGCCTTTAGCTGGTTTTTGACAAATAACAAGCTTGAATATTTTTATAAAGTACACTACCAGGTCTGAAATTAGATAATATAGAAATTCATTATTATATACTTCAAAAATATGTTACTATCCGCGAAGATAGAAAATAACTATTGTCGAGGTTAAGTAGACAAAAATTCTATTACCGATGAAAATATATGCCACAATACTGACAATACAAAGCACTTTTATCCTCATAGATAGTGACAAATTCTTATAGTATATACTTCATACAACCATTCTAGGCCGTCACATGGTAAATGAATTTATATCTCCTGTGAAGTTTTAGAAAAATTGATTCAGATCTAAACTATCAGATATGTTTTTGGCATAAATTTTAAAGGGAGCTTGTGCATTCCACCTCGAGCCAGATTGGCCCGAATTCTGATTGACGGTGCGGATCTAAATTCAAATCTTCTGTTATCTCAGAGGATGTGGATTTGTCGAAAAATATCCATTCAAGTATCTAGGGTCAATTTACGTTGGAATAATTATACAAAAAGTGATTTGCACAGTATTCTAAATTGCGCACTATAGTGTTTTCGGACCTTAAATGCTAAGTTATGGAATAAAAGTGCGCTATTTCTGCTACGACTGCTATAGCGGTATTAGCGCTCCACTATTTGCGCTACAAGCTACGCGCTATACAACACGCTATGCTACATAGGCTTTTATTTAAAGGTTCAAACTGAAATTGTTTTAAGGATCAATTTTTTTCAAGGTCCGGATTGCTTTTGATTTTAAATAGAAAAAGATAGATAGTTTATTCAATGATGCTTAGGTTTTTCACTAATTAAAAATGATATATAGTTTATGTCATGATGTTTAGGTTATTTTGAATTGAAAAAGATAGATAGTTTATGATATTATTAGAGATATTTTTAATAGCAATTTGAATTTTATACTGGTTCAATATGAATATTCTAATTCTTAATCAATTTTGCGTTACTTATCGCTACATGAGACTTTAGATAATATTGACAATTAGTAGAAATATAAAACATAATTTTTAAACAAAACACGTTATGTAGGATAGCTTTCGCTATAGCTACGCTATTCGCGATAGCTTTTTATTTAGCATTTTCATGATGACACAATAACCGCTATTTAGAACCTTAGTTTTTAATCATGTTAACATGGAATGGCACAAAGTAAAGCGATAAACATATATATATACTATATTACCATCCTCAAAGATAATCGGTAAGTGGTGACTCCTTGACAACAAGAATAAATTTTGTGTGCAAACTGCATGCAAAATCAAGCTAAAAACCAACTTGAGGCGTAAAAAATTTAAGATTCACCAAGCATGTGCATGCCTTTAACAAGATGAACTTGATGAGACACATCATTCCCTACTACCAACAACTTGAAGGACGTAAGGCGGCTTGTTTGCGTGTATTATATGTTGGTTTTGCATTGGATCTCAACTCAGTTAAAAAAAAACACCCTTTTTGTATTGCATGTAATTATTATAAAGTAAATATAAGCTTGTTGCACGAGAGGTTCTATATTTTACTGCCACAGAGTAATCGAACTACTCTTCTGGGACCTAGGTTTCGTGTGGCGTTTTGAAAATGAACCACCATGGTGCGGGTCTCACTTTCTCAGATGATGCTCAATTTCTCAGTATAAAAATTGTGGGAAAGTAACTGCAGCATGCTCTTCAATCATACAAGCCACGCCAGATTGAAACTTAAATGTCATGCTGTGTGTTGTGTGTGTGTGCGCTTATTTGTGTGCGTGTACACTGTACAGTGTGGATTGGAATTTTGAACAAGAGGTGGGTACAAATGCACAATGCACACATGTGTGGAAATTCTGGTGGTAATGGCGGTCCCCTTTGATCCGGCCGCATGTGAAACAGATGTGGTTCACACCAACATAAAAACACATAAATTAAAGTAGATAGCTACATATGAACAGAGTACCGTTAAGTGATTAATTGAAAATAATCGAAAATAATCGGCTATAATCGGAAATAATTAGTTGATTAGTCAGGAAAATTTGTGACGGTTTAATCACCGCCAACAACTAATTGGCCGAATAATCGGCCTAAAGTTTTTTTATAACACTGCCTTCGACCTCTGATATACGCTAGAATCGAACCGCAGAAATAGCTGATTTAAATTCCCCGAATCATTTTTTTCTTTAGTTGTTCACTTTTTATTAACTTGTATATCAGTATAACCAAAAACAGACTCGGTGAGTTTCTCACCATGATGCGCCCTTTTTGACTACAAAGAAAGTTATGTTGTATGTGTGAACATTTGAGCGCATTGAGAATGACGGTAATACATTTACTTAGAAAAAAGTCCTAAGATTATTTGATACTCAAAGGTCGAGAGTTTGAACCCCTCTAACCACTTCACAGTCTCTGCGAAGCTTCCCAAAAAAAAAAAGTTGAGCGCATTTATTATAATAACAATGTGCTACAGTGCTATAAAAATGTGTTGGCAGTAAATTAATTAGTTGAATTGAGATTCGAGGGTCAAGTGACGAAATTAGAAAATTAAATGTAGGGTAATTTCATTTTATAAGGGCTTAAATAAAAAGTATTAATACATATAAAAATTACAAAATTTA
The DNA here is from genome assembly GCA_028015225.1 of Carex myosuroides. Classification (NCBI taxonomy): domain Eukaryota; kingdom Viridiplantae; phylum Streptophyta; class Magnoliopsida; order Poales; family Cyperaceae; genus Carex; species Carex myosuroides. The sequence goes on along the minus strand of CM051470.1, from coordinate 3,789,102 downwards.
ATAAACCAAGTTACAAATTTTCAGTTTATAAGAGGAGCTTAGCATCCTTTTCCACCATTACCTTCCCCCTCTGTGAAGCTGGTATCCTCGTGTATATTACATGCGGATCGAGGGCCTTTTATGTTTTCAGTAAATAATCCGCTTTAATGACCAATAATCTGTCGGTTTCCAATTAATTAATCGGATGCATGAACAGATAATTGTGAAAAAAAAATATAGTTTGAATTATATATAAATAATGATGCCATATATTGAGCGTCTAATTGGATGCTAAGACCGATTAATTGGTAATTTGTTATTACTCGGCCGCAAAATGTGCATAATTATCAAGCTTTGATATTAAACTTGGATGCTTAGCGTATGAACTCTATTAATATTTTTATGAATTATATTATCAATACATATATTCTACTATGGAGTAGGTAGGTTACTTCGTGAATTATTATAGATATATGAGGAGGGTTCCAATATCTCATGTTTTTCATATTTCATCATGCTTCATATTTTGTATTTTCATTTTCAAAGTCTAAAACAATCGATCCGAACCGCTCAACATGATATCCATATTAAAATATGCTTGGAGACCAAATTTTATAATTTTTACATTTTTTTACTATTTTTTCAGATAGGTACAAAATCATTGTTTTTGAATGGTCCGAAAACAGTGATTTTGTACCTATCTTAAAAAATAGTAAAAAGTTTCATCCCTAGGCATATTTTAGTATGGATTTCATGTTGAACGGTTCGGATCGACAGTTTGGACATTGTAAACGAAGATATTAAATATGAGGTATGATGAGGTATGAAAAGCATAAGGTATTAAAACCCTCCTCTAGATATATACTCTTAATATATATTATTAAGAACTCAAATTTAAAAAAAAAACGATTAATTAATTTGTTTAACAATTAATCACTCGGTCAATACCCTCTTCCACTATACTGAAATGTTATTTTTTTCAAGACCTTAAAAATATATAGATGTCCATTAATTGGTGATACTGAAGCAAAAAATATTTCTTTTGTCTATATTACCTTTCAACAAGATGTAATTTTTTTACTTTAAAAAAAAATTTAATTTTGCCTCTTGGGAAAGTTACAGGTTTGAAATTCGAAAGGAGAAATCATTTGTGGGTATAAAATAGTTTAGTGACATGACCTCCAATCTTTAGTCAAAACAAGATGTAATTTTATATACAAGAATAGTGATATAGTATTCTTAACAATTTCTTCTATTTATCACTATGTATATCAGGTTAAGACATATATATGAGGAGCATTGATTTGAGGCATTTTATATTTTCCATTTTATAAATTATCTAGTGGATATGCTGATGCAAAGTGTGCTATCCTGCTTCCTATCACTTGGCTTAGAAAAGTGAGAGAATCAATCGATTTATCATCAAAATAACCTTTTTAAGCACTCAACAAGAAGAAGATGATAAATGTGAGAAATGGAGCACTAAAAAAGTAGCAGCCCAGATGAATTCCATCTTTAGCTTTCAAAAAGGCAAGACGGCTGCCTCCTTTTTTCCAACCCACTATGGTTATATTACATTTTGCATTATTTTCCTCCATGCATGCATCTATGACTATGAATGATTGCGAGAGCAGAAAGTACACTAACAATCCTGATATTTTTGAGCCATCTGGACTCTGCCAGAAGGAGCCGAGTTATTGCTTTTTTTTTTTAGGGTGCGTTTGGATGCAACCCCAGGAATAGTAAGAATAGCGCTAACCTAGGGTAGCGCTATTCCATCGTTTGGATGGGTTAGCAAGAACAGCGCTAAGCGCTAACCCCAGGAATAGCTCTATTCTTATAGTGATCCAAACATAGAATATTGATGAAGAATAGTCACTAACCCAAGAACAGTGCTAACCCTATGCTATTCTTGACGATCCAAACGCACCCTTATTTAATGATTTGCAGAAAGTATGATTTCGTGACTTACGTACATTAATAAGAGTCATGATTCTGAAAAAAAATTAAGAATCATGGAAGAATCTATATTTTAAGTTTAATTCCATCTTGTATTTATTAGTGAACAGTTAGTTTCTTTTAATATATATATTGTAGCTTTAACAAAATCAAATTATTTCTAACGTATTATTATGAAAAATGTTAGGGATATGTCGCGGAAGCGTCAAGGAGTAATTTTGTCAAACACGTTGGAAATATGAATCACAACTGAAAAGTAACCACAATAAGCAATCAAACACACAAAAAAAAAAAAGACATAAGATTTTACATGGAAACTCTTACAAAAAAAAATTATGTCAGCACAACACAAATTATCATATTAAGAAGTTTCTACAAATACAAGGAGATAATCAAACTACAGATAATTCTCCACAGACTCTCTTACATTATCATATATTAATTTATAATATTCTTAAATGTATTCGATGAATTGAAATAAGAGAGCAAGTTATAGAAATAACAAAAAAAAGAAAACACACTTCTCGTTAAGTTCTCGTGCAGAGGGAGGCCAGATCTCTCGAGAGAATCCTGGAGGCCTGATTCTATTAGTTTCAGTAAATCCTGGAGTGATGTTAGGGATGTCCCCAGGCCAGCTGGTTACCGGCCAAACAAAAAAGAATGTTGATGTCATAGTCTATTAGTACCGTGTTAAAGCAAGATAACAATAAAATATTATGTTATACCCCTTCCGGCCTTTTTTTTTATTGTTTTTAAGTCACTTATTGATAATCTATTCACATTTGACACCTACCGGCCTTCTAATTTAAGAGGTAATTACCAAAAGTTGGAGACTTTATGATTAAACTATGTAGCATTTGCTAGAAGATTAGAGCAATTTTTCCTGTCATACCTCATTTTTTTACTCAAATAACTTTCCCCGAAATTCAGATCTGTACTTCCGTTTCTATCATCCGTCATGTTATCATCTCTTTTTTTCTGGAGCCTAATGCAGCAGCTTGACTTAGTTACTGGTGGTATGCTACTCTTCTTGATTGGGCGGGAGATTGATATAGTGGTCTATTAGTACCGTGTTAAAGCAGGATAACAATAAAATATTATGTTGTACCCCTTCCGGCCTTTTTTTGTTTTGTTTTTTTAAGTCGCAGTGGAGATCTAAATTCAAATATTCTGTTATCTCAGAGGACGTGGATTCGTTGGTAAATATCCAATCAAGTATCTGGCCTTCTGGGGTCTATTTAAATGGATTGAAATGCATGAAGTTGTTCCTCGGAGAGATGATCATTATGATGAACAGTGTTCTCAGTGCTATGCATATGTACATGTTAGCAATGTATAAGCCTGCTAAATATGTGATTAAAGAGATAGATAAAGTTAGATGATCCTTTTTTTGAAGGGTGTTGCTTGGTAATCAATGAACAGGTGGCATTATGTACCACTTTTTTTTTTACAAAAATAAAAGAATATATAATTTGAACTTTGCAGTGAAATAATTTCTGTTTAATATTCCTCTGAATTAAGTTCGCTAATTTGATCTCTTTCCACTTGAAAGAATTAAAAGAAGAAACAAGCGAACAAACAAAAACAGATAGAACGAATGCTACTGCTAACCCGTGTTAAATCAATGATTGATACAAAAAACCCGCTAGGTAATTTGGTTCAGTTCATTGATAATCTCCAGTCAAATTGCTAATTAAATATTTCAACTTGGGCCGAGCCGGTTGGTTGTCCGGTACCGACTTTTCCAGTTCATACAGTATGGTCATAATAACAACGATCAGAATATTTAATAATAAGTCATTCCATGATTCAAGCAACCAACAAATGCAAATGATGGGGATATATGTATATTCGCAGAATGAATATTGTTTATTTCTGGTGAGGGGACCCTCTAGCTCAGATAAGACAAGGCGACAGCATGTCAATTAATGGATTTTCTCAAGTCTTGTTTCTAGTTTTAATTTGAGAATGACATAATGAAAAATATATGGGCAATTTTCTGCTGTAATTCATACATGAACAACAGTAGATATGGATCATCATGGAAATGTATATACTCATAATATATATAGAAATATTTGTCTATTTAACAGGAAAATGACTAGCACTAGAAAAATTCCATGTGTGGTCAACTCTGATAGTCTTCTTCCACCAACTTATTTGAATCATGATAAATATGATCATAGAAGATTGCTGTTAATTAGAGATATCCTTTTACAACACTTGACAACCCAATAAAATGAGAGGCTTACACATCTTACTTCTCATATGCTTATTCTCCTTTCATCTTTCATCAAACAGCTTTGCCACAAATGAATCTGACATGTTTGCACTTCTCTCTTTCAAGTCTCTCATATCCAATAGGCCATTCGGTCCATTATCATCATGGAATGATTCTTTCCATTATTGTCAGTGGCAAGGTGTAAGGTGCGGCAACCGCCATCCCAATAGAGTAATTGCTCTCTCTCTAGGCTCATTAAATTTGTCAGGCCGTATATCACCCTATTTGGCAAATCTCACATTTGTCAAAAGTTTGAACCTTTCAGATAACCAGCTTACTGGTAACATCCCAGCAGAGTTTGGTCATTTGAGTAGATTGCAAAATCTCAATTTGAGTGCGAATAACCTTGCCGGAAATATTCCGGCAACTCTTGGTAATTGTTCCAATTTAGAATTACTTAATCTGGGACACAATAATCTCCAAGGAACCATCCCTTCCAATCTAATGAAATGTAAGAATTTGAGGACTATCAATTTGAGATCTAACTTTCTTGTGGGAGGCATACCTCCACAATTTGGTTTCCTAGAACTACTCGAAGCATTGGATCTAAGTAGTAATAATCTTACGAAATCAATACCAATCACCTTAGGCAACCTTACGCATCTATTTCTTCTATATCTTCAAGACAATAAATTAGATGGTATCATCCCGCCTTCACTCGGCCAACTACAGGCTGTCGAGGACCTTGACCTCGGTGAAAACAATTTGTCAGGCCAGATACCACATTCCATTTACAACCTCTCATCCATGGTTTCCCTGAGTTTGAGTGGAAATCAGCTTGATGGAAATCTTCCTTCAAACTTTTGTGATGCATTTCAGAGCCTACAAAATCTAATGTTGTACACAAATCAACTTAATGGTCAGATTCCAATATCCATAACCAATTGTTCAGCCTTGCTTCGGATTGATTTAAGCAAAAACAATTTCATAGGCACAATACCAGATAGTATAGGAACCTTAAGAAACCTTAAAATGCTTGGCATATTTTCAAACCAAATTAAGGCCATCGGGGACGATTGGAAATTCTTTGATTCTTTAATCAACTGCACATTTCTACAATTATTGGATCTTGGAGACAACCAACTTCACGGAATGCTCCCTCGTTCTATAGCAAATCTCTCTAATAATCTTGTCTATTTAGGAATTTACAAAAATCCAATTTCAGGAAATATTCCTGCAGAGGTAGGAAAACTAACCAACCTTGCTACCTTACAAGTATATCAAACATTTATTGAAGGCAATATCCCAGAAGAAATAGGCAATCTTTGGAATTTGGAAGGGCTAGGCCTAGACGGAAACATGTTATCAGGTGAAATCCCATCAACTTTAGGTAATCTTTCCAAGTTAAATTTTCTCCATCTTGATAACAATGCATTCACTGGGAGTATACCCGAGGGATTAAGCAATATGCAATTACTAAATACCTTGAATCTTTCACATAATAAGTTGATAGGCTTAATCCCAAAGAACCTCTTCAATCTTCCATCACTTTCTATCAGCCTTGACTTGTCGAATAACTATTTGAATGGATCAGTGCCACCAGAAATTGGTCAATTAAAAAATGTACAAAAAGTTTACCTATCCAATAACAAATTATCTGGTCAAATTCCTAGCACAATCGATGGGTGTCAACTACTTCAAATACTTCATCTTGATGGAAACCAGTTGAATGGGTCTATTCCCTTCTCTTTGAGCAACATGAGAGGGTTGCAAGATCTGGATATCTCTAACAATTCTTTATCTGGTACAGTACCTGAATTTGTTGGTCAGATGAAACTTCAGAACTTGAATATTTCTTTCAACAATTTTAAGGGGGAATTGCCGAAAGATGGGGTTTTCAGGAATTCTAGTGCAGTAGACATAAGAGGAAATTCAAAGCTTTGCGGTGGAGTACCTGAAATGCATCTACCCAAATGTGTTTTAGATAAACAAAAGAAGAAGCACTATTCCAAAATGATCATTGTAATAATTTGTTGCATAGGAGGTATTATATGCTTGTGTATAACCACTTTGATAGCCCGTTTTTGTTGGAAAAAGGGATCAGTTAATAATCCCCTACCATTTGTAGCCAAAAATTTTGAGTATCAAAAAGTGTCATACAATGACATTCTCAGGGCTACGGATCATTTTTCATTGGAGAATCTAATTGGAAGAGGTACATTTGGAGATGTTTACAAAGCTCCAATGAAATTTGAGAATGTGACAACTGTCGCTGTGAAGGTACTAAATCTCAATCAGCGCGGTGCTTCTAGAAGTTTCTTCTCTGAATGTGAGGTACTAAGAAAAGTCAGACACCGAAACCTAATCAAAGTTTTAAGTTCATGCTCTAGCACAGACCACCATGCTAATGATTTTAAAGCTTTGATTTTTGAGTTCATGCCTAATGGCAGCTTGGAATCATGGTTGCATCCCAGTGCGTGTACAAATAGGCCATTTAGGAGTCTCAGCCTCATCCAAAGGCTGAATGTGGCAATCGATGTTGCGACAGCTTTGGACTATCTTCATAACCATGGGCCCGCTCCAATCGTACACTGTGATCTTAAACCTAGCAATGTGCTTTTGGATGAAGACATTACAGCACATGTGGGTGATTTCGGGCTTGCCAGATTTCTGGTTCAACCTGATTCTATGTCTTCTTTGTTGACAGGAAGTACAGCTGGACTCAGAGGTTCCATCGGTTATATTCCCCCAGGTACAAGCTTATTCTTATGAGAAATTAAATTTGTGAGCTAGTATATACTATATAGGTATACAAGTAGTTACGTACTAGCTGACAGAAGTGTGTGTTTATTTGAACTTTTTTACCCTATCATGGTATAGAAAGAATGGCTTCAACATAATCTGTATTTATTTTAACACAGCTCGTATGTTTGAATTGAGAAGGAAAAATAACACTATGTTACTGATCTTGGTGCATAATTTGTAGAAGCATATACATATGATTGTAGTTTGTTATATTTTTTAGAATATGGCATGGGAGGTCAGGCATCGGTTGAAGGAGATGCATACAGTTATGGCATTCTAGTGTTTGAGATGTTTACTGGCATAAGCCCCACCGACGAAAGATTCAGTGACGGTTTGAGCCTCCACATGCATGTTGAGATGGCTTTCTCTGATGGTGTTACTGAGATTATCGACCATAAACTATTCCCAGTCAACAATGGTGGAGAGAATGCAAATGTAACAGAGGATGTTCATGATTGCTTGGTTTCGGTGATTCGATGCGGTCTCTTGTGCTCCAAGTTGTCTCCAAAAGAGCGCATTGGGATCGAAGAAGTTGTAAAGGAGTTAAATAGGGCTCGAGTGAAGCTGCTGAGATGAGTATGATCAATAGAGACAAATTGAAGTTCATCAGCTATGAAATTCATCTCGAGTATTAATATTAATATTATGTGGCTGTGAAGCACGTATAATGTCTATATTTGTGTGTTGAATTAATAAACTTAATTTAGTATTTTGTGAAGTATTCTAGAATGTTAGAGAAATATCAAAGTCTAGAGTTAAAATCCAAATTGTCTTCTAATATGTAATAACCTTTAGAATTCATGAATGTTCATGAGAAATATCTAGAAAATGGATAAGGATGGGAGTAGAGATATCTAGATATTTTGTATGAGGTGTAATAGGCCTAGAATGTTCTTTGGAGTAATATAAATAGAGGTATGAGCTTTTGTAGGAAGCATGCATGTGTGTGAAATAGATACAAGCTTTGTAATAGAAGAAAATAGCCTCTTGTACTCTTGCTTTGTTATAAGAAATAGAATTGAAGTTTGTGTTCTCTCCACCAAAATTATAATTTCAATCTAACAAAGTGGTATCAGAGCCATGGCAAGTTCCTCCGTGACATCACTTGGACAAGTTCCATTACTGCACCTTACAAAGACAAACTATGAGAATTGGAGTATACAAATGAAGGCTTTACTCGGTGTGCAAGATGTGTGGGAAGTAGTCGAAGTCGGCTATGATGATCCGGGTACGACAGCCGAAATGCCGGCGAATCAATTGAAGCTTCTCAAAGAAACCATAATGAGAGATAAAACCGCACTCTATCTTCTTTTTCAAGCTGTTGATGAATCTGGTTTTGAGAAGATCGCCGGTGCGACAAGATCAAAGGAGGCGTGGCAAATTTTCGAGAAGGCATACAAAGGTGCCGACCGAGTAAAACAATTTCGGTTACAAACTCTTCGTGGCGAACTCGAGGCGATGAAAATGAAAGAATCTGAAGGTGTATCCGACTATATAACTAGGGTACAAAGCGTTGTTAATCAACTAAAACGAAATGGCGAGACTCTAACCGATGCAAGAGTGGTGGAGAAAATATTACGGACTTTGACTGATGACTTCGAGAATGTGGTGTGTGTGATTGAAGAGTCAAAAAACTTACAAGAAATGACCATCGACGACCTCTCAAGCTCCTTGGTGGCTCATGAGCAAAGGAAAAAGAAGAAGAACCAAGAATTGCTAGAAGAAGCGTTGCAAGCAAAAGCAACATTAAAAGAAGACAAACCGAGCAGCGGTGAACGAGGTCGAGGTCGAGGCCGTGGCTGCCGTGGAGGTCGCGGTTATCTTCGCGGTAGAGGCTGCGGTCGAGGTCAAGGCGAAAATGAAGAAAAAGAAGAGAGGTACTTCAACTACTCGCGTGGAGGAGGATGCGGTCGTGGGAGAGGCGGCCGGTCAAGTAAGGCACACATCCAATGTTATAATTGCAAGAAGTATGGTCATTATGCATCAGAGTGTTATCACAATGAGAAAAAGGTGGAGGAAAATGCAAATCGGGCTACCAAACAAGAAGCCAATGATAGTGGTATAGTGTTATTGGTGAATAATGAAGATAGTCCCGACAATGAAAACGTGTGGTATCTCGACACGGGTGCAAGCAACCACATGTGCGGTTACAAACATATGTTTAACAAAGTTGAGGAGATATCAAATGGTCATGTCTCATTTGGAGATGCTTCTAAGGTACGGGTAGAAGGTCAGGGAGATATTTTAATTCAATTGAAGGATGAGACTCAAAAATTTATCTCAAATGTTTATTATGTCCCGGAAATGAAAACTATATTTTGAGTTTGGGGCAATTAATGGAATTGGGTTATTCAATTTACATGAAAGGAAATACTCTTTATTTGAGAGACCAAAATAATCGGATATTAGCACAAGTTAAGATGACCAAAAATAGGATGTACAAGTTGAATTTGATTAATACACGAGCAAAGTGTTTGAAAGCATGTGTAGAAGATAAAACATGGCTATGGCATTTGAGGTTTGGGCATGTGAACTTTGGAGGTTTGAAAGATATGGCAAGCAAGAATATGATATTTGGATTACCATCAATCAATATTCCCGACAAGATGTGTGAGGGGTGTATACTCGGGAAACATGCAAGAAGTAGCTTTCCGAAAAAGACGGACTATCGAGCAAAGAAGTCTCTTGAGTTGGTGCATACCGACATATGTGGTCCGATCAACCCAAGCTCCTTTGGTGGAAACCGGTATTTCATAACTTTTATTGATGATTTTTCTAGAAAAATATGGGTTTATTTTATAAAAGAGAAGTCAGAAGCTTTAGCCATTTTTAAGAAATTTACATTTTTTGTTGAAAAGCAAAGTGGCTATTTTATTAAGGCTTTGAGATCGGATCGAGGCGGCGAATTTACTTCAGCCGCATTTAATTCTTTTTGTGAGTCACATGGTATTCGGCGTTTCTTGACGACGCCATACACACCCCAACAAAATAGAGTCGCGGAGAGTAAGAATCGGACTATTCTTGACATGGTCCGAAGCATGTTCAAGAGTAACAACATGCCAAAAGAATTTTGGGCGGAGGCGGTGAATTGTGCCGTTTATTTGCTAAATCGGTGCAAGACAACAAGCTTGGAGAATATAACACCGCAAGAGGCATGGAGTGGTTTAAAACCAACGGTAGCACATCTAAAAGTATTCGGTAGCATTGCATATGCTCATGTACCGGATCAAAAGTGTGTGAAATTGGATGACAAGAGTTTGAAGTTGATTTTTGTTGGGTATGATGAGAGATCTAAATCATATAAACTTTATGATCCAACTAACAAGAAGATGTGTATTAGTTGTGATGTGCAGGTAAACGAAGAAGCCATGTGGGATTGGAATTCAATGGTGGAAGTTTCTCATGAGGCGACGAAAGATGAGAAACAGATGCTGAAACACATGCCACTTACAACAACAATATCAGATGCACCCTCATTGGATGACGAGATGAGAACCTCGAAAACAAGAAGCATAAGGGACTTATACGAGACGACAAGTGAGTTGCATTTGGTGTGTCTCCTAGCTCAAGGTGACAATATCTCTTTTGAAGAGGCAATTGCAGATAGCAAGTGGCAAGCCGCTATGGATTACGAGATGCATGCAATCGAGAAAAATGACACATGGGAACTAAGTTCACTTCTTGAAGGTCACAAGCCAATTGGTGTGAAATGGGTGTACAAGAAGAAAATGAACCCGCAAGGTGAAATAGAGAAATACAAAGCAAGATTGGTGGCAAAAGGGTACAAGCAAAAGGCTGGTATCGACTATGAAGAGGTGTTTGCGCTGGTAGCTCGAATGGAGACAATTCGACTATTAATTTCAATTGCCGCACAATCTAAATGGCCTATCTTTCAAATGGATGTCATGTCGGCATTTCTCAATGGCATCTTAGAAGAGGAGGTATATGTTGAGCAACCCCCCGGGTATATTAAAGCAGGTCATTAAGGTAAAGTTTTAAAATTAAAGAAGGCGTTATATGGTTTGAAACAAGCTCCTAGAGCTTGGAATACCCGAATTGATCAATATTTTAAATCACACGGTTTTGTGCAATGCCCATATGAACATGCACTTTATGTGAAGGTTGAAAATGGAGATATGTTGATTATAGCTTTGTATGTTGATGATTTAATTTTTATGGGCAATAGTGGAAAAATGATTGATGAGTTTAAAGAGACCATGATGCGGGATTTCGAAATGACTGATTTGGGACTTATGTCCTATTTTCTCGGTCTCGAGATAAAACAAGGAAATGAAGGAATTTTTGTTTCACAAGAGGCTTATGCAAAAGAAGTTTTGAAAAGGTTTAAGATGGAAGATTGTATGCCGGTAAGCACACGATTGATTGTGGTGTGAAGTTGTCTCGGCATGACAAAGGAAAGGTGATTGATGTAACCTTATACAAGAGCCTTGTTGGTAGTTTGAGATATTTTACATGTACAAGGCCAGACATTTTATATGTTGTTGGGCTTGTAATCCGGTATATGGAGGAGCCGAGATCAACACATTGGAAAGCCATCAAATGGATTCTCCATTACATTCGAGGTACTCTATCTCTTGGTTTATTTTATCACTCATCCACTAATAATTTTGGAGTTTTTGGTTATTCTGATAGTGATTGGGGTGGAGACACGGATGATAGAAAGAGCACCTCGGGATTTGCATTTTACATGGGATATCAAGCAACATTCTTTCAGTATAACGAATTGATCGGTCAGCAAGTTGCAATGAGATCTGCGTTGGTGATAGGTCTCCACATTCCAATTTGTCAAATACCACCTTAGGGATTAGACTCACACTTGCTCCCAGATCACATAAAGCTCTCTTAAAATATGTTGTGCCGATGGTGCATGGTATCAAGAAGCTTCCCGGATCTTTTAACTTTGCCGGTAATTTGCTTTGCACGAGTGCACTACACTCCAGATTGGGCAGAACTGTTGAGAATTCTTGGAGTCTACTTCGGTTTGAAAGAATCTCCTTCAGAAATTTAGCATACGAGGGTATGCTAGCAATTGCTTCAGTGAAGGGGATTGTGACTTGTAGTTGCTTGAGTGTCTCCATGAATCTCGCGAATTGCTGCTCCATCTTATGCTTGGCTAGCCTTGGAGGGAATGACAGAGGTGGCTTGTAGGGTGGTGGTGAAATGTATTCAGGTTCGGGTTGTCCCTCGTCTCCACCTATGGTGTCATTCTGCTCCTCAATAGGGTTTGCCTGCAATTCGAATATGGGCGGTTCCAGTGGTTATGGCTCGTATTTTTCGGAATGCGATGGCTCTGCATGCATCTCTTTGGAAGTTGGATCGGGCATGGGAGGTCCCTGATAAGCTGTACCGCTCCTTAATGTTATGCTTTTGCAAGTCTCTCTCGGATTTTCTTCCGGTTGGCCTGGAAATTTACCTTTTCCACGTGCAATACTCGAGAGTTCTTTTACCATCTTAGAGACATGGTCTTCTAAGTCTTTGTTGCGGTTTGTTGCGGTTTGTTGCGGTTTGTTGTGGTTTGTTAAGGATTTGATCTTTTGGGCGATTTGGGCGTTGGCCTTATCTTGCTTCTCTAGAAATCTCTCCATTAATGATGTGATGTCAGGTTGCTGTGGTTGGTTGTATTGCCTTGGTTGGTAATTCGGTTGAGGATTGTTGTATCTTGGTTGATAATTGGACTGTGGTTGATAGTTCTGTTGAGGTGCAGCAGGCCTTTGGTTGTTTGCGTATGAGAGATTTGGATGGTTTCGGTTGTTCGGATGGTATGAATTGTAGGCGGGTTGAGATCGAAAGCTGTTGTTGATTGCGTTTGCTTGCTCTATTTCTTTCTCAGTTTCCGTCACATTCATGCATTCGGTCATCTCATGCGCTCCTCCACAATAGCCACATGTTGTTGCGGCATTGATTGCTGCTATCGTCCGCTGCTTAGTTTGCTTGTTGAGTGCTATTTGAAAAGCATCGATCTTTGCGCTCAGCATGGATATATCATCTACTCGGTGCATGCCAGGTGTTGGAGTTGGCTTCTTTCGCTCAGGGATCCAGTAGTGTTGGTTGATTGCGATCTCTTCAATTAGGTTGTAAGCCTCGTCAGGTTCCTTGTTCATGATTGCTCCTCCTGCGGAAGCATCAATAGACAACTTATCGGTAGGGTTTCGACCATTATAAAAAGTTTGGACAATCAGCCATCTTTCTAGACCATGATGTGGACAACACCTTAACATATCCTTATATCTATCACATGCCTCACACAATGTTTCACCATCCCTTTGTTCAAAATTAGTAATTGCATTTCTAAACCTCGAAGTTTTGGATGGTGGAAAATATTTTGCAATAAACACATTAAACAATTGGTCCCAAGTTTGAATGGAATTGGCCGGTAAGGAAAACAACCATGCTCTTGCTTTATATTTTAATGAGAATTGAAATAGTCTTAGCCTGATTGCTTCATCGGTAACTCCGTGATCTTTATCGTCTTGCATATCCCAAGGAAAATTGACAAGTGAAGATGTGGATCTTCATTTGGGAATCCTCCAAATTGCTGTTGCGAAACTATATTTACGAGAGCAGGTTTGATCTCAAAATTACAGTTCGTAACAGTTGGCGGGTTTATGCTAGAATTAGGATCATTCGTGCGCGGTACGCAATAGTCTCGTAGAAGTTTGGGTCTTACTGCATCGTGAACTCCATTATCACCATTGTTTTGTCTTCCATTAATCAGTTCGTTCGGGTGGGATATTCATGTTGATCGAATCTGAGTCTTCTTCGCTTTTAGAATTACTCGAGGAAGAACTATGATTGGTTCTTATCGGTGATGTGGAAGCGAATTGTCCTCTCCTACTTGCAATCCTTAAGGATCTCCGTACAGATGATTCGCCAGCGTGCAGTGTCCTAAAAAGAAAGGAAAATCTGAAAATTAAACTAAAAACTGAAAATAAAAAATAAAATAAAAATATAAACGAAATTGAAAATAAAAGAAAAATAAAAATGCAGAAAATAAAAAGAAATCTAGACGTCTCTAATTAATTGGATTCAATGGTCAAAAGCAAGGGCGTCTCGCGAGGCCTTGCACAATGAACCGTTATTCCCCGGCAACGACGCCAAAAAGCTTGATCACTCAAAAGAGAGCAATGTTTCTTTTAATATTTATAAACTCGAAAATGCTATCGGTTCGGACTGCAAGCGCACAATCCTATCGGGAGATTTCATTATTTTGACTCTGATCAGGAGATTACTCAAAGAGATTAATTTTTCTCAAGATGAGGCTATACCAATTTATTTGGATAGCAAGTCGGCAATTGAATTGGCGAAAAATCCGGTTCACCATGAAAGAAGCAAACATATCGATGTGAGATTTCATTTTATCCGGGAGCATGTGAAGGAGAAAAATATCGAATTGATACATGTGAACAGTGAAGATCAAGTTGCCGATATTTTTACGAAACCATTGCCAATCAAGTCGTTTGAGAAATTGAGGAATCTTCTTGGCATGAAAGATGGAAAAGAAATTAAGTTTAAGACGGGGTGTTGAATTAATAAACTTAATTTAGTATTTTGTGAAGTATTCTAGAAAGTTAGAGAAATATCAAAGTCTAGAGTTCAAATCCAAATTGTCTTCTAATATGTAATAGCCTTTAGAATTCATGAATGTTCATGAGAAATATCTAGAAAATGGATAAGGATAGGAGTAGAAAATAGAAAAGGATAGGAGAAGAGATATCTAGATATTTTGTATGAGGTGTAATAGGCCTAGAATGTTCTTTGGAGTAATATAAATAGAGGTATGAGCTTTTGTAGGAAGCATGCATGTGTGTGAAATAGATACAAGCTTTGTAATAGAAGAAAATAGCCTCTTGTACTCTTGCTTTGTTATAAGAAATAGAATTGAAGTTTGTGTTCTCTCCACCAAAATTATAATTTCAATCTAACATTGTGTAGGTGACCAATTAATGGTATATTATATACCACTAATTTATCTTGTTGACACCAAAGTGCTTCTTATGAATAATATTCTTACTCTCTCCTTTTTGAAAAAAAAGTTACTTCTGGAGATTTTTAATTTAGTTACACAAGGGAAAAATCTTGAGCCGACTGATATGCAATCCGTATCGTCTCAGGTTACTCGAGGGTACATCTAGAAAATCCAAACCGTTCTTTAACTCAGGCACGAATCACAAAACGGACGCCCTACATTCAATTTCTTTTGACCCGTCTCGGATTAAATAAGGACCATTGTTTGCTAACTCTTTGTATTTATATTACAATTATTCTAACGGCTATATTCTTTGTATTGTTGGTACCTTCATATTTACTGCATTTATTGGTATAAACTGTATCTTCAATGATGCTTGATCAATCTTGCTTATGATGTCTTCAAACTGTTTCGGATCCAAACATTTGGTAAAAACATCTGCTAGTTCATCTTCACTTCTTCAAACGATATTTCTATTTCCTTGACTTGGACCTTCTTTCTAACAAAGTGGAAATTCACTTCTATGTGTTGGGTTCGCTCATAAAATACCAAATTCAAAGCAATATGTCGTGCGGAGTTATTGTCACAAAATATTTTCATAGGTTGATTGTAAGTAATTGTTAAGTAATTGTTTGAGCCATACAATACTCCCACATTCTTAAGTAATTGTTTGAGCCATACAAATTCACTTACGATAGATGACATGCCCCAATACTCCACTTCTGAGCTCAATGAAAAAATATTTTGTTTCTAGTTTTTTCATGTGACTAAATTTCTGCCTACAAATTTAAAAAAGCTGGTTGTGGATTTTCTATCGAAACTCTCGACTCAATCTGCATCGGAATAGGTACATATAACATTACATTTATTACTTTTCATCCAAAGTCCCTTACCAAGGTTTTCTTTAAATATTTTAAAATTATAGTTATGGGCTCTAAATGTGGTGTTCTTGATGAGTGCATAAATTTACTAATTTTGCCTATAAAAATTGAAATATCTAGACGGGGGCCACCATGAGATAAATTAATTTTTCTACAAGCTTTTGAAATGGGTTTATGTCTTCTAAAGGCTGACCATCCTCACTATTTAATTACATTTGAGATCGATTGGAGTCGAGTAGGGGTGGCAAAAAAACCTCATAGCTCGTGGATTGATCGTGACTCGTATCTGACTCGCTCGTCAACAGCTCGTTCATCAGTGGACCGAGCTGTTAATGAGCCAACTCGCCATAAGCTCGGTCCAAAATTAATGAGTTGCTAGTTGGTGAACTAGCTCAGTTCATGTATGAATTTGTGAATTTGTATGAATTTGTTTAAATTTGGTATGCATGAATTTTTTTTATGAACTATGTTTGTATGAATTTGTTAATTCAGTATTTGGGTATGTATGAATTTAGTTGTAAACTTAATTATTTTATAATATATTATCTAATACATTTGGGCTTTTGGCCCACGAGCTGGCTCGGCTCGCTCGTTGCCAAAACGAGCTAGTTACGAGCCACTTTTTCAGCTCGTACTCTAATATTGGCTCGCTCATGGCTCGTTTGTTGCCAAAATGAGCGAGCCATGACCGGTTTGCACTCTAGTTTAGCGGTTTCTTTCAAAATATCTAAAGTATATTTTCTTTGAAAAAAAAAATACCACTTTTGAATTAAGAAATATTTTAGATATCCATGATCTTTAATTTTAAATTTTTCTTTTAGTTGAAATATAACTTTTTTTTATTTCTTCTATGTTATTACAGGTAATTATAATATCATCTACATATACTAACACAAGAGTTAGTTTTTTCATTATTTTTGGTAAATAAAGAATGGTCAGCACAACTAATTTTTAAATTGTAAGAATTTAAATAAGATTTAGTTTTCCATACCATGCCTTTCAAATTATGACTAGGTGGTAAGGTCATATATACTTATTTTCCAAGTGTTTCTTAAAGAAAGATATTTTTTATGTTCATTTGGTATAAGTCTCAACAATTATTTACCGTGACATCACTGTCGATGCATGCCATATTGTGAGTCATTATTGTGTGTGTTGATTTTATATTGTTTTAAAAAAAATTGATTGAGGTGCATTTATTCATTTATTAGTCAACAAAAAGACAAATCTCGAGGTGCATACATTTATTTATTTAATTTTGTCAATCTTGTCGACTTCAGATCGACCTTATCTGCACCCATATTTTAATTATATTGACAGCTTCTACGAAAGTTGGGAAATAGTTTTATTGTTGTTGTAGTGTCAGTTTTGGTGAAATAGTTTTATTATTGTTTTCAGGGGCTGAGATAGAATAATTAGTAGGATGGGACAAAAATTTCGGATGAAGCATAATTTTATAATTATTTTGAATATCAAGTATATTTATATAATTTTTTCTGAGAAAAATATAAAAATAGAAGAATATATATTTTGAGAAAAAGTTTCAGGAGTAGGTAAAAATAATAATGTAATTGAAGCTTAAGTATATTTTTATATTTTTTTTGAAAAATATATAAAAACAAAACCATATTTTTGAAACTATAATATTTAGTGCCTGCCCCTCTCTGATTGTTTAGAAACTTAGGCTTTTTTTTTTGTTATTTTTCTTACGCATCAGCACTAGGTAAAATATATGAAAACAAAACCATATTTTTCGCTGATTTTAATAAACAGTGAAAATTTTCTGGATCATTGAAAATAGCGATTTTAAAACTAGCTTAATAAATAGTAAAAATTTCCAAAAAATGTAAAATTTGGTCTCCAAGCACATTTTAATATAGATTTAATGTTGAAAGGTTTGGATCGACTGTTTGGACTTTGAAAATGTCAAAACCGAAGCGTTTGTTCCACGGCCTAGGAACAAGCATTTTGATATTAGCCAACCTCTATATATATATATAATTGGAACCGAATTGTATATATATATATATACAATTAATCGGTGCATATATATATATATATATATATATATATATATATATGGTTAGTATTAATTGTATTGTCATCCAAACACTACAGCAAAACGGAGCTTCAGTGACCGGTATCAGCGACCGGTGGTGACGCCGGTCGCTGATTCTCAATTTCTCTCCAAAAATAAAGATTTCCACTCAAATTCCGGCGACCAACTGTATCAGCGACCGGCGACAACACCGGTCGCTGAAAGTTTTTTTTTTTTTTATCGCTGAAAAAAATGCGGCTGCTGAAAAATAAAACGCGCGCCACTCCTCCGCCAAAATCAAAACGCTCTCCGCCTCGATCAAAACCCTTCCCCAAAATCAAACCCTTTTCGCCCGACCCCCCTGCGCCGCCCGAAGCCCCTCCGCCCGACCCCCCGCTGGAACCCCGACCCCGATCACTGACCCCGACCCCGACGCTGTGACCCCGACGCTGTGACCCCGACGCTGTGACCCCTCCGCTGGAGATCGGAGTGACCCCGCCGCTGGACCTTGCTGGACCTTGCTGACCCCGCTGATGGATCCATATCTTATCCCGAACCTCTATTTGACCTCAATACCACTGGTAACCATTTCTTTCTTCTCAAAAGAAAGTTCCTCTCCTGCATCTTGTGCCAATTGCAAAAGCCCCCCTAATTATTTCTTTATTTTGCAAATTCAGTCGAACCAAATACCTGCATAAAATCTCTCACTTGTCAAGAGGAGGTTTGGTTGAGCGTGAAACTGTTTAATTTAGTATCTCTGTACAGCCGGACATGATTGCTAGTTGGTTATCACTTCTGTTTGTTTTTCTGTTGGTTACTTGCATAATTAAAATCACATTGGTTTTTAATTGAGGCTGTTACATTTCATTAGTATTTTGTGCAACAAATATCTTATTTTTTTTAGCTTATTAATTTGATTTATAGTGTTGTACTTTTGATTACCTTATTAAGTAAAAGAATATTTCATATTGTTTTTTGTTTTCTAAATTTTCAGCATGAAATTGTCCCGGCAGAGCTTGTGGATAGAATCGCCCGCTTGAAGTAAGTATTTTCTTAAAACTCGACTCCTTTTAATAGCGAAAAGCTTCTTCTAGAGAACTTGGTTCCTTTTAGTTGTGCACAAGAATAACTAAATTTTTTGTTGTTGTAGGCATGGTGGAACTTATAAGTTACTGAAAAATCTGCAACATATGTATGTTTAATTATATTATTTAATTGGATGATAATAGACCGCATTACATTATTTATATACACAACCCCATACCTATGCATTAATGCATACATCTAATATAATGTATAAATAGAGGATCGTTAGGAGAACCATTACAACACAATTTGAATCCTCTATCACAAATTTACAATGGCATCTATTTCTACTCTCTTCACTTCCATTGTCATCCTTTCAACTACTATCACTCTTCTCAATCCATATAATTAACTACATTAACTACATTAACTACATTAACTCAACCAAATTCAGGTATGCTATGCTTCACTTTCAATTTATATCCTTTCATGGATCATATTGCATAAATTAAACTTATGTGGTTGTTGTAGGCCACTTCATTAATATATTTCAAGAGGTTCTACTTGCAGTGGTCGGTCATGCAACATCACCCTAAAAGTATCATGTAAGCTAATATATGGTTTATTTATTTTATTTTACTTTATTTACTTGTTTATTATAGGTTGAGGTAATGAAATGTGATATTAAATTGGTGTAGGTTAACTTGCATATATGCATCATGTAAGGTAGAAGAGAATCATGTATCAGCAGAGGAGCTTGGCAAAGGCATCAAACAAGACCATAAACCCATTTTAAATAATGAGATGCTTGTTCTCCAGGTTATCTAATTACGTATTGAGATTAGTATTGGTAGCTAGTTATCTAATTACGTGGTATGCTGGAAAGAATGAATTGACTTTTCATGGTCACCACAATCTCCCAGTTCGAGGCCCTTGACAGAGGTTGGTAAGACCATAGAATTTGGGCTTCTAAGCTTATTAATTAATTTATGTATTGATTTATGTTATATTTATGTGTTATTAATACGATCGAATTTGTGCTATATGTATTTCCTAATTGCCTTAATTAAGTTCCTGAATTCCATATAGAGATGTTTGATGTGTGAGAATTTAAACACTTAAAATGTGTTTTATGGTGTTTGATATAATAGAAACCAAATAGTGGATGTTGTAGATAATGGTTAAGTTTAGAATGTGGATGTTGTTCATAATTTAGAATTTTGATCTCTCTTGATTTATTAAAATAAGTCTTAATACGAATCAAAACAAATATTTATATTTCTCAGATTAATCATAAAATAAATGGTGCAAATTTAAATAATAAAAAAAATGTCAAAAACCTGATAGAAGACTTTCAGCGACCGGTATTAAGTATCAGCGACCGTTATATTTGGTCGCAGATACCTTTTTCTTGACGTCAGAAAAAAACAACAGCGACCAAAAAAAGTGGTCGCAAAAACAGCATCAGCGACCGGGTGACGTCATTCAGCAATCGGTGACGTCATCAGAAGAGTATCAGCGACAAGGCTTACAGCGACCGGGGTTTCAGCGACCAGTTTTGACTTTCTGCGACCGGATCAAGTATCAGCAACCGGCGCCATATACTATCAGCGACCGGAATACCGGTCACTGATAGTCTTTTTTGTTGTAGTGAAATAACCTATTATTTTGTATGCTTCTAGGTTCATACCCATCCGAAATTAATCCATGTTGGATTAATTTCGAATAGTCCCCGTTTCGGAACTGTCCTTGGAATATTTTGTCTCATTTAGGATGTGAACACGTATTAGCAGATTTAGTATTTAAGAAAATTCGGTAGTATTTCCTTTATTGTACACATACTTGGAGAGTTATGAAAAAATAGTGCCGAATTTTTCTTGAATACTAAATCCGCTAATACGTACGTATTCATTACTGAGACAAAGTATTCAAAGTTTAGGTTAGAATTGTGAACCGGCCATGTGTAAGCCCTAAATAAAAAAACTTGGTCATTTCTAACCATACATTAAATTAAAATTTTATATTAATTACAGATGAAGGTTCGTAATACGAAACGCTCAATCGTATCGGTATTTTTCTAGGGTTTTGACTTAAGTTTTACTTGAATATCTCACTTTTATATATATTTTGTATGAGAAATCGGTTACCAAAATACTCAACTGTGTTAAAATTATTTAGCTCAAAAGTAAAAAATAGTTGGAATGATAAAAAAGTTTCACGTCTTTACTACAACTTTTCAAAACAAAAAACATCACATGATTAATTAAATTTCAATTCCACAATAGAGTTTTTAAACAGAAACACCACTTGTCACAAGTTTTGCTGACATATATAGCTTAAAATAAGTTGAAGAAAATAATGAAGTTAAAAGAGGCTTGGCATTTGACTCAGTGGTCATCCCCTTGACATGATCCTAGTAGAAAATGTACAAATAGTATCGCCCCATCAAAATCGGACTTTTCAAAAATGTGATACTAATACTTTTAGGATCGGACAAATAGTATTAGCCGATCTTGAAAGTCACTATCAGAAACGGTCGTTTATAAAGGACCATTCCTGATACTCTAGGACTATCAGGAACGGTTGTTTATAAACGACCATTTCTGATTAGTCCCTATCAGAAACAGTCCTTTATAAACGACCGTTCCTTTATTAATTATTGACCAGCAAAAAAAAAAAAAATAGACAAACAGAAACGGTTGTTTTGATGTCTAAAAAAAAAAAAAAAACACGTTGCATTCTCTATGAGCTGAGTTTTCCGAATTTATTTATTATATATTATTAATACTAATATCAAAATAAAAATTTCAAAATGGATCGCCTTTACAAGCAAACCAAATGCAATAAATCAAACGAGCTGTCTCTGGTGTCTTATTCCATTTCTTAATGAGTTGTTTAAAACTAATAATATTTAAATCATCTATCCCGCATTTGTTTAAAGTAATACATTTTGTATGGGAAATTGTACCTCAAAAAGCCTAAATCAGCTAGAGTTTATGAAAAAAAAAAGAAAAAAAGAAAGAAAGAAGACAAACAAGAACGGTGGTTTACAAACAACAGTTCCTGATGTCTAAAAGAAAAAAAAAGACAAACAGGAATGGTTGTTTACAAACAGGAACGGTTGTTTACAAACAACCGTTCCTAATGTCTAAAATCAATGTCGTCTGTTACTTAAAGGACCGTTCCTGATAGTGACTAATCAGGAACGGTCGTTTATAAACAACTGTTCCTGAGAGTTCGAAATCAGTTTCCCGCACCATTTTAGCCAAGTCCCGCTCAATATTTTTGGCCTTTATTTTCATTTCGCGCTTATCAAATTACATGCGTTGCTTCTCAAATTCCTCCGCCTAGGGTTCATTTTCATTTTCAAATTCCTCTCTCTCTCGGACTCGGACTCCGACTCCTCCGCCTAGCTAGGCGACTCGTCCGATACCACCTCTTCACACTCGCCCGATCAAGGCGACTCCTCCGCCTAGCGAGCCGACCGCCTCCCATACGGCCAAGATTTTGACACCGGCCGTTTCTCCAACGGCCGCTCCTCTCTTAAATTCTCGGGCCCTCTCTTAAATTCTCACTCCTCTCTCTAAAACTATGGTGCTTAGAATTGTCAAAAAGAACTTCTAATTTGCTTAGAATTTTTCCTTTAATTTCTAATGTACTGTTGGTTTTAGACAGTTTTATCACCTAGTCAACCTTTTTTATTTTTCAAATATGTGTTTGTATTGCAACTGTTAAGGATTTGATTTCGTCATAGTTTTGTACCTTATATTTATTTCTTGGTTGGTACTGTGCTATACCGTGAAAACATTTATTCATTTGGTTGTATTTTTTGGCTAGTCATCTACAAACAAGGCATAGCTGAAGTGAGATGAATTAGCTTTGGTGATCATGAACTGCTGGTACCATAAAAAGACCTCATAGAAAACTCTTTACTAGCAAAATCTGGAGCTCCGAAAATTAAAAAAAAATTATGCATGTAGATCATATTAATTATTGACCAACAAAAAAAAAACAAACAGGAACGAACCGTTCCTGTTGTCTAAAAAAAAAAAAAGACAAACAGGAACGGTTGTTTACAAACAATCGTTCCTGATGTCTAAAATCAGTGTCGGCTGTTACTTAAAGGCCGTTCCTGATTAGAGAATCAGTATCGGCTAATGCTAAACGACTGTTCCTGATTGTTGAATCTGTATCGGCTCCTTAACCGATCCAGATTAGTGATACTATCAGTATCACCTGGGTTAGTATCGCCTCGATTCCATTCCTGATAGGCGATTTTACCGTTCCTGATAGGCAATTTTCCACTAGTGTGAAGGCTTAGTTCTTGACTTTGAGTGCTATTCTTACTCAAGTATAGCTAACATGAAATGCAAAAAGAAGAAAACAAAAAATGATGTAAAGAATGAAAAAATAAAGCCCAATTTAGAATTTAAACGGTATACACAGTGAATAGTGGTGGATGATCATGATCTTCTTGAGGCCCATTAATGCCAATTGAAAAATCCAATTGGTTACATTTAACAATAACAAAGTGCTGAGGTAGTACTAGGATTAATTTATTTGCTAGTAACAATGTTGACCAATTTAATTCTTCCTCAGGCCCATTAATTGTAAGAGGCCCAAGTGTCATCTGGAGAGTATTATTTAGGTTGCTAATTCTTCTAAATACAGAGAACCCAGATCATTTAGGTTTCTTTAACAAATTAATGAATGCTTTCCGTGCAAAATCTTGTGCTATTTTGAATAATAAGTATATGTTTATAATTTTTTCTCAGAAAAATATAAAAATAGAAGAAATATATATTTTGAGAAAAAGTTTTAAGAGTAGGTAAAAAATAATAATGTTTTGAAGCTTAAGTATATTTTTATAAAAAAAATTTGAAAAATATATAAAAACAAAACTATATTTAAAAAAAAAAAAATTGAGTGCCCGCTCCTCTCTGATCATTGTTTAGAAACTTAGGCTTTTTTTTTGTTATTTTTCTTATAAAATCCGGAATAAACAAAAACGTAAATATTACTCGATGGAAATAAGTCGGGATAAACAATTTTTTTTTTTTTTTGACATATATGCATGGAGGTCACTGGTTGGCACCAAGAGAAATAATTATTAGAGGCAATCTAGCGCGTCTAAAAGTTCACATAAATATCTATCTACTTATTTATTTGTTAATTGAAAATTTATAGTTGGTAACAATTAAATATTACAAAAAAATTCATAAATATATATCAGAACTTTTATTTTAGGATAGATATAAAAATATTAATAATTAGAATCTGGCTAATATGCTACACGTAGCATAGAGGGCCTCCGTATTACAGCTCAATTTTTGAGTTTTCAAAATCCTAGCGGTCGATCCGAACTGTTCAACATGATCTCCATATGAATATGTACTTGCAAACCAAATTTTACATTTTTTGAAATTTTTTTACTATTTTTTTAGATAGGTACAAAATCACTTGATCTGAAAAATCTATACCATTCAAATCAAGTGATTTTCTACCTATCTAAAAAGATAGTAAAAATATTCTAAAAAATGTAAAATTTGGTTTGCAAGTACATATTCATATGGAGATCATGTTGAACAGTTCGTATCGACCGTTAGAATTTTGAAAACTCAAATATTAAGCCGTAACACGGAGGCCTTCTATGCTACGCGTAGCACCGTAGCCAACTCCTTAATAATTATATAATTCTACCTCACATAGAAAAATCATAGATAACATATAAGTGAACAATTGGATGTATGGACAAAAGGAGGTAGACTACATATATTTTTAATAATAAAATGTATCAATCACAAACCAATTTTGACTTGACTGTATCTTCAAGACATACCGCAATTTTCCACATGTGGGGCCCGCCACTCAAATAATTTTTCCACGAAATTCAGATCCTATTTCCGTTCCTATCATCCGATATAGCTAAATTAGTTATCAAATTTCCACGCAAATTCCAATCACATTTAGCAAGGCCTAGGAAAATTTAATTTCTTGTATCTATTAATCCAATCAAATTTAAACTAAGCAGATGATACTTTGTTGTTTTCAGGTGCTGGTTATAACTATGAATATGGCTCGAAAATGAGCTTTAGTTGGTCTTGAACAGATATCAGGCTTGAAAATAAATTTTGAAAGTATGAAATGCTAGGTCTGAATATAGATAATAAGGAAACTCAGTATAATGCTTTATGCAACCATTATATTCTAGGCTGTCAAGTAGGTAAATGAATATTGTTTATTTCTGGTGAGGACACCCTCTCATATAATAAAACAAGGCGACAACACGGAAATGTACATACTCAGAATATATATAGAAATAATTGTGTCTATTTAACAAGATAATGACTCGCAATAGGAAAATTCCAAGTGTGGTTCACTCTGATAGTCTTCTCCCACCAACTTATTTGAATGATAAATAGGATCATAGAAGATAGCCATTAATTAGACATATTCACTTACAAAACTTGACAACAGAAAATAAATGCGAGGTGTACCTCTTACTTCTTATATGCTTATTCTCCTTTCATCTTCCATCAAACAACTTTGCCACAAATGAAACTGACAGATTTGCACTTCTCTCCTTCAAGTCTCTCATGTCTAATGACCAGGCAATTTATTTGCACTGGGCAGAAGCTGCCCAGTGCAGTGCTGCGGTGCCACGTGGAATGCAATTTGTGCGGGTTTTTCTACATCTCTATCTGTGCGGAGACATGTGCTCCACCTTTTTTCTGCTAAAATTATATTTTTCTGACCTGATGATCTTCCATCAAGAAAAAGTACATAGCTTACGTTGTAATATTAAAAACGGATGGCCAAAATAAGATGTTTATAATGATTTTTTTTTTTATGGCGAGCTATTAGTTGGGAGTTTTTTCTATTTTTTTTGGTTTATTCTCCAAACATCTTAAATAGCAAATATATCTCTAAATCCATGGGTGCATATATCAATCTAGCGGTGCCTAGAGTGAAAATGGCATCCCGCAGGCACGACACAAGTGTTGGTTACGTATCGTGACTTGCATGTCATGTGTTGTGACTATTCGTGTGCTGTGACCAGTTATAGGCAAAAAAAGACATGGCATGACATAAAAATCACCATAGTCACGACACGACATAACACAACACAAAACACAGTACGGGAACCGGCACGGAACAGAATGAAGACACGCACAACACATTTTTTTTTCTAACATTAGTTCAGTACAAAAAAATTATTCTTTTAGCATCATTTTTTTTTTTCAAATTTTAGACCTTTATTTTAAAATTTCTAAGAATCGTTCAACATTTTTTGAAAAATTTCCCATTAGTGATTATGCAAACAAATGCTTTATTAAAGATTTTTATTACAAATTAAATACATATTTCCATTTAATTATGGACCCATTTAAAATCATTCAATTATTAAAAGTGCGAGGAGTGCCAATAGGGATGCAAAGTTGTCGCTCCTAATTAGTTTAGAGATATTTATAGCACTAGTACTGAAAATGCGACTATACACGCTCCGAAAAGCTAATAATGCACGGTTTCACGATCGCGTCAGCGAGCGTCGTGTATGAATATGTGGGTACGTTGTACACGGTTTCCGAACTGTGTCTATATAATACTAACATACACGGTTCATACAAGTGAGCCGTGTCAGATCTTAAAAAAAATGCTAAAAATGGTGATTTTTACACAATTAAAGTAGCTGTATATAATAAAAATGGTTATATACACGGTCCCTAAAATAATAACCGTGTATGAGTTTAGGAAAACATAGACGGCCAGTTAGTACTAACCATTTATGTTATTCTCTGTACATAGTTTCTTTAAAAAAAACCTGTATAAATAGAAATATTAAAAAAATATTATAATTGTCTAGCATCCATATTTGCTAGCCACTAAATTGATTGGCTAGCATCTATAGAAATTGCTAGCGTAAATGTACATTAGCTAGGAAAATTGTAAAGTCTTAACATAGAATATTAGGAGTTGTAGCGGCAAAACTGCTGTTGGCAGTTCCTAATTTGAAATAATATAAACACAATGTTAGAATCAAGACACGCTTATAAAAATTTTGTTATTTTAATTTGGTACTTAAAATCTAACGGAAATCAAATTACCAAAAATATTAAAATCATGAGAATATGAGGTGCATACGGTAGATTTCTCTTGAAATGTAAATTCAGAAGATCAACATTTGTAATCTTCTGGAGTAAAGTTGTCATCCACTCCATGGAAGCTAATTGGGTTTCATAATCCCTATAATTTATGTTGAGAAAGGGTAGAGAGGTCCATAGGTTGTGCCACCTCTTAGACAGCGCACACATATACACCGCCTCCTTAGTCACGAACAACCCTAAGATGCTGAGAAGTATTTGGTCGGGCAAATTATTGATGAAGTCACACTTTCTACCACTTGAGATTGTAGCCCTCTCCATTATGATATCAGGAAAGAGTACAGCGGGAGAAAGAAAGAGGTAAGTGCGGATTCGAGGGAGAAAAAGAGCGAGACAGCGGCTATGAAACCTAAGAGAGAAGGAATTGAAGAGGAATGAGATTTAGTATAAAGAGCGAGAAGGGACTGAGGAGTTAGAGTTATTTGATTAGACATGGAGGTGTTGAGAATTAAAGACAGGACAAAAATCAAAGAGGTACAATAAAAGTAGAAATCCTAACTACTAATTATACACGATTAAAAAAAACCATGAATAGTGAAATTAAACAAACACGGTTCCTGCTAAAAACGTGTATACTTGTCACACCCTGAGACAACCCGCCACGTATTTACACGTAAGGCGTGTGCACATCACATACATTATCAATAATAAATACTCATACAACATTTTAAAATCAAACAAAGTCTCCTAACACCACAAATAGTTCAAGTACATAACATACATTCAACGTGAGATCAAGACAAACATGGCAAACAAACCGATAATTGACATGTTAGTCAATGTATCCACTTTCAAAGAGAGAATTAACGTTTGAATAAAAGAAAATAAAAAGATACTTGAGCCGTCTGCTCGTTGACTTCCTGATCCGCATCCCTCCTATTCGTGCTCCTCATCGGCTTCATCATTTCCTGGAACCCACATAAAAGTGGAACGGGTGAGAGATCGAACAATCTTTTAGTACGGGATTTAGTTCCAGTCCCGGAGTTTGTCAAATTGACTTATTAACACAAACATGATATTATATACTCACATGAAATCTTACTAATACATATTTAAATCACACACGCACACACACACACACTTCTTTAGTTATCTTTCAAGTTTTCCGTTAAACTATTTATTTGCCAATCCAATGGAAAATCCATCCAATATTGGAAGACCGCCAACCCACTGGGAAATCCAACCAACAACGAGAGACTTTCTCACTAGACGGGGAATCCACCCTACGCTAGATATTGGCTGTCGCACTAGACGGGGAATCCACCCTACGTTAGATCTTGACCCGTGACGGGAAATCCAACCAACGCCACGTTAACAAGGGGTCTAGTCGAACCCAGACCCAATGTATACATTCCAACGTATGTTCAACACACATTGGCGCCTTTCCTTTAACTTATCCGTTACCTTCCATGTTCATTTCATTTAACACTACACAATGTCATGCTCAACACATCCTACTTACAAGTCTCATGATCGATATGAATAATCCTATTGTATTTCTAAACAAGCCAAAGGGATCGTTCGATTCAACATGCACAATTCCAAAAATAAATAAATAAAATGCACACAAATGGTAAGTAACAATTTGACAATGTCCAGGAACCCGTACCTATTGTTGTGGGGCATGTGTCTCTACGTTTCCCTTTACTCCAGCACTCGAACCTAAACCACGAAATATGGTTTCTAAATTAATATTTATGCATGTTTATCATTAAATAGGTTAGTTGGTGAAACAATATTTATTAAGTTTAAGATATGAAAATCATCTGTAATATTCCGAAACATAATCATTACTTTGAAATAAGGCAATTATATTTACTAATCGTTTTTATGAAAAATATAATTATATCATTGGTAAGTGTTTAAAATTAGATTCTTTTCAATAAAAATAATTTTAGAATTATTGATGAATAGACTCTCAGAATCTTCGGTGAAACTTTACTAATTAAATATCTAATAAATGAAATTAAAAAGGACTTTTGATAATAGAAATCATTATTTCTACCGATTACATACTAACACAACACTACCATAACATATGTGTTATGACATAGATTCATATGAAAAAGTGTCATTACTAATTGTACTCCCATCATTACATATCATTAATAGAGATCTTAATTTACTTGTATGATTTAGGAAGGTTGCCGATGAGAATTTATCCAGCATCTAAAAGTTTGCTTAAATTAAATTAATATAAATAGAAGAATTGATCTTCATGAAATAAATTAAGTTTCTTGAAATTCATTAGTGAATCCATTGATTCTACAAACGTAAATTCATATTATAATATTGCCAAAGAAATATTTGAAAATCAATTAGATTTTTATTCAATAATTACTTTAACTAATTGAACAAGCATATAAAATTTCAGAAATCTAACGATAAGTCAAACATATATAATTTTCAGAAATCTTATCAACTAAATCAATTTAAAAGTTTATTTAATCTGCTTACTAATTAACCGCAAATTAAATATAAATTTGAGATACCTTTATTACTTTCAGAACTTGATATTGGCTATGGTGCGGCTTGGGTCCTCCTATTGTGGTTATGAATGAAAGAGGGAATAAAATATTAGTTTCCTTTTGTAATTGATGTGAAGAAGGCACACAGAGAGAGAGTACGGACAGATGGGTTAATTTAATTATAGGAGCAGTTGCTACTTAAGGGGAAAAGACGCTAAATGCAAGGTAGTTATTTTGGAAAGTTATGGTTCTAATTTGAGTAATTAACAATATATATATTGTGGGCTGTTAAAACTAATATGTTAAATCGGACCTTGTGTGTTTGGTTAACTTATAATTATATACTATTTAAATACTGATATGCATCGGGACATATTAGTTTTTATTCAAGGTATTTTAATTTGGGTAATAAAATAAAATAGAAAGACAAATAAATAAATAAATATATATATATATATATAGAGAGAGAGTGGCTAAGGTCAAAGTGGTATGACCAAGGCCTTGTTGCTACCAATTAGTTTTTGCAATTTTAAAGTTCAAATAGTCGATTCAAACCGTTAGATGTTCAATCTATATTAAAATATGCTTGGAGACCAAATTTTACATTTTTTGGAATTTTTTTACTATTTTTTAAGCCACTTTGAAAATGGCAGATCCGGGTGAATAGTAAAAACAGTGCAACCAAATTCTGGACCATGTGATCAGCAATTTTCAAAGTAGCTTAAAAAATAGTAAAAAAATTCCAAAAATTGTAAAATTTGGTCTCCAAGCAGATTTTAATATAGAGATCACATCTAACGGTTTAGATCGACCGTTTGAACTTTGAAAATCCAAAAATGACTTGGTAGCACCAAAGGCCTTGGTCATACCACTTTGATCTTAGCCACTCTCTCTCTATATATATATATATAGTGAGGCTACGGTGCTATGCATAGCACGGATTGGGTCCGTGCTACGGCTCAAAATTTGACTTTTCAAAATCCTAACGGTCGATCCGAACCGTTCAACATGATTATAAAATGAATATGTACTTGCAAACCAAATTTTACATTTTTTCGAATTTTTTTACTATTTTTTCGAAAATCACTTGATCTGAACATTCTGGACCATCCAAAAACAGCCTATCTAAAAAAATAGTAAAAAAATTCGAAAAAATGTAAAATTTGGTTTGCAAGTACATATTCATTTTATAATCATGTTGAACGGTTCGGATCGACCGTTAGGATTTTGAAAAGTCAAATTTTGAGCCGTAGCACGGATCCAATCCGTGCTATGCATAGCACCGTAGCCTCACTCTATATATATATATATATATATATATATATATAAATGTTGTACCTTAATTTAGTATTTTTATTACGAGGCGTTACATAATTGATTATATTTTTAAAATGAAATTTTCAATTAGATGGTACACACCTAAAATTATATGGCGTTACATTCTTCCCCTCTTCAAAAAGAATTTTGTCCTCAAAATTCGAACATAACAAATCGTTTACATAAAATATATAATTTTAATTATACTGTAAACATAAATAATTATTACTATATATATATATATATATATATATATATATATATATATATATTTTTTTTTTGTAAGGTGTCACAATACTTTACAAAAATAGGCGCGAAAAATGAAAACCCTAATTCACAAGGTTTAAACACGGCTATTTCTATAGAACCGTGTAGAATAATTATTTTCTTTATTTATTTTATAATCATGTTTGCTAGCCAGTAAAGAATCATAAAATGAACTTCATACAGATTAATTTTAGGGGTTATTCACAAACAATGTGTAAATATGCAACATACCAAAGGAGCTTGCTACTTCTAATTTCATCAAAATTATGAAGGTTATTCACAACTTTTCTCAATCAAGGAACCTCTCCATAGACGTAATTTTTCTCACATCCATGCAAATGTTCCTTTGTTAAGAAAAACTGTGATTAAACCTTCATATTATGATGATTGAAAACACAATTTCTAACGTATTGTATCATAGTGATTTCCCCTCTTGTTCGTCTGATTGGGGTAGTCATGTCTTATAGCTCATCATAGTTCCACTAAGCGCAATCGTGTTAAACCTCTGACAAAAAATCGAGATTGCACACGAGGGGGAAATGAAGATGAGGGACGAAAACTAGATCAACATCAGTCATAGGGAAGAAAAGAGAAATATAGACAAAATGAAGAGACAAATTAAGGGAGGAGACTTGATGTTGAGACAGGTCATTTAGGTGACCGGTATCCAGCTCACAAGACAGAGGAGGCTGTGAATAATTATTTATTTTCTTTACTTAGTTGGCTTGATTTATTTCCTGTTTGTATAGATTGAGATATTGTTAAAATAGAAATAAAGTAGAAAAGGCAAGGAATAATATTCTTCTGCTAGAGAGGCGCAAGGACAAGAGGTTATTTAAGTTCTTGTGATAAGCAATAATATATTGTATTAGATGTAAGAATTCTGATTAAAAGAGAAATAAAAGAAAGGGAGGGTTGGTGGGAGTGTGGTGTTCATCTTTCTTTTTAATTATATTTTTGTACATGGTATCAGAGCATCTCCGATCTTAGGACCTGTTGATTACTTGTAAGAAGTAATGGCGGGTAAATAAATTGGGGTAGGTCAAGACCTCAGTGGGGATATGACTATCCTCCAGGCGCTGAAGGAACTCCTCCAAACCCAGAAACACTCAACTGTACCGGTCGAAGTACCGGTGAACACGATCACTGTCAAGCTTGATGGTACGAACTATGGGCTGTGGCTTTCCATGATGGAGACCCATCTCGCAGGCAAGGGAAAACTCGGCTTTGTCCGGGGAAATAGAGCAGCACCACCAGCTACCGATGCTGGTTACGAGCAATGGAAGATGCAAGACTCTATGGTAAAAGGTTTACTACTCAATTCTCTTGATCCCAGTTTAATAGGGAATTTTCATCGTTATCCTACCGCAAGAGAGGTGTGGGATGCGTTGGCAACCACCTTCTTTGATGGTGGTGATTCATCTCAAATTTATGACCTTCAACAGAAGGTTAACCAGTTGAAACAATCAGGTGGCTCTCTAGAAAACTATTATAATGAGTTGCAGGGTTTATGGAAAGAGATTGATTTCCGGCGGCCCAACCCAATGGTGTGTGGTGAAGACATCGAGAAGCATAATTCCTGGATACAACAGGATCGAGTCTACAAATTTCTTGCCGGTTTAGACGATCACCTTGATAGCACACGGGCGGATGTGATTCAGACCGTGCCCCTTCCTACCGTGGAGCAAGCATATGCTAGAATCCGAAGAGAAGAGATGAGACAGAAAGTGATGCGAGGGCAAGGCAATAATATTTCAAATTCCGCTGTCATGGTTACAAAAGGAATCAAACCTCCAGAGGTATCACTATCTTTGTCTAAATTAGATTCTAAGCAGGGAAAAAAGGGAGAAATTGGATGCTCTCACTGTCATAACCCCAAGCATACAAAAGATACCTGTTTTAAACTCCATGGGTACCCGGATTGGTGGGTTGAACTGAAAAGAAAAAGGGCGAACAGCAATCCGAAGGGACCTGCTGGGTATGCCCACCAAACTGGGGCAACCTCGGCTGGCTATACTGGGCAGCAGCAGCAGAACCTCGCTGTCAATACAGGCCAGCATATGTACGGGCAGAACAGCACACCACCAGCACCCGCGTCAGGGGCTTTGTCCTCACCTGGCCGAGCCTCTCTAACACTTGCTACTCATCTGGAAGGTACGGATAATTCAAATAGAAATGAAGGTAATGCTCACTGCACTCGTCATATTTCAAATTTGAATGAATGGGTAATAGATTCTGGTGCGACTGACCACATGACATATTCTGGGGAAGACTTAGAAAAAATTAGAGAATCGAGACGAAATAAGATTTTGAATGCAAATGGGGTGCCTTCTCCCGTCATTGGGACAGGAGATGTAAAATTAACTCAATCACTGTGCTTGAAGAATGCATTACTTGTACCATCCCTATCTACTAAGTTGATCTCAGTTGGGCAATTGGCCGAGGATTTAAATTGTGTAGTTCTAATGTACCCTAAATTTTGTATTTTTCAGGACATCCTCACGAAGGAGATACTTGGGCGTGGTATTAAACGTGATGGACTGTATCATTTAGAAGATTTAAGCATAGGGACTGCATGTTTAGCACATGAGAGTACTCGAGGAAAGGATATTTGGTTATGGCATAAAAGGTTAGGGCACCCGTCTATCGGGTATATGAAAAAAATGTTTCCTTCTTTATTTTCGAGTTCACAAAAATTTGAGATCAATTGTGAAACTTGTATTAAGGCCAAGATCCATAGAACCTCGTATCCTAGTATTTTATATAAGAATAATGAACCGTTTGATTTAGTACACTCTGATGTGTGGGGTCCATCCCCAGTTAATTCAGTTATTGGCAGTAGATGGTTTGTTCTGTTTTCTGATGATAGCACTAGAATGACGTGGTTGTATCTTTTGAAAACTAAAGATGAAGTAGCTAATTGTTTTTTAGATTTTTCAAACTTAATCCAAAGACAATATGGAAGGAAAATTAAGATCCTTAGAAGTGATAATGGTGGTGAATTTGTGAATAATTTTTTGGGAAAAATCTTCAAAAATAATGGTATTATACATGAAACATCTTGTGTTGGGACTCCTCAACAGAACGGAGTTGCCGAAAGGAAAAATCGACATATCTTGGAAATTGCCAGGTCACTTTTATTTGAGAATAATGTGCCCCAGATTTTTTGGGATTATGCCATATCTACTGCAGTATACCTTATGAATCGAATGCCATCCAGTACCCTAAAGTTTCAAACACCTCTAGAAAAATTGTCGTCGTATGTGAACATACCCTCTATATTAAATTTGGCACCAAAAATATTTGGGTGTGTAGCATATGTACATGTTCCAAAGGGGAAGAGAACGAAATTAGAACCTTGTGCAATTAAGTGTATTTTTCTAGGGTATGGTACCAACCAGAAAGGCTATAAGTGTTATCATCCAGAATCCAAAAAGGTATATGTAACAATGGACGTTACATTCTTGGAAGGTGAGTCCTATTTTCAAAAACCACCACAAGAATTTCCTTTCCAGGGAGGGTTAGATGAGGAATCAAATGCAAAGGAAATCTGGTGGGAAAATCTTGGATTTGTGAATTACCAAAATGAATCGGAAACTAGCGCAAACAACAGAACCAATCACGGCTCTATAATGGAACAAATGGAACAAACCGAGTCAGCTCACCCAGTTTGGTTAGACCAAACTGAACCTGAAAACCCAGTTCGGTTAGACCAACCCGAACATGACAGCCCAGCTCGGTTAGACCAAGCCGAGCCTAACCAGCTAACTCAGCAAACCGAGCCTGATAGCTCAGTCCAGGTGCAGAACCCGGATTTGTGGATAGAACTTCCGTTGGAAAGAGAAATGATACAGTTCACTGAAGAATTACCGCGCTCAAGATCTCCAGAGGATGGCCCCGAGGTAAGCTCTCTTAACACTGAACCAAATACACAAAGTCGATGGCCCATAAGATCCACACGGAATGTACCGCCCAAACGATATAGGGTAAATGGTGATCAAAAGGGTGAATACCCAATAACCAATTATACCAGCACATCTAGTCTACCTAACTTGGTAAAAACTTTCACTGAAGAATTATCCAAAGTTCAAATACCAAATAGTGTCGAAGAAGCTATTAAAGACCCTAAATGGGTTGAGGCAATGGAAATAGAAATGAAGGCCCTAGTGAAAGTTTTGATGCTTAAATAGCAAGGAATAAAACAAAAATTTTATTCGACTCAAAACAAACGATCTAGTTATTGTAAGTGCAAGAAACAATCTTAATTAGCCTAATGAGGAAGGGAATAACATAATACCTTGGATTTGATCTCTAAATCAAATCAAGAAGGGTTGTCTTGCTTAGCTACTTCTTATTCCCTTTCTCTTTCAACGGTGGTTGTGCTTTAGCCCTTCAAATGACGAGCCTCCTTAGGTATCCACCGAAAGATTAAAGAAATACTTGTATCTCTAAGGCTAGTAAGAGATTAACAAGTAGAACCTTAATCCTAGTTTAACCCTCTTCTTAATTTCTGAAAACTTTTTAGAGGATTTCTAGATCTCAACACATGAGAGAAAAATGGGAGAGAGAGAAAAGAGTAAATTTCGGCCAAGATATTTCTCACAGCCTTATTCTGACCTTTCAGTACTAAAACTCTTATATCTTTTTCTAGGTAACTCCAAATGACTTGAAATCTTCACCGTTGGATTCTAGACGCCAAGGGCTACAGATTACATAGGTCATACGTCCAGAATGATTAGGTTTTACCCTTTCAAATTCCAGTTCAAAGTTACCTAAAAAATCTGTCCAGAAATTTCTTTCCTCTTTAATGAGATTGATTAGATTTAATGACATATTTAAATATCCCTTAAATCATGCCATCACTAATCAATTCTCTCCAGCATATATTTGGGCTTTGGGCTTAAAAATACTAATCATATTAATATTTAATTAAGTCCATAATCCCATACATTAAAAGGCCAACATATAAATTAATATTCTATGTTAATTTATATGCATCTCTCATGTTTCAAAAGTCATTTAAAATATGTCACACATACTTTAAATATTACTAGGATTATTTTACAACATCTCTATGTCATAAAATTGTTCATATATTAATAACATATAATTTGTACAAATTAATTATAACTCCTTATAATTAACATAGCACATATTATATACATATCACATATGCTTTATTAATATATTTTCTTTTAATCTTTCATATGGTGTGACCCTATGGGATCCCATCATTATGGCAATGAAATTAACCTTTTTAATTCCATAAATCAATGATACAACTAGCCATGGTATATTGATTACCCAAATGATGTGGATGAAAAAGCACAATGCAAAATCACGATCCCTGCAACATTAAAATGTTGTTGTGTCAATTCCTTGCCACATGATATCCAAATAATCATAAGGTAGGAATGTGTCATCCTTACCAATTATTCTTTCTTGATTTTCTTAAGTTTAATTATGATATGATTATCATATAATCATATTGCATGCACATAATACAAACTTTATCAAGGGGCCCAGAGATATCATCGCTTATATAACATATAAGGGACAATGGTTTCTTGATACGTATCGTTCTTCCGCATAAGTTATATGCACTGCAGTAACTGCCTTTATAACTCCTGGTCAAAGAGAGCGTTGGACAGTACCAACAATACACATCCCTTATGTAAGAAAAATAAATATCTCAACCAAAGAATTCTAGACACAATGAAATATCAATGACACAGAACACAATCCATATGATATTTCATTCTTAGGTCTGTCCAGTGCCATACATCTCCATGTATGCACATGTGTGATTAGATTGATAACTCCTTATCGTATAACCTGTAAAACATGGCCATCATCTAATCACTACACTTATCTTATATGGTCAACCAGTGTACCTTGCTGATTGCCAAGATAAGGGACATTTAAGAGTAAACAAATTTATTCATTGTGAAGTTTTACAATTTAAGTTATCAACTCAAATGATCCACTAATATGAATACTCAAGGTACAAAATGATAAAATCATTCACTAATAAACTAAACATATCATACATATGATCTGGGTCTAGGACACCAACACTAACGGCCCTAGAACAAACCAGAACCTGGAAACTAGTAGAACTACCAAATGGAAAAAGACCTGTAGGTTGTAAATGGGTGTTTTCCGTTAAGTATGATGCTACAGGAAAAATTGAGAGGTACAAAGCAAGATTAGTGGCCAAAGGTTATACTCAGACATATGGAATTGACTTTCAGGAAACTTTTTCTCCAGTTGCAAAACTAAACACTGTTCGAGTTTTGTTGTCTCTTGCAGCTAATCTTGACTGGCCGCTACATCAATTTGATGTAAAAAATGCCTTCTTGCATGGTAATCTGGAAGAAGAGATTTACATGGAAATACCTCCCGGATATCAGCATCATAACTCAGAGAGATTGGTGTGTAAACTAGAAAGATCGTTGTATGGTTTGAAACAATCCCCACGAGCATGGTTTGGAAGATTTTGCAAAGCAATGAGAAGCTACAACTACACCCAGAGCGATTCTGATCACACGTTATTCTACAAGCATAACCAAGGAAGAGTAACAATTCTAATTATCTATGTCGATGACATGATAATTACTGGCGACGACATGAATGAGATAACATGGTTAGAAGAAAGACTATCTAAAGAATTTGAGATGAAGAACTTAGGAGGGTTGAAGTATTTTCTTGGAATAGAGGTTGCACGATCGAAACAAGGTATTTCTCTATCTCAAAGAAAATACACTCTTGATTTACTTACAGAAGTGGGAATGTTGGATTGTAAACCGGCTGATACACCAATTATCCAAAATCTGAGGTTAGAGGAAAACCAAAATGATAAGACCACCAACAAGGAACGATACCAGAAATTGGTAGGGAAACTTATTTATTTATCACACACCAGACCAGATATTGCGTATGAAGTGAGTGTAGTAAGTCAATTCATGCATGCCCCAAGTGAAAAGCATGTTGAGGCTGTGATGAGAATTTTGAGATATCTTAAGAAGAATCCAGGAAAAGGTATACTTTTCAGAAAGAATGGGCATTTGAAGATCTCGGGTTATACAGACGCAGATTGGGCAGGAAATGTAAATGACCGAAAGTCAACATCTGGTTACTTTACATTTGTGGGAGGAAACCTTGTTACTTGGAGAAGCAAGAAGCAGAATGTAGTTGCTTTATCAAGTGCAGAGGCAGAATTTAGGGGAATGTCCAAAGGTCTTTGCAAACTATTGTGGTTAAGGAAACTCATGACTGAGTTGGGGTATAAACCACAAGAAGAAATGTCTCTTTATTGTGACAACAAATCTGCAATTGAAATTGCACATAACCCGGTACAACATGATCGCACGAAGCATGTAGAAATCGACAGACATTTTATCAAACACAACTTGGAACAGAAGATCATCTCTTTTCCATATGTGAGGTCGGAAGAACAGCTAGCAGATGTGCTGACGAAGGCAGTTTCCACAAAAGTGTTCGAGCAATTGATTGCCAAGTTGGGCATGGTAGATATCTACCTGCCAACTTGAGGGAGGGTGTTGAGACAGGTCATTTAGGTGATCGGTATCCAGCTCACAAGACAGAGGAGGCTGTGAATAATTATTTATTTTCTTTACTTAGTTGGCTTGGTTTATTTCCTGTTTGTATAGATTGAGATATTGTTAAAATAGAAATAAAGTAGAAAAGGCAAGGAATAATATTCTTCTGCTAGAGAGGCGCAAGGACAAGAGGTTATTTAAGTTCTTGTGATAAGCAATAATATATTGTATTAGATGTAAGAATTCTGATTAAAAGAGAAATAAAAGAAAGGGAGGGTTGGTGGGAGTGTGGTGTTCATCTTTCTTTTTAATTATATTTTTGTACACTTGACTTGTGTTTGAGAGAGAATGACATGAGTGTTAAGTTGTCGTGCAGAGGGAGGCATGATCTGTTGAGAGAATCCTGGAGGCCTGATTCTATTAGTTTCAGTAAATCCTGGAGTGATGTTAGGGATGTCTCCATGCCAGCTGGTTACCAGCCAAACAAAAAAGAATATTGATGTAATAGTCTATTAGTACCGTGTTAAAGCAAGATAACAATAAAATATTATGTTATACCCCTTCCGGCCTTTTTTGTATTGTTTTTTAAGTCACTTATTGATAATCTATTCACATTTGACACCTACCGGCCTTCTAATTTAAGAGGTAATTACCAAAAGTTGGAGACTACATGATTGTTGGAAAGAACTTAAGATTGCGGAAATTGAAAGAGTTGAATTTGCTGCAGAAATTCTTATTAACTCAATGATTATTTCGGACTACAACTCAAGTATTTAACATAAAACAGAAACTAAAAAAGGAAACTGCTGTTCCCCCACATCCACTACTCTAATCTACTCTAAAAATAGGAAATTAACCAGCCCACTAACTCTCCTAATTAAAGACACATACTCTCCACTAAGTAATCTAATTATAGGACTCCTAGAACATGTTACACGTTTCTATTCTTGATAAAAACTGCAACTCTAAATCTGGCCAGCAGTACCAGTGCCTCTAGAACCTTCAATCTAATTTTGTATCACATTTTTAACACTCCCCCTTGATGCAAAATTTCTAACTCCAAGTGCTGATCTGAATTGTTCGAACTTGCTACGTGCCAATGCCTTCGTAAGCACATCTGCTGCTTGTTCGTCCGTATTAACATATTTAATCTCAACATCACCATTTGTCACAAGATCACGAATGAAATGAACACGTATGTCGATATGCTTGGTTCTTCCATGAAATGCTGGATTTTGCGTCATTGCTATTGTGGATTGGTTGTCACAAAATATCACTGTAGGCTGCTGTTGTTCTTGTTCAAAATCTGCTAGTATGCGCCTCAACCAAACTGCTTGACATGCGGCTGAACTGACTGCTGAATATTCGGCTTCAGTGGATGACAGCGCCACGGTTGCTTGCTTCTTTGAACTCCATGAAACTGCACTTGTGCCTAGCGTAAACATGTACCCGGATGTGCTCTTTCGATCCTCTGTACTGCCTGCCCAATCACTGTCACTGTAGCCGACCAGGTTGAAGTTTTTCGAGCTTCCATACCACACACCATAATCTGTTGTACCTGCAACATAATTTAAAATTCTTTTGGCTGTGCCAAAGTGATGTTTTGTTGGATTTTGCATGTGTCTTGAGACCACTCCAACTGCGTAAGAAATATCCGGCCTTGTGTGAGTTAAATACATCAACCCTCCAATCAAGCTTCTGTACTTGGTAGCATCGGTTGGACCTGAGCCATCATCCTTTATCAGCTTCTCATTCACATTCATTGGAGTTGTTGCTATCTTGCTTTCCTTAATCCCAAATTTCTTTAGAAGATCAATTGCATACTTTCTTTGTGATACAAAAATGCTACCATGTTCTTGCTCTACTTCCAAACCGAGAAAATAATGTAACAGCCCAAAATCAGTCATCTCAAACTCTCCTTTCATGTTGATCCGAAATTCATCCAACAACCTTTCACTTGTGCCCATATAAATCATATCATCCACATATAAGCACACAATTAACAATTCTCCTTTTTCACCCCTTTTAACATACAAATTGGGTTCACTCTTGCTTCTCTCAAAACCCGAATTGATGAAGTATGAATCAATTTTGCTATACCATGCCCTTGGTGCTTGCTTCAAACCATACAATGCCTTTGTTAGCTTGTATACACAACCCTCCTTGCCTTTTACTTCAAAACCTCTTGGTTGCTCAACATAGACTTCCTCTATCAATTCTCCATTGAGAAAGGCAGATTTGACATCAAATTGGTACACATTTCTTTTTAATTGGGCAGCCAAGGCTAACAACAATCTCACTGTTTCAAACCGTGCAACCGGTGAAAATGTTTCTTCATAATCTATGCCATATTCTTGTGCATAACCCTTTGCCACAAGTCTAGCTTTGAACTTTTGAACACTA
The DNA here is from genome assembly GCA_028015225.1 of Carex myosuroides. Lineage (NCBI taxonomy): Eukaryota > Viridiplantae > Streptophyta > Magnoliopsida > Poales > Cyperaceae > Carex > Carex myosuroides. The sequence continues at coordinate 3,748,027 of CM051470.1, read as the reverse complement.
CCATCTGGACCAAATTTAGTTTTGAAAACCCATTTTAAACCAATGACATTTTTACCTTTAGGAAGTTCCATCAATTGCCAAGTTTTGTTCTTTTCGATTGCTTGTATCTCTTCTTCCATTGCCTTGCGCCATTCTCCCATTCTTGCGGCTTCTTCATAGGTTGTTGGGTCTGCAACGAGAAGGACTTGAGTTGTTTCGTACAGCTCTTGTACAGTTTTGAATTTTCTTGAAGGCATGTCGGGTATAGACCCATCATTTGATGCACTTGAATCATCCAAACTGGAACCGCTGCTGGCTGGTTCTTCTTGTGCAGTTGCTGCTTCAACTTCTTCCATCGTTTCTTCAATTTGTGGTTGATGCACATCATCCTCCCACTCCCATCTTGATTCTTCATCGAATACCACATTTCTACTTACCAAAAACTTGCCATTTTCTGGATTAAACAGCCGGTATCCCTTGGATTGTGAACAATACCCGATGAAAATACATTTTTCAGATTTTTCATCAAGTTTGGTTCTCTTTTGTGGATTGACCAATGCATAGGCTATACATCCAAATACTTTTAGATGACTTACCCCTGGTTTCCTCTCAAACCATGCCTCAAACGGAGTTTTATTCATCACAGCTTTCGTTGGTGAAACATTCAACACATACACCGCAGTTGCAACTGCCTCAGCCCAGAATTTGTTCGGTAGGTTCTTGCATTTGAGCATGCTTCTACCCATCTCTACAACTGTTCTATTTTTTCTCTCTGCAACCCCATTTTGCTCAGGTGTATAGGGTGTGGTTAACTCACGGTGAATCCCTTCGTTTTCACAGAAATTTATAAATTCTTTTGAGAGAAACTCACCTCCTCGGTCCGTTCTTAACACCTTCAGTTTCTTTTCAGATTGCTTCTCTACAAAAGCTTTAAACACCTTGAAATTTTTGAATGCCTCTCCTTTGGTTTGTAGGAAATACACCCAACTCATCCTACTGTAATCATCTGTGAAAAGAAGAAAGTATTTGCTGCCTCCAAGAGATTCGGTTTGCATTGGACCACACAAATCCGCATGAACTAATTCAAGTACTTGTGTTGCTCTCTTGGCTTGGCCTTTTGAGAATGGAAACTTGGCTTGTTTACCGAATATACACCCTTCACAAACACCTATTTGGGTGATTTCGGGTAGACCATGGACCATTTGTTTTTGGTTCAACAATTTAAGACCATTGATATTCAAATGACCATATCTAAGATGCCATAACTCAGATTGGTTCAAATCTCTTGCAACCATTGCTTTTTCCTTTACATTTGAAACCTCCAAGAGAAACAATTTATTGGTTGCCATGTTCACCTCTACCAATACCTGGTTTTCGGATTTTATTACACAAGTTTTTCCTTCAAATACAATGGAGTAACCACCTTCCATCAATTGCCCGATACTCATCAGATTTTGAGTCAAGTCCGGGATGTAATATACATTGTGCAAGAGTTTCGTACCTTTTCCTTTGGTGCGCACTGCCACTGTGCCCTTTCCTTCTACCTGAATTTGTTTGTTGTCACCAAGTTTAACCTTCAACTTGTATGTTTCATCAAGCTCTTCAAACAACTGCTTGAACCCGGTCATGTGATTTGAACACCCGCTATCGAGATACCAAATGCTGCTTGCATCAATCTTGTCATCCGACCTACTAGCCATGAAGAGGGTCGGTTGTGCATCATCTTCTTCTGCATAATTGGCCTGACTTTCGTCCCTTTGTTTCTTATAGCACTCTGCTTGATAGTGCCCGTACTTGTTGCAATAGTAGCATTGGACGTCCTTCTTAGAATCGTCGTATGAGTTTGCTTGATCACCTCTACCTCGGCCTCTACCTCCTCTACTGGAATTAGCCCGTCCTCTGCTGGGATTGTGGCTGCCTCGGCTTGAGTTGTTGCTTCCTCTGCCTCGGCCTCTTGGGTAGCCATTAGATCTGCCTCTTGATGACTCCCCCTTCGTGTAAAACGCCTTGTCGTCACCTTTATCTTCAGCTTTTGACATCCTTGCTTCATGAGTCTGCAGTGACCCCATGAGTTCATCAAAAGTGTAGGTTGCTAGATCTTTGGACTCTTCGATTGCCGCCACCACATGATCAAACTTCGTTGTTAGACTTCTTAGCACCTTGGCCACCACGGTTTGCTCTGAGATGGTATCTCCATATGCTCGAATTTGGTTGACAACTCCTTGTACTCTTGACAGAAAAATCTGCACCGATTCTTCTTTGTCCATCTGCAATGTTTCAAAATCTCTGCGTAGACCTTGAAGCTTAATTGCCATAACCCGAGAACTTCCTTGAAATGCTGTTTTCAAGGTTGTCCATGCCTCCTTTGCGTTGGTGGCTGCTGCAATTTTCGAGAAGATGGTATCATGAACTGCTTGTTGGATGAAGAACAGCGCCCTTGCATCTTTCTTCTGAGTTTCTTGCTGGTTCGGATCTGGTTCTGGTGCACCATTTGCTATCAAGTCCCATAGACCATGTGACTTGAACAAGGTTGACATCTTGATACTCCAAAACTCATAATTATCGCCTTTGAACAGAGGAATTGCTGGTTGAGTAACATTGACTGTGGTGGAGCTGCTGTCCGCCATTTCAGAGTTTTGGAGTTTGTTGATCGAAGTTTGCTCTGATACCAAATGTTGGAAAGAACTTAAGATTGCGGAAATTGAAAGAGTTGAATTTGCTGCAGAAATTCTTATTAACTCAATGATTATTTCGGACTACAACTCAAGTATTTAACATAAAACAGAAACTAAAAAAGGAAACTGCTGTTCCCCCACATCCACTACTCTAATCTACTCTAAAAATAGGAAATTAACCAGCCCACTAACTCTCCTAATTAAAGACACATACTCTCCACTAAGTAATCTAATTATAGGACTCCTAGAACATGTTACACGTTTCTATTCTTGATAAAAACTGCAACTCTAAATCTGGCCAGCAGTACCAGTGCCTCTAGAACCTTCAATCTAATTTTGTATCACATTTTTAACAATGATTAAACTATGTAGCATTTGCTAGAAGATTAGAGCAATTTTTCCTGTCATACCTCATTTTTTTACTCAAATAACTTTCCCCGAAATTCAGATCCTTACTTCCGTTCCTATCATCCGTCATGTTATCTCTTTTCTTCTGGAGCCTAATGCAGCAGCTTGACTTAGTTACCGGTGGTATGCTACTCTTCTTGGGCGGGAGTTTGATATAGTGGTCTATTAGTACCGTGTTAAAGCATGATAACAATAAAATATTATGTTGTACCCCTTCCGGCCTTTTTTTGTTATGTTTTTTTTAAGTCACGGTGGAGATCTAAATTCAAATATTCTGTTATCTCAGAGGACGTGGATTCGTCAGTAAATATCCAATCAAGTATCTGGCCTTCTGGGGTCCATTTAAATGGATTGAAATGCATGAAGTTGTTCATCGGAGAGATGATCATTATGATGAACAGTGTTCTCAGTGCTATGCATATGTACATGTTAGCAATGTATAAGCCTGCTAAATATGTGATTAAAGAGATAGATAAAGTTAGATGATCCTTTTTTTGAAGGGTGTTGCTTGGTAATCAATGAACAGGTGGCATTATGTACCACTTTTTTTTTTACAAAAATAAAAGAATATATAATTTGAATTTTGCAGTGAAATAATTTCTGTTTAATATTCCTCTGAATTTAGTTTGCTAAATTGATCTCTTTCCACTTGAAACAATTAAAAGAAGAAACAAGCGAACAAACAAAAACAAATAGAACGAATGCTACTGCTAACCCATGTTAAATCAATGATTGATACAAAAAACCCGCTAGGTAATTTGGTTCAGTTCATTGATAATCTCCAGTCAAATTGCTAATTAAATATTTCAATTGGGCCGAGCCGGCTGGTTGTCCGGTACTGACTTTTCCAGTTCATACAGTATGGTCATAATTATAACAACGATCAGAATATTTAATAATTAGTCATTCCATGATTCAAGCAACCAACAAATGGAAATGATGGGGATATATGTATATTCGCAGAATGAATATTGTTTATTTCTGGTGAGGGGACCCTCTAGCTCATATAAGACAAGGCGACAGCATGTCAATTAATGGATTTTCTCAAGTCTTGTTTCTAGTTTTAATTTGAGAATGACATAATGAAAAATATATGGGCAATTTTCTGCTGTAATTCATACATGAACAACAGTAGATATGGATCATCATGGAAATGTATATACTCATAATATATATAGAAATATTTGTCTATTTATCAGGATAATGACTAGCACTAGAAAATTCCATGTGTGGTCAACTCTGATAGTCTTCTTCCACCAACTTATTTGAATCATAATAAATATGATCATAGAAGATTGCCATTAATTAGAGATATCCTTTTACAACACTTGATAACCCAATAAAATGAGAGGTTTACACATCTTACTTATCATATGCTTATTCTCCTTTCATCTTTCATCAAACAGCTTTGATACAAATGAAACTGACATGTTAGCACTTCTCTCCTTCAAGTCTCTCATATCAAATAGCCCATTCAGTCCATTGTCATCATGGAATGATTCTGTCCACTATTGTCAGTGGCAAGGTATAAGGTGCGGCAACCGCATCCCAATAGAGTAATTGCTCTCTCTCTAGGCTCATTAAATTTGTCAGGCCGTATATCACCCTATTTGGCAAATCTCACATTTGTCAAAAGTTTGAACCTTTCAGATAACCAGCTTACTGGTAACATCCCAGTAGAGTTTGGTCATTTGAGTAGATTGCAAAATCTCAATTTGAGTGTGAATAACCTTGCCGGAAATATTCCGGAAACTCTTGGTAATTGTTCCAATTTAAAATTACTTAATCTGGGAAACAATAATCTCCATGGAACCCTCCCTTCCAATCTAATGAAATATAAGAAGTTGAGGACTATCAATTTGAGATCTAACTTTCTTGTAGGAGGCATACCTCCACAATTTGGTTTCCTAGAACTACTCGAAGCATTGGATCTAAGTAGTAATAATCTTACAAAATCAATACCAATCACCTTAGGCAACCTTACGCATCTATTTCTTCTATATCTTCAAGAAAACAATTTGTCAGGCCAGATACCACAATCCATTTACAACCTCTCATCCATGGTTTCCCTAAGTTTGAGTGGAAATCAGCTTGATGGAAATCTTCCTTCAAACTTTTGTGATTCATTTCAGAGCCTACAAAATCTAATATTGTACACAAATAAACTTAATGGTCCGATTCCAATATCCATAACCAATTGTTCAGCTCTGCTTCAGATTGATTTAAGCAAAAACAATTTCATAGGCACAATACCAGATAGTATAGGAACCTTAAAAAACCTTTTATGGCTTGGCATATTTTCAAACCAAATTAAGGCCATCGGGGACGATTGGAGATTCTTTGATTCTTTAATCAACTGCACATTTCTACAATTATTGGATCTTGGAGACAACCAACTTCACGGAATGCTCCCTCGTTCTATAGCAAATCTCTCTACTAGTCTTATCTATTTAGGAATTTACAAAAATCCAATTTCAGGAAATATTCCTGCAGAGGTAGGAAAACTAACCAACCTTGCTACCTTACAACTATATCAAACATTTATTGAAGGCAATATCCCAGAAGAAATAGGCAATCTTTGGAATTTGGATGGGCTAGGCCTATACGGAAACATGTTATCAGGTGAAATCCCATCAACTTTAGGTAATCTTTCCAGGTTAAATTTTCTCCTTCTTGATAACAATGCATTCACTGGGAGTATACCAGAGGAATTAAGCAATATGCAATTACTAAATACCTTGAATCTTTCACATAATAAGTTGATAGGCTTAATCCCAAAGAACCTCTTCAATCTTTGTATTTGTTTTACAATTATTCTAACGGCTATATTGTTTGTATTGTTGGTACCTTCATATTTACTGCATTTATTGGTATAAACTGTATCTTCAATGATGCTTGATCAATCTTGCTTATGATGTCTTCAAACTGTTTCAGATCCAAACTTTTGGTAAAAACATCTACTAGTTCATCTTCACTTCTTCAAACGATATTTCTATTTCCTTGACTTGGACCTTCTTTCTAACAAAGTGAAAATTCACTTCTATGTGTTGGGTTCGCTCATAAAATACCAAATTCAAAGCAATATGCCGTGCGGAGTTATTGTCACAAACCATTTTGATAGGTTGATTGTATTCGACTCCCACATTCTTAAGTAATTGTTTGAGCCATACAAATTCGCTTACGATAGATGACATGCCCCAATACTCCACTTCTGAGCTCAATGACAAAATATTTTCTTTCTAGTTTTTTCATGTGACTAAATTTCTGCCTACAAATTTGAAAAAGCTGGTTGTGGATTTTCTACCGAAACTCTCGACTCAATCTGCATCGGAGTAGGCACATATAACATTACATTTATTATTTTTCATCCAAAGTCCCTTACCAGGGTTTTCTTTAAATATTTTAAAATTATAGTTATGGGCTCTAAATGTGGTGTTCTTGATGAGTGCATATTTACTAATTTTGCCTATAAAAATTGAAATATCTGGACGGGTCACCATGAGATAAATTAATTTTTCTACAAGCTTTTGAAATGGGTTTATCTCTTCTAAAAGCTGACCATCCTCACTATTTAATTACATTTGAGATCGATTGGAGTGGAGTAGGGGTGGCAAAAAACCTCATAGCTCGTGGATCGATCGTGACTCACATCTGACTCACTCGTCAACAGCTCGTTCGTCAGTGGACCGAGCTGTTAACGAGCCAACTCGCCACAAGCTTGGTCTCAAATTAACAAGTTGCTAGCTGGTGAACTAGCTCAGTCCATGTATGAATTTGTGAATTTGTATGAATTTGTTTGAATTTGGTATGCATGAATTTTTTTTATGAACTATGTTTGTATGAATTTGTTTATTTGGTATTTTGCTATGTATGAATTAAGTTGCAAACTTAATTTATGGTAGTTGATTTTATAATACATTATCTAATATATTTGGGCTTTTGGCCCACGAGCTGGCTCGACTCGCTCGTTGCCAAAACGAGCTAGTTACGAGCCACTTTTTCAGCTCGTACTCTAATATTGGCTCGCTCATGGCTCGTTTATTGCCAAAACGAGCGAACCATGAGGTTGGTCTAGCTCGGACTGAGCCGATTCTTTGCCAGCCCCCTAGAGTGTGACCGGTTTGCACCCTAGTTTAGCGGTTTCTTTCAAAATATCTAAAATATATTTTCTTTGGGAAAAAAAATACCACTTTTGAATTAAGAAATATTTTAGATATCCATGATCTTTAATTTAAAATTTTTCTTTTAGTTGAAATATAATTTTTTTTTATTTCTTCTGTTATTACCGGTAATTATAATATCATCTACATATACTAACACAAGAGTTAGTTTTTTCATTATTTTTGGTAAATAAAGAATGGTCGCCACAACTAATTTTTAAATTGTAAGAATTTAAATAAGATTTAGTTTTCCATACCATGCCTTTCAAATTATGACCAGGTGGTAAGGTCATGTATACTTATTTTCCAAGTGTTTCTTGAAGAAAGATATTTTTTATGTTCATTTGGTATAAGTCTCAACAACTATTTACCGTATTAGAAAATAATATTATAATAATATTCATCTTTACTACCGATACGAAAGTTTCATTAATTATATTTTATCCCGTATGTTGGATATATCCTTTGAGCACTAATTTTGCCCTTTACTATTTTCAGGTGATATCACTGTCGATGCACGGCATATTGTGAGTCATTATTGTGTGTGTTGATTTTATATTGTTTTACAAAAAATTGATTGAGGTGCATTTATTCATTTCTTAGTCAACAAAAAGACAAATCTCGAGGTGCATACATTTATTTATTTAATTTTGTCAATCTTGTCGACTTCAGATCGACCTTATCTGCACCCATATTTTAATTATATTGACAGCTTCTACGAAAGTTGGGAGATAGGAAATTAACTAATATGAAAAAAAAATGACTAATTATTAATTAACAGATTTGGTGGAGAGCGAAATTAATTTTCCACCGTCTAGGATATTGATTAAGATGTCTTACATCGTAGGGCCTCGTTCTTCTTAATTATAATTGATATTACGGTGAGAAAGCTATAATCTTAATTTGTCTTTCAGATGGTAATGCGGCTCATCTATACACCATATACAAATAATTACAATCTCACTAGTACAGAAAACACGACTATACACAGTTGAAAAATGGGCTAATACATGATTTTGCAACCGTGTTTACGGGAGTCATGTACAATAGAGTCGATATATTATACACGCACTACTACAGAAATGGGATCTCCTAGCACGCATTTTCTTTCGGTGTAAATCAATATTGGTCTGAAGCCGATAAATCAATGCTGTGGTGGCAAGATTGTAAATAAGTTGACATATTCTTCTATTGGTACAGACTTTCCTTACCCATAGGAAACTTGTCCAAATTTATACTATCGGTCGGTAACTGTGTACCGATAGAAGAACTTTGAGTTATCTTAGCGGAACATATGTTCTAACCAATATAACTATTCCATGATCTTCTGATATCGGATCGTACATTAGTACTGATATAGGCAAGTTTTGTTATGTTTTAGAAGAGGGATATCGATGGAGTAGAGAGTTAACTCCACTCCCTACTATTGTGACATCTCTAAGAAATTTTTTGAAATAGAGAGGTCAGCTTCTTTGAATTCTCTCTTAATCGTAGGACGGATCCTCTGAGGTGGACTGAACAAGAAAGAAATTAGAATAAAATTGCACAAAATAATTTTCTATCACAAACTTGAAGAAATCACATGTAGAATATCATGTAATTCATTTTAGTGGTCAGCTCGACCTTTCGAGCTGCTGGTTTCTTAAGGTTAGTGGGCTTGCCGTCATGTATTGATATAAAATCTATTCACATTTGACACCTACCGGCCTTTAAATTTAAGAGGTAAATACCAAAAGTTGGAGACTAGATGATTATACTATGTAACATTTGCTAGAGATCAGAGCAATTTTTCCTGTCGTCATACCTCTATTTTCCACCTGTGGGACCCGCCACTCAAACAAACTATTTCATGAAATTCAGGTCCTACTTCTGCTCCTATCATCCGATATAGCTGAATTAGTTGCCAAATTTTCACGCAAATTCCAATCAAATTTAGCAAGGCCTAGGAAAATTTAATTTCTCGTATATATTCCAATCAAATTTTAATTATGCAGATGATACTTTGTTGTTTTCAGCTGATTTTGAACAGACATCATCAGGCTTGAAACTAAATTTTGAAAGTCTGAATTTAGATAATATGGAAACTCAGTATTATGCTTTATGCAACCATTCTAGGCTGTCAAGTAGATAAATGAATTCATATCCTCTGAGGTTATAGAAAATTTGAATTTAGATCTGGACCGTCAAATCTGCTTTGGCATGAATATAAAATTTATTTTATATTCACTTTATAACTTGCCGAAAACAAGCTCCCTTTGGGAGCTTAAATTTTTAATCCTCGCTACCTTAAGCCATGTTGCCGAACATGCCCATTATGATGAACAGTTCTCTCCGTGCTATACATGTTAGCAATGTATAAGCCTCCTAAATATGTGATTAAATAGGTAGATAAAATTAGAAGATCCTTTTATTGAAGGGTGTTTCTTGGTAATATATGAACATGTGGCATCATGTACAACTTTTTTATTTTTACAAAAAACATTATATATATATATATATATATATATATATATATATATATATATATATATATAGAGTTGGGCTATGGTGCATTGCAATGTATATGTCCTCTTGTACATTGGACTACAAATTGTTGGTTTTAACTTCAAAACAATTGATCCAAACCGTTCAATTTGATATCCATATTAAAATGTATTTGGAGACCAAATTTTACATTTTTTGAAATTTTTTTGCTATTTTTTTAGAATTTTTGAAAATCGCTGTTTTTCTAAAAAAATAGTAAACAATTTCCAAAAAATATAAAATTTGGTCTCCAAGCACATTTTGATATGGAGAACATATTGAGCCATTTATATCGACTATTTGAATTTCAAATCCAACGGTTTGTAGTCCAATGTACAAGAAGGTATATACATTGCAATGCACCATAGCCCAACTCTATATATATAATTTGAATTTTTCAGTGCAACAATTTCTATTTAATTTTCCTCTGAACTAAGTTTCCTAAATTGATCTCTTTCCACTAGAAACCAATTATAAGAAGAAACAAGCAAACAAACAAAAACAAAGAGAATGAATGCTATTGCTAACCCGTGTTAAACCAATGATTGATAAAAAAAAAACAGCTGGTTTAATTTGGTTCAGTTCACTGTGGTATGGTACATAATTTGGTTCAGTTCATTTATAATCTCCAGTCAAATTGCTGATAAAATCTTTCAACTTGGACCGAGCCGGTTGGATGTCCGGTACCGACTTTTCCAGTTCATACAGTGTGGTTATAACTTATAATAACAACGATCAGAATATTTGATAATAAGTCATTCCAAGATTCAAGCTACCCACAAATTCAAATCATGGTGATATATATATATATATATATATATATTTGAAGGTTGGAAGCAATTGGTGATATATATATTACCTGAATGAATATTATTTATTTCTGGTAGTCTTCTTCCACCAACTTATTTGAATGATAAATAGGATCGTAGAAGATAGCCATTAATTGGAGATATCCTATAACAACGCTTGACAACCCAAAAAAATACAAAGTTTAAACCTCTTACTTCTCATATGCTTGGTCTCCTTTCATCTTCCACCAAACACCTTCGCCACAAATGATACTGACAAGTTTGCACTTCTCTCCTTCAAGTCTCTCATATCCAATAGCCCGTTCAGGGCATTATCATCATGGAATGATTCTCTCCATTATTGTCAGTGGCAAGGCGTAAGTTGCAGGAACCGCCATGCTAACAGAGTAACTGCTCTCTCTCTAGGATCATTAAATTTGGCAGGCCGTATATCACCCTATTTGGCAAATCTCACCTTTCTCAAAAGTTTGAATCTTTCAGATAACCAGCTTACTGGTAACATCCCAGCAGAGCTTGGTCATTTGAGTAGATTGCAAGATCACCATTTGAGTGTGAATAACCTTGTCAGAAATATTCCATCAACTATTGGTAATTGTTCCAATTTAAAATTTCTTGGTCTGAGAACCAATAATCTCCAAGGAACCATCCCTCCACAGATTGATTCCTTATCAAAGTTCTAAGTTCATGCTCTAGCACAGACCACCATAGTAATGATTTTAATGGTTTGATTTTTGAGTTCCTGCCTAATGGCAGCTTACAAACATGGTTGCATCCCGACACGTGTACAAATAGGCAATTTAGGAGTCTCAGCCTTATCCAGAGGCTGAATATAGCAATCGATGTTGCAACAGTGTTGGACTATCTTCATAACCATGGGCCTGCTCCAATTGTACATTATGATCTTAAACCTAGTAATGTGATTTTGGATGATGACATGACTGCATATGTGGGTGATTTCGGTCTTGCCAGATTTCTGCTTCAGCCTGATTTTATGTCTTCTTTGTTGACAGGAAGTACAGCCGGAATCAGAGGTTCCATCGGTTATATTCCGCCAGGTACAAGCTTGATCTTATGAGAAATTAATTTTGTGTTTTAGTATATATATAGGTTTAAGTAGATACAGACGAAGTGTGTTTGTTTTCCCTATCATGGTACAGAAAGAATGGCTTCAACATAATCTGTATTGTCTCGATCATATGTTCTTTTATTTAACTTAATAGATGGTACCAAACCTAGTTAATTAGCTCCTAGCTGTCAAATTGATATGTAGTATGTTAGCAGAAGCTTTCAGAAGGCCAAATTAAATCAATACATCTAATTAACCTTGGTAACATACATAGTGAAAAAAGGGGCTCGTATGTTTGAATTGAGAAGGAAAAACAACACTATATATGTTACTAATGTTGGTGCATAATTTGTAGAAGGGTACAATTGTAATTTGTCATTTTTTTTAGAATATGGCATGGGAGGTCGAGCATCGGTTGAAGGAGATGCGTACAGCTATGGAATTCTAGTGCTTGAGATGTTTACTGGTGTAAACCCCACCGACGAAAGATTCAATGACGGATTGAACCTCAACATGCATGTTGAGATGGCTTTCTCTGATCGTCTTATTGAGATTATTGACCATGAACTATTCCCAGTCAATAATGGAGGAGAGAGTGCAAATGTAACAGAGAATGTTCATGATTGCTTGGATTCGGTGATTCGATGTGGTCTCTTGTGCTCCAAGTTGTATCCAAAATGTTGGAAATTGAAATTGGATTGTGGTTTTGTACAAGAGAGGAGTTTATAAACTTTAATATCTTTTATTACTTAAGAGGAGTACAAAGCTTTTTATTTTTCTCATTCACGCCTCACTATCTGATTCACACATCCTATGCCACAAGCTCTACATATATTTATACTATCCTAAAGTCGGTTAGAATATTTCTAGATTATACTTTGTGTACAAAAGTTTAGAAAACTTTAAATATTTAAAATATCAGAAGAGAGATTTCTACCACATTCCATTATTACCGACTATACATTAGAAAGTTCTAGAATTTTATAGAGTGAATTTTGGTCCTCTTCCAAATTGATTTGGATTGGTGCTGTAATTTCAACACTCCTCAGCACCAACTCGATTCTGTCAAAATTTTAATTTGCTGATAGATTTTTTGTATTCTCTATTCTCTCCTCCTTGAGCTAAAATTTTGTGTGGCTGCTTCAAGTAATTTTTTACCAATGTAGTTCTTTTGGAATGCCAATCCAATGCCAAGTAGATATGATGGCCACTTCGTTTGAGTTGATAGTTTTCTCATCAGAACATATCTCTCCCAATAGTTGATACCGGATTTTTGTTTGAAGCCTTTTGTCATCATTCTTGTTTTGTAGTTTTTAACTTCGGCGAGGATTTAACTTTGTCTTGTAAATGACGACGATTTTTTTGTCGATTTGAAAGCTCCCGAGTGTTGTTCTTTTCAATCATGTAGATTTTGTCCTCCCTGGCCTTCTTCAAATTTTCATGCTTCTCGGACTCTTCAAAGATATGAGGTTCAACTATTGAGAAATTGGACAACTCGTAAATTTCAGGTAAAGATCTTACTTGCTTGGGGAATGACTCTGATATCGTAGACCCTTTTTTAGCTCTTCGACTAGCACTCGGGTTTGATCCTGGACTTGAATTAGTGTTTGAACTTGACCCGTCTTGGCGTTGTGTATCACCTTTCTCTCGTGGCTCGATCACCTCATTTCTTAGCGCCAAATGCGGAGCGTAGCTTATGTGGAGTGGGAAGCTTCTAGACTTCTCCATTTGTATTCTTGCTATTATTTTATTTTGATTTCTTCGGTCGAAAATTTTGCAGCCTCCATCTTCAAAATGAACTGCATACCTGTTTTGCACTAATTGCCCCATGCTCAGCAAATTTTGCTTTAGGTCCGGAACCAGTAGTACATCTCGAATAAATTTCAGACCCATCTTGGTTTGTACAGCAATACTTCCTTTGCCTTTAGCTTGAACAATTGAGCCATTTCCCATACGTACCTTTGTCTCATACGAAGTCTCAATGTGGTGAAATAATTCGCGGTTCCTGGTCATGTGATTTGTGCAACCACTGTCAATGAACCATATGTTGCCCTTCTCTTCATTTGCAGCGTGGCATGCATAGAAGATACTTTCGGAACTCTCTTTTACTTCTATGAAGTTTGCTCGGTCATTAATTCTTGATCTGCACATTTGTGCTATGTGGCCGATCTTCTTGCATTTGTTGCAACTCTTTGTTGACCACCATTCAGATGTACTGTGGTTCGACCTTTTGTGTATATCGCACTATAAATTTGAAAAACTCGAACCTGGTGCTTTCTCCTTTTCTGCATCTTGTCTCAGACCGCCTTCTTCCTGGATATGTAATTGACTCATGGGGTTATATCGAGGTCTGAAGCTTAGCTTGGAGTGAAATGCATCCTCTACCAAATTTCCTTCACGTTGGAGCTTTCTCTCTTTGTGTGACTCCAAGGAGCTCATCAATTGTTTAATCGAAAGCATTGATAGATCTGATGGGAGATGTTTTCCCCATACTTCTGCATTTGGTTCACAATTTCGATGACTCGCGTGAAGTACTCCTTGATCTTCTTTGACTCTTTCATTTGGAGGTTTTGAAATTGTCTTCATAGCATTTGCAACTTCATCGCTTTCACCTTCTCAGAGCCTTCAAACTCCTCTCTCAAAATCTCCCATGCCTTCTTGGATGTAGTAGCCCCACATATCCATGGAAATAATTTTTCTGCAACACCTTGTTGGATTAGAAACAGGGCCTTGGCATCGTTCATTTGTTCTTGTTTTTGCTCGGGCGTCAATTCTTCCGTAGTTGGCACCGTAGAATCTTTATTGACTATATCCCACAATCCTTGCTAAAGCAGCAGCGTCCGCATCTTGATCTTCCACATGTCGTAGTTTTCTCCCATTAAAATGGGAACCGTCAATTGCGCCATGGTTGTGCCTCCTGAAAACATCGACTCAGGATGGCTCTTATATTTCGCTAACTTCTTACTCGAACCTGAAGCTCTGATACCAAATGTTGGAAATTGAAATCGGATTATGGTTTTGTACAAGAGAATAGTTTATAAACTTTAATATCTTTTATTACTTAAGAGGAGTACAAAGTTTTTTATTTTTCTCATTCACGCCTCACTATCTGATTCACACATCCTACGCCACAAGCTCTACATATATTTATACTATCCTAAAGTCGGTTAGGATATTTCTAGATTATACTTTGTGTACAAAAGTCTAGAAAACTTTAAATACAAAATATCATAAGAGAGATTTCTACCACATTCCAATATTACCGACTATATTTTAGAAAGTTCTAGAATTTTATAGAGTGAATTTTGGACCTGTTCCAAATTGATTTGGATTGGTGCTGTAATTTCAACACAAAAGCGCGCATTGGGATCAAACAAGTTGTCAAGGAGTTGAATAGGGCTCGAGTGAAGCTGTTGAGATGAGAGAGATCAAAAGTGACAGATTGAAGTTTATGAGCTATAGAATTCATATGGAGTATTGATATTAACATTATCGGATCACTGTGTTAAGTACATATAATGGCTATAGTGTATTCATATGGAGTATTCTTGTTGACACCAAAGTGCTTCTTATAAATATATTCTTACTCTTTTTTTTATAAATAAAAAAATACTTCTGGAGATCTTTAATTTAGTTAGCTAGACAGGGAGAAATCTTGAGCCGAGGGATGTTTACATTTTTTTTTTTTTTGAGGAACTTCTCTGGATCGATCGATATCTACTTTCATGATGCATGGGTTATGGTTTTGATAGGGATATCCAAAACTACTCCAATCTGATCCTATTACATTTTGATCCTCCTAACTTAATTTTTTTTTATTAAAGAGTCCCCATACACACCAACATTTTTAAACTTTTTTCGCAAAAATGAATTAAACCTGTTTCTCCTTGGAGAGACGGAGATCACGTCATTGCGCTAAGTCCGCGGTTTGGATCTCCTGAAGATACTCTTTTCTTTTATTTCTTAGAACTTAGCAGAGGCTGCCAAGATTGTACAGAAAACTAAATTACATCCATCCACTTAATAGCAACAGAAAACAGACCAGAAAAATAAAACAACAGAAACAACTAACATTTAGCTCTATCTTGTCATCTGTTAGCAGTTATTACATCCATCCACTCATAGCATCGCTTCCTGAATAATCTTATCTGCTAACCTGTCTGGCTGCAGTGTTTTCCCTCAAAAATATATTCTTATTGCGTTGCTTCCATTATTAGCCAACATCCACACCCAATGAGAATCGGAGCAAACAGTTTCCACTTTGTGTACCGATATCTCTGTACCGATGCCAACCACGTCTCCTCCAACGTTTTCTTCATCAATATCACCGTGCGTGCCATCTTAACCGCAATTGTATTTCACACCCTATTCTCATAAGGGCACTGAAAAACTAAATGCATTGCTGTTTCTTGGGATGAATACCAGCACGTGACACATCCAGTTGATCCTCCTATCTTTCTTTTTTGCAAGACATCTTGGGTAAGGATTTTTTCTCGTATCAAGAGATATAAAAAAAACTTGACTGTTTCCGGTACTTCGTATTTCCAAACTTCTGCAAATCTGTCTTTTATCGTTCCTCCTCCCTTCATAATGTCATAATCTGATTTACCAGTATAGGTTCCGGTTTGACCCCATCTCCACCTAATCACATCCACATCAGCAGTAAACTGCACCTGATCAGTTGCTGTAGCTAGGTGCGGTGCAATGTTTGCTATTATCGGCATGGCATCCTTGAGTGAAATTTTATGGAGCTGCAGTCTGGGTCTCCTCATGATGCAAATCGGCCTATCTTTCCATTCGTCATACCAGAATGAAATGCATGTGCCATCTCCTATATCCCACTTTTTGCACCAGTGAAAGAATGGAAGAATTTTATGCATCTGCCTCCAAAAGAAGGAACTAGATACTTTCCAAAAAACCGGTCTCTGTTGTGAACCTGATCTCTTCAAAGTCGTGATAATTGTAGTCCACAAAGAGTCTGGATTTGCATGAACCCTCCACCACCATCGCGAGATAAATTAATGCTTTATTATGACTCACTAAATCTGTTACTCCCATTCTGCCCCACCTTCTTTTATTGCAAAAAGTCGACCAATTAATCAATGAGATTCCTCTATTTTTGGTACTGTTTTCCCCCACAAAAACTGTCTTCTTATGGCATCAATTCTGTCTACGACCCATTTCGGGAGAACAAAGCAAGTCATATGAAATATTGGAATCGATGACAACACAGTTCTGACTATTGTAACCGCCCCCCATGAGATATTAGTTTTCTTCTCCAACCTTGCAAAAGCTTCTCAGATTTTTTAATTAGAGGGATGTAATGTTGTCTATGTGGTTTAGTTACCGTGAGGGGCATTCCTAGATAAGTAACTGGCAATTCTTTTTTCTGACAAGCCAAAATTGGTTGCACTGTTCTTTATTTATCCTTAGGCATGTTAAAGGTACAAAGCATGTCTTTGAGTAATTGATCGAAAGACCCAACATCTTTGCAAATAATCTTAGGATCAACTTAAGAGTGATTACCATCTCCTGAAGTAACTCAAATTGTGAATTTGAATTCATATGTTTGATCAGAACCCGGACTAATTCAGTCTAAGTTGGAATTTACGGAGCCCTTCTAATATTCATGCCAAAACTAATCGGATGATTTGGAACCAAACTCAAATTTTAGATTACTTTAGAGGATCCAAACTCGTCAATAAACGCACACTTCGTGAGGACAAGCATAGAAGAATTTCTCAAGTCTCACTCTCTCTCTCTATCTCTCTCTCTCACACACACACACACAATATTCTGTTGTGATTTGCCAAAAAAAGGGACGTTCCAAGTTACAACACAAGTTACACTTGGTAAAACCTCATGCCATATCCATGACATGGAATCAGAAAAAGAGAAATCACACCAAACATGCCATTGCCTTTTATTTTTGCTCATATTTGGTTTCTATAAATTACCCCACAATTCTAATTTCAGCATGAATCAACTGGTAGTTCTAGAAATGAGAGTTGGAAGGAATTGAACTTTTTACTTCAAATAATTGGTGAATTAAATGAGTTCAGTTTTCTCCAACATCTCATAATTCAGTTTTAATCTTGCAAGAAAGAAAATATGTAATCATATATGGGGTATTGAATGTGAGAATTGCAGAAAATCAAACCAATACATTTCTCTGTTTTCTGAGTTGCTGCTGGTTTGGTTTTCTCCAATATCTTACCTTCACTTGCTCATTCAAAAGCATTCTTAAATTTAAGGTAGTTGTGTTGCCATCGGTGTTTATGGGATTCAAATATGAGAATTGGAAGAAATTCAATCCATGTGGAATTGGGAAATTTGGATTCAATTTCCTCCAATATCTTATTTTTGACTCATCCATTTGATATCAATCCGATGTTTAACGCAAGAGATTTTTTTCAAAATATGAGGTATCGTGACCCAAAAGTTGCCTCAAAAATTAATTCATTTCTTTAGAACATGTAGAGAATGAGATAGTGTAATCATACTAAAATTTATAGCTACATATAAACTAAGAACTAATTTGAAGGAGAACAAACAATACAAGCCAAAATAAAAATGGCAGATGTGGTAGAATCAGCCTCAGCAGCAAAAATGCTCCTCTTGAATTTCCTTTCTTTCTCCTTCATGCATTGGAGCTTTAAAATCTCTCTTTGCTTTGATTTTTCTCTCTGTACCATTTTCCCCACCATTCTTTTTTTCCAATATAAGTTGCTAGGTCAATTTCTTTGGATGAGCAGCTATTCTTTCGCCTTTATATATAGGTCTATGATTGGCACTTGGATACCTGTGAAACTGCATTTTTGTATTAAATACTTGCGGTTCTGATCCTTATAAAAATAATAATTTATAGTTTTGGGACAATTTGTTGGTTGTGGTTTCTCTCCATATGATCTGCTTTTTTTTTTAAAGTTTGTTTGTTGTTATTTCAATTTGTATTTGTTCAATTCAAATCAACTTGCATTCATGAATCAAGTTTGATGGGGGGGAAATCAAATTTCACTAATTGTTGGTAAATCGTATTATTGGGTACAGACACAATAATATAGAAATAAAATGAAATAAACATAGGTATATCAAATGTGATTAATTATGTTTAATTTTAAGTGTTATTTATTTCAAGTATATATGGGCAAATTGTCTGGAATAAAATTGACAAAAACTATGTTCCCTGATGCATCATCCTAGCACGTGCCAAGGCATGTGATATTTTTTATCTCTATTATTTTATGTTGTATGCTACATTCATTCTTCAAGTTCAATGCCTCTGATTTTATGTTTTTTTTTTCTTGGTCAAAGGTTTTATTTGCCACAAATCTAAGTTATTTTTGCTTAATAGGGGATGTTATGATGCAACAAAAGTACTGTCAGGCTTCATTTCTCAAGATCAAATTTCGTTTTCACCCACTATCACGTGCAACAGTTGTCACGTTCTCAAACATATCACATTACTACTATAAAAAAATACTTTGCCTTCGGGCGAAATCGCTATCCGCAATCGGATTCCGCACCGATGGCTATCACCCCGATAGGAAAGGTGTACACATATGCCATCGGCTAGAACCGATGGCGTTCAGCTCCAATGCCATCGGTTGGAAATAAGGGACAGATGGAAATAATTATTTTTCGGTCCTTAAATTAGTCATTCAATATAGAAACCCCATCGGATCTACTTTGGTAATGAACCGATGGCGATCCTACATACAATGTTCGATATTTGACGCCGTTGATCCTTCAATGCTATCTCTTGCGTTGTTCAACCAATGGCATATGTCACTTAATTACACCATCTGTTTTACTGTGTTGCCATCTGTTACTAATTTTGAGCCGTTGGTAATTTATGTGAATATATATACTTATATATATAGGACAGTGCTACGGTGCTATGCATAGCATAGAGGCCTCCGTGCTACTGCTCACTTTTTGAGTTTTCAAAATCCTAACGGTCGATCCGAACCATTTAACATGATCTCCATATGAATATGTACTTGCAAACCAAATTTTATATTTTTTAGAATTTTTTTACTATTTATTAAGCCACTTTGAAAAAGCAGTAATTTGTACACAACAGTAAAATCTTCTGGACCATTGGATCAGCAATTTTCAAAGTGGCTTAATAAATAGTAAAAAAATTCTAAAAATGTAAAATTTGGTTTGCAAGTACATATTCATATGGAGATCATGTTGAACGGTTCGGATCGACCGTTAGGATTTTGAGAACTCAAAAAGTGAGCCGTAGCACGGAGGAGCTCTATGCTACGTGTAACATATTAACCAATGGCATATGTCACTTACACCATCTGTTTTACTGTGTTGCCATCTATTACTAATTTTGAGCCGTTGGTAATTTATGTGAATATATATACTTATATATATATATATATATACTTATATATATATATATATATACTTATATATATATATATACTTATATATATATATATACTTATATATATATATAGGACAGTACTACGGTGCTACGCGTATATAAGGCCCCTCCGTGCTACGGCTCACTTTTTGAGTTTTCAAAATCCTAACGGTCGATTCGAACTGTTCAACATGATCTCCATATTAATATGTACTTGCAAAACAAATTTTACATTTTTTAGAATTTTTTTACTATTTATTAAGCCACTTTGATAAAACACTAATTTGTACACAAGAGTAAACTTTTCTGGACCATTAGATCAGCAATTTTCAAAGTGGCTTAATAAATAGTAAAAAAATTCTAAAAAATGAAAAATTTGGTTTGCAAGTACATTAATATGGAGATCATGTTGAACGGTTCGGATCGACCTGTAGGGCGCAGAAAGTTGCACAACGGGTTGGAAGGTGTGTGCCTGTGTTAAATGCCTCAGGATTCAATGCTCTCGATTTTGAAGACATTGGAGGAGAACATCGAACTTGAAACATTCATTTTCTTTCTACAATTTCTTCGGTTCACCCTCGACAGACCTACTGTTCATAATCAGCCTGTCGAGAGAGTTTAATGATTGTGGGGACGTTTAACTCCCAGCGGGCGCAAGCCCCCGCTGTTAATTACATCAGATGACCCTTCCAAGCCATACTGAACACCTCGTCCATTCTGGGATTTGTGCCTATTTAAGTGAATTGAATAAAGGGACTAAAAGGGGACTCATGTATTGACTTTGGTTTTGGTATGGTTCCTTTGTTTGGATATGTGTGTATTTGTGATTTTATATTAAAATAATGTTTATTGCATTTCAGAATAGGAATTTGGATATTTGAGAAGTGTATGTACACTTTTTGTTTATATTTGATTTATGACATGTATATTTACATTTTTATTAATTAATAAAATCATGTAAGTTTGAAGAAAGGGGTATTTTAGTCATTTCAGGACTTGGCTGATGCTTGAACATATTAAATTTTGGTTTAGAGACATAGAGGATTTAATTTGGGTTCATTTGGAGGTGGATTGAGTTGATTTGGATTTGAAATGAAGAAGTTATGGCCAAAAAGGACTGAAAAGGGCTTATTTGTAAAGCTTTATTCTTTCCAGGGACCCATTTGTAAAGCTGAAAGGAATGGAATTTTGTAATTTGGATTTTTGATAAGGTCTGGACTGGAAGTTGGGCTTCCGGGGGCTTATTTGAAAGGATTTCAAGTAGTCAAGGGCATTTTGGTAAATGGTTAGGGACTGCGCTGTAAAGAAGCTTTGTCAAAGGGGCCTTTTCACAAAAGATCCTCATTTAATATCTTCTGGGCTTTAGATTGCGATTTGGGCTTTGAGATTGGTGCTCTGGGCCTTTGAGATGTTTTAATGGCTTTAGGATTCACACAGTGCTTCAGGATTTGTGCAGGATATTGGACTTGAATAATTTGCTTTGAGATTCGGTTGTTAGGCATCAGCATTAGCAACATCAAGATTTGGATAAAGAAGCCTTCGATTGATCTGACATATGGGCCCCATGTTGTGTTTAAACTTAGGCCTTTAGATCATTTCTTGCTTTGAGATTTGGATTTCCATTTGAATTTCTATTTCGGCGCCGAGATCCAGCGGCTTGTGTCACTTCAAAGATCGTGCTCAACTTGATATGAACTGGGGTTTGAAACCCGAATTTAGGGATTGGCTTTGGTGTAGCTCCGGCGAGATTTCAGTCACGGCGAAGCTGAGGGAGAGCGCCACTAGGATCGCCTTGAGCTAGTGAATCTAGGGGACGTGTTGTCGGCAGTTATTGATCACCGGAGACGGCAGAGCACGGCTGACCTCAGGTTTCGGTACCGGTTGAGGTTTCGATCTGATTTCATCAATTTTCTTGCCTTCTTCTTCAATTGCTTGTTCATTTGGCATCGTTGGAGTATGAGAGAGCTTCATGTACATTCAATTTCGTGTTTCATAGGGATTTGAGTGCTTTTCAAGCTTTGAATTCTCGGTTTGGTACCGGGTTGGCATTGACATATAGTATTTTGATTTGAGGAGTGTATTTGGGGTTGAAGTGTTGTAGTTTGAGCATGTTTGGAAGGTATTAGAGGGGCATCAAGCTTGAGAAGGATTGTTATTGGGTATGGATCTGATTTGGGTTTCGGGTTTAGAGACAACATGAAATTCATATCACTTTAATTTTATTTATCATGAATGAGTGATTTTTTGAACTATACCTGTAGCATGATATGTTAGCAATAAGTATATGAAATCTCACGATTTTATGCTTTTTATTCCTATTTTTAAAAGTAGCAGAGGGGGGTATATATGCATATGTGCTGCTGCTGTTTTTTTTAATTTTCTGAAGACCAACTTTGAAATTAGCTAGAAATTAGTAGAAAAATCAGAAAAATGCAAAGTTTGAGTCTAAATTGCTTGTCTTTTTATCCTCTATTTAACTGTTTAAACAGATTTTTGATTTGACTTTCAGATCAGCCTGTACTGGCTGATCTGTACCAGCAGGTCATTTGGGGGATTTTTGACATTGGTACTGTACCAGTATAGGCTTGATTAAATATAACAGGTACTGTACACTGGTACCACATGGTATTTGGTTTGATTAGACTACATGTAAGTCTTTGTATCAAGATTTAGTCATCAAAAATCAAAGAAAAGCATTGGTATCACAACATGTCACTTACCAACACCATTTCTTTTTTTTTTGAAGGACCGCTGGCCAGTAGCTAGCCATCTATATATTAATAAAAAAAATATTTACATCTCCAAAGTGGAGTTTCGTTCCTTATTACACAGAAATTACTTCGTAAATATAACACTAATGAACACTGTGAAGGACCGCGCTTGGTCATCCGTGCCCATTTTCCCCCCGACCTTTCTTACACTAACAATGGGTAGCCCAAAGAGAGGATTCTTCTGTTGCTTCATTTATTAATCGATGCATTTGTCAGCGGTCCTGAGAGAATATCCGCCGATTCCTCTCTCTCCACAGCGTCCAGAGGCCAATCGCCCATGCCCCGTCCCATTTTCTTCGCTGTTCCCCTGATAATGTGATTCTATGGTTCCACCATTCTTCGTGGGCTACGTCGGTATGAGTTGGTGGTCGAATGTTCAGAGTTGCAAAGAGGCCCCTCCAAAAACCTCTAGCGAAGTTGCAATTCCAGAACAAGTGGTCCCGTGTTTCGAACTCTTGAGTTGTGCACATGACACAATCCCAGTTCACTGAACAGCCTCTTTTTATAAGGACCTCCAGAGTCAGCAATTTATCATTAATGAAAAGCCACACAAAGATTCTCACCTTCATCGGTATCTTTAGCTTCCAGATTGTCTTATAGAATTGGCATCCGATCCCTTTTCGAGGTAGCACTTTGTAAGCTGAAGCCGTGGTAAATCCCACGTCCGTCCATTTCCAGTTTAGGCGGTTAGTAACTGGATCTGAGGCTACTGAGCAGTTGAAGAAGGGGGTGAACTCTGCGAGGGATTTGAGGAAATATGACCCCTGCGTACCCAAGTCGGCGTGGTGCGATAGTCCATATAGTTGCAGTAGGGTCCTTGCCCATAGCCCATTTTCCTCGTTATGTAATTTCCATAACCACTTGACCATGAGGGTACCAACACCATTTCAAATATGCATTTAGGTCCTATGTCATTTGCATAATTATATAGAGAATCTTAGAGCATCATATCATAGGGATTCATTATTTCCCTCTTCTCATTTGCTCTCACCTTCAACAATTATGCATCTAGGCCCTTTAAAGATTAATAAAACTCATAATATAGAAAGAGATGTAGTGAAACATCAATCTTTCATGCATTACTTGTCTTATTTCTCTTTTATGCATTAAAGTCCTTCAAAGGTCCAAAAATGACATAAATAAGGAGATGTAGTTAAACATCAATCCCTAATTTAAATTCCCTTTTTATTTGTTTTACACTTTTTAGTTGATTTCATATTAAAAGAACTATGCAAGAATTGGATATTTAAAAGGATGTAGTTAAACATCAACTTTTAATATCTTCTTCTTTTATATTTCTTATAATACAAAATGTCACTTTTAATACATATATCATTTTTATATATTTTGTGTAATTGTGTGTTTTTGTCCCTTTTTCTTTGCAATATAAAATGAAGGAAAGAAAAGGAAAAGAAAAGAAGAAAAAGGGTCAAATTTCGATATTTTTTTATTGTTATTCTTATAAGAATCATCAAGAAGACAAGAGAGATGCAAATAAACACATTTTTGTTGTATACATATTTTTTTATGTTTTAAAAGGAAAGAAGATGTAAGAAGAAGAAATAAAACATTTTTGTTTGATCATCAAGCTACATATTTCATTTTATTCATCCTATGATGAACTATAAATCATGTATCTCTCACATTTTGTCATTTTTGAAAGTTTTGACTAAAAGGAAGATAAAAGAAGAAAATCGAGCTCAAGACAGTGAAGAAAAAAAGGAAGAAATTCATTAAAACCTCTTTATTTCGATTTCATGAAATATGTACATAGCATTGCTCATGAGAGCTTACATCATATAGGTGGTGTTTGGTTGTGGACTAAAGTTAAGGTGGCCTAAGTTGTTATTCCATGTTAGGCCGGCCTAAATTATTCGTGTTTGGTTGAGGTCTAAAGTTAAACCATGGCTTAAGTTATTTCTTGTTTGGTTAGAGTTGGTGGAGGACTAAAGTTTTGAAAGCCTAAGTTAGTTAATTATTAATCAAAGGATACTAATTATATAATATTAATATATTAATAATAACTATAATGTATTATAATATTATTATAATAATTATTTAATATATTAACAATATAAGATATTAATTATATAATTATATATTAATAATAATTATTTACTATATTAACAATATAAGATAATAATTATATAATTATATATTAATAATAAGATACTAATTATATATATATTAATATATTAAAAATAACTATAATATTATAATAATAATTATAATAATTATTTAATATATTAAAAATATAACATATTAATTATATAATTATATATTAATAATAATATTGATAAAAAGATACTAATTATATAATATTAATATATTAATAATAAATATAATATATTATAATATTATTACAATAATTATTTAATATAATAAAAATATAAGATATTAATTATATAATTATATATTAATAATTATTATTAGTAATAAGATACTAATTATATAATATTAATATATTAATAGTAACAATAATATATATAATATTATTATAATAATTATTTAATATATTAATAATATAACATATTAATTATATAATTATATATTAATAATAATTATTGATAAAAAGATACTAATTATATAATATTAATATATTAATAATAAATATAATATATTATAATATTATTATAATAATCATTTAATATAATAAAATATAAGATATTAATTATATAATTATATATTAATAATTATTATTAGTAATAAGTTACTAATTATATAATATTAATATATTAATAGTAACTATAATATATATATATTATTATAATAATTATTTAATATATTAACAATATAACATATTAATTATATAGTTATATATTAATAATAATATTGATAAAAAGATACTAATTATATAATATTAATATATTAATAATAAATATAATATATTTTAATATTATTATAATAATTATTTAATATAATAAAAATATAAGATATTAATTATATAATTATATATTAATAATTATTATTAGTAATAAGATACTAATTATATAATATTAATATATTAATAGTAACAATAATATATATAATATTATTATAATAATTATTTAATATATTAAAAATATAACATATTAATTATATAATTATATATTAATAATAATTATTGATAAAAAGATACTAATTATATAATATTAATATATTAATAATAAATATAATATATTATAATATTATTATAATAATAATTTAATATAATAAAATATAAGATATTAATTATATAATTATTATTAGTAATAAGTTACTAATTATATAATATTAATATATTAATAGTAACTATAATATATATAATATTATTATAATAATTATTTAATATATTAACAATATAACATATTAATTATATAATTATATATTAATAATAATTATTGATAAAAAGATACTAATTATATAATATTAATATATTAATAATAAATATAATATATTATAATATTATTATAATAATCATTTAATATAATAAAATATAAGATATTAATTATATAATTATATATTAATAATTATTATTAGTAATAAGTTACTAATTATATAATATTAATATATTAATAGTAACTATAATATATATAATATTATTATAATAATTATTTAATATATTAACAATATAACATATTAATTATATAATTATATATTAATAATAATTATTTATAAAAAGATACTAATTATATAATATTATTATAATTATTATTTAATATATTAACAATATAAGATATTAATTATATAATTATATACTAATAATAATTATTAAAAATAATATACTAATTATATACTAATAAGATATTATTATAATCATTCGAGTTAGGCCACGACGTGGACTAAAATTAAACCACCATGCGAGGTGGTTTAGTTTAGGCCGGCCTAAAGATCGGCTTATGTCATGTTAGGCCGGCTCAATTAAGTCACGTTTGGTGGAATAAAGAGGCCTAAACCCCTTATTCCACCCTTTAGGCCACAACCAAACATGACCATAGGTATTTATTACCTATTGAACTTGCTTAAGAAAGCTTCAAACTTTGGAGTTCTAGCCTAACTTTATATGAAAATGGAGTTTTTTAACTTGTTTCTTTATCACAGGGCTTTCTGGAGAAGAAGAAGTGTATTTCGAATATCTGGTGTCTCTGGAGTGTCTGGAGTGTGTATTTTCCTTCATTTGGGGTGCCTTATATAGGGCAGAAAGGGTCTAGGGTTTAGGGTTCAGCTGATGTGGCTTTCATCATGCACATCAAGTGTCAAATCACTTAGCTTCATTCATGCATGCATATGTGGCAAAGGCTATCCAATAGGGGTTTGGCATGTCAATGATTCCCCTCTGGAATGATTTCAACCCTTGGATTAATATTAAGTAGCATACACCACCTAATGGCCATTGATTAACCGGCCAAATGAGGCTATGCTTGTCTTTAGTGCCCCTGCATCTCTGGAGCCGAAATTTCCATTCTTGTCATCATCCATAGGCTGTATAACACGTGTCTGGGGACCATTTAACGTATTAACAGCTGTAGAGCCCGATTTATGCTATGCCGGCGGTACACCGATTTTTTAAATGCTCCTTTCTTGATATTTACATTCGGGTCATCAGAGACAAGGCACCTAGCATCGCAACGCACTTGTTAACGTGCTCCGGAGCGCATTTTATCTTCTCATGAGCCAATTTGATGTGCCTTGGTTGTACCCGGTCTGACCTGTATCGTGCTCATGCACAGGGCCGAATTAATGCTCATTTGCCTAAATTGGCATTCTAGGCAGTATTTTCTTGCACCCACGAAGGTTCTTGCAAGTTCTGGAACGTTAATTCACATTGACTCAACCAGTTTGCTTTTTACTCCTCTCACATTTTTCGGGTTCGGTTTATCTCAACCGTATCTTATTTCATCCGAGTGAAAATAGTGAAAGACAGAGGGGAAGAAGGCTCGTGTAAAGCCAGGTAAGGCTTCATATAAGCTCTACTTCGTTCATTGTATTTGGGAGCTTGAGTTTGTGCTCGGAACAAAGGGAGAAGGAGATACTGACTGGTAGGCCCCACACGAAATACTTCTTCTTTTAAGCTATTATACCTCGTGGCTGGACTGGGCATACTATGAGCCGTGCATAGCCTTCCGTGTGGTCCATTGTGCTCCGGGTGCGTGCAAGGTGAAGGGGTCAAAGACCTTGGAGCGCCGGATTTAAATCCGGGTCCGCGACCTAGCTGTGTCTGGTGCCTTGTGCGCCGTGTGGATGACCACTTGGTCTACAAGTTTCATTTTCGTAGAACAAGTTCACTTATCTCAGCTAGACAGCGAAACCCCCCCTGTATCACTGACTTGTGGGCCCGTAATGTCAGGGAATTGCTAAGCATCCCCCGATTTGCACCTGAAGTGGTTTGGGGGCGGTTTTGCTGAGTATACCCCATTATCTGCACCCAGTACATTATCCAGCAGTTGTTTTGCTTGTAGGAATTTAGTTCTTTGGTGATTTAGACCGTTTTAAATATCAAAATTCATTGTTTTGCATGTATAATACTAACAAGAATTAGCATTTTAATTCCCCTAGAAATTGTCATTTGTCATGTTGAGTTTAAATAGCAACTTTTTGGGGTCAAACACGACCGTTAGGATTTTGAAAACTCAAAAAGTGAGCCTTAGCACGGAGGGGCCCTTATATACGCGTAGCATATTATCCAGATTCTATATATATATATATATATATATATATATATATGTTTTTATTAGGGTCTAGCCTCCGTATATATATATTATCCATCCATTTATATTAAATACCAACAATTAATATAAATAAAAACAACTAATTTGTATCATATATATAATTAACTTGCAAGTTGTATTCAAATCATACAAGAGTAGTTACAAAATTAAGGACTCCCTAGAGATATCACTGATAACAAAATCCATCATGGGGTTGTTTTTCCTAAACAGACACAGATTAATCATCATGATCGCTGATAACAAAATTCAAAATGGAGTTGCTTTTCCTAAACAAACATGGATTAATTAATCATCATCAGAAGGTGAATAATCCCTGCCCTCAGGTGCTGCAATGTAAGAACTTGTCAGTAACATATATATGAGTGAAAGAGATGTTACTATTTAATTTATGTAATGCTCGTAAGGTTGTACCATGCAAGTTGTAAAATCGGACCTCTCGTGCTTCCTCCTCTACAGAATATAAATATATAACATCCAATATACCAGAAATTATTCATATCAAACGTAATTTACTAAATAAGGGACAGAACAAGTATAGCTAAACTTGTGGCGAAGGGAAGTTCACCTGTCGGCAGCTTGAGTGTTTTACTGCGGCGTTCAGTCTCTTCATCCTTCCCTACAGTCTGTCTTTGTGCTTCATCAAACTCATTCAGTACAGGAGTGACCAATAGGTTGATCAAATAGAAAATACATCGGTGAGTCTCATCAAATGGTCTTCTCTCAGAATGATCTCCTTCACTACTAGTAGCTGGAGCTTTACCTGAAATTAGAATAAAATACGAGTGCATGCATTATTAAGTAACAATGAATATTTTTACTAAAATTGAAACAAAATACAAATGTTTGGCTTTACTACCTTTTGGTTTTTTGTTCTCCTTCACTACTAGTAGATGCAGCCTTGGTTTTTTCCTCTAATATCACGTTGAAGTTCTCCATATCAGGCACTAACAAATCAATAATTAACAAGCATTACCATACTGTTATAATTTAGATGAACAAATGATTGACTTTACTACCATGACAAGGAGATATACATGCTAGAAATGAAGCAATTCACATGTGATGTCCAGATGTAGGTTATCAACTATATCACATCACCTGTCTTGATAGATGAGCTCCGAAGACAGCGGCTCATCTTGATAGAAAAGCGATCTAATATAATTGATAAACCTAAATTAAAATTCCAATTGTTAACTGTTAAATGATTCTCAAAATTTATCATAAGCGATATGTAAATCAACATGCACCAAACCACGCACCGGTCTTTCCCAAGGTTGTACAGGAGAACCTTAATTTACCTATGAATTGCAAACATTAACCTTTCCATTTGTTGAATTGATGGGCAAAAACAAAGAGGAGGAGAGTCATTCGCACACTTAGGTGCTGATATCGCCGAATGACATATCCCCACTTCATCCACGTGATCACTCAAAAGAGAGCAATGTTTCTTTTAATATTTATAAACTCGGAAATGCTATCGGTTCGGACTGCAAGAGCACAATCCTATCGAGTAGTATATTCGAGGTCGATCCACAGGGAATATTGATTCAGAGTTTTGAGCGATCGAATCACAATCTTTCGAAAGGCTAGACGAAATCTGAAAATTGAGAGATGTTGTTGTGATCAATGTAAATTAGGAAGCAATTAAAAGTAATTAAAATAAAGATAGAGATGAGGATTCCTAGGGTTTTGGCACACCATTGCTACTCAATCTGCTTTGACAATATATTCCTGTTGCGTCTGATTTCCTGTTGTTGTTTTATGAAAGACACCACATAGGCCACTGTGATTTATGTTACGCAAGAATGACAAATCTTTCATCGAGATTCTACATAGGACACTGTGAGTTTCCTTACGCAAATGACTGATCTCTTAAATACACAAGTTACTACACATATCACTGTGATTTTCCTTACGCAAGTGATGGAACTTGGTTCGCATTTTGTTGGTCTGGTTTATGGTTTCCCCGCTAAGGTTTTCTTCACATAAACCTAATAGATCTCAACGAGGCCAATTCATACAAATAGTTTCTCTTACCATTAAAGCACTGTCACTACCCTAACGGACTAAACTAGATCATTGAAGTTAGATGAAGAGATAGTAAATCACAAAAACATTTCGATTCAACAACAAGAAATCATAATCAACATAAAATATATATATCAAAACATCAAGAGTAACAAGGTTTACTGCCTAGCCCTAAGAAAATGAACTTAGCCGCGGAACGACATGGTTACAAGCACTCCTCTCTTTTCTCTTTAATCAAATCTAACCCTAATTACAAAGATAAGTTATTCTTCTGCCCAGGGGCCTTATATAGGAGTGGAGGGATGTCTGGAGGTTGAGTAGGGGCTAAGGAACTGATCTGGATACAGCTGTCGGTAGTTATTTCCCAAGGGGCGCCTTCGGTTACAGTTCGTATCAAGTGATACGGTCCGTATTGAGACCTTGTCGCTGAGGGTTTTAGTGCTTCTCGCTCTATCTTCTGGTCTGTATTAGGCTTGGTCCGTATTAGGCAATACAGGCCGTAACAGAGACTTCGTCGATAAGCGTCGCTGATCCGGTTGACCTGATGCTTGCTCCTTTTGGTGTAAAATAGTCCCAAAACCTGTTTTCTGTAATAAAACAGAAAGAAGGGTGATAGTAGCTTTTTTCGCTAATTAATTAAACATAAGTGTGAGAAAATATGTAAAACCTAAGCCAAAACCCTACGTAATTCATCATTATTTTGACTCTGATCACGCCTCCCAACTTGAATTGTTGTTTGTCCTCAAGCAACGACATCCCAGCTGGTCAAAGGTCCGGTCTAGGTTAAACCATACAATCTCAAGGACTTGTTTAAAATTAAATTAGAACTCGGGTTTGGTACAATTAGCATGACAATAAAAATTTAGAACTCTAAAATATTCATGACCTCTCCCTTGAATAATTTATTCACCCCAGGATTGGCCTCATTGTGCATCCCTTAGAAAAATTATTATCGAACAATTTATTTCACAAATATCCTTAAATTTGAGAGTATTAATTTCCCCTTTGATTATAAATGAATCCCTTCCAATCAATAGAAATTATAATGATATAAATTTTGATTTTCCTTCCCAATTGATTGGAGCAAAGTACGACAACTAAGTGTGTTGGTACTTGTGACTATTTTTGAAAAATTAAATATGTACAAAATTTAAAATTTGGGAGGTTTTATCGAGCCTATTGGTAACCAGTCTTGTGTAGGCACCCGTACTCTTTTTATCCTCCATCTTTTATTCCATTTTTTTCTTTTTCTGAATTTTTCTATTTTTTTGGATTTTTCTCATTTCTTATTTTTTTGTATTTTTGTATTTTTCTGAAAAATTAAATATTTTTGTGTCACAAGCACCATGATTACACACAATTCCAAGTATTCATTCATACAAGGAATTATTTCATAGTTTTGCTAGGGGTCTATCTATAATAAATGAGTATTCTAAAACATTATCAAGCTTAAAGACTTTGCAAAAATAAATTACTCAACAATAAAAAATTCTAGGGTTTGCGGATTTTGGTCAACATTCATGGTTAGCAATTAATTGTTCACTTTCAGATCACTAATTATTTTAAAAATTCCAAATTGTTGCCATCATGACCAATTGTCTAAACCCTAGTGTAACTCAATTCAAAACAATTCCCTATTTGATTAACCTACTCCTAAGAAAATAAAAATGCAAGCTAGTTAAAAAGCTCAATTAATCATTCTAGGATTTTTGGTAAAGCCTCCAACCCTAGTCAAAAATTGAGTAAAACTACTAGCACCTAAGAAATTAAAATGCGAAAAATTTAAAGATACATGGTCAATTTACCTTCCTACCCCCGAATAAAATTGAGCATTGTCCTCAATGCTCGAGAGATAAAAATAAAGTTAGTAATAAAGTAAAAAGACCGAGGGAAAGATACAACTCACTGCACCTCAATCCTGAGGTGGTGGAGGTGGTGGTGGGCGTTGGATCTCCTCGTAGAATGACGGGTGAAGAGTCCATAGGGTGGTGGCTGGTATAGCAAACCGGTGGTGTGGGCATGCTGGTAGTACTGTTGTGACATGTAGCGGGCCTGCTGTGCCTCCTGCCTGTTTTCAGCAGCATACCCTCGTAGCTCGCCCATGTCCTGACGTACCTGGCCTATAGAGTGACGTGCCACGTCACACTGCTGGTCAAGCCGGGCATAAGTGGTCCTGGTGTCAATGGAGAACCTCTCCATGTTCGCGTTGACCCTTTGGACGGCTTGGAGAACTCGGTTGTATCCACTCTAAAGTGCATCACTTCCACTTACGCAGTGATGTTTGATTACACAAGTAATTTGTCCGACGATGTACTTCTCATTATCTTAGGGGATTTCGAAAAGGCTTTACAGTTTTACTAGTTTATATATATGTATACATCAATTACGACAATGTATATGTAATTGAATGATGAATATTGTTTGTTATGTGTATTTACGATATATACTATGCTGTGTATGCATGATATAAGTAAGTTCATCATTCATTGAATAATTTTCAATGTTTCAACGACTTTTGAATATGGTGCATCCATTTTATTATAATTCAATCAGTTTATTTGAAATATTTACTGAACATTTATGTACATTATTTGAAAGCTTTATTGAATTTTATTGAAATTGCAAATAATATTTGTAAACACTACAAAATATTTTCAGCAAAACATAAAAATATTGGAAAATATAAAGTGAGAAAGCAAGGAAAAAAAATAGAGCAAGAAAAAAAATTAGAGTTATATAAAGTGAGAAAGCTAAAAAAATAATCAGTGAGAAATTAAAGCAAGGAAAATATTGGAATATTTTATTATTCTGGAGCAAAATTAAGCAACGAGCCCAAATTTGATGGGTTATATGCAGTCCACTGTTCGAATAACTTAATCCTAAAGTAACGCAAAGTTTCAATTTAGATCAAAATGTCGGATCCGAGAAAGCACGAATAATAAATAACAAAATTGCGGATCAGACGGTTCAATTTCAAACACAAAATTAACGTCAACTAGTTAGCCGATGGCGTTGATAAAAAATATTGGGAAGACGAAACGACCACACAGTGATGACCATCGGTTTAACCGATGCTTTAGGTACCGACGATATCGGTTCCAACCTAAGCCAATGGCGTTAATTCCAACAGAAATATTATAGAAACATAACACAACTTCCAATAATATCGGCCAAAGGTATTTGAAATTTGTAGTTCACAACTTGACCATTCGATCTGTAATTAGCGAGTTTTAAATTCGTGCTAGCTCATATGCAATGGTCTGACCGTTCTATCTAATCAAGTTGAATTTCTCTACAGTCTTCGTCTTCCTCATTTACTGTGTTCATCATTACTTTTCTCCGTCGTTTACTCTTTGTGTGATCACATCTCTTCTGTTAGGGTTTCTCTGATCTCTCTCCATTCCTCTTTATGTAATCACCTCTTTCTTCCTCTCTTCTCACTAGTTCCCCTTCAAATTGAAACAATCATGAGTGACTACATAAGTAATTTGTCCGACGATATACTTCGCACTATCTTAGGGCTGCTCGAGACCAGGGAGGCGGTGCATACGAGCATGCTGGCGAAGAGGTGGAGCAACCTGTTGACCTCTTTGCCCTTCCTCAACATCAATGCTAGGTATTCTTTAGCCCGATCATCCATGAGGATGATTACTACTTTAATGCACAAGGTTAAAGGTGTTCATATTCTGCGGTTTTACCTCAGGTGCCATCTGCGTCTGGTATGTACCTAGCTCGATCGTATCATTTTTACTATATACTGCGCATGCATGCATGCATACATCAACTGACCCCTGGCCATCAATTGATCAACCCATCTTTAAATTGATCAATTGATATGCATGCATGCACACATACATGATCAATTAAAAGATATGTTGTGAGAATTAATTAAATTGACCCACTACCAAGTTTACAATATAATGTTGAGGGTACTGTACGTAATTCTATATATATATATATAGTTTATCCTAATTTGTGTTTAATTGTATATATATATTATTTTCTCAAACATGTATGTGTAGGAACTGTTTTTAGACAAGTTGCCGAAAAAACACCCCAATTTTGAGAACTTGACGGTTCTCACTGTTTCCCTCTGTTCTTATTCATATTTCAAAATACAAACTTGGATCATCGAGAGTTGTCCAAAGTTGACAAAGCTTACAGTAGTACAACATCAGTTCTGTGTAAGTTTTTTTTCAAAATACATATATAGCTTCTCTTCATTTTTAATTTGTTGTTTAAAGGTTTTTTTTAAGAAAGTTTAAAGTAAAGATCTAGTTATCAATTGATCAATTATTTGTTGCAGTTTGTGATCAGGATATTTATGAAGAATGGAAAAAACTTCTAGTCCCCCTGGTGGAAGCATTTGACAGAAAAAATCTCGCCAAGGTTGAGGTTAAATTTTGGAGGTTTGATACCATGGTTAAACAAGTGATACAGTATCTCATGTTTTGTAAATGAGAATTGAGAAATTTTACTAACTATGCTACATTGATCACTTGTTCTGGTCGCTATTGTAGAATGTCGTTTACAACAATGAAATTGGGTTTTACCGATCGGGATTGGGTATTTGTAAACATGCTATTTGGTAATTATTCTTATTTAGGTTGTTGTCTGAAGACTTTTGAGTTATACTAGCTATATCTAGTTTATATATGGATGTTTCAACATATTTTGTGTACGTATGGATGTTTTGGATGTTTTGTAATATATATTGGGATCTATTTTGGATGTTAATTTGGTAATATTAATATATACCACGTACTAGATACATTAATTCCTTGGATCTGTTTTAATTTAACTTTCTTATATAGTTCTGTTACTCTTGGTTATGAACTTATGATAACAATGAGTAGTCACGATCGAGCTCAGTATTCTCTAGTAAGCTAGTGATATGTTACTCTTGGTTATGAACTTTTTCTGTTAAAAAATTATAACACAAAAATTTCACGAGCCATTTAATCCTTATTAGTTAATTAGATATTATTGAGTTGGAATTATGTATGTTATTGAATAATTATCTGATTATAATTGCACAGTATAGCTCCAAACTTAATTACACAATACATGACAATCAATTAATTGAATACATGATAGTGTGGTTAATTTATACCAAAATCTAGGTTCTAAGTATTTGCAGCGTTTTCCCTGAGAACATCGCCATCGGTTCAAAAAAAGAACACAGTTGGTATGGATCAATCCAAAACTGACGGCCCAATTGACATCACGGATGGTAAAGATCATCACCTCTACGTCATCGGTGTTGTAACCCATCCGATATCACAGAGACACTCAAAACCATTGGTGGGATAATAAAAAAGAATGGCAAAGGAGGGCATGGATCAATGCCATCGGTTGGTTAGACCGAACAGTCGGTACAAAGTTCAAAGTAATTACAGCTCTGCTACTGGTTACATACACCATCTGTGAAGGGGCGATAGTGAATGTGTGTTTTGTAGTAGTGCAAGCACATGCAAAGGTAATTATGGATATTTTTTTTTCTCTCCATATGATCTGCTTCTTTTTTTTTTAATGTTTTGTTTGTTCTTATTTCAATTAGTATTTGTTCAATTCAAATCAACTTGCATTCATGAATCAAGTTTGATGGGGTGGAATCAAATTTCACAAATCGATGGTAAATCGGATTATTGAGTACAAATAATATAAAATAGCAATAACATGAAATGTGATTAGTATATGTTTAATTTGAATTGCTATTTATTTCAAGTATGGGCAAATTGTCTGGAATAAAATGGACAAAAACTTATGTTCCTTGATGCAAGATCTTAACATGTGCCAAGGCATGTGACATTCTTTTTCTCTATTAATTATTTTTTGTCATATGATAAACTCATCTTTTAAGTTCAATGCATCTGATTCCATGTTATTTTTTTCTTGGTAAAGGTTTTCTTTGCCACAAAACTAAGTTATTTTTTGTTTAATTTGTGATGATTATCATCTAACAAAAGTACTGTCCGGCTTCATTTCTCAAGATCAAATTTTTCTTTCAACCAAAGTATCTTTAGTTCAATACAATTTTTTTTTTATAATTTCTTTCCCAATAACTGTAATTTCTAAATAATTTACTATTGTAAAAATGGTGCTTTATCTTGGATTCTCGTTGAACAATTTTCATAACTTGCTGGACATGTATTTATTAAATGCACTTCAAGAGGGATTTGTGCTGGTTTTTCTACATCTCTTTCTGTGCGGAAACATGTATTCCACCTTTTATCTGCTAAAATAATATTTTACTATTTTTTTTTATCTTTCTACAAGAACTCAAGAAAAAGTACATTAAACGGATGGCCAAAAATGATGTTCAGCTATTAGTTGTGGAGTTTTTTTCTTTTTTTTTTTACCCTCCAAGCATTTTAAATAGCAAATAAATCTCTAAATCGATGTATGCATAAAGATAGCAGTGCCTAGAAGGAGAAAAAAATGCCGATTATTTTTTAAATATACTCAATAAAAAATAACAAATATGCCCTCAGTTTTTTATTTATTTTGAAAACTGCTCTAACCACTCCATAGTGGGGTGGTTCTCTTCTAAAGTAGACTGCCCTACTGTGGGACAATTGGTTTATTTTTTTTTTTTTTTTGAAAAATCTTAAAATAAAAACAGTAAACTAATTTTTTGATAAAACACTAAACTAAATCTCATCGATTGTCTTTTTTTAATAACATATCCTAGTTTTGAATACCAAAAACACTAATTAAACTAAATTTCAAAATGAAAACATTTACATGAATACATTCTAACTAAAAAAAAATACAACAAATAACACTAGATTTGATAAATTATACACTTAAATGAACAATGCCTAAGAAAAAGTATCATATATTATATCACACAATATTAGTTACATGAATAACATTATAACTAAAAAATAAAAATACAATAAAAAACCCTAGATCTGAGACTTCATACATTTACATGAACAATGCTTAAGAAGAAGTATACATGGTAATGGACAAAAAAATCGAAAATTAGAAATGAAAACTTCATCGGAAACTTCAACTCAAGTTTTGAGGCTCTTCGTTTTGTTTTCCGAGGTGGAGCGCACATGGCCCCTTTAATCTGACGGCCCGATTCAAATATGACGATCCGGAATTAAACTCAAAAATTGGATTACTTTAGAAGATTCGAACTCAGTATGTCGTCTTACCACTAGTAGAAAATGTACAAATAGTATCGCCCCATCAGGATCAGAATTTAAAAAGAATTTAAAAAACAAAATGAAACTACTATTAGGGTCGGCTATTTATGGCTGATCCTGATATGCATAAACCACCAAAATAACACAATCAGGGTCGGTTATTTATGAGGTCCGATCTTGATACTAGAGAATCAGGGTCGGCTGAATATTAATGTTCGATCTTGATACTAGAGAATCAGGGTCGGCTGAATATTAATGTCCGATCTTTATTAGTAGAATCAGGATCGGCTAATAGCAAACAACCGTTCCTGATTGTCAATATCAGTATCGGCTAATCCAAACGACCGTTCCTGATTGGGGAATCAGTATCAGCTATTTGGCCGATCCTGATTAGTGGTACTATTTGTATTGCCTGGGTCAATATCGCCTCCATTCCGTTTCTGATAGGTGATTTTTAAATTTTTCTATATATTTTATTTCCTCACACCCCACACACACGGTTTTCAATTGAAAACCACTCTAACCACTACAAGGTTAAAATGACTCTCAGAAAAACTTTCTAGTCCATGATTTTGAATGTCACATATTACTAATATTAGCTTAATTTGTGAATTTGGTCGCTATAAACGTTCTACTTGGAGACTTTGAATGCCATATTAGCTGTAATGTACCTTTTTTGTACCATATTTTATTATTAACCTTGAGAATTAAACCACGTTGTGCTTTCAAGGTCACATTCACTCTATTAAATAATTCCGTCTACAAAGACGCTGCAATTTGAGGAAGAATTCTTTATAATTAGAAAATTTTCAAAAATGTGACACGGAACTAGAATATTACTCAGAAATTAAGACAGGTAGAAGGACCGGTATACCGATTCTGGTCCAAACTTTTGACCGAAAACCCCGGAACCGGTCCAATGTATTTTTTTTCTGTGGAGGAGACTTGGAGTGCGTCGGTTAACAAAAAAAAATACTTTCGACCGAAAGTATAATTTTTTTTTCTGTGGAGGAGATTTGCAGTGCGCCGGTTGACAAAGAAAAATGAAAAATTGGGTCAGATCCGGGGGTTTTGGACCGTACCTGGTGTACTGGTCCTTCTACGTACCTATCTAAATATTACAAAAATCATTCTAGTTCCGTATCTTATTTTTGATCAATTTCTAATTAAAAAAAATTAGCTTTTGAACGAGGTCAAGAATCAAGCATAATCGGATAACATTTAAAAATGGGAAATACGCGGTTTGTTGGGTCCTAAAACATTTTCCAATACAACAGGTGCCAGGTGTAATAGCCTTTATAAAAATAATAAATAAAGGGGAACAGAGATCCTCTGCAGCAATGTTTGAAATTACCTATATATATTTGAGATTGAAACGTGTTACACGACTAGAATCTGAGGGTCCCAACTGGTATTGTCATCTGTCATGTTAATAAATTCAATGTCCCCTCAATTCATTACACTTTATTAAATCTCTCTTCTTTATTCCTGCTCGGTACTTAGGCAACCAAATTCTAAAAAAAAATGGCTCTCTACCTACTTAAATTCTTCCCATCCATAGTACTCTTACTTCTCCATAGCAGAACTCCTCATGCTCAGCTTCAACGTCGACCTTACTGCTCTGTTAATACCTCAGATACTACCTTTAAGAATAATCTCCAAGGCCTTTTCATGTCCATAACCACTGGTGCACAAAAAAATGGCGGCTACTTCAACGACACGGTTGGCACAAATACTGATCGAATCTATGGCCTCGGCATATGCTATGGCGATGGCAACCTCACCACATGCAAAAGTTGCCTTAGTCAAGTTGCCTCTGATATCACCAGCAATTGCCCTGACAGCCAAGATGCTGGTACCTGGTAATGAATATACTACATTAATTTTCTTACATTTTCAACTGCAGGTTTAGTGCAGTGGCATAAATCCACGTCTCACTACGGAGAGATGCATGTTCAATTCTCAAAAATAGCATCTAAAAGATGCTCGAGGTGTACCGTAACCCTTTAATAAAAGAAAAATCTTACATTTATATAAATGAGTCAAGTAAAAGGTGACAAACATGAACTAATCGGTCCTTAATTTTTGTTACACTATGAAGATAAACTTATAATGAAAAATTTCTAGTAAGTTCATACAAATTTTCGAAATAGTCAATTTCTCGTGAAAACACCTTAATATCCAATATCCCCCTAAAAACTTGACATTGTTTTTCTATCTTCTTTTAATTATTTATCCTTTTATTTAATTATTTTAAAAAATTGAATTGATCCATATGCCTTTACTTTCAAACTCAGTGTCCAGAACATCGACACTAATAATTTACTTTTTAACATTGATTTTTTTTTTTTTTGAGGAATCATGGCAGTTCCTGCCAGTGATTTATTAACAAAAAATAGAAGTTCACTTACAAGATGCATATAATTCAATGTGCATGTCCCATGCAAATGTAGGTGCCTTACTCAAATGAACCTCCTATACAACTTACTAAGCATGTTCCAAAAGAAAGGTAAAAATTAAAACCACAACCAGAAAAACTACATTATACAAACACAGCTAGCAATAAGTCAACCACAGCTTACATTCTCTCGCAATTCTCTAGCAGTAACTTTTTAACATTGATACTTTGTTGATTTCATGACAATCCGGTGTACAGAAGATCGAACCTATATTAGTTTTTGACAACGAAACTTTGATACATTGGTACATCAACATTAAATGGATACCAGTTTGTCATAAAATATTGATGAATCGATTTCAAAAACTAAATGTAGTGTCAATATTCTTAACACTGGGTTTGAAAAACTAATCGCCATTTAATTAATTGTCTTGTTGCTCAACAATGAATTTTTTTTGGAAATAAGAAATAAAAATATAAACCGCACAAAATAGGATGATTATTTTTTATTTTTAAAAACCAGAAAGTACCGAATATGAGCATCGGTCTAGCATTTGGTACAAAATATGGCAAGGAGTGTACTGAATCCCATGATTGGTACAGGAAATGGTGTACCGATCCCAAGGATCGGTACTTATTTTTAGAAGTCAATTTAATTTGTACTTGGCTTCAAATTGAATTGAATTTTACATTACTTCCTTGCTTCTGTATTTCTATACAAATTTAGTTATATGTTAATATCTTGTAAAGCGCTATCAATTGGAATATTGCACATCTTTTAATTGGAGCTGGTCTAGCGCGGTCTAAAGATATGCTTGGTATTCATTTCACATATTTTTTATCTTGTACTTTTACTTTCAGGTAATAAATCCATACGAAGTAGTATTTATTGTTCCGAGATCGCTGCTTATTTATACATAATATAATTTTTTTTAAGGACAGAAAAACGCTGTCGTTTTCATTAATACATAATTAAAAAGTGTATTTACATCATTATGAGCAATATTATAAAGGTTTTTAAATCTAACTATTCAGAATATATATAATTACAAGATGATTAATGGTTGTACTGAAATAACATGAGACTCCGTACCTTTTTTGTAACACAAAATACACAATTACATAAGATGAAAATTTTCAAATATATATAGAGTTGCGCTATGGTGCTACACGTAGCACAACTCTTTTTGTGCTACATGCCGTTCTGTGTCATTTTGTGCTACATGCCGTTCTGCTTGGAGACCAAATTTTATATTTGTTGGAGATTTTTTGATATTTTTTAAGATAAAACTAAAATTGTTGTTTTTTGATGGCCTTGAATTTTATCAAAAACAACTATTTGTTTCTGTCTTAAAAAATAGCAAAAAATTCCAAAAAATGAAAAATTTGGTCTCCAAGCAGATTTCAATATGGAGATCGTGTCACAACAACAAAGTAGGCACTTAAGCTGTTCGGATCCACTATTTAAACTTTGGAAATGAAGATAAGAACGTGTAACACGGGAGGGTCTGTGCTCATTAAGGGTCAAATAAGAATCACCACATATAATATTAGTTTTGGTTTACCTAAATGCAGGCTGGAATCAGGACCATGCTTTATTCGCTATTCGAATGAATATTTTTTCAGTGCGGCAAACACAACTTCATACTATATTTACTCTTCCGAGAACTATACAGACCGTGAACTCTACGGCAATGCGCGGAACACATTATTTCATCAACTAATTGCTAAAATAAATGCATCAGAAAATATGGTGGTGTCAGGGCAAGAAAGTGTGAAAGGAATTGATAAATTGTATGGGCTGTTGCAGTGTACAAGGGATTTAAATCATCAGGAGTGCTACAAATGCTTGAGCTCACTCATCAGTGACGTACAACCACCATCTATGCTCGCATATAGTATAGGTGTGCGGTACTTTGGGTTTTCCTGCTTTGTGCATTACGATATGTTTCCTATCATGCAAACTCCGAAAGGTATATCAAATTCAGGTCCACAACTACATTGAAATGACTCAGACTCAGGATGATAAGTCTTACATTATTCAACTAACTTGAGTTGGTTCATGAGAAATTAACAGTTTAAAGTTCAATGAATGAACAGAAGATCCTGTCTCTCTATTTGCTGGTGTGTTCACCAAACAGTAATTATTCCTAAAAAATGGAAAAAACTCCAATATCAAAACTATTTTGGTACAGGGTTCGATATCAAACTATCTTATTGTGGAGTCTAATATTAAACTATTTTGTTACAGGAGTAGAATTTGAGGTCCAGAATGATCTCAAACATTGAGACACCTGAGGTTAAACCAAGATGTGCTTTGTAGTTTTTAGAATATTTAAAAAAAATGCATGATACTAAATCTGTCCAGCTCTGCTTACATGGTACCTATTTTCTTCGAATTTTTTGCAT
Source organism: Carex myosuroides (assembly GCA_028015225.1). Taxonomy (NCBI): domain Eukaryota; kingdom Viridiplantae; phylum Streptophyta; class Magnoliopsida; order Poales; family Cyperaceae; genus Carex; species Carex myosuroides. The sequence goes on along the minus strand of CM051470.1, from coordinate 3,705,571 downwards.
AAAAGAACTATAGGAGGACAGGAGAGACAGTTGAGAATTTCTGTTTGATTTCTTTATTAGTTGCTGCAGGTGGATTTCATGAAAAAAAATATCATAACAGCTTTTTGTTTCTTTACCTTGTGTCATTAAGTAAATTAGGGAAAACATGCATCATACTTTTGGTTGGGTTTAATTCATAGTCTTACAATTATAAGAATTGTGGTTTGGATGTTTCTCATGAATTGGTTTAGGGAAATAATTTAGTAAAAGTGTAAAATCCAATAAATGAATTTTAACTAGTTAAGTACGTTCTACTTTCTGTTCAGTTGAAACACCATTCAAGTTTGAGCTGGCCTCGGGTTGCGCATAATTTATAACTTATTGGGGTTTGAGAAGGTGCAATATAGCAGGGTCTGCTAGTCAATAGAACAAAATCTTGAAATTGCAATTATATTTCTAAATTGTAGTAAAAAATTTAAAGAAATGAATCCTCAAAATTTTGAGAGAATTTGATTTATATCTCGAGTTCTTCACACATGATTGCAGATATTGCTACAAAGCTCCCGAAGAAATCGAACACAACTATAATTGTTGCAGTAGTTGGTGGTGTTGCTATTCTTCCAGTCGCAATAACAATTTGCATTTGGTTTAAAAGAAAGTGGTCTCTTTTCGGAGGAACAAAATGTACGTCCATACTTGAATTAATTTCAACCTCCAAGTGGAAATAATTGAAACTTAACTATAGTTAGGCATATATACCGATGACAAAAGATCCCATTTGTGGTTAATAATTTATATTTTATCTTAATAAATCAACCTAATATGATTTCTGTATACATGTATCCTTTTTGTCTTGTGAGGTACTTCAGTGTTTTTAGAGGAATTACAAGAAGTTGCAGCTTCAGAGTTTCTCATTTACGACTTCACTACCATCAGAAATGCTACCAGCAACTTCTCTGATAAAAATAAACTTGGCATAGGCGGTTTTGGGCCAGTTTTTAAAGTAAACCAATCAGAACTTCATATATCTCTACTTTTCAAGCAGTATACAATATGCACAACAGTAAAATGTAGTCAAATAACATGATAAGATTATTTTTTTTTGGCAGGGAACACTTCACAATGGTCAAGAAATAGCAGTCAAAAGGCTCTCAACAAGTTCGACCCAGGGAGCAACTGAATTTAAGACTGAGGTTGAACTACTTGTGCGACTTAGGCACAACAATTTAGTAAAATTACTGGGATGTTGCATATTCAAGGATGAGAGAATGCTTTGCTACGAATACCTACCTAATAGAAGTCTTGATAAGATCCTTTTTGGTAAAGTTTCCGTCAGCAGCGAACCTTGGCTTTCCCATTATTCCGTTATTTGTTTTTTTAGTGTTATTTTTGTGTTGAGGCTTTGATGTTTTCTAACAAAATTCGGAAAACTTTTGTCAAAATTGGCTTGGTTACACAAAGATCAGGATTCAGGACTCGTCATTTAAAAACAATCAGCAAATTTTTGACTATTTATGTCAAGTTATTGGTTTTTAGTCATGTTGATTAGTTGTTTCACTCAGGAAGAACTAAAATGCCTTTTGTCTTACTGCAGGAACTGACGATATCAAATGCAAGGAGCTCGAATGGAGTAAACGTTACAGGATCATAAAAGGGACTTGTCGCGGTCTACATTACCTCCACGAGGAATCACCATGGAAAATTGTACATCGCGATTTCAAAGCCAGTAATATATTGCTTGATAGAGATATGAATCCAAAGATTTCAGATTTTGGGCTTGCAAAGCTCTTTGATAGAGACCAAACCCAAACCGTCACTGCTCACCTCGCTGGAACATTGTTAGTTTGTTGCATCATTGCGAATTTAGTAAAACATATATATGTAGCACCGAAATTCAAACTAGCTTTCCAGATTAATTTACACTAGCTTTTCTTGTTTAATTTAATGCAGTGGATATATTGCACCAGAATGTAGCATACGAGGTACATTCTCAGCTAAGTCAGATACATATAGCTTTGGCATCCTTGTTCTAGAGATTGTAACTGGGAGAAAAAACAGCTCGTATCCAGGCAGCATGTACATGTCAGGCCTGATAAATCATGTAAGTTCAAAAAATAAGTTCATTTTAATTAGCAGATTCTGTTTCGATTCTACCTTATAAAAGTTCCCTAAATTTCAGAACACTATATACATTGTAACTTAAGGTTGTCCAAAACAAACTTGTTGTTTCATTACAGGAGCTAACTAACAAAAACAATTTTTGACAAAAAATGATAACTTAAGGTATGGAAGAATTGGAGTGAAGGAAAAGTACTGGAACTAAAAGATCCAACATTGGATCAAGAATGCATAGAAGAGGTAACAAAGTGCATCCACATAGCACTCCTATGCTTACAAATGAATCCATCAAAAAGGCCGAACATGGAAACTGTAGCTAACATGCTCAATAGTTCCTCGATTGCGAGTCTCCCACCTTTGCCACCTCCAAGATCTATATGGGGAGCAGATATTTCTATGTTTGAGGATGATGAAAATGTCGTTACCAATTTGACCAGCTGGGAGACCGTCTCCACTGTTGTTGGAGAAGAAACCGAAGAGGAGTTTTCTCTATAATTTTAATCGGTGAGCTTGATTTTTGCAAGCTCAAATAGGAATAACAGCACAACCGATTAGGTTATGCATTAACGATGTTAGTTAGACACAGGAGAAAAGTTGTTAGGCTCAACTAGTTTGTTAGATATCAGTTAGATGTAATAATTAGCATATCATTGTATTCTCTATAAATACCCCATTGTATCTTGTAATCAGATAAGCAAAGATTAATAAAGAAATTCTTCCTTCTCTTCTCTATTTCAAATCTATTTGTGGTATTAGACAGCCATGGCTGATCCTTCCTCTCAAAACATTCCCTCCCCAAATTCAGAGTCTACAATGACTACTGTTCAATCCCTGATCCGATTGTGATCCTCAATCTTCTTATTTCCACAAAATTAAACTGTAATAACTTTCTTGCCTGAGCAGACTAGTGCAACTACTCATTAATGATACGGCAATCGACGTCGCATTCTAGGCCCAATCCTAAAATGAGGGTCATCATGGGGCCAACATGGGAGCAAATTTGCCAAGTTGCTTGTAGCAATTGGGGCAAGTTAGTTTAGGGGGTGCGTTATCCAGGTAGGATTACTTTTGTATATATGTAATAAGTTATTTAGCTTTACCTTCGGTACATAAACTTCTTTTATCAATATATTTGTCGGCAACCTTGTTGCCCACCATAAAAAAAAAAAAAAAACTTTCTTGTCTGGAAATCTCAGATTGTTCCTGCTCTCCATGGATTATATCCAGGCCTGGGCTGATATCCGGGCCGAATATTAAGGGGCGCTGAGAAGCAGATCTGGTCGGATTATAAGGGCACGGATTCGGATTGTAGGTTTTCGGACCTGTAGCAACTTTGGCATTACAGTAAAGAGAAGCAGGATTGCTGAAGGAAGAAGAAGAAGTATCACTGGTCTGAGAATTAAGCTGCGACTCATGGCTGAATAGCATAGCCTGGAGCTCCGAGAGAGAAAGATGATCCTTAGTATTAGCGGCTACTACAAAAGAATTATACTTAGGACTCAATCCACCAAGAATCGTGACAATGCATGAGATCATCGTCACTGATTGGAGAGCTGATAAAGTCTAATTCATCCGCAATGGAACGAATTGTCCGACAATAATCGGTACAAGCGGGTGGTAGTCTGAAGAGATCGCCGGAGCTCGGCAAGTCTAGCACGAGAAGTCGCAGAAAAGGTTTGTTGAAGCATCCGTCAGAGACAATCGGAGCCAGCTGAACAGGAGTTGATCCTGCCGGTGTCAATGCGGAAGAGCCGGATTGTCCTGAAGCACACCGGTGATCATGATCTGGCGACTCGGTGGAGATTCCTCAAGAAATCAATACAAGCCATGTCCATGGATAGCAGGACAATCAGAGATTTCCAGGCAAGAAAGTTATTACGGTTTAATTTTGTGGAAATAGGAATATTGAGGATCACAATTAATCGGATCAGGGGATTGAACAGTCCAATTTATTTTCTACTAAAACTTCCTTTATATTTATAAAGTACCCAATTTACTGTAAATTAAAATGAAAAAATAATGTAGTATGTAAGGGAAAGTTTAAGTCGTCTAATAGGTTCTTTTGTGTGGATGAGGGGAGGTCTGATGTGCATTGGATCAGGTCTGGGTTCGATGGGCACATATTACATCAAATCATGCCACGATTTTGATTAACATTGGACTTCTTAAACGAATTTAATTTATCAAATTTAAACCCGATTGACTGTCGATTCATATTTAACAACATTTCATGGTTGCAACAAATAAAATTTAAATGACATGAAAATTTGTAAACATTTAATCTTAATGAAAGTAATATATTAATAATGTTTTTTTCTAGTTTTAAAAATATGTTGATATAATTTTCAAAAGCATTGTCAATATTATCAAAATATAAAATCAATTTTGGTAGGACTATAGTAAGGTTTCGGATTTGCTTGGAGAAAATTCGATAAGAAATAAAAAGTGTCAAAGTTAGATTGCAAAAACGGATATGTTTACTTACAATTAATATAAAATCAATTTTCCATACCTGCCAAAATAGCTAAGTCCTCTAATTTTGATAGGAAAAAAATAGAGCAGATAAATTGTAGGAAAAACGAAATTTTAGATGATATTTAATTAATATAAAATCAATCAAGAAAAGATGACCTGTAAAGCGTTTTACATTTTCATTGTCATTGCTTCAAGTACGGTTCAATTGTTTCACATTTTTCTTCTAAGAATTTGGACATTGAAATGTTTCATTTATAGAACTTATGATATGTGATTCAACTGATCATGTACCTTACCTCTCATTATATAGCTAAATTTTGGAATGACCAAAAGAAAAGATGGCCATAATTAGAATTAGATTTACAAAATTAGCTGAAGTTAATGACCAACAGTGACAGTTCAATTGTATTCAACATGAGTAGGTGTACAAACTCAACAACTTATGTTATACATTTAACAGTTGTTATTGTTTACAACACCAACTGTTCCTTAGTAACCATCCGTCAGTGTAGGTCTTACAAATTAATACTAGTGAATGAGATTTACACAATTCAAGATGTGTTTATAAAATATTAATACATTTAAAAGTTTATAAAATATTAATGGCATGTTGATGTGTTTATTTAGATAATTTTATATAGACTTTATAGTTGGTAATTTAATTGAAATCATACACTACTACATGCATGTTTCTTGAGTGACTCAATATCATATATGCATGAACATGCAACATAAATTCTAGTTTTGTGAGTTAATGAAGGCGCACGGAAATATGGCGTCCATTGGTCAATCTGAATCGTCGAAATTAAAGAGCATTGCATTTATTTTCTTGTAACAAAGTTTGATCAAATCTTATTTTTATTTACATATACATCCAGTTGATGAAATATTGAAACATCGAAAGGCTATAAACACTTCACGTGTTGATTGAAGCTCAAACATAATCAAATAGCAGAAATTTTATGTTGGTGATGTTCAATATTTTCCCTAGATCATTTAAAAAAAATTGGTATCACTTCATTGTAGATCCACCATCAATTATCTCATGTGAAAATCAATGGTCCACAAATATTGACATATATTGAAGTGGCAAGTAATGATAAAATTCTATCAAACTGTCAACAATGACTGTTCATTAAGAGAACTGTCGGTGTAGGTGAAAACAACATTGACGGTTCAATTAACCAACAATTGGTATAGACAAAACTATCAACACTGACTGTTATACGTCGGTGTAGGTTAAGGCAACACTGACGCTTCTTAATAAAACAATCAGTGTTGATGAACTCATCAACACTAACTATTCTTTAATATAACCATCGGTGTAGGTTATAAGTAACACAAGGTTCCCATAATAAAATGGCCAGTGTTGGTTCTCCGACAGTTGTTTACAACTGAACCGTCAGTGTTACATATTAAAATCGTCGGTGTTTGAGAGTCTGTGTAGGTTTTTTTTGTAGTAGTGTATTTTCCTGTGCGGAAGCATGTACTCCCCTTTTTATGTTAAAATTATATTTTTCTACCCTTTTTTATTATCTTTAATTCATCAAGAAAAAGTGCACTTTATATTGTAATATTAAACAGATAGCAAAAAAAGCTGTTTTTAATGATTCATTTTTTTTAACATGTTCTACTATTAGTTGGGGATTTTTTTCTATTTTTTTTACTCTCCAAGCATCATAAATAGCATAAAAATATCCTAATCCACGTATGCATAAAACTAGCAGTGCCTAGAGTCAGAAAAGTGGCACCTCGAACGGCACGGCAAGAGTGTTAGTTACCAGCTATGACTCACATGTTGCGTGCTGTAACCAGATCTCGGTAAAAGTGACATAGCACGGCACAAAAATCACATTAGTCACAACACGATACGACACGATGATGAGTCCAAATTGAACTACTAACTTTCAGTATAAATTAATATACCTTCAACCCTAATTTAGCTTACGTTCAGATCACAAGCGTATGATCCTACCGTGTACTATAATTGGGGTGTCAATCCACAGGGATAGTGTATTGGATTTCTAACACTTTTCACTAGTCTAGGTTGTTGGAGGGGTTTAAAATATGTTTGAAAATAGTTTTAAAATAGTTTAAGGTAGGGTTCAATGCCCTCAAGGTTTATGCGGTGGCGCTAATTGTGCTAAGGTTAGAATTAAATAATAAAATAAAGATTCTCTAGGGATCATGTGCTCTCTTTCTAAATTATGCAAAATATAAATTTCGACATTTATCTACCCCGCCTGCGGCACTGTCAGTACCCCGCAGGCTTATGGGGTTTCTGCTTATGTGATTTAAAAGGTTTTCCGATCTTGCAATCGGCTTTTGGACTATCAATTCTAAGTATCCTAGGTATGCAATTATCTTTCTCACACAAACACAATTGATCATTTCCTACTCTACCTTGCAATTAAATATCCCAAAAACCCAACCTAATCTAGGTATTTCCTAATATAATCTAAATGTACAATTTACGCTATCCTGCCAAGGGAGTCCATTGGGTTCTAACCCTAGTCTTTGGACCGCTACCATGAATCGTTAGCTTAGGCGCTAGTACTTACATGTTTGTCCCTCACACAATAACGCAACGACTATGAAACCTTATGGCATGCAGATTACTTTGGCATATAGTAGACAGAACTATGTATGCAAGGATACAATAAAAATGAATTTAAAATAATAAATGAAACTCAAATCAACATAAACAAAGCATAACCATATATTAAAACATAATTATGAATTCGAGTACAACCCTCACCCTAGAGATGAGAGAATTAGCTACTCTTGGCCATAGCAAAATAAAATAAATAAAATAAAGAGAACATAAATTACAACCCAATTAAAGATACATGAACCTCTGCCTCCTTAGATGACGCATTCTCGTCCTTCTTGGCTTCTGATAGCTACTCCCCTCTCTCTAAGTACTATCTAACCTAACCTAGCAATGAGAATTGCTAATCTCGATTATATGGACTTAACACAATTAAACACGCACACTAAATCTAATTACAAGAGAGATATTTATAGCCTTCCTAATTGAGAGGGGGAGTAGTGAAAGTAGTGAAGAAGGAGAAAACTTGGAGTGCACTCCAAGTTTGGATAGATGGAGCTAAAAATAGCTAAGATAACTTGGCTCTGAAGCAATCGCGTCATCCTAGAAGAATTCTGCCGAAAATAGCATCAACGGTGGAGATTTGATCGGAATCAAAACAGTCCACGGATTGAGTCCACGGATCGTGCGGCATAAGTTTATGCCGCATGCAGTATAAAGGAGGCCGCACGGCTTCCTGACTTAGCTAATTTTCTGTGAATTTCGCCATTTCGCATGTTGTGCGGTTCGTGTGAGGTGTTGCATGCTCCATGTGATGCCCTATTTTGGTGCTATCTCCAGAAATCACCTAAATATGACACTTTTGCTATGTTTTTGGCCTAAATACGCAACTTTCTTCAAAACATGCCAAAATGGCCTAAAAACACATTTGCGGTAAATAAATTAGAAAAATAGCTACTTTGCATTCGCTTTTGGCCATTTTCCTTAAGAAAAGATAATGATTTTCGCTATATGTTTTGGCTTCATCACACAACATGAAACATGGTATGGGAACCGGCACGGAACAGAATGAAGACACGAACAACACATATTTTTTTCTATCATTAGTTCAGTACAAAAATATTATTTTCTTAGCATCAATTCTTTTTTCAAACACTAGTCCAATATTTTAAAATTTCTAAGAATTGTTGCACATTTTTGAAAACTTTTATAAGTTGTTTTCGCAAAACAAATATAAATTACGAAAAAAATAGTTAATTATGATCACACACAACAAGCGTAACCGGTCACAGTATGTTTGGTCATGATATGTTAGGTACTTTGGTTACGGCACGACTTGGTCGTGACGTGTTTAAATTTAACTGTTATCTAACTCAAATATTATCTACTAACTGAAAAAATAATTTTCGAACAATTTCGGAAAAATCATTGGTGATTATGCAAAAAAATGGTTTATTAAAGCTTTTTATAACAAATTAAATACATATTAGTCATTTTCATTTAATTCTGCATCCATTTAAAATCATTCAATTATTAAAACTGCCGGTAAGTTGTGCTAGATCAAAAGCGATTCAGTGTACCATATAAACTTAATGTACTAAAATGAACTTTATAAGTAATAATGTTATACTAGAGGTGTCCGTCATGCCATCATCTCTTTTCATCTGGAGCCTAATTAAGTTGTCGTGCAGAGGGAGGCATGATAAGTCGAGAGAATCCTGGAGGCATGATTCTATTAGATTTAGTAAATCCTGGAGTGATGTCCTCCAGCTGGTTACCAGCAATACAAAAAAAAATGTTGATGTAGTAGTTTAATTATTAGTGCCGTGTTAAAGCACGATAACAATAAAATATTATGTTATACCACCTTCCGGCCTTTTTTTTTGAATTTTTAAGGATAGTGGTTGTCGTCATGTATTGATTACCAAAAGTGGGAGACTAGGTGATTAAACTATGTAGCATTTGTTAGAAGATTAGAGCAATTTTGCCTCTCATACCTCAATTTTCTACCTGTGGGGCCCGCACTCAAATAAACTTCCTACTTCTGTTCCTATCATCCGATCAAAATTGACATTGACAACTAAATTTGATCGGAATTAGTTGTCAAAATTCCACCCAAATTCAAATCAAATTTAGCAAGCCCATGGAAAAATTAATTTCTTGTACATATCTATTATTCCAATCAAATTTAAACTATGTAGATCATACTTTAATTGTTGTTTTCAGCTGCTGATTCTAACTATGAATATGGCTCTAAAATGGGCTTTAGCTGATATTGAAGAAATATCAAGCTTGAATTTTTTTTTAAAGTGTGAAATGCTAGGTCTGAAATTAGATAATATGGAAATTCATTATTATGTGCTACAAGAATCTGTCACTATCCGCGAGGGTAAAAGTTACTATTGTCAAGAGTAAGTAGACAGAAATATCTATTACCAACGAAAGTATCTGCGACAATACCAACAATACAAAGATCTTTTATTCTCATGGACAGTGACACATTCTTATAGTATATATTTTATACAACTATTCTAGGCCGTCACATGGTAAATGAATTCATATCCTTTTGAGGTTTTAGAAAAATTGAGTTCAGATCTAAACTGTCAGATATGTTTTTGGCACGAATTTTAAAGGGAGCTCATGCATTCCACCTCGAGCCAAATTGGCCTAAATTCTGATTAGACTGTGCGAATCTAAATTAAAATCTTCTATTATCTCAGAGGTTGTGGAAATGCATTTATGCAAGACATGTGATAGATAAAAGTGAAAAATAGATTAAAGGAATGGAAATGCATTAATTTGTTCCTTGGAGGGATCGATGATCATTATGATTTATGAACGGTGTTCTATACACATGTACATGTTAGCAATGTATAATCCTCCTAAAATTTGTGATTAATTAAAGAGAGATAAAATTAGAAGTTCCTTTTATTTAAGGGTGTTACATGATCGTGTCCGCAAGCGTCATATATGAATATGAGGGTATATTGACATTGTACACGGTTACCGAACCGTGTCTATATAGCACTAACATACACGGTTAATAGAAGTGAACCGTGTCAGGTCTTAAAAAAAAGACGCTGAAAATTGTGATTTCTACAAGGTCAAAATAACCGTGTACAATAACAAGGATTATATACACAGTTTCTATAAGTCATCCGTGTATAATTTTGGACACTGTACACGGTTTGTTATTTAGAACCGTGTTTGATTTCTTTCTATCCTTCGATTAATAATTGGCCAGCATTCATATATGCTAGTCATTAAAATACAATAATCAATTATACATTAATTAAATAAATAATCAACATTCACAACATACAGAAAAAAATAATCAATTATACATCTACTACTTCAAATGAGACAACAACATAACAATTAATAAACAATTCACAAGCATCAACACACAAAGTACAATTAATGCTACTAATTGTTGCTTGAGGATCGAAGTGACTTATACTTCAATTTTATATCTTGCAACTTACATGTGATGTTGTGTCTGAGAATTGAAACTTGCGTTATTGAAATTGGTGGTGTTGTCGCACCAGTCCATCCATTGATTCCATTCTGAACATTTATAAATGCTTTATCAGGGGATTCTGAACATATTTTTGGTCCATGGATTTTGAACATACTTTTTTTTTCTAACATTAGTTTAATAAAAAAAAAATTGCATCATTTTTTTTTCAAACATTATACCTTTATTGCAAAATTTCTAAGAATCGTTCCACATGTCTTAAATTTTTTTTGAATTATTTTCACTAAACAAATTTAAATTACAAAAAAATAGTTAAATATGATCAAACGTGAGAAATGTAACCGGTCATGGCACGTTTGGCCAGGATATGTTTTGAACTTTGGTTACGGCACAACTTGGTTATGGCGTGACCAAATTTAACTGTTATAACTCAAATATTATCTAACAATTGAAAATATAATTTTTAGAACAATTTTGGAAAAATTATTAGTGATTATGCAAATAAATGCTTTATTAAAACTTTTGACAACAAATTATATACATATTAGTCATTTTCATTTAATTATGAACCCATTTCAAATCACATTCAATTATTAAACTGCAAGGAGTGTCAATAGGGATTCATATTTTTTTTTACGGTTTGTGGCTTTAAATTCCTATTAATAATTTTATTGATAAAAATGTATTTTTAATGAATCAAATGATCATAATTTCTAAATCTATTTTTTTATTTTTCATAAAATACTCTAAACTACTATAATATTCTTATCCTCTCTTAATCACTCTAATACCTTAATGTTCATCTTGCTCCACGACCGGATCCGTTTCTTCCACCACCGTCGCACTCTGACGATGACCAGATCTACTCACCGTCATGTTCCAATCAAGATGTTGATCACCCAAATACTTTAATCACCATCTCGCTCCACGACATGATCCGCTTCTTCCACCACCGCAGCGCTCCGACGACAACCGGATCTATCCACTGCCGCGCTCTAACTGAGATGGGGACTATATGCTCTGAACGACAGTACTGCACTCTCGACTACGCTCGGCTCTGGGTCGTCCTCTCTCACTCATTCTCCTCTCCGTTCAAGAAGGTAGAACCGAGAGAGAGGAAGAGTGTTATGTCGGGAATGAGGACTACAAGGAGTGAAAATGATGGAGTTGGGTGGAGGGAGAGGGGAGGATGCGAAGTTATCTTATCGCTCCTAAGTTTAGAGAGATTTCTATGTAGACGCATGGCTAACTTGCTTATTAAGAAGAAAAACTGGGGCAGTTATTAAAGATGGTAATTGCCTACCAAGTATATTGAATTTGCTTTGTTTAAATATATATACTTGGTTTCTTATTATTATGCTTTATCTTCATAATTTAGATTTCAGATTAAGTTCTGAATATTTCTTCCCCTTCCAGATCAAAAGCGATTCAGTGTACCATTTAAACTTAAAATGCAATAAAATGAAACTTCATAAGTAAGGTTATATCAAAGGTGTCTCTCATGCCATCATCTCTTTTCATATGGAGCCTAATGCCATCGTCTCTCATGCAATCATCTCTTTTCATATGGTATGTTTATCTTCTTGGGTGGGAGTTTGACTGCTTAACCAGAGGTTTGAGAGAGGGAGACATGAGTGTTAAGTTGTCCTCCAGCTGGTTACCAACCAAACAAAAAAGAATGTTGATGTAGTAGTCTATTAGTACCGTGTTAAAGCACGATAACAATAAAATATTATGTTATACCCCTTCCGGCCTTCTTTTGTTGTTGTTTATTAAGGTTAGTGGGCTTGTGGTCCCGTATTGATAATCTATTCACATTTGACACCTACCGGCCTTTTAATTTAAGAGGTAAATTACAAAAAGTTGGCGACTAGATGATTAAACTATGTAGCATTTGCTAGAAGATTACAACAATTTTTCAAGTCATACCCCAATTTTCCACTACCTGTGGGGCACGCCACTACAATAATATTTCCACGAAATTCCTATCATCCGATATAGCTGAAATATTAGTTATCAAATTTCCACGCAAATTCAAATCAAATTTAGCAAGGCCAAGGAAAATTTAATTTCTTGTATCTATTATTCCAATCAAATTTAAACTATGCAGATGATACTTTAATTGTTGTTTTCAGCTGCTGATTCTAACTATGAATATGGCTCTAAAATGGCCTTTAGCCGGTTTTTAACAAATAACTGTTGGATTTATTGCCAATCTCGTTGGATTTAATGTCAACATTGTGCATATATGTAATCTAATTATGGATTGTTTACTGTCATATATGGTTGTCAATTAAAGTGATCAAATAAGGTAATAGATAATCAATATATTTATTATGATGTGGTCCATAAATGTATAGAACAATTTAGGCAAAGATCAAATCATTCATGGACTGATTCTGAGATTTGCAATTCAGAAAACTGCCATTTCAGAGGTTTGTGTGGGCCACACAGATAACAATGAGGCCGCACGGATTTTGATTGATGCGACATCACAGTTTTTGATGCAGTCGTACAAAATACCTTTTTCAAGTTGGCAGATAACTAGATAGGTTATTATATATAAGGATTGGTCCCCAAGGCACATGATAACACATAAAAACACAGAAAATGAAAAGACATTTTTCTCTTTAAAAAAATACAGTTATGTGTGACTTCTCTTCTTCTTCCACCATCGAAGAATAAAGAAGATAAATCCATTAGAAAATTTGGAGAGGATTTCTCAAGGGTCATATCTTGCTGTCTTGGAAGACTTGATCCACGAACATATGACGAAAATATGAGAAGGGCTTCTTATCATTGAAGACTTGTCTTGTGCTCACGGAGACGGCTGTTGCTCTACCAGAGCTTTGGATATTCAATGACAAACGGCATGGAATCATGTATTATGTTCTGCACTTCTGATTTATGTTTTCGGTCTCTTTGGCATAGGACGGTCCTTAGGTTAAGGTGGAGAGTTGTTTCTCCTTCCCCGGGATGTAAGTGTTTGACCCCTAGATGAGATGTAATTGTTTGATCTCTAGATAAGGCATTACTGTTTGGTCTTTATGATTCCCCAACAATAACAAGTTTGAATTTTTTTTATAAAGTGTGAAATACCAGGTCTGAAATTAGATAATATGGAAATTCATTCTTATATACTTCAAAAATATGTTACTATCCGCGAAGATTGAAAATGACTGTTGTCGAGATTAAGTAGACAAAAATATCTATTACCGACGAAAATATATGCGACAATACTGACAATACAAAGCACTTTTATCCTCATAGATAGTGACAAATTCTTATAGTATACACTTTATACAACCATTCTAGGCCGTCACATGGTAAATGAATTTATATCTCCTGTGAGGTTTTAGAAAAATTGAGTTCAGATCTAAACAGTCAGATATGTTTTTGGGACAAATTTTAAAGGGAGCTCGTGCATTCCACCTCGAGCCAGATTGGCCCGAATTCTGAATGACGGTGCAGATCTAAATTCAAATCTTCTGTTATCTCAGAGGATGTGGATTTGTCGAAAAATATCCAATCAAGTATTGGGGTCAATTTACGTTGGAATAATTATACAAAAAGTGATTTGCACAGTGTTCTAAATAGCGCGCTATAGCGTTTTCAGACCTTAAACGCTAAGCTATGGGATAAAAGTGTGTTATTTCAGCTACGACCGCTATAGCGGTAATAGCGGTTCACTATTTGCGCTACAAGCTACAAGCTATAGCGCACGCTATGCTACATAGCCTTTTATTTAAAGGTTCAAACTGAAATTTGTTTTAAGAAACAATTTTTTTCAAGGTCCAGATTGCTTTTGTTTTTATATAGAAAAAGATAGATAGTTTATGCCATGATGCTTAGGTTTTTTAATATTTAAAAATGATATATAGTTTATGCCATGATGTTTAGGTTATTTTGAATGAGAAAAGATAGATAGTTTATGATATTATTAGAGATATTTTCAATAGCAATTTGAATTTTGTACTAGTTCAATATGAATATTTTAATTCCTTGATCAATTTTGCATTACTTATCGTTATATGTGACTTTAGATAATATTGATAATTAGTAGAAATATAAAACATATTTTTTTAAACAAAACACGCTATGTAGGATAGCTTTAGCTATAGATACGCTATTCGCGATAGCTTTTGATTTAGCATTTTCACGATGACACAATAATCGCTATTTAGAACCTTAGTTTTTAATAATATTAACATGGAATGGCACAAAGTAAAGCGATAAACATATATATAATATATTACCATCCTCAAAGATAATCGGTAAGTGGTGACTCCTTGACAACAAGAATAAATTTTGTGTGCAAACTGCATGTCAAAATCAAGCTAAAGACGAACTTGAGGCATAAAAAATTTAAGACTCACCAAGCATGTGCATGCCTTTAACAAGATGAACTTGATGAGACACATCATTCCCTACTAGCAACAACTTGAAGGACGTAAGGCTGCTTGTTTGGTGTATTATGTGTTGGTTTTGCATTGGATCTCAACTCAGTTAAAAAAGAACACCCTTTTTGTATTGCATGTAATTATTATAATGTAAATATAAGCTTGTTGCACGAGAGGTTCTATATTTTACTGCCACAGAGTAATCGAACTACTCTTCTGGAACCTAGGTTTCGTGTGGCGTTTTGAAAATGAACCACCATGGTGCGGGTCTCACTTTCTCAGATGATGCTCAATTTCTCAGTATAAAAATTGTGGGAAAGTAACTGCAGCATGCTCTTCAATCATACAAGGCACGCCAGATTGAAACTTAAATGTCATGCTGTGTGTTGTGTGTGTGTCCTTGTTTGTGTGCGTGTACACGTACTGTACAGTGAGGATTGGAATTTTGAAGGAAACAAAAGGGGGGTACAAATGAATATGTACACATATGTGGAAATTGTGGTGGTAATGGCGGTCCACTTTGATCCGGCCGCATGTGAAACAGATGTGGTTCACACCAACATAAAAATACATAAATTAAAGTAGATAGCTACAGATGAACAGAGTACCGCCAAGTGATTAATTAATCGGAAATAATGGGCTATAATTGAAAATACTTAGTTGATTAGTTAGAAAAATTTTTGACGGTTTAATCACCGCCAACAACTAATCGGCCGAATAATCGGCCTAAAGTTTTTTATAACACTGCCTTATGCCTATGATTTACGCTAGAATTGAACAGCAGAAATAGCTGATTTAAATTCCCCGAATCATTTTTGTTCTTTAGTTGTTCACTTTTTATTAACTTGTATATTAACCAAAAACAGACTCAGTGAGTTTCTCACCATGATGCGCCCTTTTCGACTACAAAAAAGTTGTCATGTTGTATGTGTGAAAATTTGAACGCATTGAGAATGACCGTAATACATTTAGCTAGAAAATAAGTCCTAAGACTATTTGATATTCAAAGGTTCTAGAGTTTGAACCCCTCTCAGCACTTCACAGTCTCTGCGAAGCTTTAAAAAAAAAAAAGTTACAGTGTTATAAAAATGTGTTGGCAGTAAATTAATTAGTTGAATTGAGATTCGAGGGTCAAGTGACAAAATTAGGAAATTAAATGTAGGGTAATTTCATTTCATAAGGGCTCTAAAAAGTATTAATACACATAAAAATTACAAAATTTAATAAACCAAGTTACAAATTTTCAGTTTATAAGAGGAGCTTAGCATCCTTTTCCACCATTACCTTCCCCCTCTGTGAACAAGGTCGTATCCTCATGTATATTACATGCAGATTGAGGGCCTTTTTATGTTTTCAGTAAATAATCCGTTTTAATGACCAATAATAGGTCGGTTTCCAATTAATTAATCGGATGCATGAACAGATAATTGTGAAAAAAAAAATATAGTTTGAATTATAAATAATGATGCTATATATTGAGCGTCTAATTGGATGCTAAGACCGATTAATTGGTAATTTGTTATTACTCGGCCGCAAAATGTGCATAATTATCAAGCTTTGATATTAAACTTGGATGCTTAGCGTATGAAATCTATTAATATTTTTATGAATTATATTATCAATACATATATTCTACTATGGAGTAGGTAGGTTACTTCGTGAATTATTATAGATATATGAGGAGGGTTCCAATATCTCATGTTTTTCATACTTCATCATGCTTCATATTTTGTATTTTCATTTTCAAAGTCTAAAACAATCGATCCGAACCGCTCAACATGATATCCATATTAAAATATGCTTGGAGACCAAATTTTATAATTTTTACATTTTTTTACTATATTTTCAGATAGGTACAAAATCATTGTTTTTGAATGGTCCGAAAACAGTGATTTTGTACCTATCTTAAAAAATAGTAAAAAGTTTCATCCCTAGGCATATTTTAGTATGGATTTCATGTTGAACGGTTCGGATCGACGGTTTGGACATTGTAAACGAAGATATTAAATATGAGGTATGATGAGGTATGAAAAGCATAAGGTATTAAAACCCTCCTCTAGATATATACTCTTAATATATATTATTAAGAACTCAAATTTAAAAAAAAAACGATTAATTAATTTGTTTAACAATTAATCACTCGGTCAATACCCTCTTCCACTATACTGAAATGTTATTTTTTTCAAGACCTTAAAAATATATAGATGTCCATTAATTGGTGATACTGAAGCAAAAAATATTTCTTTTGTCTATATTACCTTTCAACAAGATGTAATTTTTTTACTTTAAAAAAAATAATTAATTTTGCCTCTTGGGAAAGTTACAGGTTTGAAATTCGAAAGGAGAAATCATTTGTGGGTATAAAATAGTTTAGTGACATGACCTCCAATCTTTAGTCAAAACAAGATGTAATTTTATATACAAGAATAGTGATATAGTATTCTTAACAATTTCTTCTATTTATCACTATGTATATCAGGTTAAGACATATATATGAGGAGCATTGATTTGAGGCATTTTATATTTTCCATTTTATAAATTATCTAGTGGATATGCTGATGCAAAGTGTGCTATCCTGCTTCCTATCACTTGGCTTAGAAAAGTGAGAGAATCAATCGATTTATCATCAAAATAACCTTTTTAAGCACTCAACAAGAAGAAGATGATAAATGTGAGAAATGGAGCACTAAAAAAGTAGCAGCCCAGATGAATTCCATCTTTAGCTTTCAAAAAGGCAAGACGGCTGCCTCCTTTTTTCCAACCCACTATGGTTATGTTACATTTTGCATTATTTTCCTCCATGCATGCATCTATGACTATGAATGATTGCGAGAGCAGAAAGTACACTAACAACCCTGATATTTTTGAGCCATCTGGACTCTGCCAGAAGGAGCCGAGTTATTGCTTTTTTTTTTTGGGTGTGTTTGGATGCAACCCCAGGAATAGTAAGAATAGCGCTAACCTAGGGTAGCGCTATTCCATCGTTTGGATGGGTTAGCAAGAACAGCGCTAAGCGCTAACTCCAGGAATAGCTCTATTCTTATAGTGATCCAAACATAGAATATTGATGAAGAATAGTCACTAACCCAAGAACAGTGCTAACCCTATGCTATTCTTGACGATCCAAACGCACCCTTATTTAATGATTTGCAGAAAGTATGATTTCGTGACTTACGTACATTAATAAGAGTCATGATTCTGAAAAAAATTAAGAATCATGGAAGAATCTATCTTTTAAGTTTAATTCCATCTTGTATTTATTAGTGAACAGTTAGTTTCTTTTAATATATATATTGTAGCTTTAACAAAATCAAATTATTTCTAACGTATTATTATGAAAAATGTTAGGGATATGTCGCGGAAGCGTCAAGGAGTAATTTTGTCAAACACGTTGGAAATATGAATCACAATTGAAAAGTAACCACAATAAGCAATCAAACACACAAAAAAAAAAAAAGACATAAGATTTTACATGGAAACTCTTACAAAAAAAAATTTTGTCAGCACAACACAAATTATCATATTAAGGAGTTTCTACAAATACAAGGAGATAATCAAACTATAGATAATTCTCCACAGACTCTCTTACATTATCATATATTAATTTATAATATTCTTAAATGTATTCGATGAATTGAAATAAGAGAGCAAGTTATAGAAATAACAAAAAAAAGAAAACACACTTCTCGTTAAGTTCTCGTGCAGAGGGAGGCCAGATCTGTCGAGAGAATCCTGGAGGCCTGATTCTATTAGTTTCAGTAAATCCTGGAGTGATGTTAGGGATGTCCCCAGGCCAGCTGGTTACCGGCCAAATAAAAAAGAATGTTGATGTCATAGTCTATTAGTACCGTGTTAAAGCAAGATAACAATAAAATATTATGTTATACCCCTTCCGGCCTTTTTTTTATTGTTTTTAAGTCACTTATTGATAATCTATTCACATTTGACACCTACCGGCCTTCTAATTTAAGAGGTAATTACCAAAAGTTGGAGACTTTATGATTAAACTATGTAGCATTTGCTAGAAGATTAGAGCAATTTTTCCTGTCATACCTCATTTTTTTACTCAAATAACTTTCCCCGAAATTCAGATCTGTACTTCCGTTTCTATCATCCGTCATGTTATCATCTCTTTTTTTCTGGAGCCTAATGCAGCAGCTTGACTTAGTTACTGGTGGTATGCTACTCTTCTTGATTGGGCGGGAGATTGATATAGTGGTCTATTAGTACCGTGTTAAAGCAGGATAACAATAAAATATTATGTTGTACCCCTTCCGGCCTTTTTTTGTTTTGTTTTTTTAAGTCGCAGTGGAGATCTAAATTCAAATATTCTGTTATCTCAGAGGACGTGGATTCGTTGGTAAATATCCAATCAAGTATCTGGCCTTCTGGGGTCTATTTAAATGGATTGAAATGCATGAAGTTGTTCCTCGGAGAGATGATCATTATGATGAACAGTGTTCTCAGTGCTATGCATATGTACATGTTAGCAATGTATAAGCCTGCTAAATATGTGATTAAAGAGATAGATAAAGTTAGATGATCCTTTTTTTGAAGGGTGTTGCTTGGTAATCAATGAACAGGTGGCATTATGTACCACTTTTTTTTTTACAAAAATAAAAGAATATATAATTTGAACTTTGCAGTGAAATAATTTCTGTTTAATATTCCTCTGAATTAAGTTCGCTAATTTGATCTCTTTCCACTTGAAAGAATTAAAAGAAGAAACAAGCGAACAAACAAAAACAGATAGAACGAATGCTACTGCTAACCCGTGTTAAATCAATGATTGATACAAAAAACCCGCTAGGTAATTTGGTTCAGTTCATTGATAATCTCCAGTCAAATTGCTAATTAAATATTTCAACTTGGGCCGAGCCGGTTGGTTGTCCGGTACCGACTTTTCCAGTTCATACAGTATGGTCATAATAACAACGATCAGAATATTTAATAATAAGTCATTCCATGATTCAAGCAACCAACAAATGCAAATGATGGGGATATATGTATATTCGCAGAATGAATATTGTTTATTTCTGGTGAGGGGACCCTCTAGCTCAGATAAGACAAGGCGACAGCATGTCAATTAATGGATTTTCTCAAGTCTTGTTTCTAGTTTTAATTTGAGAATGACATAATGAAAAATATATGGGCAATTTTCTGCTGTAATTCATACATGAACAACAGTAGATATGGATCATCATGGAAATGTATATACTCATAATATATATAGAAATATTTGTCTATTTAACAGGAAAATGACTAGCACTAGAAAAATTCCATGTGTGGTCAACTCTGATAGTCTTCTTCCACCAACTTATTTGAATCATGATAAATATGATCATAGAAGATTGCTGTTAATTAGAGATATCCTTTTACAACACTTGACAACCCAATAAAATGAGAGGCTTACACATCTTACTTCTCATATGCTTATTCTCCTTTCATCTTTCATCAAACAGCTTTGCCACAAATGAAACTGACATGTTTGCACTTCTCTCTTTCAAGTCTCTCATATCCAATAGGCCATTCGGTCCATTATCATCATGGAATGATTCTTTCCATTATTGTCAGTGGCAAGGTGTAAGGTGCGGCAACCGCCATCCCAATAGAGTAATTGCTCTCTCTCTAGGCTCATTAAATTTGTCAGGCCGTATATCACCCTATTTGGCAAATCTCACATTTGTCAAAAGTTTGAACCTTTCAGATAACCAGCTTACTGGTAACATCCCAGCAGAGTTTGGTCATTTGAGTAGATTGCAAAATCTCAATTTGAGTGCGAATAACCTTGCCGGAAATATTCCGGCAACTCTTGGTAATTGTTCCAATTTAGAATTACTTAATCTGGGACACAATAATCTCCAAGGAACCATCCCTTCCAATCTAATGAAATGTAAGAATTTGAGGACTATCAATTTGAGATCTAACTTTCTTGTGGGAGGCATACCTCCACAATTTGGTTTCCTAGAACTACTCGAAGCATTGGATCTAAGTAGTAATAATCTTACGAAATCAATACCAATCACCTTAGGCAACCTTACGCATCTATTTCTTCTATATCTTCAAGACAATAAATTAGATGGTATCATCCCGCCTTCACTCGGCCAACTACAGGCTGTCGAGGACCTTGACCTCGGTGAAAACAATTTGTCAGGCCAGATACCACATTCCATTTACAACCTCTCATCCATGGTTTCCCTGAGTTTGAGTGGAAATCAGCTTGATGGAAATCTTCCTTCAAACTTTTGTGATGCATTTCAGAGCCTACAAAATCTAATGTTGTACACAAATCAACTTAATGGTCAGATTCCAATATCCATAACCAATTGTTCAGCCTTGCTTCGGATTGATTTAAGCAAAAACAATTTCATAGGCACAATACCAGATAGTATAGGAACCTTAAGAAACCTTAAAATGCTTGGCATATTTTCAAACCAAATTAAGGCCATCGGGGACGATTGGAAATTCTTTGATTCTTTAATCAACTGCACATTTCTACAATTATTGGATCTTGGAGACAACCAACTTCACGGAATGCTCCCTCGTTCTATAGCAAATCTCTCTACTAATCTTGTCTATTTAGGAATTTACAAAAATCCAATTTCAGGAAATATTCCTGCAGAGGTAGGAAAACTAACCAACCTTGCTACCTTACAAGTATATCAAACATTTATTGAAGGCAATATCCCAGAAGAAATAGGCAATCTTTGGAATTTGGAAGGGCTAGGCCTAGACGGAAACATGTTATCAGGTGAAATCCCATCAACTTTAGGTAATCTTTCCAAGTTAAATTTTCTCCATCTTGATAACAATGCATTCACTGGGAGTATACCCGAGGGATTAAGCAATATGCAATTACTAAATACCTTGAATCTTTCACATAATAAGTTGATAGGCTTAATCCCAAAGAACCTCTTCAATCTTCCATCACTTTCTATCAGCCTTGACTTGTCAAATAACTATTTGAATGGATCAGTGCCACCAGAAATTGGTCAATTAAAAAATGTACAAAAAGTTTACCTATCAAATAACAAATTATCTGGTCAAATTCCTAGCACAATCGATGGGTGTCAACTACTTCAAATACTTCATCTTGATGGAAACCAGTTGAATGGGTCTATTCCCTTCTCATGGAGCAACATGAGAGGGTTGCAAGATCTGGATATCTCTAACAATTCTTTATCTGGTACAGTACCTGAATTTGTTGGTCAGATGAAACTTCAGAACTTGAATATTTCTTTCAACAATTTTAAGGGGGAATTGCCGAAAGATGGGGTTTTCAGGAATTCTAGTGCAGTAGACATAAGAGGAAATTCAAAGCTTTGCAGTGGAGTACCTGAAATGCATCTACCCAAATGTGTTTTAGATAAACAAAAGAAGAAGCACTATTCCAAAATGATCATTGTAATAATTTGTTGCATAGGAGGTATTATATGCTTGTGTATAACCACTTTGATAGCCCGTTTTTGTTGGAAAAAGGGATCAGTTAATAATCCCCTACCATTTGTAGCCAAAAATTTTGAGTATCAAAAAGTGTCATACAATGACATTCTCAGGGCTACGGATCATTTTTCATTGGAGAATCTAATTGGAAGAGGTACATTTGGAGATGTTTACAAAGCTCCAATGAAATTTGAGAATGTGACAACTGTCGCTGTGAAGGTACTAAATCTCAATCAGCGCGGTGCTTCTAGAAGTTTCTTCTCTGAATGTGAGGTACTAAGGAAAGTCAGACACCGAAACCTAATCAAAGTTTTAAGTTCATGCTCTAGCACAGACCACCATGCTAATGATTTTAAAGCTTTGATTTTTGAGTTCATGCCTAATGGCAGCTTGGAATCATGGTTGCATCCCAGTGCGTGTACAAATAGGCCATTTAGGAGTCTCAGCCTCATCCAAAGGCTGAATGTGGCAATCGATGTTGCGACAGCTTTGGACTATCTTCATAACCATGGGCCCGCTCCAATCGTACACTGTGATCTTAAACCTAGCAATGTGCTTTTGGATGAAGACATTACAGCACATGTGGGTGATTTCGGGCTTGCCAGATTTCTGGTTCAACCTGATTCTATGTCTTCTTTGTTGACAGGAAGTACAGCTGGACTCAGAGGTTCCATCGGTTATATTCCCCCAGGTACAAGCTTATTCTTATGAGAAATTAAATTTGTGAGCTAGTATATACTATATAGGTATACAAGTAGTTACGTACTAGCTGACAGAAGTGTGTGTTTATTTGAACTTTTTTACCCTATCATGGTATAGAAAGAATGGCTTCAACATAATCTGTATTTATTTTAACACAGCTCGTATGTTTGAATTGAGAAGGAAAAATAACACTATGTTACTGATCTTGGTGCATAATTTGTAGAAGCATATACATATGATTGTAGTTTGTTATATTTTTTAGAATATGGCATGGGAGGTCAGGCATCGGTTGAAGGAGATGCATACAGTTATGGCATTCTAGTGCTTGAGATGTTTACTGGCAGAAGCCCCACCGACGAAAGATTCAGTGACGGTTTGTGCCTCCACATGCATGTTGAGATGGCTTTCTCTGATGGTGTTACTGAGATTATCGACCATAAACTATTCCCAGTCAACAATGGTGGAGAGAATGCAAATGTAACAGAGGATGTTCATGATTGCTTGGTTTCGGTGATTCGATGCGGTCTCTTGTGCTCCAAGTTGTCTCCAAAAGAGCGCATTGGGATCGAAGAAGTTGTAAAGGAGTTAAATAGGGCTCGAGTGAAGCTGCTGAGATGAGTATGATCAATAGAGACAAATTGAAGTTCATCAGCTATGAAATTCATCTCGAGTATTAATATTAATATTATGTGGCTGTGAAGCACGTATAATGTCTATATTTGTGTGTTGAATTAATAAACTTAATTTAGTATTTTGTGAAGTATTCTAGAAAGTTAGAGAAATATCAAAGTCTAGAGTTAAAATCCAAATTGTCTTCTAATATGTAATAACCTTTAGAATTCATGAATGTTCATGAGAAATATCTAGAAAATGGATAAGGATAGGAGTAGAGATATCTAGATATTTTGTATGAGGTGTAATAGGCCTAGAATGTTCTTTGGAGTAATATAAATAGAGGTATGAGCTTTTGTAGGAAGCATGCATGTGTGTGAAATAGATACAAGCTTTGTAATAGAAGAAAATAGCCTCTTGTACTCTTGCTTTGTTATAAGAAATAGAATTGAAGTTTGTGTTCTCTCCACCAAAATTATAATTTCAATCTAACAAAGTGGTATCAGAGCCATGGCAAGTTCCTCCGTGACATCACTTGGACAAGTTCCATTACTGCACCTTACAAAGACAAACTATGAGAATTGGAGTATACAAATGAAGGCTTTACTCGGTGCGCAAGATGTGTGGGAAGTAGTCGAAGTCGGCTATGATGATCCGGGTACGACAGCCGAAATGCCGGCGAATCAATTGAAGCTTCTCAAAGAAACCATAATGAGAGATAAAACCGCACTCTATCTTCTTTTTCAAGCGGTTGATGAATCTGGTTTTGAGAAGATCGCCGGTGCGACAAGATCAAAGGAGGCGTGGCAAATTTTTGAGAAGGCATGCAAAGGTGCCGACCGAGTAAAACAAGTTCGGTTACAAACTCTTCGTGGCGAACTCGAGGCGATGAAAATGAAAGAATCTGAAGGTGTATCCGACTATATAACTAGGGTACAAAGCGTTGTTAATCAACTAAAACGAAATGGCGAGACTCTAACCGATGCAAGAGTGGTGGAGAAAATATTACGGACTTTGACTGATGACTTCGAGAATGTGGTGTGTGTGATTGAAGAGTCAAAAAACTTACAAGAAATGACCATCGACGACCTCTCAAGCTCCTTGGTGGCTCATGAGCAAAGGAAAAAGAAGAAGAACCAAGAATTGCTAGAAGAAGCGTTGCAAGCAAAAGCAACATTAAAAGAAGACAAACCGGGCAGCGGTGAACGAGGTCGAGGTCGAGGCCGTGGCTGCCGTGGAGGTCGCGGTTATCTTCCTGGTAGAGGCTGCGGTCGAGGTCAAGGCGAAAATGAAGAAAAAGAAGAGAGGTACTTCAACTACTCGCGTGGAGGAGGATGCGGTCGTGGGAGAGGCGGCCGGTCAAGTAAGGCACACATCCAATGTTATAATTGCAAGAAGTATGGTCATTATGCATCAGAGTGTTATCACAATGAGAAAAAGGTGGAGGAAAATGCAAATCGGGCTACCAAACAAGAAGCCAATGATAGTGGTATAGTGTTATTGGTGAATAAGGAAGATAGTCCCGACAATGAAAACGTGTGGTATCTCGACACGGGTGCAAGCAACCACATGTGCGGTTACAAACATATGTTTAACAAAGTTGAGGAGATATCAAATGGTCATGTCTCATTTGGAGATGCTTCTAAGGTACGGGTAGAAGGTCAGGGAGATATTTTAATTCAATTGAAGGATGAGACTCAAAAATTTATCTCAAATGTTTATTATGTCCCGGAAATGAAAACTAATATTTTGAGTTTGGGGCAATTAATGGAATTGGGTTATTCAATTTACATGAAAGGAAATACTCTTTATTGGAGAGACCAAAATAATCGGATATTAGCACAAGTTAAGATGACCAAAAATAGGATGTACAAGTTGAATTTGATTAATACACGAGCAAAGTGTTTGAAAGCATGTGTAGAAGATAAAACATGGCTATTGCATTTGAGGTTTGGGCATGTGAACTTTGGAGGTTTGAAAGAAATGGCAAGCAAGAATATGATATTTGGATTACCATCAATCAATATTCCCGACAAGATGTGTGAGGGGTGTATACTCGGGAAACATGCAAGAAGTAGCTTTCCGAAAAAGACGGACTATCGAGCAAAGAAGCCTCTTGAGTTGGTGCATACCGACATATGTGGTCCGATCAACCCAAGCTCCTTTGGTGGAAACCGGTATTTCATAACTTTTATTGATGATTTTTCTAGAAAAATATGGGTTTATTTTATAAAAGAGAAGTCAGAAGCTTTAGCCATTTTTAAGAAATTTACATTTTTTGTTGAAAAGCAAAGTGGCTATTTTATTAAGGCTTTGAGATCGGATCGAGGCGGCGAATTTACTTCAGCCGCATTTAATTCTTTTTGTGAGTCACATGGTATTTGGCGTTTCTTGACGACGCCATACACACCCCAACAAAATGGAGTCGCGGAGAGTAAGAATTGGACTATTCTTGACATGGTCCGAAGCATGTTCAAGAGTAACAACATGCCAAAAGAATTTTGGGCGGAGGCGGTGAATTGTGCCGTTTATTTGCTAAATCGGTGCAAGACAACAAGCTTGGAGAATATAACACCGCAAGAGGCATGGAGTGGTTTAAAACCAACGGTAGCACATCTAAAAGTATTCGGTAGCATTGCATATGCTCATGTACCGGATCAAAAGTGTGTGAAATTAGATGACAAGAGTTTGAAGTTGATTTTTGTTGGGTATGATGAGAGATCTAAAGCATATAAACTTTATGATCCAACTAACAAGAAGATGTGTATTAGTTGTGATGTGCAGGTAAACGAAGAAGCCATGTGGGATTGGAATTCAATGGTGGAAGTTTCTCATGAGGCGACGAAAGATGAGAAACAGATGCTGAAACACATGCCACTTACAACAACAATATCAGATGCACCCTCATTGGATGACGAGATGAGAACCTCGAAAACAAGAAGCATAAGGGACTTATACGAGACGACAAGTGAGTTGCATTTGGTGTGTCTCCTAGCTCAAGGTGACAATATCTCTTTTGAAGAGGCAATTGCAGATAGCAAGTGGCAAGCCGCTATGGATTACGAGATGCATGCAATCGAGAAAAATGACACATGGGAACTAAGTTCACTTCTTGAAGGTCACAAGCCAATTGGTGTGAAATGGGTGTACAAGAAGAAAATGAACCCGCAAGGTGAAATAGAGAAATACAAAGCAAGATTGGTGGCAAAAGGCTACAAGCAAAAAGCTGGTATCGACTATGAAGAGGTGTTTGCGCTGGTAGCTAGCTCGAATGGAGACAATTCGACTATTAATTTCAATTGCCGCACAATCTAAATGGCCTATCTTTCAAATGGATGTCATGTCGGCATTTCTCAATGGCATCTTAGAAGAGGAGGTATATGTTGAGCAACCCCCCGGGTATATTAAAGCAGGTCATTAAGGTAAAGTTTTAAAATTAAAGAAGGCGTTATATGGTTTGAAACAAGCTCCTAGAGCTTGGAATACCCGAATTGATCAATATTTTAAATCACACGGTTTTGTGCAATGCCCATATGAACATGCACTTTATGTGAAGGTTGAAAATGGAGATATGTTGATTATAGCTTTGTATGTTGATGATTTAATTTTTATGGGCAATAGTGGAAAAATGATTGATGAGTTTAAAGATCTAGGCCATGATGGGGGATTTCGAAATGACTGATTTGGGACTTATGTCCTATTTTCTCGGTCTCGAGATAAAACAAGGAAATGAAGGAATTTTTGTTTCACAAGAGGCTTATGCAAAAGAAGTTTTGAAAAGGTTTAAGATGGAAGATTGTATGCCGGTAAGCACACGATTGATTGTGGTGTGAAGTTGTCTCGGCATGACAAAGGAAAGGTGATTGATGTAACCTTATACAAGAGCCTTGTTGGTAGTTTGAGATATTTTACATGTACAAGGCCAGACATTTTATATGTTGTTGGGCTTGTAAGCCGGTATATGGAGGAGCCGAGATCAACACATTGGAAAGCCATCAAATGGATTCTCCGTTACATTCGAGGTACTCTATCTCTTGGTTTATTTTATCACTCATCCACTAATAATTTTGGAGTTTTTGGTTATTCTGATAGTGATTGGGGTGGAGACACGGATGATAGAAAGAGCACCTCGGGATTTGCATTTTACATGGGATATCAAGCAACATTCTTTCAGGATAACGAATTGATCGGTCAGAGAGTTGCAATGAGATTTGCGTTGGTGATAGGTCTCCACATTCCAATTTGTCAAATACCACCTTAGGGATTAGACTCACACTTGCTCCCAGATCACATAAAGCTCTCTTAAAATATGTTGTGCCGATGGTGCATGGTATCAAGAAGCTTCCCGGATCTTTCAACTCTACCGGTAATTTGCTTTGCACGAGTGCACTACACTCCAGATTGAGCAGAACTGTTGAGAATTCTTGGAGTCTACTTCGGTTTGAAAGAATCTCCTTCAGAAATTTAGCATACGAGGGTATGCTTGCAATTGCTTGAGTGAAGGGGATTGTGACTTGTAGTTGCTTGAGTGTCTCCATGAATCTCGCGAATTGCTGTTCCATCTTATGCTTGGCTAGCCTTGGAGGGAATGGCAGAGGTGGCTTGTAGGGTGGTGGTGAAATGTATTCAGGTTCGGGTTGTCGCTCGTCTCCACCTATGGTGTCATTCTGCTCCTCAATAGGGTCTGCCTGCAATTCGAATATGGGCGGTTCCAGTGGTTCAACTGGCGTGAGATAGATCCGACAGAGCCCAACGAGAGCCCGGTTAGGATGTCTCAGATGCCACCTTCTCCCGATTCGCATCCAGAGTGGGACTACCATAATTGGGTATTGTCCAACGTTGCGTGGCAGGCATGGTACGACGATCATGGACGTTCAGTGCAGCCTCATGTATATCATACTTCAGTATCTGTCAGGTTTTAATAAATTTCTTCATTCAGATCAAATTTAATAATTTATGTGTATGATTACAGGGTCCGGTAGAGATGCCGTCACAGCCACCACTGCGGGGTTCAATACTTCTGATATGGAATCCCTCTCGTACAGTCTCCAGGCCTACGGGATATTGGATGATGAGTTCAGCTCGGCACCGAGGGTACCCCGATATGGCACAGAGATGCCGCATGATGGAGAGGCTAGTGGTAGCGGGTCTCATACTCAGCCTGCCTTTGGAACTGAGTTCGCCGCATCTATCTTTAGTACACCTCCGCCAGTACCGACAGTCCCTACGGGTGATGCCATATGGGATACCGCCGATCAGATACTCAGGTCTGCCGATGCCCCAGATGATCCCGGGAGAGACGGAGCCTGGCCGCGCTGGCGCCGGGCGAACGCCGGAGTACCGCCTCAGCGATATTCCCCCTCTCCATTTTAGTTGTATTATTGCTAGTTTTGTACTCTTTATATTTTATATACTATTTATGTTTGGTATATTTGGATTATCCTATATTTCGGTTCTTGTGTATGTGTGCTTTTATGGTACTATTTTTATATTTTACAGATAAAAAAAATTATCATGATAATGCTAAACAGAAAATATTACAACATTAAAATAGTAGCACAACATAAAAAATAAACAGAAAAATATGTTAAACAGCAAAAATAAACTCATCAAGATTAAACCGACATTTTTATGAATATCCAAAGTTGAATAAAAAGTTTGAACACCTCTGGGGTTTCAAAAGTTTGAGCTTAGTCAGAAAACCATCATCTGGGGTTTCAAAAGTTTGAATATGAAAAGGTGATCACGCCTTGGTTGTAATTAACCAAAACAAAAGGCTGAAATTTTGTAAAAATAAATAAAATCTGAAAATAATGCAATTAAGTCAAAATTCACCCTTTATCTATCATTTTACTTTCGAAACTTATCATGTTATAAATTATTTTGAAAAAAAATTCGATTATAAATCGTAAGTCGTAAATTATAAAATGCCGTATATCATGTAGTTATAAGAGTATATGTGCTATATTGTTTTATGGCAAATTCTTCTGTGGACTAATACCCGACATTTTTATTAATATCAAGAAGTTGAATAATGCGGGTTTTAAAAAAAAAAAGAAGAGTAAACCGGCCAGAAAATGGCCGGTTTAGGGGGGGGAGTAAACCGGCCATTTGCTGGCCGGTTTGGGCATTTTTCGATATTGGATCGAATTCTGGGTATAATTAATAATTTGTATTAAACTTTGGATATTAATAAAAATGTCGGCCATTTTCCCCACCATTCTTTTTTTCCAATATAAGTTGCTAGGTTAATTTCTTTGTATGAGTAGCTATGCTTTGGCCTTTATATATAGGTCTATGATTGGCACTTGGATACCTGTGAAACTGCATTTTTGTATTAAATACTTGCGGTTCTGATCCTTATAAAAATAATAATTTATAGTTTTGGGACAATTTGTTGGTTGTGGTAATTAAGGATATTTTTTTTTTCTCTTTATGATCTGTTTTTTTTTTTTAAAGTTTTGTTTGTTGTTATTTCAATTTGTATTTGTTCAATTCAAATCAACTTGCATTCATGAATCAAGTTTGATGGGGGAAAATCAAATTTCACTAATTGTTGGTAAATCGTATTATTGGGTACAGACATACACTAGTACAAAAAAGCCCTTCATTGACCCTCAATCACCGACGGTTCTGTTATCTAAACAGTCGGTGTTGAGCAGCTTACCAACACTGACGTTTTATTAGCGGAAGCATCAGTGTTGCTCATATCCTTCACTGATGGTTCAATTAAATAACAGTCAGTGTAGAGTCACTACACTGACGGTTTTGTAAAACCGTCAGTACAAAACCGTCAGTGAAGAGCACCTACACTCACGGTTTTATTCCAACCATCAGTGTAGTTACTCAACACTGACGGTTTTTTAAAATTGTCAGTGTAGCATACCTACATTGACGGTTTTGAAAACCGTCAGTGTTGGCTACCTACATTGACGGGTTTCGAAAACCGTCAGTGTTGGCTACCTACACTGACGGGTTTCTAAAACCGTCAGTGAAGAGTACCTACACTGACGGTTCGGAAAACTGTCAGTGTTGGTTACCTACACTGATGGGTTTTTAAAACTAGGTGCTCTTCACCGACTATTTTTTGAAAACCGTCAGTGTAGGTACTCTACACTGATTGGTTTTTCAATTGAACCGTCACTGAAGGTACCAAACTCCAACTATTAATCTGTTTGTTTTTTTTGCGTTTTTTGAATTTCAGCAACCAAATTGTAATGAAAATTTTATTAGTGATATTTATGCAATATTTAATTTTATAGCATGTTTATTGCTTAATTAAATGATTTTAACACATTAAATTATATAGCATTACATGCATGTTGTTTATATGACTCATATCTTCTATATATTTATGAACTTGAAACATAAACTCTTGTTTCATGAGTTAATGAAGACACACGGGAATAAAAATTTATAACTATTTGAGGATAAAATTGCAATGCTTGTTTATTAAAATGAACATATTATATTTAAGAAGTATGATTAGTTATTTACGTGATTAGTGAAATTTAGACAATTAACATCAAATTTTGACTTTAATTTTAGAAAATATTTTGTAATGAAAATTTTATTAGTAATATTTATGTAATAATTAATGTTATAACATGCTTATTGCTTAATTAAGTGATTTTGACAAATTAAATTATATAGCATTACATACATGTTGCATATATGACTCACATCTTCTATGCTGCATGGGTGATTTTGCACTTGTCACTAAGAAGGAAATATATTTATATACAAGTGAAATAAACTATATAATTTGAGAAGAAAATGTGACAAAACAGTTTACGGGTGGAATTGAGTACCATAATTAATCAACTTTGACAATTTCCAGCAAAATGATGAAAGTTTTTTTTTTTTTTGTAAGAAGAAAAAACTTGTGAATATATTATTGTTTCTTGAACTTGGTCAACAAACATTGCAGCATAAAATTTTTGTTTTACAAAATTGTAGTGTTGCATAAAAATCAAACAGCATATATTAATTTACCATGCACTCAAAATTCCAACTTAACTATGTTACTTATGTGAAAATTACTTTAAATTCAACTTTCAGAAAGTATTTTTTAAAATTAAAAATCAGACATAATTTATGACGGCGTTCAAGTTGACCAATTATTGAACTCAACTCCTAAATTTGATCATAATTTATATATGTCTTCCTTCTTATAGATTTTATTTTAATAAAGACATGCTGCATATATATGTTTGTTGGATTTGTTTATACTTTCACTAACGCACTTGTTTTTAGAACCGTCAGTGTTCGCAGCTTCACTGACGGTTTTGTTTGGAGAACCGTCAGTGTTCATACCTTCACTGACGGATTTTTTCGGAGTCGTCAGTGTTGCCTCATTTACTGACGGGTTTTTTTGGAGCCGTCAGTGATTCATTTTCCCTGTGGTAGAGGCTGCTATGTGTTAGATGGATTTTGAAGGTTGATGTAGTCAGAAACAAACGAAACGAAAGAAAGAAATAAGGCTGCTATGTTTTTTTTGGTTTGAACATTTCATTGAACACATGTAATACATTAATTTATTTAATAAAATCAAGTTAAAACTTCAAATCTTTCAAGTTTTTACAAATACAAATTTAAATTTAATAATTACAAGATAATGCAAGAAGGGAATCCAATTAAGTAATTTGTGGATTTTACGTCCATTGAAAAATTTTAGAAGGGAATCCAATTAAGTAATTTGTGAATATTTTACAATACAATTAAGTCCTCCAAAATTTATAATATATTTTTATAGTTTGATTAGTTGTTAAGGAAATACGTACATAAATAAATAATATGATAATTTAATTTATGTTAAACAAAATAAAAATAAAAATATGTTAATTAGAAACTTAGAATTTTGTAAATTTAAATTGTAGATAGATTTCATGTTAGTCTTGAGAGGAAAGTGAAATTAATTTCACTTGTATATTTAAAAATAAATTGTTAGGGATGTATAACTATTTGAGAATAAAAATTTACGTATTGTGTATATTTTGTAAGATATTTAATAATTAAGTTTATTTGTTTAAATTAAATTTATAGATGCAATAAGTATTTTATCGTTGTAATTTACAAAAATATAAAAATAGGATTGGAATTATATTTGGTAAGACGTTCATTGTATAGTGTTTAAAAGTTTGTTAATGATGAAATGGAAAACCAAATACAATGTAAATTACTAATTAATTGTTTCATCGAAAAATTGCAATGCTTGTTTATTAGAATTTTGACTTTAATTTTGGAAAATATTTTGTAATGAAAATTTTATTAGTAATATTTATGTAATAATTAATGTTATAACATGCTTATTGCTTAATTAAGTGATTTTGACAAATTAAATTATATAGCATTACATGCATGTTGCATATATGACTCACATCTTCTATGCATGAACAAGAAACATAAACTCTTGTTTCGTGTGTTAATGAAGACGCACGGGAATATGTCGTCCGTGGGTCGATCGGAACCGTTTAAATTAAAGAGCACTGCATTTATTGTCTTGCATCGAAATTTGATCAAAATTTGTTTTTAATTACCCATCCATCTAGTTAACTGAAAATTAAAGCATCGTATGGCCATAAACACTTCGTGTTGGATCGAAGCTCATACATAATAAAACCTCTGTACTTTTATGTTGGTTACATTTAGTGTTCTCCCTTGATCAATTTAAAAGAGATCTGGAATGATTTCACTGAAGATCGACCGTTGATTTTCCGCGTGAAAATGAACGGTCCAATTCCAAATTTCCTTTTATGTTGATTTTATTGTCAATTTTTTTGTAATTTTTTATTCACTGACTGTTTTTATTGCAGAACTGTCAGTGTTGATACTTTTACTGACTGTTTTTTTTTATTTAACCGTCAGTGATTTTTTCAATTACTGACTATTTTTTTGGTTTAACCGTCAGTGATTTTTTCAATTACTGACTGTTTTTTTTATTTAACCGTCAGTGATTTTTTAATTACTGACTGTTTTTTTGGTTTAACCGTCAGTGATTTTTTTAATCACTGACTGTTTTTTTTTTTAGCGAGCCGTTAGTGATTCTCCTTCCTAAAGTTTTCGTTCCCGGTTTATAACTTTCGATCTGCCGCGAAATATTTCATTTCCCTCTTCTTTGCCAAAAAACCCTCCCAAAATTTTGAGCGAGGTTTATCTCTTTCGATCAGCCTCGCGATCTCCCAAAAACCCCGCCTTGCTGCCTCCGGCTCCGCCGAGCACCCTACTCGCCTTGCTGCCTCGCCCCGCTCCGCCTGATTCAGGGTAGTAGTTATTTATTGATTTGCTATAACACAGGCTGAGACTGAGCAGCGCCCACACAAAATTAGCTTCTATGTCCCCAAGGAGAAGGCGCAGGAAATAACAAAAGCCCTTTCGGCACGCTTGGAAGAACGGGAGGTCACTACTACAGAAAAAGAGTTTGCAGACGGACATTACCGGAAGAGCAACACGGATTTCCCTGCCGTGTATGAGCTGAGGGTGTATAAAAGGTACCCTCTATAGACACGGATATTTACCCGTGTATATCTAACGCTTTCTACACGGATTACCAAATAAACAGCCGTGAATATACACCTGCCTGTGGCGCTCTCCATGTAACCGAGCAAAACGGATATTACGTAAACGACCGTGTACGACTACTCTTTATTCACGGACAATGCAACTAAATGTCCGTGTCGGTTACTTTATCTACACGGACATTTAGTTGTATATCCGTGTCCCTCTCTTAACAAATTAATAAAAAATAAAATAATCCTTGTATCTCCGAACTCGTTCTACACGGACATTGGTCAGAACAACCGTGTCGAATTACTCTTGCTACACGGACGTTTAATTTCATATCCGTGTCCTGTCATAACTATCGTACACGGACAAATATAAAATAATCAGTGTAGACACCGAAAACGATCTACACGGGTTTTTGTTAAATAACGGTGTCAATTATTGTTTTCTACACGGACTTTTAACTTCATATCCGTGAACATTATTAACTATCATACACGGACTTTATAAAACAATATCTGTACTCATTTCTACACGGTTGTTTGTTTAACAACGGTGTGGAATTACTGTGTTTTATCACGGACGTTTAGTTTCATATCCGTGAAGTTCTCTTAACTACCATACACGGACTATATAAAAGCATCCGTGTAGCTCTCTGTGCACATACACAGGCTTTTGTTTAAAGTAGCGTTAGCTTTGACACGGACTTATAATTCACATCCGTGTAGGTATCGTAACTATACACGGACAAATATAAAATAATCATTGCTCACTCAACTCGTTCTACACGGGCTTTCGTTTAATATCCTTGTAGAATTGTCCCATTTTTTTTTCTTGATTTTTTTCATTTCTGGGCTAGCCTCCAGTTTAATTTGCTAGCCAGTTTTCCTACAAAATTCATATACCATTCTATTTTGCTAGCCAGTTTTCCAGATAATTTGACATTAAATTATGCTTGCTAAATTCATATATACACTAAATTGTTATACAAATCCATGTTCAGCATTACAATATGCAGATACAAACCATCTTGCCCAGCTACATCTTACAAACCATCGCGCCACACAGGTAATCCGTAGCCACCTTCGGAGCATTTTTCACGTTCGACGCACTAAGTACGCTGGGGTCCAGAAAAGCACAAAAGTTATGTTTGCCCTTGCAGTGAGTACTACTGATTAGCCTCCTGAAAAATTATCATATGATATTAGAATATATTCTTCAGTGCTATACACATGATATAAACAATTTTTGGTCACTAACATGAGGAAAATGGTGATGTGCCCCACGGAGAGCCATTTATCGGACCCCAAGGCATGTAGAAAGTCCTTGAAGTCGGTGAACGACAGCAGTACAACCGAGCCCTCGTGTAGAAATATCCCCGGAGGGACAGGTATGACGACTTCCTTCATGTCCTTGGGTGCCGCCATCAAG
The DNA here is from genome assembly GCA_028015225.1 of Carex myosuroides. Classification (NCBI taxonomy): domain Eukaryota; kingdom Viridiplantae; phylum Streptophyta; class Magnoliopsida; order Poales; family Cyperaceae; genus Carex; species Carex myosuroides. The sequence goes on along the minus strand of CM051470.1, from coordinate 3,669,879 downwards.
CGGTCGTGGAGATCCCGCAAATCCTTTTCTGGCAGGAGCTTGTATTCTTCCTCGGTGAGCAGACGAGGTGGAGGTCCTGCTGGTTGGACAGGAGGGTCATGGCCTGCTGGTCCGGCAGTAGGGTCAGTAACTACTGGTCCGGCCGTAGGGTCATGGCCTGCTAGTGGGGCAGTAGGGTCAGCAACTGCTGGTTGGGCATCAGTTGCTGACCCTGCTGCCGGAGCAGCAGTTGCTGACCCTGCTGCCAGAGCAGCAGTTGCTGACCCTGCTGCCGGAGCAGCAGTTGCTGACCCTGCTGCCGGAGCCGCAGTTGCTGACCCTGCTGCCGGAGCCGCAGTTGCTGACCCTGCTGCCGGAGCAGCAGTTGCTGCTCCGGCAGCATGGTCAGCAACTGTTTGGGAAGGTCCTTCTGCTTCGTCCCTCCGTACCGGTGACATCACGCCCTCCGTGCGACTACCATTATCTCCTACTGTCTGTATCGAAATTTTTTGGGTTTTTCAAGTATTTGAAAAGGAAGTGCTTTGAATGTAACAAAATAACTTGACTATTTATGCATTACCTGATCCAAAATAATCTGATTCTTGGGCCATTGCACGAATGACAGCCGGGCATCTTCGACATAGAGCATGCCATTCTCAATAATTTGGACAGGAAGAGGTACGCGCTCCCATCCCTCCACGACATTGTCAATCTGTACGGCGGCATGGCCGGGGAGTAGCTGCTCATTGTGCAGTTTGTCGGCTGCTGGATGTACCATGCCCTTAGCAACAATCAGAGGCTTACTCCCGAGCCACAGCACGAGTTCGCATGCTGTGGCGTCCTGCAATTTCATGCAAGTAGTTATTGAAATTGAAATATTGTCCAACAAGTAGTAATTGCCTTTAGAATACGAACAAGTAGTGATTACCTTTAGATGATCCAAATCGTATCCGAACGTCCCGGATGCCTGACTACTTCGCCGAACTCCCGTCGGGGTGGGAGGTGCTTGCTCGGCTGGCTGCGCCATAGCTGTCAAATCGGCACGCAACCTTGTTTCCAACTCCTCCATCTTTGCGTGGTACTCGGCGCTCACCTCCTTGCGTATCTGCGCAACTATCTCGTCTTTGTTCACTTTCGCACGAGATTTCCTTCGAGGTTTTGGTCCATTGAATACGTCCTTCCAGCCCCTGTAGACACCTACGCCCCTTACTCGACCAGGGTGTTCTGGATTCCCGAGCGCTATGGACAAGAAGTCATCTTGCCTTTCGACCGACCGGGCACCGGAATTGACCTCCTCCTCCACCTCCAACTGTGAATAGAAAAATTAGTTATAGCAAAATAATTAGTGATGTACACAAAGTTTTTAACACGCTTGAATTACACATAGTTCTAACGAACGACTCTTACCATTCTCTGAGCCACGGGTCGCAACGTGGGATGTAGTACTATCCTCCCGTCAGTGGTTACCTCGGATGAGTCAACGTCTTTGTTCAACTCCAGTATTTTAGCCCACTCCTCCCTTTTACCCTGGTAACCACCCGACCCCAACTTGTGCGGATACTTGTTCATTGCAACGATCCTCCTGCCCTCCTCCCTTTTTTTCTTCACACATCAAATTTAGTAAAAAAATTAGCCTAGCTACTATTTTCCATTTATTAAAAAGTAAACAAACCAATTAAAAAGCAAACAAAAAAATTACAAGTTGTGAGTGGAACACCATTTCAACTTCATATTAATTCAGTTATTCAAAATAAACACCATTTCACATTTAGATATGATTGGAACAACAGCAACAAAGTGTCTATTTCGGACACCATTTACCAACATAATTCAAATCGATAAAGTAAAAAAGATAATTTTGCTGAATTTACATACCTTGAACTCGTCCGTGCTCTTCATCTCCACAAACTTCTCCCACTTCTCTTGAGTCAGCCAAGTATAGAAGCCTACCGGGCTTTTACCTTGATCCATCCAATCCGTACTCAGCGTGCTTTTGAATTGCTTCCAATCTTCATTCATTATCTTCCAAGTCTTATCCTTTACCACCTGCGGGATGTCATCCGGGATGTTCTACTGAGCCTGCATTGACACCCAAATTACTGCATTTAAGTTCATGTACAATTAAAAAAAAGATGTTAACTGGTTAGGTACTTCACCTTCACAATGTTCCATCACTCGTTCTTTTGGGCTTTCGAAAAGTGATCCCATCTCTCTACCAGGATGTCTGCCTTTTGCTTCACCGTGGTGCACGCAAAATTTTTGTACTCAGCCGACCGTGTACCCTTCGCACACCCATTTTTACTGAACTCGATGTCCAGCTGCTTTGCCTCGGACGTGGACGCGCACATTGTCGGACCTCTTTTCCTTTTGGCCGAACCTGATTGGGCAGAAGCTTGGTGCTCGCCTTCTTCCATCATATCTACGTGCTCATTCTCAATCGACATGGTTCTATAAAAAAAAATAGAACTTTTTCAGTAAATACCAAAGTAAATACAATAAATACATGCAGTAAATACCAAAACTTTTATACCAAAATTTCTTCGCAATGGAGGTGTTGAGCGTTTCCCCGAGAAAGAAGAGGTAGGTTGTCGGACCGGAGAGTTGGTTGGACAGGAGAGGTGACGAAATCGAGGTGAGGTGGGGAAGAAATACTCGAAGCGGCGCGAGCTAAGTTTCGAAATGTTTGGAAAAGAATTGAAGGCGCGAGCTAAGTTATGAAAAATTTGGAAGAGCAGGCGCGTAATATGTATTGTAACCCTAGTTCTACACGGACATTTCACTTAATTCATTTGCGTTGGAACACCTTTATACACGGACATTTGATCTAAACTCCGTGTACAGAGGAGGTACAAGTTCTACACGGACTTTTTATACAATATCCGTGTAGAAAGACTCTCTCGACACCGATATTAACTTAACCACCGTGTAGAATGAGAGAGAGCTACACGGACTTTAATTAGAAAGTCCGTGTAGAAAGACCCTTTCGACACGGACTTGATTTTAACATCCGTGTCTATACCTTTTCGACACTCGTGCACGAATACCTTTCGACACGGACTTTTAATTAAACGTCCGTGTCTTTTTACAATTATACACGGACATGTAATTAAACGTCCGTGATAAAAGTATAAAAATCAGATTATTTATTTAAGTTTTGTTTAATTTGAACAATTCCACAACGGAATTCGAAAAGTTGCCTTTTTATTATTTCTAAGGAGAAGACGAAACGACTCTTCAAAATTCTATATAATCTGAGAAACCCCGATTGAGATTTGGAATGTTCAAATGGCCGTGACACCGCCCCCCTCAAGTGTGCCACGGCGAAGCCCAAGGGGGCACCCACCACCAAATGTGCCAGGGCCACGGCCCCCCTCAAACCCTCCCGAAGTCCCTCTCGAAGTCCCTGCCGAAGGTCCCGCAGTCCCTCCCGGCTTCGAAATGCCTCCTCTCTACGTGAAGAGGACATGGCCATGGCCCCCCTCAAGTGTGCCACGGCGAAGCCCAAGGGGGCACCCACCACCAAAGCCCTACGTACGTAGGGGCAATGCAGCCAGACCATTCTTCCCTTGGATTACAAGGCCAAGGCAGCCACCACCATCTAACTAGTTTAATTAAGTTTTTTTTTTTTGTTTGCTTTGTAGTTATTTTGTAGTTTTTCTTTAAATTTGTGGGACATGTATGAGGATCCTTTCTTTTGGTACGATGTATGGGGATCCTTTTTTGTGTAATATATTTTGTTCTTTAATCAACAATTTTTTTTTTACACAGTTTCTTTTTTGTTAAATACTTCATGCTATCTAAATAAATACTTTTATAGATATGAATTAGCAGCACAAAACAACAACATGCAACAATATATAAGCACTACAAAGGTTATTACTTAAAAACCTTTAATATTTAAAACTTTGATTCTAAGTAAAATACTTAATGCTGTCTAAATAATCTGATTTGAAAACATAAATTAACACTTACCTGCTATGAAGAATAAATAATTTATGGGGACTTTACAAAATAATTACAAAAGCTAGCTTTAACATAGAATAATTTCCTGAAATTGCAAATTAAAAACCCTTTTACACGGATTTTTAATTACATATCCGTGTAAGAATACCTTTCTACACGGACTTTTAATTAAACGTCCGTGTAGCTCGCTTTGCATTTCTACACAGATGTTCAGTTAAAGAGAAGGGAGTAGCTTGGGTCCGATGCCCATCGGACCTACTTTCATGTTCAACGATGATGACCGTCCGATGTAATTTAAGATATGCGCGCACGGAAACTGAAACAGATACGAACGAATATTAATCTATTCCGCATGACTTTTAAAGCAAATAGACGGTGATTAAGCCCATCGCAAGCAAATTAAACCCATCGCAAGCAAGTTCTGGCGCGAATCAATCGTTATGTACGTATGGGCATCGGACCCAACCTGCTGGGCGCGAAAGTTCTGGCGTGCACCCACTTTGAGTCCGATGGGCATCGGACCCAAGCTGCACGCTCCCCTAAAAAATACGTACATAACGATTGATTCGCGCCAGAACTTTCGCGCTATCTTTAATTTACGTGCGCACGGATCTTGAGATAGATCGGACGGTGGTAGAGCCCATCGAACTCACTTTGGGTCCAATGGGCATCGGACACAAGCTGCTCTCGTACATAACATATTAAAAGTAGGTCATCATCGTTGCAAAAAATTTTATCTGATTCGTTCGTATTTGCTTGCGATGGGTTTAATCACCGTCTATTTGCTTTAAAAGACGTGCGGAATAGATTAATATTCGTTCGTATCTGTTTCAGTTTCCGTGCGCGCATATCTTAAATTACATCGGACGGTCATCATCATTGAACATGAAAGTAGGTCCGATGGGCATCGGACCCAAGCTCCTCCTGGTTTTTTAGAGTGATTTTTGTGATAATACAAGTTAAAATTCAAAGATCTCAGATAATACAGCTTGATGGATGGGTAAATGAAGTTAAAATTCCATCAAAATTTGCTGCACTTGATTAAAGGCTGTAATCTTTGATTTGAATGGTCCCGATCAATCAACGGACCAACTATTTTTGTGCGTCTTCACAATCTCACAAGGCAAGAGTTTACCTTTCATGAAACATAAACTCTTGCCTTGTGACATTGTGAAGACGCACAAAAATAGTTGGTCCGTTGATTGATCGGGACCGTTCAAATCAAAGAGCATTGCATTTATTGTCTTCCGTGAAAGTTTGATCAAAAATTATTTTTATTTACCCATCTATCTAGTTCATTGAAGATTGAAGTATCGGATGGCCACAAACACTTCGTGCTGGATCAACCCTCATACATAATAAATTTTCCAAACTTTTATGTTGGTTACATTCAATGTTCTCCCTTGATCATTTTAAAACAGATATGGAATGATTTCATTGCAGATCGACCGTTGATTTTCCGCTTGAAAATGAACGGTCCAAAAATATTTTTACAATTTGAAGGGACATACAATGATGAAAGTTTATAAAAATAATATGTATAAGTATTATTTGGCCATATAAGATGTAAAAAAAATAACAATATATTTTTTGAATTATTTTCGTATGTACTGTTGTACATGTATTAGGTGATTAGTAAATATCATGCTTTGTTGACCGTCCGATAAATGAAGAACGGTCCTCATGTCTTCATTTAAGAGGTGGTGGGTAGATTTTCCACACTCTCTGAGGTAACATAATATTTCTGTTTAGATCTGGTTCTAGATGATGCACAAGATCCTTTAATATTTGTGCATAATAATGATTAGACGGTCGGATATAACCACAGATATTATGTTACCTTTGAGTTTACGAAAGCCCCTTCTATCCCTCCTCTCTGTGGATAAATTTTTTCGAATTTCCCTCCTTTAGCTCCCTGTCTCCCTCCCAAAAATTAAAAACAAATTTCACGAAAATTTTCGCCTAGGTTGGCTTTTCCCCGCCTCACTTTCCCTCCCATTTTTACACGGATGTTTAATTAAATGTCCGTGTAGGATACCTTTCTACACGGACTTTTAATTAAACGTCTGTGTAGCTCGCTTTGCATTTCTACATGGATGTTCAATTAAAGAGAACGGAGTAGGTCCGATGCCCATCGGACCTACTTTTATGTTCAACGATGATAACCGTCCGATCTAATTTAAGATATGCGCGCACGGAAACTGAAACAGATACGAACGAATATTAATCTATTACGCACGACTTTTAAAGAAAATAGACGGTGATTAAGCCCATCGTAAGCAAATACGAACGAATTACGAGAGCAGCTTGGGTCCGATGCCCATTGGACCCAAAGTGAGTTCGATGGGCTCTATGACCGTCCGATCTATTTCGAGATTCGTGCGCACGTAATTAAAGCAGACGCGAAAGTTCTGGCGTGATCTTAAAGCAGATCCGACGGCCATCGATCACAAAACAAAAAAGTTCTGGAGTGATCTTAAAGTAGATCGGACCTACTCTCAAGTCTTAATTTGTAACTGGAAATTAAATAATATAGAGTTCAAGAGCACAAAAAATTAAAATACTTCATATATTAATTTCAACATAGGGATAGTTACTGGATACATCATCACTTAATACAAAACAAAAACATAAAATATATAACAAACATAAGTATCTATCCCTAATTAAAAAACTATTCTTTCTCACTAATTGCCTCCCCTTTTTAATTTTAACATCCGTGTCTGTTACCAAACAGTCATAGCGATCATTTCCGAATTTAGAAATACAACTCCACAGCAAGCGATTTCTCCAAATGCTCAACCAACCTCTCCCAACTCAGATTTCTCCCTCCTCTGAAGGCAGAACAAGCACATGCAGCCTCCCGGGAGAAGTTCTTCAATCTGAGTTAGAGAGGAAGGTCGAGCATTTGGAGAAATCGCAACGAGGGTACTCGGCCTTCGAGAAATAGATAGGTGAGATTGGCAAAGGACTCGAAGCGGCGCGAGCCATGTCATGTATTATATTGTTACCCTGTTTCTACTTGATCAAAACGGCGCCGGAAGGAGATTGCCTTTTATACCAAATTTTTCCATTTTTCTACACGGATTTTACCTTTAACAATCCGTGTAGCTCCCATTCCCCATTAAACCCTAAACCCTATACCCACGGACGTTTACTCTAACATCCGTGTTTGATTACATTTTTACATGGACCTTTATTAAAAAGCCGTGTAGCTCTCCTCATTTTGTGTGGATTTTAGTGAAATAATCCGTGTACGGTACTATTCTCCTCACGTATTATTAAATAAAAGGCCGTGTGTGAAGTAATTGACAACATTGCGTGGTTTAACTTGTTATTTTTTATATTATTTGAAAGTGATAATAAATAAGTATACGTATTATTTGAACTCGAAATGTGTGAAACGCCAATATTTTTTTACTGAAATTTAATATTTCAACTAATTTTCAAATCCTAATAGAACTATATTAACTGGAAATATTATTTTACTAATATTTAATATGTGAACTAATATGTAAAAACATTTATGTTGTTTTGAAATAGAAATATTTTAACTAGAATATTATTTAAAAGTTGTTTCCAAACAAGATAATTAAAAAGTTATTTTCTAAACAAAATAAATATTAAACATCTGCCCTTTTTTTTCTTTTTCTCTTTTTTTTCACTGATTTCACATTACATTCGGCCCATATTCCTTCATTGTGGTCGGATCGCAAATAGTTTGCTTCGTCTTGTTCTTCAATTGAGGCTACCTCAGTTTGCACGTCGGTACAAAATGGAGGTATTTCGTCGAACTGGTCATACTTTTCTTCGTCGACGACGTTTTGTACCCCAACAATTCTTCTTTTCCCAGATAGGACGATGCTCCACCTATTATCACTCGGGTCAGTGACATAAAAGACTTGGGTTACTTGCTTGGCGAGTATAAACGGATCATCAACATACCCAACTTTATTAAAATCAACGAGTGTGAACCCGTCGTTATCAACTTTAACACCCCGGTCTTCGACCCATTGACACCGAAACAAGGGAATGCTAAGGTCAGGACTGTAAATGAGCTCCCAAATTTCCTCAATAACGCCATAATACGACTTTGATGCTATTACGGGCCGGGAATCTCCGGATCTACTGAATTCTTGAGACGTCGCCACCAACGTCACCCCACTATTTTGCATCGTGCTCTTATCACTTTGGGATTTAGTGTAAAATGTATATCCGTTAATTTCGTATCCTTGGAATGTTCTAACAACAATTCGGGGTCCTTCGCCCAGCAGTCGAACAATTTCATTTACGGGCCCCCTATCGGGGTGTGACTGCACCCTTTCTCTCAGCCATCCTACAAATGAACGATTATGCTCGTTGGTAAGCCACTTCTGACTTCTCGTGTAGTACTCTTGTTGAAGGATTGTCATGTGCTCATCTATATAGGGAGCAACATCTGTCATGTGCTGTAGTACCAAAAAATGTGCCTTCTGTAGTTCATCTCTATCAGCAACTACGGCTTTCAACCCAATTGTCCCGACTCCTTGGAGCCTTCCCTCATATCGAGACTTTGGAACGCCAATAGGACAGACACCAGTCATGTAGTTGGTGCAAAAATCAATCACCTCTTCTGTGGAATATCCTTCTACAATGCTACCTTCGGGTCGATGTCGGTTCCTTACGTATTTTTTCAAAATTCCCATGTATCTCTCGAATGGATACATATACCGCAGGAACACAGGACCACAGATCTTGATTTCTCTCACTAGATGAACAACAAGGTGAACCATAACATCGAAAAAAGATGGCGGAAAATACATCTCAAGTTGGCAAAGAGTAGCGACGACTTCCACCTCCAAAGAGTCCAGTATTAGAGGGTCTATCACTTTGGAATTTATTGTATTGAAGAAAAAACAAAGCTTCGTAATGGTTTGACGAACGGGCTTTGGTAAAACCCCCCTAATTGCAACAGGAATCATATGTGTCAATAAAACATGACAGTCGTGAGATTTCAGACCGACCAGTTTCAGGTCCTTCATCGACACCAGCTTCTTAATATTCGAAGAATACCCTGATGGGACCTTAATACTACGGAGGCATTCACAAAAGCTTGTTTTCTCTTTCTTCGACATTGTGCACATTGCGGGGGGTAGGTATGTGCGCTTCCCTTTCTCCTGCGGTGCAAGCTCGGGTCGTATTCCCATTTCTACCATGTCTTTTCGAACTTTGATACCATCTTTAGTCTTCCCCGGAATGTTCAATAATAAACCAGTCAAACTGTCGCAGATGTTTTTTTCAACATGCATGACATCTATGCAATGTCTCACTTCTAAATATTCCCAGTAAGGTAGGGCCCAAAATATGGACTTCTTTTTCCAAATATTCTTCGGCGGTTTTGTGACACACTTTCCAAACACAACATCAAGGTTTTTAACACGCTCGAAGACACCCTTCCCATCTAATGGACGACGGGCCACTCCAAGCTCAACTTTCCCGTTGAATGCCTTCTTCTTCTTACGATATGGGTGATTAATTGGAAGAAACCTACGGTGCCCCATAAATACATTCTTTTGACAGTTCTTCAACCTCAGCACCTGCGTATCATCTTCACAAATAGGGCATGCTTTTGCTCCTTTACAAGTGTAACCCGACAAATTCCCGTACGCGGGGAAATCATTTACGGTGCAAAACACCATGGCCCGCAAGTTAAAGGTCTCTTTCATGTACGCATCCCACACCGAGACGCCATCACGCCACAATTTTTGGAGGTCCTCAATTAATGGTGCGAGATATACATCTATGTCATTTCCGGGTTGTCTGGGTCCTTGGATTAGTAATGACATCATTATATACCTGCGTTTCATGCACAACCAAGGAGGAAGATTGTAGATGGCTAACAGAACTGGCCAAGTACTGTGCCGACTGCTCATGCTTCCAAACGGACTCATTCCATCTGTGCTCACCACAATGCTGAGGTTTCTTACCTCGGAACTAAAATCTTTGAAATGTCTATCAAAATTTCTCCACTGAGGAGAATCAGCCGGGTGTCTTAGTTTACCGTCCTTTTTGCGCCCTTCTTCATGCCAACGCAATAACTTCGCATCTTTGGGATTTGCAAATAACCGTTTGAATCTCGGTATTATCGGCAAATACCACAACACCTTAGCCGGAGGCCGGCCCTTTTTGCCGTCGTCACAATCAGTAGTGCCCTGGTCCTTACGTTTATACCGAGAAACACCGCACTTAGGACAAACATGCATGGCCTCGTACTCATTACGGTACAATACACAGTCATTCGGACATGCATGTATTCTTTCGATCTTCAAACCCACTGGACATATCAATTTTTTCGCCTGATATATTGTACGGGGCAACTCGTTGTTATCTGGGAGCATTTCTCCTAAAAGCTTTAATAAGGACGTGAAACTCTTATCGCTCCAACCATTTTCTGCTTTCAAGTTAAATAATTTCAACACAGCTGACAGTTTCATAAATTTGGTACACCCGGGATACAACGGCTTTTTGGATTCATTAGACAAATATTGAAATTTATCATATTTTTTATCAGTAATTTCATCTTCCACATCATGTAACATGTCCTCCAGATTATCAATATACTCGTGTACTACATTTTCATCGATTTCCGTCTGCAGCTCATCATCGTCGTTGCGATCAAGTTCAACATTATCAAAATTTTCGACATTCAAATCATCATCACTGAAATCAAGTTCAAAATTATCCAAAATTTCTACATTCTCATCGCTCTCTTCACAACGGTTAGAATTCTTATTGGTACAACTACTTTCCCCAAATTCCTCACCATGCATGAACCAACATGTATATCTTTTCTTAAATCCACGACAAATCAGATGAGCTCTAATTTCTTCGGAGTCCCCAAATCTTAAAACAAATTACAATCTCTACAAGGACACAAAATGTCGGCTTCCTTCCTCTTCGCTCTATACCTCTCAGCGAATTTTATGAACTCATCAACGCGACCCAAATATTCTTCACTGTCACGTCGCAATTCATACATCCAACTTCGATCCATCTGCAAATTAAATTAAAAAAATGATTTCAATTAATAATGGTGAACATGTAAATTGGTACCAAATTCTAGGCTTACAAAGGACCGGTTTACAATCCTAACCCACTCTTTGAATATTAGGTCCCATATGTGAACACATATTAGCGAGATTTAATTAGTATTTGAGAAAAATTCGGCAGCATTTCCCCTTAACTCCCCAAGTATGCGTAAAAACCACATACTCGTAGGAGCATTAAGGGAAAATACCGTCGAACTTTCCTCAATTACTAATTAAATCCCGCTAATATGTGTTCACATCCTAAATGAGACCCAATATTCAAAGAGCAGTCCCAAAACGGGGACTATCCAAAATTAATCCCTATTGGATTAATTTTGGACGGGCAAGGACCTAAAAGCATCAGTAGGGGTCGGTTATTGGACAACAATACACTACTTACACATAATCGATCTAAATAAGTACAAATAAGTAACATAAAATTAGAGGAAGAAAAGGAAAATATATATATATATACACTAACCTTAGAAAGATAGAGAGGAGAAAATACAAACTTCAAAGATCTTAGTAAAATACCAGCTGCTGGCCTTTGCAGAAATCGGATCAGCGCATTCAATACAGAGAGAGAGACAGTATTAATTACTTGATAAAAAAAAACGGCGCTGGAAGGAGAAGGCCTTTTATACCAAAACCCTACAAAGACTTTTCTATACGGATCTTATGTTAAGAAATCCGTGTAGCTCTCTCACAAATCATACACGGCTATTTGTATTTAAGAACCGTGTTTATAATGCTAGCCTCTTCTATGAAAATTTATAAAAATCCGGGTTATGTAAGATAGGAGAATGCGTTTGTACACGGATTTTCAAGAAACAACCGTATACATTTACTTTTTACACGGATCTTTCGTTAAGAAATCCGTGTAGCTCTCTAACAAATCATACACGGCTATTTGTACTTAAGAACCGTGTATAATGGTAGCTAATTTCGTTTAGGTTATCTTTTAATTTTGCAAATTCGGGCAGCAAATCCCATTGTTTAGGGATGCTAAAAATTATTATGGAAATTTATAATTCATTGATGAATAGAATTAAAGTTTTCGTGTCCTATATATTTTTTGGTTTTTTTTATTTATTTATGGGCTAGTCTTTTTCTACACGGATTTAAAAAAAAAAAAAATTCCTTGTAGCTATTTCGTACACGGATATTCAACTAATATCCGTGACAATTACTATTTGGACACGGTTTTAAGTTTAATATCCGTGTATGTTATCCTATATATTTTTCAATTAACAATTTTTTTCTGGGCTAGCCCTCCAGTTTTGCTAGCCAGTTTGCTACAAAATTCAATATTGAGTTTACCCCCAGTTTTTCAGATAATTTGACATCCAGTTTTCCAATTACAGCACAAAAATTATACTTAGCATTACAAAATTCATATTTAGCATTACAAATCCATGTTCAGCAATTACAAAATTCATAAATTCATCTCCTTATTTACAATTACAGCACAAAAAATTACTAAATTCTCTATATTTTATTTAATTACAAGAACATGCTTTATATTTGAAACACAAAATCGGTGGATGGCATACAAACCGGTCAATTAATAAGGGTAAACTAAAAATTCATGTACACTAAATTATACAAATCCATATTGAGTATTACAAAATTTAAATTGAAACATTATACAAATCCATATTGAGCATATATTACACAAATCCATACTGGGTAGACATATCCTTCTTCCTGAGACTCGATCCCATAGTGATTTCATATATAAACTTAAGGTTTACATTTGGTGCCAGTAGCCAGGGTTTACAGAGGGTAATATGAAGATATACATGTTTTAATAAAGAAAGAGTCAAGTAAAAAGTTGGATGAAGGACCTTGGAAAAAAAGGGAAGAGGTGGATGAAGGACCTTCTGAGCCGGATGAAGAGTCGAATGAAGAGTCGGACACAATCTTGTCAGTCTGACAAGATTGTGCCCGACTCCTCATTCGGCTCTTCATCCAGCTCTGAAGGTCCTTCATCCCACCTCTTCGATCCCTTTTTTTCCAAGGTCCTTCATCCAACTTTTTACTCAACTCTTTCTTTATTAAAACATGTATATCTTCATATTACCCTCTGTAAACCCTGGCTACTGGCACCAAAAGCGAAGAGCCATCGTTGCTCACCTGAATGTGACATGGTTCTACAAAAAACAACATTATTAGAAACAAGCACAATTATACATGCATTAGTAAAATAATCACTAAAATAACTATTATACATCCATCACTGTATTATACATGCATTAGTTGATTATACATCCATCACTGTATTATACATGCATAAGCGATCTGACATAATTGATAAACCTAAATCAAAATTCCAATTATTAACCGTGAAATGATTATCAAAGTTGATCAAAAGCGATATGTAAAGTGACCGGTCTTTCTCTCTTCCTAAGGTTATACAGGAGAACCTACAATTTACCTATGAATTGAAAAAACTCTAACCTTTCCGTTTGTTGAATTACTTGATCAAAACGGCGCTGGAAGGAGAAGGCCTTTTATACGGCGCGGGAAGGAGAAGGCCTTTTATACCAAAACCCTACACTTTTCTACACGGATTTATACTTAACAAAACCGTGTACAATGTGCAGTGTATAAAATTGGCAAAACCGTGTATCGATAATCAAAACCCTACAATAACCTTTCTCCACAGATTATTATGTGAACAACCGTGTAGCTCTGTCAAAGGTTTCTACACTGTTATTTAAACAAAAATCCGTGTGCATTTTACATATTTCTACACGGTTCTCTTCATAAATATCCGTGTAGCTCTGACATAGCTATCTACACTGTTAGTTAAACAATAATCCGTTTACAATTCCTGATAAACGTCCGTGTAGCTCTCTCAAGGCTTTCTTCACTGATTCTTTAATAAATATCCGTGTAATAGATCCCACAGATATTTCGGGCTTCCAAAAAATTACAATAGCACACGGTTTTTGTATAAAATTGTCAAATCCGTATACAATGTGCCGTGTACAATGACCATTTCTGTAGTAGTGGGTATGGTTAACTATTCACAAATGATCTGTATTACATTTCATATATTCCGGAATCGTGCTTTTGCTTATGTGTCGAACAAATGTGCTTATCCCAATTAGCTTGGAGGATAAATTTAATTAAGACATAAGTCGAGATTGTGTGATTTGCAAAGATTGGTACACATCCAAATTTAATTTGAAATATTTTAATGTCACTTATGTGAAATTATCCTTTCTTTTGTTATTATTGATTTGTTTGTTATTTATCGTTTGGGACAGTTGGATGTGAAAATCATCTATAGTGGTGGAATGGATCTCGACTTGTTGCCACAAGGTGCAGGAAAAGGACAGGCTCTTGCCTATCTGCTGAAGAAATTCAACTCAATTGGGAAACCTCCAAAGAACACACTTGTGCGGTGATTCTGGCAACGATGCAGAATTGTTTAGCATTGAAGGTGTCTATGGTGTCATGGTAAGTGTAAAATAAAGTGATCATGCTTCCTTTTTCCAAACCAAGATGTAGTACCAATTGTTTCATGCAGAGTCCTTCAGAATTTTGGATTGCCTTGGCATGTACCAGCTGGTATGGCATCTGTACTGGTTATATCAAGCCATTTTGTTTCTCCTTTATTATTATTTTTTTGTTGGCTTGTGTTTATATGTCAAACTTTTACATCTGAAGGTTAGTTCAGCTAAATTGACTCATATTTGGGCTTATTAAGGCATTGTTGAAGTTTTACTATTAGAAGAGTTAATATTTTACATCTGAAGAGTTAATCTGACCTGAGGCATCATTACTGAATCGACGTTTAGTTGAGATTTTACTATTGGAAGGCTTAATCTTGGTTAACTGCAGAATTGGTGGTGCTACCATACCATTGGTACAAAATATCAAAATATAATTGCACCCAAAAGCACCAACAGTGAAGCATGAAAAAACTCATCAGTATGTAATATTGTTGAAGTGGACTCCAATCCTAATCCATCATGTCAATTTGGAACAACTATTTCACAGCAATGCATGTAGCCTCTCTTACGATGATGGTCATGAGGTATTTTCTCTCACTTTAATTTTGTAAATTGGTTGGCTGAAAAAAGGTGACAAGTAGCAGTAAAAGTTCATCTATTTTTTTCATGAAATAAGGCTCACAACAACGTGAGGCGGCAAGATTTTTTCATCTATTTTTTTCTTTGGGTTAAACTGCAAAAATGGGGACACTGGTTAGTGTTAAACTGTACTGCTTTCTTAATTGAACTTTTTAGAAATAGATTAAAAAATCATGTGACCTAAGAATTTTTCCATTTATTTTTCCTCTGGATTAAACTCTGAAAATGGGGACACTGCTTAGTGTTAAACTTTGAAATATTATTAGTGTACTTTTTTTTTGCATGCATCATTTTTCGGATTAAACTGAGCAAACTGGTCTGCTTCGGATTGATTTCCATAATTAAAACTGAAGGCACTCCAAACTGATATTTAAATCTGGAATAGCGAATTAGAATTAACATATTCACTGAATCTGTATCTTACAATCAACTTTTTTCCTGCATTGGCAATCATGCAGAAAATCCAGTGCTTTCTCATTTATGTTAACTTTTACTGTTACTTGCCGCTAGAGGTTCTAAACTGTGTTTTGATGTTATTTGAATATCTTTTCTTTTTAAACTATATTACAAATCTTACTTGGCATCATCTGCCAATATTTAAAAAAAAATGTGATGCTAATTAACATGTCTGTAATTCTTCATCTACTAATACTTACATGTTCTTTTCTGTTTTGTTCTTTTGCAGTTTCAAACTCAATATAGTTTTGTCCATGCACAGGTGGATGACATTCTAAAAAGAAGCTTTCATCTCTTCTTCATAATTAATAGAAATTGTGGTATTGTTCTCCTCTTCCTTTTTTTGTCAACAATTGTTATAAACAGTCGATGACAATTCAATTTGACTAACATTCATACATCACAATGTCAGTGTGTTGGTTTCATACTTTTTAAATAGCTTTGTTTCTTACTTTATGGTAATTAATCCTAACTGACTCATCACCAATACCTCTTTATGCACTGATTTTTTCTAATCTTTTGCTATTTTCTTCTATGGCAGTTTCACCATCTACCGTCACCTATTGACACACAACACCTTCATTTTTCTACAGTTAGTAAGGTATCCCTCTAATTAAATTTTAACAAAAATTTTGTTTGCTTTTTGATGATTAATATTTGTACATGCAAATTGAATATATTTTTTCTAATTTACCCTTTGAGATGTGTAAGAACTATTTTTTTGTTCAAACACTAAAGTAGATCATTATAAATTATCTGCTACCTTGAGATGTTTTTATTTTGGAATGTTTACATTCAAAGAAGATTTAGTTGTCTAATAATGAAATCCTTAGAATCAAACAAAAATTCCCGATTAATATATGGATCAAACTTTAATTATATATATTATAAAAATAAGTATACTAAAATTAAATATTAAATAGTTTTGACAAGGTTTATTCACCTTATTACTCATTCTATCTATTAAATGTATTTTGCTTCATATCATTTCGATGCGTGCCATTGATAAATTATAAGCAAACTTTCACTCAACGCCAACTAACAAACTTTTAAATTTTTGCAGCACTGAAAATGGCAAAGGAAAGGAAAAAGGAAAGCAAGAATAACAACACTACCTTCACAAAAACAATGTCACATCTTTTATGTACTGTAAATATTATTTTACTTCCTATCACCAGTAGTCAGGTTGCCTTTTTGGTTAAGCTAGGAACTATTTTGGTAAAAAACTGTGTTTGCAAGTATAACCACTAAGGGATAACAAGCTTTTGCAGAGCTGCTGCCCCTCTTCCAAGCACGGCACAGAAAGGAACAGTACCTTTGTAACTTTTACACTAATCTATAGCTTCTGTGAAACTTCCGTGTACAGCTTTTACCTTAATGTAATTAAACTATTGACTTTTGTACCATATTACCCATATTGCATATTCAACTAGCCTCGACTGTTGCCGAAGCAACGCGAGGCGCACTGCTAGTATATTATGTTGTGTGTTTTTCGTGAATGAATATATGTTGTCTAAATTATTTGTATGATATTTTGTTTAACGTCGTTGAATAATAATATATGGCTAGCAAAAATATGGAGGCTAGCCCAAATACAAACAGAACCATGCCAAATTTTAATATTTTTACTGACGTTTTTAATACCAACACTGACGGTTTTCAAGTCGTCAGTGTTGGTGCTCAACAGTGACGCTTCAAGAACCGTCAGTGTTGAGCACCAACATTGACGCCTGAAAAACCGTCAGTGTTGAGCACCAACACTGACGCCTGAAAAACCGTCAGTATTGGTGTTCAACACTGACGGTTTTTTATAAACCGTCAGTGTTGAACACCTACACTGACCGGTTTTTACCCGTCAGTAAAGGTAACCTGTACTTACGCCGGCTTTGCTGGCGCCTCCATAAGCGTCGGTGTAGGGGTTTTTCAACCGTCGGTGAAGAGTTTTTTTGTACTAGTGATAATAATATAGAAATAAAATGAAATAAGCATAGGTATATCAAATGTGATTAATATATGTTTAATTTTAAGTGTTATTTATTTCAAGTATATATGGGCAAATTGTCTGGAATAAAATTGACAAAAACTATGTGCCCTGATGCATGATCCTAACACGTGCCAAGGCATGTGATATTTTTTATCTCTATTATTTTATGTTGTATGCTACTTCATTCTTCAAGTTCAATGCATCTGATTTTATGTTTTTTTTTCTTGGTTAAAGGTTTTATTTGCCACAAATCTAAGTTATTTTTGCTTAATTGGGGATGCTTATGATGCAACAAAAGTACTGTCAGGCTTCATTTCTCAAGATCAAATTTCGTTTTCACCCACTATCCACGTGCAACAGTTGTCACGTTCTCAAACATATCACATTGCTACTATAAGAATATACTTTGCCGTCGGGCGAAATCGCTATCCACAATCAGATTCCGCACCGATGACTATCGCCCCGATAAGAAAGGTGTATACATATGCCATCGGCTAGAACCGATGGCGTTCAGCTCCAACGCCATCGGTTGGAAATAAGGACAGATGGGAATAATAGTTTTTTGGTCCTTAAATTAGTCGTTTAATATAGAAACCCCATCGGATCTACTTTGGTAATGAACCGATGGCGATCCTACATACGGTGTTCGATATTTGACGCCGTTGATCCTTCAATGCTATCTCTTGCGTTGTTCAACCGATGGCATATGTCACTTACACCATCTATTTTACTGTGTTGCCATATGTTACTAAATTTGAGCCGTTGGTAATTTATGTGAATATATATACATATACATATATATATATAGGATTTTGCTAATATGCTACGCGTAGCATAGAGCCTCTCCGTGCTACGGCTCATTTTTTGAGTTTTCAAAATCCTAACGGTCCATCTGAACCGTTCAACATGATCTCCATATTAATATGTACTTGAAAACCAAATTTTACATTTTTTAGAATTTTTTTACTATTTATTAAGCCACTTTGAAAATCGCTGATCCAATGGTCCAGCAGATTTTACTGTTGTGTACAAATTAGTGTTTTTTCAAAGTGGCTTAATAAATAGTAAAAAAATTCTAAAAAATGTAAAATTTGGTTTGCAAGTACATATTAATATGGAGATCATGTTGAATGGTTCGGATCGACCGTTAGGATTTTGAAAAATCAAAAAGTGAGCCGTAGCACGGAGTGCTCTATGCTACGCGTAGCACGGTAGCATTGTCCTATATATATATATACACATATACATATACATATACATATATAGAGATGGGCTATTGTACTTCGTGAAGTAAAACCCCCGTTTACTTCACGCTCATATTTTTATTTTGAAAATCCAAACAACCGATCCGAACCGTTCAACATGTTCTAAATATTGAAATGTGCTTGGAGACTAAATTTTACATTTTTGGAATTTTTTTACTATTTATTAAGCCACTTTGAAAATCGCTGATCCACTGTGAACAGTAAAAAAACAGTAAAATTTTCTGGACCACCGGATCAGCGATTTTCAAAGTGGCTTAATAAATAGTAAACAAATTCCAAAAAATGTAAAATTTGGTCTCCAAGAATATTTCAATATTTAGAACATGTTGAACGGTTCGGATCGATTGTTTGGATTTTCAAAATGACAAAATATGGCCCGAAGTAAACGGGGGTTTTACTTCGCGAAGTACAATAGCCCATCTCTCTCTCTATATATATATATATAGTGCTTGGCTACTATGCTTATATAAGCATATGCCCACATATGCTTAAATGAGCATTTTTGCGTTTCCAATGTTCAAATGGTCGATCCGACCGTTCATCTTATTCTCCATATTAATATGTGCTTGGAGACTAAATTTTACATTTTTCTGAATTTTTTTACTATTTATTAAGCCACTTTGAAAGTTTATGATCTGGTGGTCCAGAATTTTGGAAACACTGTTTTACTGTTCATCCAGATCAGCAATTTTCAAAGTGGCTTAATAAATAGTAAAAAAATTCAGAAAAATGTAAAATTTAGTCTCCAAGAACATATTAATATGGAGAACAAGATGAACGGTCGGATCGACCATTTGAACATTGGAAACGCAAAAATGAGTTATAAGCATATGTGGGCATATGCTTATATAAGAATAGTAGCCAGCCTCTATATATATATATATATATATATATATGTTTTTATTAGGGTCTAGCCTCTGTATGTATATATTATCCATCCAGTTATATTAAATACCAACCAATAATATAAAACCATGCAAGCTAATATGAATAGACAATTAATATAAACAAAAATAACTAATCTGTATCATATATATAATTAACTTGCAAGTTGTATTCAAATCATACAAGAGTAGTTACAAAATTAAGGACTCCCAGAGATATCACTGATAACAAAATCCATCATGGGGTTGCTTTTCCTAAACAGACACAGATTAATCATCATGATCGCAGATAACAAAATTCAAAACGGAGTTGCTTTACCTAAACAGACACAGATTAATTAATCATCATCAGAAGGTGAATAATCTGTGCCCTCAGGTGTTGCAATGTAAGAACTTGTCAGTAACATATATATGAGTGAAAGAGATGTTACTATTTAATTTATGTAATGCTCGTATGGTTGTACCTTGCAAGTTGTAAAATCGGACCTCTCGTGCTTCCTCCTCTATAGAATATAAATATATAACATCCAATATACCATAAATTATTCATATCAAACGTAATTTACTAAATAAGGGACAGAACAAGTATAGCTAAACTTGTGGCGAAGGGAAGTTCACCTGTCGGCAGCTTGAGTGTTTTGCTGCGGCGTTCAGTCTCTGCATCCTTCCCTACAGTCTACCTTTGTGCTTCATCAAACTCGTTCAGTACAGGAGTGACCAATAGGTTGACCAAATAGGAAATACATCGGTGAGCCTCATCAAATGGTCCTCTCTCAGAATGATCTCCTTCACTACTAGTAGCTGGAGCTTTACCTGAAATTAGAACAAAATACAAGTGCATGCATTATTAAGTAACAATGAATATTTTTACTAAAATTAAAACAAAATACAAATGTTTGGCTTTACTACCTTTTGGAGATGCAGCCTTGGTTTTTTCCTCCAATATCATGTTGAAGTTCTCCATATCAGGCACTAAAAAATCAATAATTAACAAGCATTACCATACTGTTATAATTTAGATGAACAAATGATTGACTTTTCCACCGTGAGAAGGAGATATACATGCCAGAAATGAAGCAATTCACATGTGAAGTCCAGATGTAGGTTATCAACTATATCACATCACCCGTCTTGATAGATGAGCTCCGAAGACAACGGCTCATCTTGATAGATAAGCGATCTGATATAATTGATAAAACTAAATCAAAATTCCAATTGTTAACTATTAATGATTGTCAAAATTTATCATAAGCGATCTGTAAATCAACATGCACCAAACCACGCACCGGTCTTGTCACACCCCGCGGCCCAATGAGACGCGACAGGTGCTCTCCTGCCGTAGACATACGGTTGCCCGTATGCCTACTAGGCAATTACGATATAATAAGAACTAAAACATAAACAAACAACCAAACAAACAAATAACATAAATCCCAGCTGGTCAGGTAATATCATACAAACCCGTATCTCGATGGATACGCATCACAAAATGACATAGAGATCATATATGTACACCATCAAAACCTAACTATATACATAATCTCTAATGTCACCATACCAGATAGTCTAAGCAGCGGAATAACCAGGCCTACCGACCTCGTGCCTCTCTCGGATCTGCTGAACCGGAACCTGAAAAGTTAACCCAAAGAGGGGGTGAGAAATAAATTCTCAGTGCGATAAATTTGCCACGTTTCGCTCCTGGACTTGCAATCACAGATTATATTCAAAAATAAACACAAATAAGTTCAGATCAGTTCATAATAATATATAAACATGAACACATAAACCCAACATCAATTAGCCAAATGAACTCAAATCAGGAGTTGCCAAACCGAAATTCAATCACACAATATTTGGTTTAACTCGAACTCAGATTATCTGGTAGTTACAGGCTTAACCGTTTAATTAAAAGTCCGGTTACATTTCATATCCGGAAAATTAATATAAAACCAATTGACCATCCAAACGCATTACCCCCTGGGTAATGCCTCCGATACACAAGTCACCCATAATCAAATTCATAATACAGAGTCACTTACCCCTCGTCCCAACCGGTACTGGGAACTGCCGAGGGCCAGACGATCTAAAGCTTTAGAATACTGGGTCGTCAAAGTCCATGCATAGACTTTGACAAATCCGAACACACCCCCTGGGTGTCGTCGCCACGATGGGGGACGGTAATACCATATCCACCAACCGATGGTGATATAAATCACGGTGACTTTCAATTCCAAATTAGATCATTCAGATCAATACACAAATAACAACCATACCAGCATGCAGATCAATCAGATAAACAATCCGAGTTTCAATTAATTAGGGCAATGCAATGCATATGCAACACAATCCGATAATGCAATTTAACCAATAATCAACATGTCAATAGAAACACAGTTTAATTCTGAATATAAACTATCAAACAAGTCCAGAAACCCCGCACCTGAGTATATAGCGCACTCGTCTAAGGCTCAGGCGTCTCGAATGGTCCCGAGATCCGATGCCTCGTAGGTTTACCACCTATTTATACGTTTAGATTCGATTAAAACATTCGATTGGTATCCCGTAGGTTAAATCGAGTTAAATTAGGTTAAACATAGTTTAGTGTTCGTATTTGGGTCCTAATGGTATAGGTTTAAGTAATGGTTCAACCAATTAGGCTTATACCACATAAAATACACAATTCAGCAAAACAGGGTATGTATTGCGGCCCGTAATGGCCCTGTTGCGGCCCGCAGACAATCCTTCCAGAGAGTTGTGTTTTCTGCCAACTTCGTTGCGGCCCGTAATAGTATTATTGCGGCCCGCAACAACAACACAGAGCAGCCCGAATTTTTGGTTAAGTTCCCTGTTCCCTTGCGGCCCGTAATGACATGGTTTCGGTCCGCAATAACTCACACAGAGGCTGGTTTTTCATGTTCAGTTTAACTCGTTTCGATCGCGGTTCGACATGTTTAACTCTTGTTACGTATCATTGGTTCAGAAGGTATAGTTCACATCTAGGTTGTCGAGAATCGACACAATTTAAACCATATATTCAATTGGTACAAAACTTGGCATAAAACCCTAATTCCAAATTCAACTCAAACGGATGATTCAATCGAATAACACGAATCAAGGTGTTCAAACGATTATAACTCGATCTATTCAGATCCAAATGGTGCATAACACCTGAAAACTTAGTAATTTCCCCAAATCCCACCATTTTTACCAAAACCCTAATTCCATTTCCAATTTCACAAGAAAAACCATTCGATTCAACACAAATCAAACCGAATATCGAGTTATATCGAATCAATCGAACTTTAATTCGAATTCTCAAAGAAATACAACAATTCGAACAATTTAGGGTTTTCAAAAGATTACATGGAAGGAAGAATATACCAATTTGAAGCTCTAGAATCGAGTACGATCGTCTAATTAGCTCGAATCTCCGATTTTCCGACGATTTCGATCAGATTTTACGCTCGATTTCTCTCTTTCTCTCTTTCTCTCTTTCTCTCTTTGGTTCGGCCAAGACCTAGCCCCTCACGAAATTTTGATGTTAAAATGGTAGAAAATAAAGATAAGAAGAAAGGTTGTCATATTAATAATTGGAACTTTTGCACATAGGTCCCCCAAGTCTTTAGATATTGCATAACTTAAAAATCTTCACATTTAGGCCCTTTTTGTATATTTTTATTTATCCAAGGATCATAATGTAACAATTCTCCCCCCCTTAAAATGAAGTTCAGTCCGCTGAACTTGATTTCGTACCTTAATTGTCGAATAACTCCGGATACTTTTCTCGGATGCTCTCCTCGAGTTCCCACGTCGCTTCCTTATCGGAATGTTGTCCCCATTTTATCAACACGAGCCGGATCACTTTGCTTCGTAGCCGTTGTTCTTTTCGATCCAATATCCGCATCGGTTCCTCTTGATAGGTTAGATCATCTTGCACGTGTAGATCATAATGGTCAATACAATGTGCCGGATCTCGTACATATCTGCGCAATTGTGATACATGAAACACCGGATGAACCCGGTCCAACGCTGGTGGGAGTGCAAGATCGTATGCTACCGGCCCAACTCGTCGCAAAATCTGAAACGACCCAATATAACGAGGACTTAGTTTACCCGAAACACCAAATCTGTGTACGCCTCTGACAGGCGAAACTCGAAGCCATACGTGATCACTTTCTTGGAATTCCAACGGTCTTCGATGAATATCCGCGTATTTCCTTTGTCTTTCTTGAGCTGACTTGAGTCGACTCAGAACCATTTTCGTTTTATCAGCAATTTCTTCTAACATTTGCGGTCCCGTAGGCGGATAAGTACCCGCTGGTCCCCACCACAGCGGAGTACGGCACTGCTGCCCTGTCAGCGCCTCTTGCGGTGACATACCAATGCTCGAGTGATAACTGTTGTTATAGGCGAACTCCACCAGATACAAGTGATCAACCCACGAACCTTGTAAACTTAGCGCGCAAGAGCGTAACATGTCTTCCAATGTTTGGATAGTGCGCTCTGATTGACCGTCCGTCTGAGGATGATGCGCTGTACTGAATCTCAGCTTAGTACCCATTGTCTCTTGAAAGCTCTCCCAGAAATGAGAAGTGAACCGAGGATCTCGGTCAGAAATAATATAGCGTGAGCAACCGTGGTATTTGAATTGATACTTCAAGAATAAGTCTGCTAATTCTTGTCCCGAGTTCTCAATTCGAAGCGGAATGAAATGAGCTATTTTCGTCAACCGGTCCACAATCACCCAAATAGTGTTATATCTACCAACGGTTCTCGGAAATCCGGATACAAAATCCATTGTGATCGACTCAAATTTCCTCGTAGGTATTTCCAGCGGTCTTAATAATCCTGCTTTTCTCCGTCGATCTGCTTTAACTTGCTGACATATCTGACATTTTTCTACATACCTTTGCACGTCTCGCTTCATTTTCGGCCACCAAAAATACTTCTTCAAATCTTGGTACATTTTTACTTCCCCCGGATGAATAGCGTAACCCGAGTCGTGCGCCTCCGATAAAACCAGATCTTTCAGTTCTGATCTATTTGGCACACAAATGCGGTCACGAAACCGCAAAATGTCATCTCCTTGAACTCTAAATGGGGAATCAGCATTTGACTCGTAGTGCAGTTTAAATTTCTGACATTTTGGGTCATCCTGTTGCGCTGCACGAATCTGTTCGTGTAATTCCGATCGGATCTCAACCGCTGCTAGCACAATCGACGCAATTGCAGTTGCGCTAGTCCCCACCTCACTTCTACCACATTTAGATGCAACTTCCAACGCTAAGTCACGTGATGCGCCAACATGAATTTCCAATCTACGCATTTCCTCAAGAAGATGTGCTTCACTTGTAATTACCGACGCCAGGTTTACCTGACTCTTTCTGCTTAACGCATCTGCTACACTGTTCGCTTTTCCTGCGTGATACTGGATATCCAAATCATAGTCTTTCATCAACTCCAACCACCTTCTTTGCCTCAAATTCAGTTCTTTTTGCGTGAAGATGTATTTCAAACTTTGATGATCGGTAAATATACGGCATCTCACGCCATACAGATAGTGCCGCCAAATCTTCAATGCAAATATCACCGCCGCTAACTCCAAGTCATGAGTCGGGTAGTTTTGCTCGTGCGGTCGCAATTGCCGAGATGCATAGGCAATTACATGATCATCTTGCATCAATACGCAACCCAACCCTGATCGAGATGCATCGGTGTAAACCGTGTACTCTTTATCAGCAGTCGGCATAGCAAGGATCGGTGCGGATACCAGCCGACTCTTCAATTCCTCAAAACTTTTATCTTGCGCGGTACCCCAATCAAATTTCACGCCTTTATGCAACAATTTTGTAAGTGGCGCAGCTAACCGCGAAAACCCGAGTACAAATCTCCTGTAGTACCCGGCTAACCCCAGAAAGCTGCGAATTTCAGTAACTGTCTCCGGCCTCTTCCATTCAGTAACAGCCCGAATCTTTTCAGGATCCACCGCTAACCCTTGTCCCGAAACAACATGCCCCAAAAAAGTAACTTCATTCAACCAAAACTCACATTTCGAAAACTTTGCGAATAACTGATGTTCGCGCAATCTTTGCAAAACAATTCTAAGATGTACCTCATGTTCTTCTCGGGAGTGCGAATACACCAATATATCATCAATGAAAACCACAACTGTCGAATCCAATAGATCGTGAAACACGCGGTGCATCATATCCATGAACGCTGCCGGTGCGTTCGTCAGCCCAAATGGCATAACCAGGTATTCATAATGCCCGTACCTTGTACGGAATGCTGTCTTGTCCACGTCGCTTGGCCGAATCCTCAACTGGTGGTACCCTGTTCTCAGATCAATCTTCGAATATACCGAAGATCCCTGCAACTGATCAAACAGATCATCAATCCGAGGTAACGGATACTTATTTTTCACTGTTACCTTATTCAGCTCGCGGTAATCAATGCATAACCGCAACGTTCCATCTTTCTTTTTGACAAACAGCACTGGCGCACCCCACGGCGACGTGCTGGGTCTGATAAATCCACTCTCCAACATGTCTTCCAACTGCGCTTTAAGTTCTTTCAGTTCTGCCGGTGCCATTCGATACGGCGCCTTTGAAATCGGTGTTGTGCCCGGTACTAGTTCGATACCGAACTCCACTTCTCGCTCAGGTGGCAACCCCACAATCTCTTCCGGAAATACATCCACAAATTCTGAAACCACCGGTATAGTGCTGATCTCTGGAACTGCCGCAGCCGCATACACCACGGCCACCAGATAAGCTGTACACCCTGTTTCTAATAAATGTTTCACTTCTACAGCAGAAACACATGGTGTTAGTTCCCCAATTTCTCTACATTTCAAAACACACGACATACCTCTTGAATTCGCAAAATGAATCCGTCGATGCGGACAATCAATAGTTGCCGCGTGCCTCGTCAACCAATCCATTCCCGCAATCAACCGGTCATCCAAGTCCCGGTCTCTACCAGCTCCTCCCGCGCCATCAGCCCCTCCAGCACCTCCAGCACCAGCTGGACCAGCCCCAGCTGGACCAGCCCCAGCTTGATCCACAACTGGCTCAATAATTGGTTCCGGATTAGGTTCAGGGTTCCTCCGAGGTCTGCCTCTACCTCGGCGTGTTTCCATTTTCTGAATAAACGAAGTTAGTTTATAACATTCTATATTCCTTATTTATCATACGAAATTCGTATAGTCGTGCCGGCCCCAATTAATACGCATACCACTCTCGTATCCAAATAAGTCTGGTTCAGGTTCTAAACCATGCTCTGATACCACCAAAGGAGACCTGTCACACCCCGCGGCCCAACGAGGCGCGACAGGTGCTCTCCTGCCGTAGACATACGGTTGCCCGTATGCCTACTAGGCAATTACGATATAATAAGAACTAAAACATAAACAAACAACCAAACAAACAAATAACATAAATCCCAGCTGGTCAGGTAATATCATACAAACCCGTATCTCGATGGATACGCATCACAAAATGACATAGAGATCATATATGTACACCATCAAAACCTAACTATATACATAATCTCTAATGTCACCATACCAGACAGTCTAAGCAGCGGAATAACCAGGCCTACCGACCTCGTGCCTCTCTCGGATCTGCTGAACCGGAACCTGAAAAGTTAACCCAAAGAGGGGGTGAGAAATAAATTCTCAGTGCGATAAATTTGCCACGTTTCGCTCCTGGACTTGCAATCACAGATTATATTCAAAAATAAACACAAATAAGTTCAGATCAGTTCATAATAATATATAAACATGAACACATAAACCCGACATCAATTAGCCAAATGAACTCAAATCAGGAGTTGCCAAACCAAAATTCAATCACACAATATTTGGTTTAACTCGAACTCAGATTATCTGGTAGTTACAGGCTTAACCGTTTAATTAAAAGTCCGGTTCCATTTCATATCCGGAAAATTCATATAAAACCAATTGACCATCCAAACGCATTACCCCCTGGGTAATGCCTCCGATACACAAGTCACCCATAATCAAATTCATAATACAGAGTCACTTACCCCTCGTCCCAACCGGTACTGGGAACTGCCGAGGGCCAGACGATCTAAAGCTTTAGAATACTGGGTCGTCAAAGTCCATGCATAGACTTTGACAAATCCGAACACACCCCCTGGGTGTCGTCGCCACGATGGGGGACGGTAATACCATATCCACTAACCGATGGTGATATAAATCACGGTGACTTTCAATTCCAAATTAGATCATTCAGATCAATACACAAATAACAACCATACCAGCATGCAGATCAATCAGATAAACAATCCGAGTTTCAATTAATTAGGGCAATGCAATGCATATGCAACACAATCCGATAATGCAATTTAACCAATAATCAACATGTCAATAGAAACACAGTTTAATTCTGAATATAAACTATCAAACAAGTCCAGAAACCCCGCACCTGAGTATATAGCGCACTCGTCTAAGGCTCAGGCGTCTCGAATGGTCCCGAGATCCGATGCCTCGTAGGTTTACCACCTATTTATATGTTTAGATTCGATTAAAACATTCGATTGGTATCCCGTAGGTTAAATCGAGTTAAATTAGGTTAAACATAGTTTAGTGTTCGTATTCGGGTCCTAATGGTATAGGTTGAAGTAATGGTTCAACCAAGTAGGCTTATACCACATAAAATACACAATTCAGCAAAACAGGGTATGTATTGCGGCCCGTAATGGCCCTGTTGCGGCCCGCAGACAATCCTTCCAGAGAGTTGTGTTTTCTGCCAACTTCGTTGCGGCCCGTAATAGTATTATTGCGGCCCGCAACAACAACACAGAGCAGCCCGAATTTTTGGTTAAGTTCCCTGTTCCCTTGCGGCCCGTAATGACATGGTTTCGGTCCGCAATAACTCACACAGAGGCTGGTTTTTCATGTTCAGTTTAACTCGTTTTGATCGCGGTTCGACATGTTTAACTCTTGTTACGTATCATTGGTTCAGAAGGTATAGTTCACATCTAGGTTGTCGAGAATCGACACAATTTAAACCATATATTCAATTGGTACAAAACTTGACATAAAACCCTAATTCCAAATTCAACTCAAACGGATGATTCAATCGAATAACACGAATCAAGGTGTTCAAACGATTATAACTCGATCTATTCAGATCCAAATGGTGCATAACACCTGAAAACTTAGTAATTTCCCCAAATCCCACCATTTTTACCAAAACCCTAATTCCATTTCCAATTTCACAAGAAAAACCATTCGATTCAACACAAATCAAACCGAATATCGAGTTATATCGAATCAATCGAACTTTAATTCGAATTCTCAAAGAAATACAACAATTCGAACAATTTAGGGTTTTCAAAAGATTACATGGAAGGAAGAATATACCAATTTGAAGCTCTAGAATCGAGTACGATCGTCTAATTAGCTCAAATCTCCGATTTTCCGACGATTTCGATCAGATTTTACGCTCGATTTCTCTCTTTCTCTCTTTCTCTCTTTGGTTCGGCCAAGACCTAGCCCCTCACGAAATTTTGATGTTAAAATGGTAGAAAATAAAGATAAGAAGAAAGGTTGTCATATTAATAATTGGAACTTTTGCACATAGGTCCCCCAAGTCTTTAGATATTGCATAACTTAAAAATCTTCACATTTAGGCCCTTTTTGTATATTTTTATTTATCCAAGGATCATAATGTAACAGGTCTTTCTCTCTTTCCAATGTTGTACAGGAGAACCTTAATTTACCTATGAATTGCAAACATTAACCTTTCCGTTTGTCGAATTGATGGGCAAAAACAAAGAGGACGAGAGTCATTCGCACACTTACGTGCTGATATGGCCGAATGAAATATCTCCCACTTCATCCACGCCAATCAATTGAACGGTTCAAGCTATAAATCAACAAAAGAAATTGGCTCAGAAAATCCTAAGTCCTAAACATAACGCAAAGCCCTAAGTACTAAACCCATTTGAATCCTAAACCCTAGATAAACCCTAACAAAAGACATTAGCTTAGAAAATAACCTAACCCCTGAAAGAACCAAAAAACATAAACCTAAACCTAAAGACCTAAGCTCAGCAAAAACAAAACTTAAAACTAAAAATTAGAAAATATCAAAAATTGTTCATAAAGCCACTAGAAAATCACTAGAAAACACTACATATAACCAAGAAAATTTGAGTTAAAATAAGAATAGTACGATCTAGACCTAGGTATTTAATCTAGGTAAAAACCACTAGAAAACACTACATAAAACCCTAGATAAATTAAACCTAGAGTAAATCACATGAAGTAAACCATGCAAAAAAAAAAAGCTAAACTGAGAGTCATAGCAGGGAACCTTGGGAGGAAAGAGAGAGCTCAGATGGCGGTCGGTTACTCTAAGTGAGAGAGAGGAAGTTGCAAAATTTGAAATTGGAGACGGGGGAGATGGAACACACACCAGTGATCCAATATTTATAAAATTGACATAAATGTGCTGTTATTACAAAGGGATCATAGGACCCTGTTATTCCTATCCCAATCGTTCAAAGTTTTTCATGCGAGAAATCCTAACAAAAAATTTTTTGCGCACGAATCTCGATCAAAGGTTAATGGTTGGGATCTGAATAACAGGGTCCTGTTATCCCTTTGGAATAACAACAGATTTATTTCCTTATAAAATAATCAACCTGCTTTAGCACCGCCATCGGCTCGAGATTCGAATCAATGGCGTTATGTAACGCCATTGGTTGAACCGATGGTGATGTTAAATGAAAAGTCGGGTAGAGTTTCAAAAGTTGAATCCTTAAATTTTAATAAAGCTAATGCATACCGTAATAGGGAATCTTTTACAATTACTGGATTTGGACCGTTCTTTTTAACTTGGCACGAATCTCAAAGCCCAATAATATTCCCCCTACCCTAGCCCGAATCTCAAAGTGGCTGAGAGTTAATATCAAACCGTAAAGTGATGGGAATCTTTTACAATATTGGAGAAGATACTTGTCCCTTAATAAATACCCACCGGATTAAAGCATGTATGTATATATGCTTTTAATATTTACAGGATTCTAAATTTAAACTATGTAATATTCAAAGCACCGTAATTAATATGTACATGCATGCCTATGCATTATTTTGCATTATTTTGCACACTTTGGATAATTAATTAACAGATCATGGGTAGATGCGTGTACTTAATCAATACGCACCGGATTAAAGCATTTCTTATGTGTATACATATAATGGATAATTAGGAAATCTAATTAAGCAATCTGAAAACATCTGTTACAATTCATCATTTTTACTACTTGTCTTAGTTCTAGTCATCACTTCCACTTACGCAGTGATGTTTGATTACATAAGTAATTTATCCGACGATGTACTTCTCATTATCTTAGGGGATTTCGAAAAGGCTTTACAATTTTACTAGTTTATATATATGTATACATCAATTACAACAATGTATATGTAATTGAATGATGAATATTGTTTGTTATGTGTATTTACGATATATACTATGCCGTGTATGCATGATATAAGTAAGTTCATCATTCATTGAATAATTTTCGATGTTTCAACGACTTTTGAATATGGTGCATCCGTTTTATTATAATTCAATCAGTTTTATTTGAAATATTTATTGAACATTTATGTACATTATTTGAAAGCTTTATTGAATTTTATTGAAATTACAAATAATATTTGTAAAACCTATATAATATTTTCAGCAAAGCATAAAAATATTGGAAAATATAAAGTGAGACAGCAAGGAAAAAAATAGAGCAAGAAAAAATTAGAGTTATATAAAGTGAGAAAGTAAAAAAAATAATCAGTGAGAAATTAAAGCAAGGAAAATATTGGAATATTTTATTATTCTGGCGCGAAATTAAGCAGCGAGCCCAAATTTGACGGGTTATATGCAGTCCACTGTTGGACTAACTTACACTACTACAAAAAAAGAGATTATACACGGACAATAAAGGAGGAGCTACACGGATTTCCTACCGTGTTTAAATCGAGGGTGTACGATTAGTTCAATAACTACACACGGACTTTTGCCCGTGTGCAATTTTAAAGATTCTACACGTATAACTTCACAAACAGCCGTGTACAAAGACCAGAATGTGTCGCTCTCCATTTTACCGAGCTACACGGATATTACCTAAAAAACCGAGTACGAATCTTTTTGTACACGGACTTTTAACTAAAAAACCGTGTAGCTCTCCTCTTTCTACACGGACATTTAACTAAATGTCCGTGTAGCTCTTTTTTTTCTACACGGACTTTAGTTAAATGTCTGTGTAGAAAGAACATTTTTTTTTTTTTGTATTTTTTGTTTTTCGACTAGCCTCCAGTTTTGCTAGCCAGTTTTGTTACAGAACTATTCCAGATTTTCCAGATTTCATATAACAAGAAATCCATATTTTCCAGATTAGCAATAAATCCATATTTTCCAGATTAGCAAGAAATTCATATTTTTCAGATTAGCCAGAAATCCATATGCAATAAATTATAGAATATTCATATACACCAAATTATACAAAATTATGGAATTCCATGTTGAGCATTGCAAAATTCCGTTACAAACCACCTTGCCCACACACACCTGATATCGTCGATCTGCTCCTTGGTGTAATGCGGTTCCTTTGGCACATTCTACAATTACAATTTGGTATTAGTTAGTAACAAGAAAAGGTAGATGAAATACAGTTGCAAAAATGCATAAAAGATACATAAAAGACCCTAAAAATTCTAAAATTATAAAGAAAGGTCCAAAAGTCCAGATCCGACGGTCGGATCGCGAATCTGAGCCCGAAAAATGGGCGAAACTTCAGGCCGATCCGACGGACGCATCAAAAGTTACACCCCTTTTTCTGAAACATGCGCAGGCCCATATTGCATCACCTTACAAAATTGAGTGAATGTTTATAGCAATTTTATAATTTGATATAATTGAAAAAAAATTCAAACCAATTAAATTATTATTGCTTACTTGTTGACATAAGGGAAGATATCTTTGCACTTGTTAGCTGGGATATTTTCTTCGGGCTTACAAGAATCAACAATTATGCTCGTATTTAGGTAAGGCACAATGATTATCAGACACCAGTGCTTGCTGTGGGAGGATAAAAACTTCAAAGATGACAGATTCCAGCTGCTAGCCTTTAATTTGCGAAAATCAGATCTCAGTTCAAAACAGAGAGAGGGCGCATTAATTACTTGATCAAAACGGCGCTGTAAGGAGAAGTCTCTGGAAGAGAAGGGGCCCTTTTATATTGGATAAAACCCTACACGGCTTTTCTACACGGATTTATACTTAACAATCCGTGTAGCTCTGTCACAATTTATACACGGTTATTTATTAAAAAAATCCGTGTAGCATTACCCTTTATACACGGATATTTGATAAGAAAACCGTGTAGCTCTCTAACTATTCTACACGGACATGTAACTAAAAACCGTGTAGCTCTCTTAATATTTGTACACGGTTATTTAATCAAATATCCGTGTAGCAATTCATACACGGATTTTTGTATAATATCCGTGTAACTCTCTCAATCTTTTCCACACGGTTTCTTTCCACACGGATTTTTGATCCCTAATAAACCGTGTAGCTCTCTCAAACAATTATACACTGATTTATAACTAAGTGTCCGTGTATAATTCCCCAATATTTTTTAGCCTTTCACAATTTCATATTTGACACACGGTTTTTATATAAAATTAGAAAAACCGTGTACAATGTGCAGTGTAGAATTAGCTTTTTTGTAGTAGTGTTAATCCTAAAGTAACGCAAAGTTTCAGTTTAGATAGATACGTTGGATCCTAGAAAGCACGAATATTAAATAACAAAATTGCAGATCAAACGGTTCAATTTCAAACACAAAATTAACGTCAACTAGTGAGCCGATGGCGTTGATAAAAAAATATTGGGAAGACGAAACGATCACACAGTGATGACCCTCGGTTTAACCGATGTTGTAGGTACCGACGCTATCGGTTCCAACCTAAGCCGGTGGCGTTAATTCCAACAGAAATATTATAGAAACATAACATAACTTCCAATAATATTGGCCAAAGGTACTTGAAATTTGTAGTTCACAACTTGACCGTTCGATCTGTAATTAGTGAGTTTTAATATTCGTGCTAGCTAAAACGGTCTGACCGTTCTATCTAATCAACTTGAATTTCTCTGCACTCTTCGTCTTCCTTATTTACTCTGTTCGTCATTACTTTTCTCCTTCGTTTACTCTTTATGTGATCACCTCTCTTTTCTTAGGGTTTCTCTTATCTCTCTCCATTCCTCTTTATGTGATCACCTCTCTTTTCCTCTCTTCTCACTAGTTCCCCTTCAAATTGAAACAATCATGAGTGACTACGTACATAAGTAATTTGTCCGACGATATACTTCTCACCATCTTAGGGATGCTCGAGACTAGGGAGGCGGTGTGTACGAGCGTGCTGGCGAAGAGGTGGAGCAACCTGTTGACCTTTTTGCCCTTCCTCAACATCAATGCCAGCGATTCTTTAGCCCGATCATCCATGAGGATGATTACTACTTTAATTCACAAGGTTAAAGGTGTTCATATTCTGGAGTTTTACCTCAGGTGCCATCTGCGTCTGGTATGCACCTAGCTCGATCGTATCATTTTTACTATATACTGTGCATGGATGCATGCATACATCAACTGACCCCTGCCAATCAATTGATCAACCCATCTGTAAATTGATCAATTGGTATGCATGCATGCACACATACATGATCAATTAAAAGATATGTTGTGAGAATTAATTAAATTGACCCAATATCAAGTTTACAATATAATGTTGAGGGTACTGTACGTAATTCTGCATATATATATATATATATATATATATATATATATATATATATATATATATATATAGTGCTTGGCTATTATGCTTATATAAGCATATGCCCACATATGCTTAAATGAGCATTTTTACGTTTCCAATGTTCAAATGGTCGATCCGACCATTCATCTTGTTCTCCATATTAATATGTGCTTGGAGACCAAATTTTACATTTTTCTGAATTTTTTTACTATTTATTAAGCCACTTTGAAAATTGCTGATCATATGGTCCAGAATTTTGGAAACACTGTTTTTACTGTTCACCCAGATCAGCAATTTTCAAAGTGGCTTAATAAATAGTAAAAAAATTCAGAAAAATGTAAAATTTGGTCTCCAAGCACATATTAATATGGAGAACAAGATGAACGGTCGGATCGACCATTTGAACATTGGAAACGCAAAAATAAGTTATAAGCATATGTGGACATATGCTTATATAAGCATAGTAGCCAGCCCCTATATATATATATATATAGTTTATTCTAACTTGTGTTTAATTGTATATATATATTATTTTCTCAAACATGTATGTGTAGGAACTGTTTTTAGACGAGTTGCCGAAAAAACACCCCAAATTTGAGAACTTGACGGTTCTCATTGTTTCTCTCTGTTCTTATTCATATTTCGAAATGCAAACTTGGATCATCGAGAGTTGTCCAAAGTTGACAAAGCTTACAGTAGTACAACATCTGTTATGTGTATGTTTTTTTTTTCAAAATACATATATAGCTTCTCTTCATTTTTAATTTGTTGTTTAAAGGTTTTTTTTAAGAAAGTTTAAAGTAAAGATCTAGTTATCAATTGATCAATTATTTGTTGCAATTTTGTGATCAGGATATTTATTAAGAATGGCAAAAAACTGTAGTTCCAGTCCCTCTGGTGGAAGCATCTGATAGAAGAAATCTTGCCAAGGTTGATGTTAAATTTTGGAGGTTTGATACCATGGTTAAACGAGTGATACAGTATCTCATGTTTGGTAAAGGAGAATTGAGAAATTTTAGAAACTATGCTACATTGATCACTTGTTCTGGTCGCTATTGTAGAATGTCGTTTCCAACAATGGAATTGGGTTTTACCGATCGGGATTGGGTATTTGTAAACGTGGTATTTGGTAATTATTCTTATTTAGGTTGTTGTCTGGAGACTTTGGAGTTATACTAGCTATAGCTAGTTTATTTATGGATGTTTCAACATATTTTGTGTACGTATGGATGTTTTGGATGTTTTGTAATATATATTGGGATATATTTTGGATGTTAATTTGGTAATATTAATATATACCACATACTAGATACATTAATTCCTTGGATCTGTTTTAATTTAACTTTCTTATATAGTTCTGTTACACTTGGTTATGAACTTATGATAACAATAAGTAGTCACGATCGAGCTCAGTATTCTCTAGTAAGCTAGTGATATGTTACTCTTGGTTATGAACTTTTTCTGTTAAAAAAATATAAAACAAAAATTTCACGAGCCATTTAATCTTTATTAGTTAATTAGATATTATTGAGTTGGTATTATGTATGTTATTAAATAATTATCTCATTATAATTGCACAGTATAGTCCAAACTTAATTACACAATATATCATAATCAATTAATTGAATACATGAGAGTGTGGTTAATTTATACCAAAATCTAGGTTCTAAGTATTTACAGCGTTTCCCCTAAAAACATCGCCATCGCTTAAAAAAAATAACACAGTTGGTATTGATCAATCCAAAACTGACGGCCCAACTGACATCACGGATGGTAAAGATCATCACCTCTACGCCATCGGTGCTGTAACCCATCCGATATCACAGAGACACTCAAAACTAATGGTGGGATAATAAAAAAGGAGGGCATGGATCAACGCCATCGGTTGGTTAGACCGAACAGTCGGTAAAAAGTTCAAAGTAATTACAGCTCTGCTACTGGTTACATACACCATCTGTTAAGGGGCGATAGTGAATGTGTTTTATGTAGTAGTGCATGCACATGCAAAGGTAATTAAGGATATTTTTTTTTCTATCCATATGATCTGCTTTTTTTTTTTTTTATGTTTTGTTTGTTCTTATTTCAATTTGTATTTGTTCAATTCAAATCAACTTGCATTGATGAATCAAATTTGATGGGGTGGAATCAAATTTCACAAATCGATGGTAAATCGGATTATTGAGTTATAGAAATAACATGAAATGTGATTAGTATATGTTTAATTTGAATTGCTATTTATTTCAAGTATGGGCAAATTGTCTGGAATAAAATGGACAAAAACTTGTGTTCCTTGATGCAAGATCCTAACATGTGCCAAGGCATGTGACATTTTTTTTCTTTATTTTTTTTTGTCATATGCTAAACTCATCTTTCAAGTTCAATGCATCTGATTCTATGTTATATTTTGTCTTGGTAAAGGTTTTGTTTGCCACAAAACAAAGTTATTTTTTGTTTAATTGGTGATGCTTATGATCTAACAAAAGTACTGTCTGGCTTCATTTCTCAAGATCAAATTTTTCTTTCAACCAAAGTATATTTAGTTCAATACAATTTCTTTTTTATAATTTCTTTACCAATAACTATAATTTCTAAATAATTTAATATTGTAAAAATGGTGCTTTATCTTGGATTCTGGTGGAACAATTTTCATAACTTGCTGGACATGTATTTATTAAATGCACTTCAAGAGGGATTTGTGCTGGTTTTTCTACATCTCTTTCTCTGCAGAAACATGTATTCCACCTTTTTCTGCTAAAATAATATTTTCCTATTTTTTTTTATCTTTCTACAAGAACTCATGAAGAAAAATTACATTAAACGGATGGCCAAAAATGATGTTCAGCTATTAGTTGGGGAGTTTTTTCTTTTTGTTTACTCTCCAATCATTTTAAATAGCAAATAAATCTCTAAATCCATGTATGCATAAAGATAGCAGTGCCTAGAGGGAGAAAAATGCCGATTATTTTTCAAATAAACTCAAGAAAAAATAACAAATATGTCCTCAGTTTTTTATTTATTTTGAAAACTGGCCTAACCACTCCACAGTGGGGCTGTTCTCTTCTAAAGTGGACCACCCTACTGTGGGGCTGTTAGTTTATTTATTTATTTTTTTGAAAAATCTTAAAATGAAAACAGTAAACTATTTTTTTGATAAAACACTACACTAAATCCCATCGATTGTCTTTTTTTAATAACATATCCTAGATTTGAATACCAAAAACACTAATTAAACTAAATTTCAAAATGAAAACATTTACATGAATACATTCTAACTAAAAAAAAATACAACAAATAACAGTAGATTTGATAAATTATACACTTAAATGAACAACGCCTAAGAAAAAGTATCACATATTATATCACACATTATTAGTTACATGAATAACATTCTAACTAAAAAAATAAAAATAAAAAATCATAGATCTGAGACTTCATACATTTACATGAACAATGCCTAAAAAGAAATATATATGGTAATGGACAAAAAAATCGAAAATTAGAAATGAAAAACTTAATCGGAAACTTAAACTCAAGTTTTGAGGCTCTTCCTTTTGTTTTCCGAGGTGGAGCGCACAGGGCCCCTTTAATCTGATGGCCCGATTCAAATTTGATGATCCGGATTTAAACTCAAAAATTGGATTACTTTGGAAGATTCGAACTCAGTATGTCGTCTTACCACTAGTAGAAAATGTACAAATAGTATCACCCCATCAGGATCGGACTTAAAAAAGAATTTAAAAAACAAAATGAAACTACTATGAGGGTCGGCTATTTATGGCTGATCCTGATATGCATAAACCACCAAAATAACACAATCAGGGTCGGTTATTTATGAGGTCTGATCTTGATACTAGAGAATCAGGGTCGGCTGAATATTAATGTCCGATCTTGATTAGTAGAATCAGGATCAGCTAATAACAAACAACCATTCCTGATTGTCAACATCAATATCGGCTAATTCAAACGACCTTTCCTGATTAGGGAATCAGTATCGGCTATTTGACCGATCCTAATTAGTGGTACTATCAGTATCGCCTGGGTCAGTATCACCTCCATTCC
Organism: Carex myosuroides; assembly: GCA_028015225.1. NCBI lineage: Eukaryota > Viridiplantae > Streptophyta > Magnoliopsida > Poales > Cyperaceae > Carex > Carex myosuroides. The sequence continues at coordinate 3,631,271 of CM051470.1, read as the reverse complement.
GTTCCTGATAGGCAATTTTTGACCGTTCCTGATAGACGATTTTCCACTAGTGTACTTAATTTCTTGTGATTTTTTTGTTACTTTCTGTTTGTACCTACCCATACATTTTAACTTTCTTAGGTTCTTTATTTTACGGAACTTTCATCTCCACCGAAAGGACCCCCACAATTTTTTTATTAATTTTTTCTATATATTTTATTGAGGGATACTTCTATGGACATAAGGACCTATTTGTAAAATGAACATATTTTTATTTTCAAATTCAAATAGTCGATCCGACCGTTCAACATTATCTCCAAATTAAAATGTACTTGGAGGTAAAATTTTACATTTTTTTGAATTTTTTTACTATTTATTAAGTATTTTACAAAACTAGTCAAATTCAGACCATTGAATTTTGTACCCATCTTAATAAATAGTAACAAAATTGAAAAAAATGTAAAATTTGACCTCCAAGTACATTTTAATATGGAGATAATGTTGAACGGTCAGATCGACTGTTTGAACTTTGAAAATGAAAATATGCTCATTTTACAAATAGGTCCTTATGTCCATAGAAGAATTTGCCTATTTTATTTCCTCACACTCCACACACACGGTTTTCAATTGAAAACCACTATAACCGAAAGGGCATGACTCTCAGAAAAACTTTCTAGTCCATGATTTTGAATATCATATATTACTAATATTAGCTTAATTTGTGAATTTGTCGCTATAAACTTTCTACTTGGAGACTTTGAATGCGCCATATTAGCTGTAATGTATCTGTTTTTGTACCATATTTTATTATTAACCTTGAGAATTAACCGCGTTGTGCTTTCAAGGTCACATTGACTCTTTTTAATAATTCCGTCTACAAAGACACTGCAATTTGAGGAAGAATTTTTTATAATTAGAAAATTTTCAAAAATGTGACACGGAACTAGAATATTACTCAGAAATTTAGACAGGTAGAAGGACCGGTATACCGATTCCGGTCCCAACTTTTGACTGAAAACCCCTGATCCGGTCCAATGTATTTTTTTATGTGGAGGAGACTTGGAGTGCGTCGGTTAACAAAAAAAAAAATACTTTGGACCGAATTGAAACCCCCAGATACGGTCCAAAGTATTTTTTTTTTTTTTTTCTGTGGAGGAGACTTGCAGTGCATCAGTTAACAAAGAAAAATGAAAAATTGGGTCATATCCGGGGTTTTGGACCGTAACTGGTGTACTGATCCTTCTACCTATCTAAATTTACAATAATCATCCTAGTTCCGTATCTTATTTTTGAACAATTTCTAATTATAATAAATTAGCTTTTGAACGAGGTCAAGAATCAAGCAGAATCGGAGATTGTAATATTTAAATATGGGAAGTACGCGGTTTGTTGGGTCCCAAACATTATCTAATACAACAGGTGCCAGGTGTCGTAGCCTTTATAAAAATAAATAAATAAAGGGGAACATAGATCCTCCGCAGCAATGTTTGAAATTACCTATATATATTTGAGATTGAAACGTGTTACACGACTAGAATCTGAGGGTCCCAACTGGTATTGTCATCAGTGATGTTAATAAATTCAATGTCCCCTTAATTCATTACACTTTGTTAAATCTCTCTTCTTTATTCCTGCTCGGTACTTAGGCAACCAAATTCTAAAAAAAAATGGCTCGCTACCTACTTAAATTCTTCCCATCCATAGTACTCTTACTTCTCCATAGCAGAACTCCTCATGCTCAGCTTCAACGTCGACCTTACTGCTCTGTTAATACCTCAGATACTACCTTTAAGAATAATCTCCAAGGCCTTTTCATGTCCATAACCACTGGTGCGCAAAAAAATGGCGGCTACTTCAACGACACGGTTGGCACAAATACTGATCGAATCTATGGCCTCGGCATATGCTATGGCGATGGCAACCTCACCACATGCAACAGTTGCCTTAGTCAAGTTGCCTCTGATATCACCAGCAATTGCCCTGACAGCCAAGATGCTGGTACCTGGTAATGAATATACTACTACATTAATTTTCTTACATTTTGAACCGCAAGTTTAGTGCAGTGGCATAAATCCACGTCTCTCTATGGAGAGATGCATGTTCAATTCTCAAAAATAGCATCTCAAAGATGCTGGAGGTGTACCGTATCTCTTTAATAAAAAAAAATATCTTACATTTATATAAATGGGTCAAGTAAAAGGTGACAAACATGAACTAATCGGTCCTTAATTTTCTTACACTATGAAGATAAACTTATAATGAAAAATTTTCTAGTATGTTCATACAAATTTTCAAAATAGTCAATTTCTCGTGAAAACACCTTAATATCCAATATCCCCATAAAAACTTGACATTCTTTTTCTATCTTCTTTTAATTATTCATCCTTTTATTTAATTATTTTCAAAAATTGAATTGATCCATATGCCTTTACTTTCAAACTCAGTGTCCAGAACATCGACACTAATAATTTACTTTTTAACATTTTTTTTTTTTTTTTGGAATCATGGCAGTTCCTGCCAGTGATTTATTAACAAAAAATAGAAGTCCACTTACAAGATGCATAGAATTCAATGTGCATGTCCCATGCAAACGTAGGTGCCTTACTCAAATGCACCTCCTATACAACTTACTAAGCATGTTTCAAAAGAAAGGTAAAAATTAAAACTACAGCCACAGCTTACATTCTCTCGCAATTCTCTAGCAATAAGTTTTTAACATTGATACTTCGTTGATTTCATGACAATCCGGTGTACAGAAGATCGAGCCTATATTAGTTTTTGACAACGAAACTTTGATACTTGGTACATCAACATTAAATGGATACCAGTTTGTCATAAAATATTGATGAATCGATATCAAAAACTAAATGTAGTGTCAATGTTCTTAATTAACACTGGGTTTGAAAAACTAATCGCCATTTAATTAATTGTCCTGTTGCTCAACAATGAATTTTTTTGTAAATAAGAAATAAAAAAATAAATCGCACAAAATAGGATGATTATGTTTTATTTTTAAAAACTATAAAGTACCGAATATGAGCATCGGTCTAGCATTTGGTAGACCGATTCTAGAAATCAGTATAGTGAATGACATACAAATAGCTTCGATTTTTAAGTTATGGCAAGGAGTGTACCGAATCCCATGATCGGTACAGGATATGGTGTACCGATCCCAAGGATCAGTACTTATTTTTAGAAGTCAATTTAATTTGTACTTGGATTCAAATTGAATTGAATTTTACATTACTTCCTTGTACATCTTTTAATTGGAGCTGGTCTAGTGCGGTCTAAAGATGTGCTTGGTATTCATTTCACATATTTTTTATCTTGTACTTTTACTTTCAGGTAATAAATCCATTAGAAGTAGCGTTTATTCTACCGAGATCGCTGCTTATTTATGCACAATATTATAAAGTGTATTTACATCATTATGAGCAATATTATAAAGGTTTTTAATCTAACTACTCAGAATATATATAATTACAAGATGAGTAATGGTTGTACCGAAATAACACAAGACTCCGTACCTTTTTTGTAACACAAAATACACAATTAAACATAAAATGCAAATTGTCGATCCGAATCTCTCAACATGATATCCATTTTGAAATATGCTTGGAGACCAAATTTTATATTTGTTGGAGATTTTTTGATATTTTTCAAGATAAAACTAAAATTGTTGTTTTTTGATGGCCTAGAATTTTATCAAAAACAACTATTTGTTTTGTATTAAAAAATAGCAAAAAATTCCAAAAAATGAAAAATTTGGTCTCCAAGCAGATTTCAATATGGAGATCGTGTTAAGCTGTTCGGATCGACTATTTAAACTTTGGAAATGAAGATAAGAGCGTGTAGCACGGGAGGGTCTGTGTTCATTAAGGGTCAAATTAGAATCACCAGATGTAAGATTAGTTTTGGTTTACCTAAATGCAGGCTGGAATCAGGACCATGCTTTATTCGCTACTCGAATGAGAATTTTTTCAGTGTGGCAAACACAACTTCATACTATATTTACTCTTCCGAGAACTATACAGACCGTGAACTCTACGGCAATGCGAGGAAAGCATTATTTTACCAACTAATTGCTAAAATAAATGCATCAGAAAATATGGTGGCGTCAGGGCAAGAAAGTGTGAAAGGAATTGATAAATTGTATGGGCTGTTGCAGTGTACAAGGGATTTAAATCATCAGGAGTGCTACAAATGCTTGAGCTCACTCATCAGTGACGTACAACCACCATCTATGCTCGCATATAGTATAGGTGTGCGGTACTTTGGGTTTTCCTGCTTTGTGCATTACGATATGTTTCCTATCATGCAAACTCCGAAAGGTATATCAAATTCAGGTCCACAACTACATTGAAATGACTCAGACTCAGGATGATAAGTCTTACATTATTCAACTAACTTGAGTTGGTTCATGAGAAATTAACAGTTTAAAGTTCAATGAATGAACAGAAGATCCTGTCTCTCTATTTGCTGGTGTGTTCACCAAACAGTAATTATTCCTAAAAAATGGAAAAAACTCCAATATCAAAACTATTTTGGTACAGGGTTCGATATCAAACTATCTTATTATGGAGTCTAATATTAAACTATTTTGTTACGGGAGTAGAATGTGAGGTCTAGAATGGTCTCAAACATTGAGACACCTGAGGTTAAACCAAGATGTGCTTTGTAGTTTTTAGAATATTTCAAAAAATGCATGATACTAATCTCCCCAGCTCTGCTTGTTGGTTTTTTTTTTTGCGCAAGACAAACAAAGAACAGAGACACAGAATTTCTGGATACAAAAAACAGAGACAAAATATTTCTGCTGAAATAAAACTCTATATCTTCTTAATAAAAACTGATTACAACTTCTGAATATATAGCACAACTAATAGGCTGAACCTAGACACTTGCTACATATCAGGACTCAACTAAAAATAGAAAAAACTAACCCCACTACTTCTTCTAATTAAAGACAAACACTCTTCAGCAAGTAATCTAATTATAGAACTTCTGTTACACGCTAAACAATTCTAAAACTGCTGCTACTGCTGCTCTAAATCTGGAACTGCTGCTCTAAATTCGGATTCTGATTTTTGTATCAATATTCAACACTCCCCCTTGATACAAAATCCCCAACTCCAAGTGCTGATCTAAATTGTTCAAATTTGCTTCGTGCCAATGCCTTCGTAAGCACGTCTGCTACCTGCTTGTCGGTAGCCTTTCTCTTATTTGACTTGATTGGGTCAGCTATTGGAAGAGGTTGTACTGCATCTCCACTTTGTGCTCCACTGCCAAATTCCTCTGGAAATTCAGCCTTGTGAACTTGCTTTTGCTTGACTGCATCGTCAGACTCTTGAGCTTGCTTGACTACTTTGTCAGAATCTTGAGGTTTCTCGTCAAAAACAGTTTGTTCAGAAACTTTGTTTTTCTCAGGTGCATTCTTGGCTGATGCTTCAACACCACTTTGTTCCATGACATCTTCTTTGACAAATGCTTCCCAATTCTTCAGAACCCTAGATTTTGCATCGAGGTCTGCTTCCATTTCCTTCAGCTTGTGTGTTCTTTTCTCCAAGTCCAATTCTCTGTGACTGAGATTTTCTTCTCTTCTAACAAACGCTCTTTCTTGAGACACAACCCTTGACTCCAGATCCTTCACTTTCTCACATAAAGCTTGTAATCTGTTGTGTATCCCTGGAGGTAAAACAGAATCAGTATAGCTGTCTGGTACAGCCATACGGGTCGGATCTGAATCCATGCGGGCCGTATCAGGGTCTGCATCTTCTGTGTCAGCTACTGGTATGTTGTTTTCTGCCATATACCAGCTCCAACTCGCCATTTCAGTTGATCTTCCTTCAACTGTCTGATTCTTCAAGTCTGATTCTTCACTGGTTTTGGCCATGAACAATCGTGCTTGGTTGCTCTCTTCTTCAACGAAACTGGCCTGTTCTTCATCTCTTTTCTTCTCGTAGCAATCGGCCTGCACATGACCGAGCTTGTGGCAGTAATGACACTCCACGCCTTCTTCTCTCTTCTTCTTGAAACAGTCAGCCTTCACATGGCCGAATCTGTGACAGTAATAACATTCTACATCTCTCTTTGGTTGATTAGAATGCGGTTGATTGTAACTTGGCTTGCCTCTGCCTTTGCCGCTACCTTGGCCTTGCTGTTGGCTTCTTGAAGAATCGCCCTTGGCATAAAACGCCTTGGTGTCATCTCTTTCTTCTGATCTGTTGAGCCGAGTTTCATGGACCTGCAATGATCCCATCAGCTCATCAAGCGTGTAGGTGGACATGTCTTTGGATTCTTCAATCGCTGCCACGACATGATCAAACTTGGTTGTTAGGCTGCGCAACACCTTCAATACAACCGTTTTTTCTGGAAGATCTTCTCCACAGCTTCGGATTTGGTTGACTATTGTTGAAACTTGCGTGAAAAAGGATTGAACTGACTCGCCTTGTTTCATGCTCAAAGTCTCAAACTCCTGTCTCAAGCCCTGCAACTTGATAGCTACTACCTTGGAACTTCCCTGAAATGCGGTTTTCAGAGTAGACCAGGCCTCGTTTGCTATTTCTGCTGCTGCAATCTTCGCAAACACCGATTCGTGTACGGCTTGCTGAATGAAGAAGAGCGCCTTTGCATCTCGCCTGGCTGTGTCGATTGGTGCCAAATCAGGAGTCGGAATTGCCTTGTCTGCTAGCTCCCACAAGCCATGAGATTTCAGCATAGTTCGCATCTTAATGCTCCAAAACTCATAGTTGTCACCCTTGAACATCGGTATTGTTGGATTGGACATGCTAACTGTCGTTACCTACTTCAGCCATTGAATCAACCTGGCTCTGATACCAATTTGTTGGTTTTTTTTTTTGCGCAAGACAAACAAAGAACAGAGACACAGAATTTCTGGATACAAAAAACAGAGACAAAATATTTCTGCTGAAATAAAACTCTATATCTTCTTAATAAAAACTGATTACAACTTCTGAATATATAGCACAACTAATAGGCTGAACCTAGACACTTGCTACATATCAGGACTCAACTAAAAATAGAAAAAACTAACCCCACTACTTCTTCTAATTAAAGACAAACACTCTTCAGCAAGTAATCTAATTATAGAACTTCTGTTACACGCTAAACAATTCTAAAACTGCTGCTACTGCTGCTCTAAATCTGGAACTGCTGCTCTAAATTCGGATTCTGATTTTTGTATCAATATTCAACACTGCTTACATGGTACCTATTTTCTTCGAATTTTTTGCTTAAAAAAACTATAGGAGGACAGGAGAGACAGTTGAGAATTTCTGTTTGATTTCTTTATTAGTTGCTGCAGGTGGATTTCATGAAAAAAAATATCATAACAGCTTTTTGTTTCTTTACCTTGTGTCATTAGGTAAATTAGGGAAAACATGCATCATACTTTTGGTTGGGTTTAATTCAGTCTTACAATTATAAGAATTGTGCTTTGGATGTTTTTCATGAATTGGTCTAGGGAAATAATTTATTAAAAGTGTAAAATCCAATAAATGAATTTTAACTAGTTAAGTACGTTCTACTTTCTGTTCAGTTCAAACACACTTCAAGTTTGAGCTGGCCTCGGGTTGCACATAATTTATAACTTATTGGGGGTTCGAGAAGGTGCAATATAGCAGGGTCTGCTAGTCAATAGAACAAAATCTTGAAATTGCAATTATATTTCTAAATTGTAGTAAAAAATTTAAAGAAATGAATGCTCAAGATTTTGAGAGAATTTTATTTATATCTCGAGTTCTTCACACATGATTGCAGATATTGCTACAAAGCTCCCGAAGAAATTGAACACAACTATAATTGTTGCAGTAGTTGGTGGTGTTGCTATTCTTCTAGTCGCAATAACAATTTGCATTTGGTTTAAAAGAAAGTGGTCTCTTTTCGGTGGAACAAAATGTACGTCCATACTTGAATTAATTTCAACCTCCAAGTGGACATAATTTAAACTCAACTATATTTAGGCATATATACCGATGACAAAAGATCCCATTTGTGGTTAATAATTTATATTTTATCTTAATAAACCAACCTAATATGATTTCTGTATACATGTATCCTTTTTGTCTTGTGCAGGTACTTCAGTGTTTTTAGAGGAATTACAAGAAGTTGCAGCTTCAGAATTTCTCATTTACGACTTCACTTCCATCAGAAATGCTACCAGCAACTTCTCTGATAAAAATAAACTTGGCATAGGCGGTGTTGGACCAGTTTTTAAAGTAAACCAATCAGAACTTCATATATCTCTATTTTTCAAGCAGTATACAATATGCACAACAGTAAAATGTAGTCAAATAACATGATAAGATTATTTTTTTTGGCAGGGAACACTTCACAATGGTCAAGAAATAGCAGTCAAAAGGCTCTCAACAAGTTCGACCCAGGGAGCAACTGAATTTAAGACTGAGGTTGAACTACTTGTGCGACTTAGGCACAACAATTTAGTAAAATTACTGGGATGTTGCATATTCAAGGATGAGAGAATGCTTTGCTACGAATACCTACCTAATAGAAGTCTTGATAAGATCCTTTTTGGTAAAGTTTTCGTCAGCAGCGAACCTTGGCTTTCCCATTATTCCGTTATTTGTTTTTTTAGTGTTATTTTTGTGTTGAAGCTTTGATGTTTTCTAACAAAATTCGGAAAACTTTTGTCAAAATTGGCTTGGATACACAAAGATCAGGATTCAGGACTCGTCATTTAAAAACAATCAGCAAATTTTTGACTATTTATGTCAAGTTATTGGTTTTTAGTCATGTTGATTAGTTGTTTACTCAGGAAGAACTAAAATGCCTTTTGTCTTACTGCAGGAACAGACGATATCAAATGCAAGGAGCTCGAATGGAGTAAACGTTACAGGATCATAAAAGGGACTTGTCGCGGTCTACATTACCTCCACGAGGAATCACCATGGAAAATTGTACATCGCGATTTCAAAGCCAGTAATATATTGCTTGATAGAGATATGAATCCAAAGATTGCAGATTTTGGGCTTGCAAAGCTCTTTGATAGAGACCAAACCCAAACCGTCACTGCTCACCTCGCTGGAACATTGTTAGTTATTTGTTGCATCATTGCGAATTTAGTAAACATATATATGTAGCACCGAAATTCAAACTAGTTTTCCAGATTAATTTACACTAGCTTTTCTTGTTTAATTTAATGCAGTGGATATATTGCACCAGAATGTAGCATACGAGGTACATTCTCAGCTAAGTCAGATACATATAGCTTTGGCATCCTTGTTCTAGAGATTGTAACTGGGAGAAAAAATAGCTCGTATCCAGGCAGCATGTACATGTCAGGCCTGATAAATCATGTAAGTTAAAAAAAAAGTTCATTTTAATTAGCAGATTCTGTTTCTATTCTACCTTATACAAGTTCCCTAAATTTCAGAACACTATATACATTGTAACTTAAGGTTGTCCAAAATAAACTCGTTGTTTAATTACAGGAGCTAACTAACAAAAAATGATAACTTAAGGTATGGAAGAATTGGAGTGAAGGAAAAGTACTAGAACGAAAAGATCCAACATTGGATCAAGAATGCATAGAAGAGGTAACAAAGTGCATCCACATAGCACTCCTATGCTTACAAATGAATCCATCAAATAGGCCGAACATGGAAACTGTAGCTAACATGCTCAATAGTTCCTCGATTGTGAGTCTCCCACCTTTGCCACCTCCAAGATCTATATGGGGAGCAGATATTTCTATGTTTGAGGATGATGAAAATGTCATTACCAATTTGACCAGCTGGGAGACCGTCTGCACTGTTGTTGGAGAAGAAACCGAAGAGGAGTTTTCTCTATAATTTTAATCGGTGAGCTTGATTTTTGCAAGCTCTAATAGGAATAACAGCACAACCGATTAGGTTATGCATTAATGACGTTAGTTAGACACAGGAGAAGTTGTTAGGCTCAACTAGTTTGTTAGATATCAGTTAGATGTAACAATTAGCATATCATTGTATTTTCTTTAAATACCCCATCTTATCTTGTAATCAGATAAGCAAAGATTAATAAAGAAATTATTCCTTCTCTTCTCTATTTCAAATCTATTTATGGTCTACAATGACTACTGTTCAATCCCTGATCCGATTGTGATCCTCAATTTTCCTATTTCCATAAAATTAAACGGTAATAACTTTCTTGCCTGAGCAGACCGGTGCAACTACTCATTAATGATACGGTAATCGACATCGCATTCTAGGCCCAATCCTAAAATCAGGATCATGTGGGGCCAACATGGGAGCAAATTTGCCAAGTTGCTTGTAGCAATTGGGGCAAGTTAGTTTAGGGGGGCGTTATCCAGGTAGGATTACTTTTGTATATATGTAATAAGTTATTTAGCTTTACCTTCTATACATGAACTTCTTTTATCAATATATTTGTCGGCAACCTTGTTGCCGACCATCAAAAAAAAAAAAAAAAAACTTTCTTGCCTGGAAATATCAGATTGTCCCTGCTCTCCATGGATTATATCCAGGCCTGGGCTGATATCCGGGCCGAATATTAAGGGGTGCTGAGAAGCAGATCGGGTCTGATTATAAGGGCACAGATTTGGATTGTAGGGTTTTGGACCTGTAGCAACTTTGGCATTACAGTAAAGAGCAGCAGAATTGCTGAAGGACGAAGAAGAAGTATCACTGGTCTGAGAATTAAGCTGCGACTCATGGCTGATTAGCATAGCCTGGAGCTCCGAGAGAGAAAGATGATCCTTAGTATTAGCAGCTACTACAAAAGAATTATACTTAGGACCCAATCCACCAAGAATCGGGACAAAGAGATCATCGTCACTGATTGGAGAGCCGATAAAGGTCAATTCATCCGCAATGGAACGAATTGTCCAACAATAGTCGGTGCAAGAGGATCCTCCTTTGGTGGTAGTCTGAAGAGATCGCCGGAGCTCGGCAAGTCTAGCACGAGAAGTCGCAGAAAAGGTTTGTTGAAGCATCCATCAGAGACGATCGGAGCCAGCTGAACAGGAGTTGATCCTGCCGGTGTCAATGCGGAAGAGCCGGATTGTCCTGAAGCACACCGGTGATCATGATCTGGCGACTCGGTGGAGATTCCTCAAGAAATGGATACAAGCCATGTCCATGGATAGCAGGACAATCAGAGATTTCCATACAAGAAAGTTATTATGGTTTAATTTTGTGGAAATAGGAATATTGAGGATCACAATCGGATCAGGGGATTGAACAGTCCAATTTATTTTCTACTAAACCTTCCTTTATATTTATAAAGTACCCAATTTACTGTAAATTAAAATGAAAAAATAATGTAGTATGTGTAAGGGAAAGTTTAAGTCTTCTAATAGGTCTGATGTGCATTGGATCAGGTCTGGGTTCGATGGGCACATCTATCGTCTATTACATCAAATCATGTAACGATTTTGATTAACATATAGGACTTCTTAATCGAATTTCATTTAACCCGATTGACTGACGATTCATATTTAACAACATTTCATGGTTACAACAAATAAAATTTAAATGACATGAAAACTTGTAAACATTTAATCTTAATAAAAATAATATATTAATAAATTTTTTTCCTAGTTTTAAAAATATGTTGATATAATTATTTGCAAAAGCATTGTCAATATTATCAAAATATAAAATCAATTTTGGTAGGACTATAGTAAGGTTTCGGATTTGTTTGGACAAAATTCGATAAGAAATAAAAAGTGTCAAAGTTAGATTGCAAAAACGGATATCTTTAATTACAATTAATATGAAATCAATTTTCCGCACCTGCCAAAATAGCTAAGTTCTCTATTTTGATAGGAAAAAAATAGAGCAGATAAATTGTAGGAAAAGCGAAATTTTAAGATGATATTTAATTAAAGACTAACTGATCAATCAAGAAAAAATTACTAGTGAAGCGTTTTACATTTTCATTGTCATTGCTTCAAGTACGCTTCAATTGTTACACATTTTTCTTCTAAAAATTTGGACATTGAAATGTTTCATTTTTAGAACTTATGATATGTAATTCAACTGATCATGTACCTTACCTGTCATTATATAGCTAAATTTTGGAATGACCAAACGAAAAGATGGTCAAAATTAGAATTAGATTTACAAAATTAGCTAAAGTTAATGACCAACACTGACAGTTGAATTGTATTCAACATGTACATTTAAAAGTTTATAAAATATTAATGGCATGTTGATGTGTTTATTTAGATAATTTTATATAGACTTTATAGTTAGTAATTTAATTGAAATCATACACTACTACATGTATGTTTCTTGAGTGACTCAATATCATATATGCATGAACATGCAACATAAATTCTAGTTTTGTGAATTAATGAAGGCACACGGAAATATGACGTCCATTGGTCGATCTAAACCGTCAAAATGAAAGAGCATTGCATTTATTTTCTTGTAGCAAAGTTTGATCAAATCTTATTTTTATTTACATATACATCCAGTTGATGAAATATTGAAACATCCAAAGGCTATAAACACTTCACGTGTTGATCGAAGCTCAAACATAATCAAATAGCAGCAATTTTATATTGGTGATGTTCAATATTTTTCCTAGACCATCGATTATCTCATGTGAAATTGGTATCATTTCATTGTTGATCCACTATCGATTATCTCATGTGAAAGTGAATGGTCCACAAATATTGACATATATTGAAGTGGCAAGTAATGATAAAATTTAATCAAATTGTCAAAAATTACTGTTCATTAAGAGAACTGTCGGTGTAGGTGAAAGCAACACTGACGGTTCAATTGGAACCAACAATCGGTGTAGACAAAACTATCAACACAGACTGTTATATTAAAGGAGTTATATGCTGGTGTAGGTTAAGGCAACACTGACGCTTCTTAATAAAATAGTCAGTGTTGATGAACTCATCAACACTAACTGTTCTTTAATATAACCGTCGGTGTAGGTTTATAAGTAACACAAAAGGTTCCCATAATAAAATGGCCATTGTTGGTTCTCCTACGGTTGTTTACAACTGAACCATCAGTGTTACATATTAAAATCGTCGGTGTTTGAGGGTCAGTGTAGGAGTTTTTTGTACTAGTGTCTCTTCCTGTGCGGAAGCATGTACTCCCCCTTTATTTTACTAAAATTATATTTTTCTACCCTTTGTTATTATCTTTAATTCATCAAGAAAAAGTGCACTTTATATTGTAATATTAAACAGATAGCAAAAAAAGTTCTTTTTAATGATTCATTTTTTTTAACATGTTCTACTATTGGGGATTTTTTTCTATTTTTTTTTCTCCAAGCATCATAAATAGCATAAAAATATCCTAATCTACGTATGCATAAAACTAGTAGTGCCTAGAGTGAGAAAAGTGGCACCTCGAATGGCACGATACAAGTGTTAGTTACCAGCTATGACTCACATGTCGCATGCTGTAACCAGATCTCGGCAAAAACGACATAGAGGCACAAAAATCACATTAGTCACAACACGATACGACACGACACGAAACACGGTATGGGAACCGGCATGGAACAGAATGAAGACACGCACAACACATATTTTTTTCTAACATTAGTTCAGTACAAAAATATTATTTTTTTAGCATCAATTCTTTTTTGAAACATTAGTCCAATATTTTAAAATTTCTAAGAATTGTTCCACATTTTTGAAAACTTTTATAAGTTGTTTTCGCTAAACAAATATAAATTACGAAAAAAATAGTTAATTATGATGACACACAACAAGCGTAACCGTTCACAGTACGTTTGGTCATGATATGTTAGGTACTTTGGTTATGGCACGACTTGGTCGTGACGTGATCAAATTTAACTGTTATCTAACTCAAATATTATCTACTAATTGAAAAAATAATTTTTTGAACAATTTCGGAAAAATCAATGGTGATTATGCAAAAAAATGGTTTATTAAAGCTTTTTATAACAAATTAAATACATATTAGTCATTTTCATTTAATTACGCATCCATTTAAAATCATTCAATCATTAGAACTGCCGGTAAGTTGTGCTAGATCAAAAGCGATTCAGTGTACCATATAAACTTAATTAATGTACTAAAATGAACTTTATAAGTAATGTTATACTAGAGGTGTCCGTCACTTATAAGTTACCGGTGGTATGTTTATATTCTTAAGAGAGAATGAAATGAGTGTTAAGTTGTCGTGCAGAGGGAGGCATGATAAGTCAGAGAGAATCCTGGAGGCCTGATTCTATTAGATTTAGTAAATCCTGGAGTGATGTCCTCCAGCTGGTTGTCATAAAAAAAAAATATTGATGTAGTAGTTTATTAGTACCGTGTTAAAGCACGACAACAATAAAATATTATGTTATACCCCTTCCGGCCTTTTTTTTGGATTTTTAAAGATAGTGGTTGTCGTCATGTATTGATTACCAAAAGTGGGAGACTAGGTGATTAAACTATGTAGCATTTGTTAGAAGATTAGAGCAATTTTGCCTCTCATACCTCAATTTTCTACCTGTGGGGCCCGCCACTCAAATAAACTTCTACTTCTGTTCCTATCATCCGATATAGCTAAATTAGTTGTCAAATTTCCACCCAAATTCCAATCAAATTTAGCAAGGCCATGGAAAAATTAATTTCTTGTATATATCTATTATTCCAATCAAATTTAAACTATGCAGATGATACTTTAATTGTTGTTTTCAGCTGCTGATTCTAACTATGAATATGTCTCTAAAATGGGCTTTAGCTGATTTTGAACAAATATGAAGCTTGAATTTTTTTTAAAGTGTGAAATGCTAGGTCTGAAATTTGATAATATGGAAATTCATTATTATATACTACAAGAATCTGTCACTATATGCAACGATAAAAAGTTACTATTGTCAAGAGTAATTAGACAGAAATATCTATTAGAGCATCTACAACAGTGATTTCTTTTAAATTGCTAATCTGATGTGTTAATTGCTAATATAATTGCTGGGATGTACCACAGTTTTTAAATTAGCAAGTTTGCTTTAAAAGTAACTCTTTAGAGCATCTACAACAGTGATTTCTTTTAAATTGCTAATTTGATGTGTTAATTGCTAATATAATTGTTGGGATGAACCACAATTTTTAAATTTGCAAGTTTGCTTTAAAAGCAACTCTAGGAGCATCTTCATTCCAGCAAACGTTTACAATTAATTTGGACAACGTCACTGAGTTTAGCAATTAAAGGGATTCATAATTTCTAAATCACTTCATCCCAGAAATTTAATTAGAGCTGCTTATTTAGAATTGCTTTTAAAGCAAACTTGATAATTTAAAAACTGTGGTACATTCCAGCAATTATATTAGCAATTAACATATCAGATTAGCAATTTAAAAGAAATCACCATTGTAGATGCTCTAAAGAATTGCTTTTAAGGTAAACTTGCTAATTTAAAAACTGTGGTACATCCAAGCAATTATATTAGCAATTAACACATCATATTAGCAATTTAAAAGAAATCACTGTTGTAGATGCTCTAATTAAATAAGCAACTCTAATTAAATTTCTGGGATGGAGTGATTTAGAAATTATGAACCCATTTCAAATCATTCAATTATTAAACTGCAAGGAGTGTCAATAGGGATGCATAGTTTTTTTTTAAGGTTTGTGGCTTTAAATTCCTATTAATAATTTTATTGATAAAATCGTATTTATAATGAATCAAATTTCTAAATCTATTTTTTTATTTTTCATAAAACTCTTAACTACTATAATATTCTAATCCTCTCTTAATCACTCTAATATCTTAATGTTCAAGTTGCTCCACGACCGGATCCGTTTCTTCCACCACCGTTGCTCCGACGACGACTAGATCTACTCGCCTTCGTGTTCCAATCAAGATGTTGATCACCCTAAAACTTTAATCACCATCTCGCTCCACAACATGATCCGCTTCTTCAACCACCGCAGCGCTCCAAAGATGACCGAATCTATCCACCGTCGCGCTCTAACTGAGATGGGGATTATATGCTCCGAACGACAGTATTGCACTCTCGACTACGCTCGGCTCTGTGTCGTCCTCTCTCTCTCATTCTCCTCTCCTTTCGAGAAGGTAGAATCGAGAGAGAGGAATAGTGTTATGTCGGGAATGGGGACTACAAGGAGTGAAAATGATGGAGTTGGGTGGAGGGAGAGGGGAGGATGCAAAGTTATCTTATCGCTCCTAAGTTTAGAGAGATTTCTATGTAGACGCACGGCTAACTTGCTTATTAAGAAGAAAAACTGGGGCAGTTATTAAATATGGTTATTGCCTACCAAGTATATTGAAATTGCTTTGTTTAAATATATATACTTAATTTCTTATTATTATATGCTTTATCTTCGTAATTTATATTTCAGATTAAGTTCTGAATATTTCTTCCCCTTCCAGATCAAAAGCGATTCAGTGTACCATTTAAACTTAAAATGCAATAAAATGAAACTTTATAAGTACGGTTATATCAAAGGTGTCTCTGATGCCATCATCTCTTTTCATATGGAGCCTAATGCCATCGTCTCTCATGCCATCATCTCTTTTTTTGGGTCAGCAGCTCTACTGGGTGTTTTTATCTAAAGAACCGCCACTAAACTGTTAGTGGTTTGGCTGCTTAACCAGAGGTTTGAGAGAGAATGACGTGAGTGTTAAGCTGTCGTGGAGAGGGAGGCATGATCAGTAGAGAGAATCCTGGAGGCCTGATTCTATAAGTTTCAGTAAACATCAGTCGAGTGATGTTAGGTATGTCCTCCAGCTGGTTACCAACCAAACAAAAAAGAATGTTGATTTGGTAGTCTATTAGTACCGTGTTAAGGAACTATAGTAATAGTACAATAAAATATTATGTTATACCCCTTTCGGCTTTTTTGTTTTTCGTCCCGTATTGATAATCTATTCACATTTGACACCTACCCGCCTTTTAATTTAAGATGTAATTACCAAAAGTTGGAGACTTGATGATTAAACAATGTAGGATTTGCTAGAAGATTAAAGCAATTTTTCCTGTCATACCTCAAATAACTTTCCCCGAAATTCAGATCCTTACTTCCGTTCCTATCATTCGATATGGCAGAATTAGTTGTCAAATTTCCACGCAAATTCCAATCAAATTTAGCAAGGCCCAGGAAAAATTTAATTTCTTGTATATATTATTCCAATCAATTTTAACTATGCAGATGACACTTTAAATTGTTATTTTCAGCTGCTTATAACCATGAATATGGCTCTAAAATGGGCTTTAGGTGGTTTTAAAAAAATATCAAGATTGAATTTTTTTTTAAATTGTGAAATGCTAGGTCTGAAATTACAAAATATAAAAATTCATTATTATATACTACAAGAATCTGTCACTATCCGCGAGGATAAGTCGACAAAATTATCTATTATCGATGGAAGTATCCGCGCCAATACCGACAATACAAAACACTTTAATCTTCGTAGATAGTGACAGATTCTTATAGTATATGCTTTATACAACCATTCTAAGCTGTCAATTTTGTAAATAAATTCATATCCTGTGTCGCGTAGAAGAGGATGGTGCAAAAAAAAAAACTAAAGCACCAAATGCCATAATCCAAGGCGTCTCTCTCTCACTTCTTTCGTTCTCTCTCTGTTATCGTTAAAGAGTATGGCGTCTGCTGTTTTCTAATTTTTTTTAATGTGGAGGCCCAACTTTTTGGCGTCTAGTTAGCGATATTTTTGGGTTCAAGGACGTTTTAAACTATGGCGTGTTGGGAATCATAAAGGCCAAATAATTACGTCTTATTTAAAGATCAAACAATTACATCTCATCTAGGAGTCAAATATACTTACACCCCGGAAAAGGAGAAACAGTTCCCGCCTTAACCTAACTAAGGATCGTCCTATGCCAAAGAGACCCAAAACATAAACCAAAAGTGCGAAAACAATACCTGATTCCATATCGTTTGTAATGGAATATCCAAAGCCTTGTTAGAGCAACAGTCGTCTCCATGAGCACGAGACTAACCTACTCTAGATGGCAAGAAGTCTTTCTCGCCTTCTGTCGTCGGGTCGTCGAATAGGCCTTCCAAGACAACAACACTCTGCCCTTGAGAGATCCTCTCCCTTTATTCTTAATGGATCTCTCCTCTCTATTGTTTGGTGGTGGAAGAAGAAGAGAACACACTCAGATCTGTAAAGTTGTGTTTGTTCAGAATCTGAGTTGTGTGTCCTATCTTGTGCCTTGGCGAACCATCCTTATATAGGGGTGCACTTCTGGACCTCGCATGCGGCCGCACAAACCAAGTCGGTTGTGCTGCGTACCGCCTTTTTTTCAGCCTAAATTTCCAAGTCTAGAATTTCGTGCTGCACATGCCTGGCCGCATGACCGATCGCGCAGAATTTTGTGTGGCCATGCCTGGCCGCACAACTGGCCGCACAAAATTCGTGCGGCCCATGCCTAGCTGCACAACTGCCACACAGAATTTGTGGCCACACTAGCTGCTGCTAAGGCTACACGGGCTCTCTAAAAAAGCAGTTTTCTGAATTGCAAATCTCAGAATCAGTCCATCAATGATTTGATCTTTGCCTAAATTGTTCTACACATTTATGGACCACACCCTACTAAATACATAAATTGTCTAATATCTTAATTTCATATTGCATCACTTAATTATGACAATCATATATATATGACAGTATACAATTCATAATTATATTACATATATGCTCAACGTTGGATTAAGATCCAACAATGTCTCACTTGAGCAATATATCATACTATTTTAATTATATATTGTTAACCTTACGTGCACACACTTTTCTATCATCCTTATGTATTTCCAAACCAATTATGTCCATTAATTACATTAGCAAAGGACTAAAGCATCTTTCGTCACATTTATTTCGTAACGAAACCATCAATGATCACAGTACTGATTACTCAAAAGAGAGCGATGTTTCTTTTAATATTTATAAACTCAGAAATGCTATCGGTTCGGACTGCAAGCGCACAATCCTATCGAGTAGTATATTCAAGGTCGATCCACAGAGAATATTGGTTCAGAGTCTTGAGCGATCGAATCACAATCTTTCGAAAGGCTAGACGAAATCTGAAAATTGAGAGATGCTATTGTGATCAATGTAAATTAGGAAGCAATTAAAAGTAATTAAAATAAAGATAGAGATGAGAATTCCTAGGGTTTCGGCACACCATTGCTATTCAATCCGCTTTGATAATATATTCTTGTTGCGTCTGATTTCCTGTTGTTGTTTTATGAAAGACACCACATAGGTCACTACGATTTATGTTACGCAAGAATGACAGATCTTTCATCGAGATTCTACATAGGACACTGCGAGTTTTCTTACGCAAATGACTGATCTCTTAAATACACAAGTTACTACACAGATCACTGCGATTTTCCTTACGCAAGTGATGGAACTTGGTTCGCGTTTTGTTGTTCTGGTTTATGGTTTCCCCGCTAAGGTTTTCTTCACATAAACCTAATAGATCTCAATAAGGCTAATTCATACAAATAGTTTCTCTTACCATTAAAGCACTATCACTACCCTAACGGACTAAACTAGATCATTGAAGTTAGATGAAGAGATAGTAAATCACAAAAGCATTTCGATTCAACAACAAGAAATCATAATCAACAGAAAATATATATATCAAAATATCAAGAGTAACAAGGTTTACTGCCTAGCCCTAAGAAAAGGAACTTAGCCGCGGAACGGCATTGTTACAAGCTCCTCTCTTCTCACTTTAATCAAATCTAACCCTAATTACAAAGATAAGTTATTCTTCTGCCCAGGGGCCTTATATAGGAGTGGAGGGATGTCTGGAGGTTGAGTAGGGGCTAAGGAACTGACTTGGATACAGCTGTCGGCAGTTATTTCCCAAGGGGTGCCTTCGGTTACGGTCCGTATCAGGTGATACGGTCCGTATTGAGACCTTGTCGCTGAGGGTTTTAATACATATCACTCTATCTTCTGGTCCATATTAGGCAATACGGACCGTAACAGAGACTTAGTCAATGAGCGTCGCTAATCCGATTGACCCGATTCTTGCTCCATTTGATGCAAAATAGTCCCAAAACCTGTTTTCTGTAATAAAACATAAAGAAGGGTGACAGTAGCCTTTTTCTCTAAATAATTAAACATAAGTGTGAGAAAATATGCAAAACCTATGCCAAAACTCTACGTAATTCATCATTATTTTGACTTTGATCAAGTATTAATATAACCAAATGACATGAATTATAATGTGGATGTGTAGCATAGAAACTACACACAATTGTGATCATATTGTGCCAATTTCTAACTAAGTCTCCCACTTAAAACTTGAAACTAAATTTCATAAAGCTTATTGTAAAATACAGAATATTCAAATAAATAATTCGCAAATCCCATATCTAAAATTGACGTCGAACTAAAACAAAGACAGAATGTAAACACAATAGCCTTTTGCAAAACATGCATTAACATAAAACTTGTTCCATGTCACAAGTTACATATCCAAAATTACAATAAGTAAATAGAACATCAAAATAAACAAACAACAGACTCCCACTAAAACTGAATATCCCTAACAAGAATTACACCCATATGAGCAACATGCTCTTCAAACTTATTGGGTGGTAATCCTTTAGTAAGTGGATCTGCTAACATAGAGTATGTCCTTATATGTTCTATGGATAACTAACCATTATGTACTATCTCCTTTACAACCAAAAACTTGATGTGAATGTACTTGGACTTTAACGAACTTCAGTCATTATTTGCGTATAGCACTACTAAATTGTTGTCACGAAACAATTTTAGTGGTTTCGTGATCACTCAAAAGAGAGCAATGTTTCTTTTAATATTTATAAACTGGGAAATTCTATCGGTTCGGACTACAAGCGCACAATCCTATCGAGTAGTATATTTGAGGTCGATCCACAGGGAATATTGGTTCAGAGCTTTGAGCAATTGAATCACAATCTTTCGAAAGCCTAGACAAAATCTGAAAATTGAGAGATGTTGTTGTGATCAATGTAAATTAGGAAACAATTAAAAGTAATTAAAATAAAGATAGAGATGAGAATTCCTAGGGTTTCGGCACACCATTGTTACTCAATCCGCCTTGATAATATATTCTTGTTGCGTCTGATTTCCTGTTGTTGTTTTACGAAAGACACCACATAGGTCACTAAGATTTATGTTACACAAGAATGACAGATCTTTCATCGAAATTCTACATAGGACACTGTGAGTTTTCTTACGCATGTGACTGATCTCTTAAATACCCAAATTACTACACAGATCACTTCGATGTTCCTTACGCATGTGATGGAATTTGGTTCGCATTTTGTTGGTCTGGTTTATGGTTTCCCCGCTAAGGTTTTCTTCACATAAACCTAATAGATCTCAACGAGGCTAATTCATACAAATAGTTTATCTTACCATTAAATCACTATTACTACCCTAATGGACTAAACTAGATCATTGAAGTTAGATGAAGAGATAGTAAATCACAAAAGCATTTCGATTCAACAACAAGAAATCATAATCAATAGAAATATATATATCAAAACATCAAGAGTAACAAGATTTACTGCCTAGCCCTAACAAAATGAACTTAGCCGTGAAACGGCATTGTTACATGCACTCCTCTCTTCTCTCTTTAATCAAATCTAACCCTAATTACAAAGATAACTACTTCTTCTGCCCAGGGGCCTTATATAGGAGTGGAGGGACGTCTGGAGATTGAGTAGGGGCTAAGAAACTGATCTGGATACAGCTATCGGCAGTTATTCCCCAAGAGGCACCTTCGGTCACGGACCGTATCAGGTGATACGACCCGTATTGAGACCTTGTCGCTGAGGGTTTTAGTGCTTCTCATGCTATCTCCTGGTTTTTGCTAGACTTGGTCCGTATTAGGCAATACGGACCATAACAGAGACTTCGTCGATAAGCGTCACTGATCCAATTGACCCGATTCTAGCTCCATTTGGTGTAAAATAGTCCCAAAACCTGTTTTCTGCAATAAAATATAAAGAAGGGTGACAGTAGCCTTTTTCTCTAATAAATCAAACATAAGTGTGAGAAAATATGCAAAACCTAAGCCAAAACCCTACGTAAATCATCATTATTTTGACTCTGATCACGCCTCCCAACTTGAATTGTTGCTTGTCCTCAAGCAACGACATCCCAGCTGGTCAAAGGTCCGGTCTAGGTTAAACCATACAATCTCAAGGACTTGTTTAAAAATTAAATTAGAACTTGGGTTTGGTACAATTGGCATGACAATAAAAATTTAGAACTCTAAAATATTCATGACCTCTCCCTTGAACAATTTATTCACCCCATGATTGACCTCATTATGAATACCCTAGAAAAATTATTATCGAACAATTTTACTTCACAAATATCCTTAAATTTGAGAGTATTAATTTTTCCCTTCGATTATAAATAGATCTCTTCCAATCAATAGGAATTCTAATCATATAAATTTTGATTTCCCTTCCCAATTGATTGGAGCAAAGTATGACAACTAAGTGTGTTGATACTTGTGACTATTTTTTGAAAAGTTAAATATGTACAAAAATTAAAATTTGGGAGTTTTTATCGAGCCTATTGGTAACCTTCATACACCCTGAATAAAATTGAGCATTGTCCCCAATGCTCGAGAGATAAAAATAAAGGAAGTAATAAAATAAAAAGACCGGGGAAAGATACAACTCACTGCACCTCAATCCTGAGGTGGTGGAGGTGGTGGAGGTGGTGGTGGGCGCTGGATCTCCTCGTAGAATGACGGGTCGAAGAGTCCGTATGGTGGTGGCTGGTACTCAAATCCAGAGTCAGGAGCGAACTGATAATATTGTTGTGCCATGTAGCGCGTCTGCTAGATCTCACGCCTGCTCTCGTCAACACTCCTCCGGACCTCCTCCATGCTGTTGCGGACTTCACCAACCTCTTGGTGAAGTGTAGAGATGTTTTGCTCCATCTGCCGGGTGGTTTCGATCGTTGTCAGGCTGAGCTCATTGAGGTTTGAGCTCATCCAATCTACCATTTGGATGAACTGATCATACTCGGCTGTAGGGGCATCAATGGTGCCGCCCCTGAAGACTCGGCCCTAGCTGTTGATGTGCCTGCCTCCCTATATGCATCAAAAGGGGCCTCCTCGTGCTTTTGCTGCCTATCAACATTAGCCTGGTTTTGCATTTCGGCTTGGCTCTCGATTACATCAATGTAATCTTGAGGAGGCTCGTATGTTGGGCTCGCGGGTCGTGCCATTTTCTAGGAGGACCTACTGCGGAGATTGAGATGTCAGAAGGGAAATTGGAGGATTTCCTTCTGTGAATTGTAGAAGTAGGGACCCGGATAGTGGCCGGTGATGAATTTCATGGCTTGGAGGCATGGCATGTCAATGTGTGTGAGCCCGCTTGCCTCCTGGAGATGGTCAATTTGCAAGGCAAGATGATTAGCCAAGATTGTGGCCACAAATCCAATGGAGATCTTGCCACCAATTTTCTTAGCACAGGCGACCTCTCGGATTTGCTTGCA
Organism: Carex myosuroides; assembly: GCA_028015225.1. NCBI lineage: Eukaryota > Viridiplantae > Streptophyta > Magnoliopsida > Poales > Cyperaceae > Carex > Carex myosuroides. Next base: position 3,607,811 of record CM051470.1, on the reverse strand, counting down.
GAGGAGGTGACCGAGGTGAGGTCGCACGGGTGTTGGCTCGATCATGCATTTGAGGAGATAGAGCTCGGGTAGTGTTGCTTTGGATGAACTCTCGCCTCTTGAGAAAATGGAATTGGCAAGGGCTACTTGCAAGAGGCGGACTTGAGGGTGATTGTCTTCCGTGATGCTGTACCAGAACTCTCAGCAATCGGGAGAATCAGAGGGGCCATCATTGATGAGGCCGAAGATGGCGCAGAAATCATCCATTGTGACCGTGTAAGAATCACCGAGCATCTGAAAGGCGATGGAGTCTCCGTTGTATTCGAAGGTTGCAAGGAACTCCCTCGTGAGTACCCTGTGAACCTTAGCTCCTTTGATCAGGTTGAGGAATCGCCAGATATTAATGCGGTTTGCGAGCTGCTCGGTTTGTACAAGGAGGCCCAGTTGCCTGAGTGTATATGTGTCGATTGATTTGTGGTAGATGACCTCCTTTGTCTTCATCTTCTCGTAATTGTTTCTGTATTTTGGATGTTGGAAGATTGGTTGGTACTCGGTTGCATCCTCCATTGACTCATCGGAGTCCTCTTCCTCGAGTCCGAAATCTCTAGGGTTGAATTCTTCTGGGTTGTAGTCCGCATCTGAGACTGGTGTGTCTCTGTTTGAGCGCTGGGTGTCAGAATGAGAGGATGAATGGTTGGAGGATTTTGGTTGCGAGTCGGAGGATCGGGCGGATTGGCTTGAGGAGCTCTGCAGTGAATTACTTATGCCGGCGCCTCCGAGGGCTTTCTTTGCGCTTCTTGTGTCTGCCCCTAAAATCTTTTTCATTTTCGGAGCCATTTGCTTATAAGTTATACCTCTGTTACAGACCGTATCGGGCAATACGGTCTTGGTACGGACTGGTTAGTTGGTGAATTTGACCAAGTACCGGACTGATTACGGACCGTATTAAGGTAATACGGACCGTATTGAAAGGTATTTCTGGGAAAACTAGTAAGTGCTGGTTCTGGTAAACGATTACGGACCGTATTGGGGCAATACGGGTCGTATTGTACTGGTAAAAATCGGGAAAATTGACAGAAACTACTCTTTTTGTGATTTTTGTTGATTTTGTGAAACAAAACCTAATTACCTAAGTTAATGTAACAGAGATTAAATTAAAACAAATGCAAAGATGATTTTAAACTTTGAAATTAAAAAAAAAAGGTTTAGAAAAACCGAATTTGGAGAAGGTGGATTCGAGGGGCCGTCGGATACGGACCCGGTACGGTCCGTATTAGGGCGGAGGCAAGGAGAAGGAGTGCAGCGGTGGCTTCAATGAGTGAAGGTATTGGTTGTAGTGGCAAGGAAGGGAAGCTCGGTTTTGGGCAAAAAGGGAAGAGGAGAAGGAGAAGAGATAGAGGGAAAGAGAGTAGAGAGAAGGAAAGAGGAGGGTTTAAGGGGTTAATGGTTACGAGACGTGATTCACGCGGGATTTCAAACGTCTCTTCTTAACGGGTTCGCATCTCCCGAATTGGTCTTTATTACGGACCGTATCAGCCAATACGGTCCGTATCCAATTCGTTACGCTGAACCAATAACCGTTAAGTTTTAACTCCTTTGGATACGGTCCGTATCAGCTAATACGGGCCGTATCCACCACCTAATTTCCTTGCTTTCTTACTGTTACCCCCGTATCCACTGGTATGGTCTGTATCAGCCAATACAGGCCGTACCAGAGAGTATTTTCCTGTCTTCCGAGATGTCTTTAATCAAGCCTTTCCTCCAATATGCTTACCTGATCATAAGAAAAAGGTGGGTGTGAGTTGTTTCTTTGCTAAAGTCCTAATCAAACTAAAAATAAATTATTGAGAAAATATAAAAGTGGCCTTGGGTTGACTCCCAAGAAGCGCTTGTTTAAAGTCATTAGCTTGACTTTGTGTCGCATCAGTTTCTTCCAGATGTCCTCCCGTCAATGCAAGCGGGTTGCTTATTGGGTGGTTTGCCTTCAGCGTTTTTTGTGGTCTTGTCACCACTACCCTTTTTTAAGAAGTCGGTTGGTGTTTGAGATCCAGGATCGAATGCCAGACTCACACCGAATACTATTTCAACCTCGTCCAGTCTTTGAGAAATTGCATCGAGTTCTTCGCCGAGGTTTTTGATTAATGTAAGGGCTAAGAGAGAATAATTCATGTTGTTTGCGATGTTGGGGCTCTTGTTCAGATCATCGGTTTGTGTTGTCATGGAGGTTGGATGGGTCTGACCGTTATCTTGTACAATGAACAATCTCTCCATTTCTGCTTCGCGCATCATTTCTCCAATGTCTTCAAATTCATCTATTCGCAATTCATCATTGCCATACTCATCTGCTGTTTCCAAATTGTAGACAAGATTTATGTCAGGTGGGACTTTGGTCTCATTCATGTTGAAGATCATCTTGTTTTCGCAAACATTTAGTGAGATCTTTCCATTCTTAACATCAATCATTGCCCCACATGTGGCGAGGAATGGCCTTCCAAGGATGATCGGAATCTACTCATCTTCTTCCATATCAACTACCACAAAATCTGCTGGTATCCAGAATTTACCGACTTTGATTGGGATATCAAGCAACATTTCTTCAGGATATCGAATTGATCGGTGAGCTAGTTGCAATGAGATCCGTATTGGTGATAGGTCTCCACATTCCAATTTGTTAAATACTACCTTAGGCATTAGACTCACACTTGCTCCCAGATCACATAAAGCTCTCTTAAAATCGGTTGTGCCTATGGTGCATGGTATAGAGAAGCTTCCCGGATCTTTCAACTTTGTCAGTAATTTGCTTTGCACGAGTGCACTACACTCTACATTGAGCTGGACCGTTGAGAATTCTTGGAGTCTACTTCGGTTTGAAAGAATCTCATTCAGAAATTTAGCATACGAGGGTATGCTTGCAATTGCCTCAGTGAAGGGGATTGTGACTTGTAGTTGCTTGAGTGTCTCCATGAATCTCGCAAGTTGCTGCTCCATCTTATGCTTGGCAGGCCTTGAAGGGAATGGCAGAGGTGGCTTGTAGGGTGGTGGTGAAATGTATTCAGGTTTGGGTTGTCGCTTGTTTCCACCTACGGTGTCATTCTGCTCCTCAATAGGGTTTGCCTGTAGTTCGAATACGAGCGGCTCCGGTTGTTGCGGCTTGTATTCTTCGGAATGGGATGGCTCTGCATGCATCTCATCGGAAGTTTGATCAGGCATGGGAGGTCCCTGATAGGCTGTACCGCTCCTTAATGTTATGCTTTTGCAAGTCTCTCTCGGATTTTCTTCCGGTTGGCCCGGAAATTTGCCTTTTCCGCGTGTGATATTCGAGAGTTCTTTTGCCATATTAGAGACATTGTCTTCTAAGTCTTTGTGGCGGTTTGTTAAGGATTCGATCTTTTGTGCGATTTCGGCGTTAGCCTTGTCTTGCCTCTCTAGGAATCTCTCCATTAAAGATGTGATGTCAGGTTGCTGTGGTTGATTGTATTACCATGGTTGGTAATTTGGTTGGGGGTTGTTGTATCTCGGTTGATAATTGGGCTGTGGTTGATAGTTCTGTTGAGGTGTAGCAGGCCTTTGATTATTTACGTATGAGAGATTTGGATGGTTTCGGTTCTTCGTATGGTATGTATTGTAGGCGGGCTGAGGTCAAAAGTTGTTGTCAATGGCGTTTGCTTGCTCTATTTCTTCCTCAGTTACCGTCACATTCATACATTCGGTCATCTCATGCGCTCCTCCACAATAGCCACATGCTGTTGCGGCATTGACTGCTACTACCGTTCGCTGCTTGGTTTGCTTGTTGAGTGCCATTTGCAAAGCATCAATCTTTGCGCTTAGCATGGATATATCATCTACTCGGTGCATGCCAGGTGTTGGAGTTGGCTTCTTTCGTTCAGGGATCCAGTAGTGTTGGTTGATTGCAATCTCTTCAATTAGGTTGTAAGTCTCGTCAGGTTCCTTGTTCATGATTGCTCCTCCTGCGGAAGCATCAATAGACAACCTATCGGTAGAGTTTAGACCATTATAAAAAGTTTGGACAATCAGCCATCTTTCTAGACCATGATGTGGACAACACCTTAACATATTCTTATATCTATCCCATGCCTCACACAATGTTTCACCATCCCTTTGTTCAAAATTAGTAATTGCATTTCTAAACCTCGAAGTTTTGGATGGTGGAAAATATTTTGCAATAAACACATTAAACAATTGGTCCCAAGTTTGAATGGAATTGGCCGGTAAGGAAAACAACCATGCTCTTTCTTTATCTTTTAATGAGAATTGAAATAGCCTTAACCTGATTGCTTCATCGGTAACTCCGTTGATCTTTATCGTCTCACATATCCCTAGAAAAATTAACAACTGAAGATGTGGATCTCCATTTGGAAATCCTCAAAATTGCTGTTGCGAAACCATATTTATGAGAGCAGGTTGATCAGAGTCAAAATAATGATGATTTACGTAGGGTTTTGGCTTAGGTTTTGCTTATTTTCTCACACTTATGTTTGATTTATTAGAGAAAAAGGCTAATGTCACCCTTCTTTATGTTTTATTGCAGAAAACAGGTTTTGGGACTATTTTGCACCAAATGGAGCTAGAATCGGGTCAATTGGATCAGCGACGCTTATCGACGAAGTCTCTGTTACAGTCTGTATTGCCTAATACGGACCAAGCCTAGCACAGACCAGGAGATAGCGCTGGAAGCATTAAAACCCTAACCGACAAGGTCCTAATATGGACCGTATTACCTGATACGGTCCGTAACCGAAGGCGACTCTTGGGGAATAACTGCAGACAGCTGTATCCAGATCAGTTTCTTAGCCCTACTCAATCTCCAGACGTCCCTCCACTCCTATATAAGGCCCCTGGGCAGAAGAAGTAGTTATCTTTGTAATTAGGGTTAGATTTGATTAAAGTGAGAAGAGAGGAGTGCTTGTAACAATGCCGTTCCGTGGCTAAGTTCCTTTTCTTAGGGCTAGGCAGTAAACCTTGTTACTCTTGATGTTTTGATATATATATATATTTCTGTTGATTATGATTTCTTGTTGTTGAATTGAAATGCTTTTGCAATTTACTATCTCTTCATCTAACTTCAATGATCTAGTTTAGTCCATTAGGGTAGTGACATTGCCTTAATGGTAAGAGAAACTATTTGTATGAATTAGCCTCGTTGAGATTTATTAGGTTTATGTGAAGAAAACCTTAGAGGTGAAACCATAAACCAGACCAACAAAACGCGAACCAAATTCCATCACATGCGTAAGGAACATCGCAGTGATCTGTGTAGTAATTTGGGTATTTAAAAGATCAGTCACATGCGTAAGATAACTCGCAATGTCCTATGTAGAATCTCGATGAAAGATCTGTCATTCTTGCGTAACATAAATCGCAGTGACCTATGTGGTGTCTTTCATGAAACAACAATAGGAATATATTATTAAGGCGGATTGAGTAGCAATGGTGTGCCAAAACCCTAGGAATTCTCATCTCTATCTTTATTTTAATTACTTTTAATTGTTTCCTAATTTACATTGATCACAACAACATATCTCAATTTTAAGATTTCGTCTAGCCTTTCGAAAGATTGTGATTCGATCGCTCAAAACTCTGAACCAATATTCTCTGTGGATCGACCTCGAATATACTACTCGATAGGATGGTGCGCTTGCAGTCCGAACCGATAGCATTTTCGAGTTTTGAGTGATCAAGCTTTTTGGCGCCGTTGCCGGGGAATAACGGTTTATTGTGCAAGGCCTCGCGAGACGCCCTTGCTTTTGACCTTGAATCCAATTAATTAGAGACGTCTAGATTTCTTTTTATTTTCTGCATTTTTATTTTTCTTTTATTTTCAATTTCGTTTATATTTTTATTTTCTTTTTTATTTTCAGTTTTTAGTTTAATTTTCAGATTTTCCTTTCTTTTTAGGACACTGCACGCTGGCCGAATCATCTGTACGGAGATCCTTAAGGATTGCAAGTAGGAGAGGACAATTCGCTTCCACATCACCAATAAGAACCAATCATAGTTCTTCCTCGAGTAATTCTGAAAGCAAAGAAGACTCAGATTAGATCAACATGAATATCCCACCCGAACGAACTGATTAATGGAAGACAAAACAATGGTGATAATGGAGTTCACGATGCAGTAAGACCCAAACTTCTACGAGACTATTGTGTACCGCGCACGAATGATCCTAATTCTAGTATAAACCCGCCAACTGTTACTAACCGTAATTTTGAGATCAAACCTGCTCTCGTAAATATAGTTTCGCAACAGCAATTTGGAGGATTCCCAAATGAAGATCCACATCTTCACTTGTCAATTTTCCTTGGGATATGCGAGACGATAAAGATCAACGGAGTTACCGATGAAGCAATCAGGCTAAGGCTATTTCAATTCTCATTAAAAGATAAAGCAAGAGCATGGTTGTTTTCCTTACCGGCCAATTCCATTCAAACTTGGGACCAATTGTTTAATGTGTTTATTGCAAAAAAATTTCCACCATCCAAAACTTCGAGGTTTAGAAATGCAATTACTAATTTTGAACAAAAGGATGGTGAAACATTGTGTGAGGCATGTGATAGATATAAGGATATGTTAAGGTGTTGTCCACATCATGGTCTAGAAAGATGGCTGATTGTCCAAACTTTTTATAATGGTCTAAAGCCTACCGATAGGTTGTCTATTGATGCTTCCGCAGGAGGAGCAATCATGAACAAGGAACCTGACGAGACTTACAACCTAATTGAAGAGATTGCAATCAACCAACACTACTGGATCCCTGAGCGAAAGAAGCAAACCCCAACACCTGGCATGCACCGAGTAGATGATATATCCATGCTGACCGCGAAGATTGATGCTTTGCAAATGACACTCAACAAGCAAACCAAGCAGCGTACGGTAGCAGCAGTCAATGCCGCAACAGCATGTGGCTATTGGGGAGGAACGCATGAGATGACCGAATGTATGAATGTGACGGTAACTGAGGAAGAAATAGAGCAAGCAAACGCCATCGACAATAGCTTTCGACCTCAGCCCGCCTACAATACATACCATCCGAACAACCGAAACCATCAAAATCTCTCATACGCAAACAATCTAAGGCCTGCTGCACCTTAACAGAACTACCAACCACAACCCAATTATCAACCGAGATACAACAAGCCCCAACCGAATTACCAACCAAGGCAATACAACCAACCACAGCAACCTGACATCACATCTTTAATGGAGAGATTCCTAGAGAAGCAAGATAAGGCTAACGCCGAAATCGCACAAAAGATCGAATCCTTAACAAACCGCAACAAAGACTTAGAATACAATGTCTCTAAGATGGCAAGAGAACTCTCAATTATCGCACGTGAAAAAGGCAAATTTCCGGGCCAACCGGAAGAAAATCCGAGAGAGACTTGCAAAAGCATAACATTAAGGAGCGGTACAGCTTATCAGGGACCTCCCATGCCCGATCCAACTTCTGATGAGATGCATGCAGAACCATCGTATTTCGAAGAATACGAGCCACACCCACTAGAGCCGCCCGTACTCAAAACGCAGGCAGACCCTATTGAGGAGCAGAATGACACCGTGGTGGAGACGAGCGACAAACCAAACCTGAATATATTGCACCACCACCCTACAAGCCACCTCTGCCATTCCCTCCAAGGCCGGCTAAGCACAAGATGGACCGCAATTCGCGAGATTCATCGAGACACTCAAGCAACTACAAGTCACAATCCCCGTCACTGAAGCAATTGCAAGTAATGCTAAATTTTTGAAGGAGATTCTTTCAAACCGCAGTAGACTCCAAGAACTTTCAACAATTCCGCTCAATCTGGAATGTAGTGCGCTCGTACAAAGCATATTATCGACAAAGTTGAAAGATCCGGGAAGCTTTTCGATACCATGCACTATTGGCACAACAGATTTTAAGAAAGCTTTATGTGATCTGGGGGCAAGTGTAAGTTTAATGCCAAAGACGGTATTTGATAAATTGAATTGTGGAGACCTATCACGAACTCGAATGGAACTACAACTGGCTGATCGGTCAATTCGATATCCCGAAGGATTATTGCTAGATGTACCGATCAAAGTTGGAGACTTTTGGATACCCGGAGATTTTGTTGTGGTTGACATGGAAGAAGATGAACACATTCCAATCAGCCTTGGAAGGTCATTCCTCGCCACATGTGGAGCAATGATTGATGTTAAGAATGAGAAAATTTCACTGGATGTCGGAAAGACAAGGTTACTTACGACATAAACAGAGCTTTAAAATACCCTTCTGACATTGATCGTGTCTTCAATTTGGGCATCACTGATGAATTTGAAGAGGAAGAATATCCATTTGATGAATTTGGAGAATTCATGGGTATAGAGGATCTGGATAGCCTTCTTAGAAGGGAAGATGACGAAGTGCAGCCCGAGTAGAATACCACCACCGAACCCGATAAAGTTCATAGTGAAACATGCGCAAGTTGCACTACTGTCACAGAAAAATGAGAAGAAATTCCCGCGTCCAAAATCCTACAACCCATATTCCCCAATACGGTTAGTAGCGAAGAGAAGAAAAAGGAAAAGGCAACCTCTCCTCCATAGCTCGAACTTAAGCCTCTTCCACCCAACCTACAATACGAATTTCTAGGCCCAAACCGAACCTATCCGGTAATTGTCGGCTCTCAGCTTGACAAGACCCAAATCAGCAAACTCGCCAATACACTCAGGAAACACAAGAAAGCCATTGGCTACACGATCGATGACATCAAAGGCCTCAGTCCTACCATTTGCATGCACCGAATTCTGCTAGAGGAAGATCACAAACCTTCACGAGAACCGTAAAGAAGACTTAATCCGAATTTGAAGGAAGTGGTCAAGAAAGAAGTCCTGAAGCTGCTAGATGCAGGCATCTACTCCACCTCTGATAGTAACTGGGTGAGTCCCGTACAGGTCGTTCCAAAGAAGGGAGGCACCACAGTTGTGAAAGGAGATAACGACGAAATGCTCCAAACAAGAGTCGTTATAGGGTGGCGAATGTGCATTGATTATCGGCGGCTAAATGTGGCGACAAGAAAGGACCAGTACCCTCTTCCGTTCATCGATCAACTGTTGGAGCGACTAGCAAAGCATTCATACTTCTGCTACCTCGATGGATACTCCGGCTTCTTCCAAATTCCAATTCACCCTCAAGATCAAGAAAAGACCACATTTACATACCCCTACGGAACTTTCGCCTACCGACGCATGCCCTTCGGGTTGTGCAACGCCCCGGCGACTTTCCAGAGAGCCATGGTGTCTATCTTTTCATATTTTGTTGAGGAAATAATGGAAGTATTCATGGATGATTTTTCAGTCTATGGGGATACTTTCGACTCATGTTTAAAGAACTTGTCTAAAGTTCTAAAAAGATGTGAAGAAGTAAACCTCGTATTAAATTGGGAAAAATGTCATTTTATGGTACAAGAAGGAGTTGTGCTTGGTCACACCATTTCCTCTAAGGGATTGGAGATTGACAAAGCAAAAGTTGAGGTAATTGAAAAACTAACTCAACCAACATGTGTTCGTGACATTCTCAGTTTTCTTGGACACGCAGGTTTTTATCGAAGATTCATCAAGGACTTCTCAAAAATCGCGAAGCCACTCTCAAACTTGACCATGAAGGATGCCGAGTTCATCTTCGATGGGAAATGTGTTGAAGCATTCAACACACTCAGAAATGCTTTGATTTCAGCCCCAATTCTCCAACCGCCTGACTGGGACCATCCTTTTGAGATCATGTGCGATGCAAGTGATTACGCAGTAGGAGCAGTCCTGGGGCAGCGGAATGATAAGAAGCCCTATGCAATCTATTACGCGAGCAAAGTTCTAAATGAAGCTCAATGCAATTACACAACAAATGAGAAGGAATTACTCGCAGTAATTTTTGCAATTAACAAATTTCGATCCTACCTTGTAGGTTCAAAAGTCATCATCTATACAGATCATGCAGCAATCAAGTACCTCATCAACAAGAAGGATGCAAAACCTAGACTCATCCGATGGGTACTTCTCCTACAAGAATTTGACATTGAAATTAGGGATAAGAAGGGCACAGAGAATTCGGTAGCCGACCACCTGTCAAGACTGAGACAACCAAGCGAGAGTGATCAGCCGATCGATGATTCCTTTGCTGACGAACACCTCTACTCTGTGGAAATAAGCAAACGGCCATGGTATACAGATATGGCCAACTACATCGCATGCGGGGCCATCCCATCCGACATGACATTTCAGCAAAGGAAGAGATTCTTAGCAAATGCTAAACATTTCAGAAGATCATATTTCCAAGGTTTGGCATTCCTCGAGTAGTGATAGGTGATGGAGGATCGCATTTCATTAACAATCAATTCAACAATCTTCTAAAGAAATATGGTGTCACACACAAGGTGGCAACTCCTTACCATCCACAAACTAGTGGGCAAGTAGAAATTTCGAACAGAGAAATCAAGAACATCTTGCAAAAGACGGTGTCTTGGTCCAGGAAAAATTAGGCACTCAAACTAGACGAAGCACTTTGGGCCTATAGAACCTCGTTCAAAACTCCGATCGGAATGACACCCTACAAGCTGATCTACGGAAAAACATGTCATATACCGGTGGAATTAGAACACAAGGCATATTGGGCAATCAAAACGTTCAATTATGACCTTAGGGATGCGGGCAAAAAGAGGCTACTAGATCTGAATTCACTGGATGAACTGAGACTCCATGCATACGACAATGCAAAGATGTATAAAGAACGAGCGAAATTCTACCATGACAAAAAGATCAGAAAAAGGGAGTTTAAGGAGGGCGACATGGTGCTTCTCTTCAATTCACGACTCAAACTCTTCCCCGGAAAATTGAGATCCAGATGGACAGGGCCATACAAGGTCACTCAAGTGTACCCTTATGGGGCAGTCCAAATTTGGAGTCAAAAAACCGGGTATTTCAAAGTAAACGGCCAGAGGTTGAAGCACTACATCGCAGGAACAAATGATGAGAATAAAGACACCTATTCCTTCGGGAATCAGCCAAATGAAGGATGAGAAGAAAAAGTCAAGCTAATGACTTTAAACAAGCGCTTCTTGGGAGGCAACCCAAGGCCACTCTTTACTTTCTTTTTCATATAAAAACATAAAAATCAAAAAAATATTTCATTTCGTCCTAAACTATTAAACTGATCACAAGGTTACCAATCTTACCTACAGGAAGAGATGCCGGAAGAATTTGGTCGAAAAATTCGAAGCCCGTCATGAAGTTTTACTCTCTGTTACGGACTATATCAGTTCAATACGGGGTAATACTCCAATACGGACCTATCTCAGACATGGCGCAGAAAAAGCAGAGTTCAACCCAAAACCGCACAACGGTTACGGACCGTATCAGTTGATACGGACCGTATTCAATGAGCAGAAATAACCAACTCTCCATTCTGGCGCTCCAAGAAAGAAATTCGAATTTTAACTGAATTTAACCTCCCACTATCACCACTTCCTGCACATTCATCACATCCCTTCACTACCATATAAGCCTTCCATTTACTTCCCTTTTTCCTGCACTATTTCATAGAATTTTCAGATAAAAATTCGCACCTTGTTCACAGAAATCCTCCAAGTCAGGCCCGTATTAGCCCCGTATCAAGGTAATACGGCCATAACAGAGCCCAAAAACCTGAGAAAAATGGCGCACAACAGCCCTCGAAACTCCAACTCGCAATCCGACGATGAAAACACCTTCGTGACAGCCATGGAAATCAAATTCCGTGACCAACATGAATTCGACCTTGCTCAAACAATGCTTGATCGCACCATCGCGGACAATAAAGCAATGTGTATTAACACGATGAAAGTCCTTGGCTGCTATGATTATGTACGAGTATCCCTTAATAATATCAATTTATGGGATTTAGCGGACCGCCTACGAGCCACAAGAGTCTATTTGAGGCCCTCCATCGAATTTCTATCAACACTACAATGTGATAACGACATGATCAAATACCGATTATTCAACCGCCCCTTTGCCGTAACAATGGAGGAATTTTGCAAGGCACTGTCCATTCCCACCAACGGCAAAATCGAATTAGGCACAAGGGATAAACGCATGAAGTACTGGGAAACGATCGCAATAGATCAGCGCAAAATCTACCGCAAAGACTCGCGCCTCATCTCATCTATCGAACTAAGGTATATTCATATTATTTTGACTAATTCTATTTTTCCAACAGGAGAAGACACAACGGAGGTTAGAGAAAGGGACTTTACATCATGTAATGCATGAGGAGTCACAAGCATAAACCGCACCTTGGATACCACATCTTACACCACCTCAAATCGGTGGCCGCCGACAAAAAGAATAATCACGTGGTTTCCGTTGGTTGTTATGCAACACTTTTTGCGCACCACCACAACATAAAACTCGTCGGCAAAAATGAGGTATTCGGAGCCAACAGCCTCAACATGAACTACCTAGTAAACAACGATCACGTGCAAGCAGCATTCAATGCACACACAGGAGACATCAAGTACACATTGAAAATAGGCGAGGGAATGACCCTCCATATCGGAATGGATAAGGGGTCATTCCAGTTTGGATACGAATCCGAACATGGAGATGATACACGAAACGACGAGGAGGAACAATCGAGGAAGAACCAACCGAGGAGGAACCAACCGAAGAACCCATGGAGGAAACAAATAGCGCATCACACCACTCATCCCGCCAACATCATGACATGGCTTTCATACACCACCTCATTCCTCCGCGTGACAACACCGACGAAGCAAACTCCATGCCCGCACCAACCGGATGGGGCCAAGAGACAACCATATCTCAACCTCGTGAGCCCGGTCCAACCGCACGTTACGCCAACAATACCCTCGAGAATTTGAAGAAACGCACCCGCTACTTGGAGGAATATTTGGACAAGGTAAACAAAGCCCATGAGAATTTCTATGAATATTGTCTTTCCAAGGGAATACCATTCACACCACCGATTCCGTTCACCCCACCACCACCCCTTCACAACGAATAATCTGTGAGATCTTTCTTATCCCTCTCTTAATTGTTTACTTTCTTGCATTGAGGACAATACAAAATTTAAGCATGGGGGTAGGGGTAAGAAATTAGTTTAGGAATTGCATTGTATCTTGGATCATGGCATGTAGGACCCATATTTTTCATTTTTTCGCTAGCAGTTTTACTTGATCGGGATCGATTTTCAAGGCTTAACCAAGAGAAGTTACGAGAAACGATTGAGGTTTTTATCTAGCGCGCATATAGGCATTTGCATTGATAGGAGCATGTAATTTAGGGGTAATTTGCATGTAGGTTAATCAAATAGGAATTGCTTTAAATTGAGTTAGGCTAGGGTTTAGACAATTCGCTATGATACCAAAACAATTCGGAATTTTTAAAATTATTGGTGATCTCAAAGTGAACAATTAATTGCTCACCATGAATGTTGACCAAAATTGCAAACCCTAGAAGTTTTTATTATTGAGTAATTTGTTTTTGCAAAGTCTTTTAAGTTTGATAGTGTTTTAGAATACCCATTTATTATAGATAGACTCCTAGCAAAATTATGCAATAATTTCTTGTATGAATGAATATTTGGAATTGTGTGTAATCATGCTGTTGTGACACAATTTTTTTTTTTTTCAGAAAAATACAAAAATACAAAAAAATCAGAAATGAGAAAAATCCAAAAAAATAGAAAAATTCAGAAAAAGAAAAAAATAGAATAAAAAGATAGAGGATAAAAAAAGAGTACGGGTGTCTACGCAAAACTGGTTACCAATAGGCTCGATAAAACCTCCCAAATTTTAATTTTTGTACATATTTAATTTTTCAAAAATAGTCACAAGTACCAACACACTTAGTTGTCATACTTTGCTCCAATCAATTGGGAAGGAAAATCAAAATTTATATCATTAGAATTCCTATTGATTGGAAGGGATCTATTTTTAATCGAAGGGGAAATTAATACTCTCAAATTTAAGGATATTTGTGAAGTAAGTTGTTCGATGATAATTCTTCTAGGGTATGCATAATGAGGTCAATCATGGGGTGAATAAATTGTTCAAGGGAGAGGTCATGAATATTTTAGAGTTTTAAATTTTCATTGTCATACCAATTGTACCAAACCCAAGTTCTAATTTAATTTTTAGCAAGTCCTTGAGATTGTATGGTTTAACCTAGACCGGACCTTTGACCAGCTGGGATGTCGTTGCTTGAGGACAAGCAACAATTCAAGTTGGGAGGCATGATCAGAGTCAAAATAATGATGATTTACGTAGGGTTTTGGCTTAGGTTTTGCATATTTTCTCACACTTATGTTTGATTTATTAGAGAAAAAGGCTACTGTCACCCTTCTTTATGTTTTATTGCAGAAAACAGGTTTTGGGACTATTTTGCACCAAATGGAGCTAGAATCGGGTCAATCGGATCAGCGACGCTTATCGACGAAGTCTCTGTTACGGTCCGTATTGCCTAATACGGACCAAGCCTAGTACAGACCAGGAGATAGCGCTAGAAGCATTAAAACCACATAGGTGTAAAATAGACTTGGTCCACTGAGGGTTTTAGTGATTCTCACGCTATCTCCTGGTCTGTGCTAGACTTGGTCCGTATTAGGCAATACGGACCGTAATAGAGACTTCGTCGATAAGCGTTGCTGATCCGATTGACCTGATTCTAGCTCCATTTGGTGTAAAATAGTCCCAAAACCTGTTTTCTGCAATAAAACATAAAGAAGGGTGACAGTAGCATTTTTCTCTAATAAATCAAACATAAGTGTGAGAAAATATGCAAAACCTAAGCCAAAACCCTACGTAAATCATCATTATTTTGACTCTGATCATTTCTCAATAGACTCCACTACATGTAGCCTAGTGACAAAATTGCATACCCATACACCATGATTCAATGCTTCATGACATGCAATGAATTATGCGGACATTGTGGAAGATGTTATAAGCAACTATTTAGCACTCTTACACTAAATAGCTCCTCCAGCTAACATGAAGTTGTAGCCGGATGTAGATTTCATGCTATCTTGACATCCTCCAAAATCAGAGTCGGTATACCCAATGACCTCTAGCTTATCCGATCCCGATACATGAGCATGTAGTCTTTTGTTTGCTTCAAGTGTTTCAAGACCCGTTTGGCTGCTTTCCAATGATCTAGACCTGGATTTGATAAGTATCGGCCCAACATGCCAGTGATGAACGCAATATCCAAACGCGTACATACTTGCGTATACATGATGCTCCCAACAATTGAGGCATATGGATACTTTCGCATTGCTTCCTTTTCTAAAAAATTCTTTGGGCATTGACTAAGACTAAACTTGTCTCTCTTTATCACAGGGGCATTTCCTGGTTTATTGTCTTGCATGCCATACCTTTTGAGGACCTTTTCGATATAATTCATTTGGGACAAACCTAATATACATTGGGTTATATTTCTCAATATTTCAATCCCTAAAAAAAATGATGCATCACCCAAATCATTCATCTCAAAAAATTTCATCAGAAATTTCTTAGTTTGATGCAACATATTTATATCATTGCTGGCAAACAATATGTCATCCACATACAAAACTAGGAACACAAATTTACTCCCACAGAACTTGAGATATATACACTCATCCACAAGATTTGTGTCAAAACCAAATGAGATAATCACATTGTAGAATTTGTAATACCACTGACGAGACGCTTGTTTTAGTCCATAGATGGATCGTTTCTTCAATGTCACCATTTAGAAACGCTGTCTTAACATCCTGATGGGGTTTATAGCAGCTAGATGGTGCAATTTTAAATTTTCTAGCCTAAACATGTACGATCTTACAATCAGAAAAGGAAGCATCCATGCAGTTTATGGTTCACAATCACACATGTGAACAAGCATAGAGTATAGAATATCACATCTCCAAATGAATGGAGCGAGATCAGTCAAAAGCCAGCACCTTAGTCTCCCTTGTGCCTTCTTCATCTTACCACAATGGCAACCTCAAAGCTTGATCCATCCAAGGTTTGATTGAGAGAGGAATGATTCTAATACTAGTTGTACTACAATTCCTCCAAAATCAAATCATTTTACTTCACTTATAGACTCGCCTTCTTCAACAAGAAAGGAATCAAAAGAACAAGCATAGGCTCAACACATGAGCAACACAAATAAGAGCAATCAAATGAGTAAAGAATGATCAAATCGAATCTCAAACAATGATCCAACAATCGAATCCCTTTACTTCACTTGTAGACTCCCATTCTTCTGAATTGTACTTGTCCTTGATAAAGAATTAATGACTTCCATAGCGTAGAATAAGATGGAATGGATCTTTATTCAACAACTACTCGCTATAAACTAGTTCTGAATATTACATCTCCAATCAGATCAGAAGCGATTCAGTGTACCATTTAAACTTAATGTACTAAAATGAAACTTTACAAGTAGGGTTATACGTCATGTTATCATCAATTATCATCTGGCGTGAATTAGTTACCGGTGGTATGTTTATCTTGTTAAGAGGAGGTTTGACTGCTTGACCAGGGGTTTGAGAGAGAATAACATGAGTGTTAAGTTGTCGTGCAGAGGGAGGCATGATCAGTCGAGAGAATCCTGGAGGCCTGATTCTATTTGTTTCAGTAAACATCAGTCGAGTGCTGTTAGGTATGTCCTCCAGCTGGTTACCATCCAAACAAAAAAGAATGTTGATGTAGTAGTCTATTAGTGCCGTGTTAAAGCACGATAACAATAAAATATTATGTTATACCCCTTCCGTCCTTCTTTTGTTGTTGTTTATTAAGGTTAGTGGGCTTGTGGTCTCGTATTGATAATCTATTCAATTTGACACCTTCCGGCCTTTTAATTTAAGAGGAAAATTACAAAAAGTTGGCGACTAGATGATTAAACTATGTAGCATTTGCTAGAAGATTACAACAATTTTTCAAGTCATACCCCAATTTTCCACTACCTGTGGGGCACGCCACTACAATAATATTTCCACGAAATTCCTATCATCCGATATAGCTGAAATATTAGTTATCAAATTTCCACGCAAATTCAAATCAAATTTAGCAAGGCCAAGGAAAATTTAATTTCTTGTGTCTATTATTCCAATCAAATTTAAACTATATATGCAGATGATACTTTAATTGTTGTTTTCAGCTGCTGATTCTAACTATGAATATGGCTCTAAAATGGCCTTTAGCTGGTTTTAACAAATAACAAGCTTGAATTTTTTTATAAAGTGTGAAATACCAGGTCCGAAATTAGATAATATGGAAATTCATTATTATATACTTCAAAAATATGTTACTATCGGCGAAGATAAAAAAATGACTATTCTCGAGGTTAAGTAGACAAAAATATCTATTACCGACGAAAATATATGCGACAATACTGACAATACAAAGCACTTTTATCCTCATAGATAGTGACAAATTCTTATAGTATATACTTTATACAACCATTCTAGGCCGTCACATGGTAAATGAATTTATATCTCCTGTGAGGTTTTAGAAAAATTGAGTTCAGATCTAAACTGTAAGATATGTTTTTGGCACAAATTTTAAAGGGAGCTCATGCATTCCACCTCGAGCCAGATTGGCCCGAATTCTGATTGACGGTGTGGATCTAAATTCCAATCTTCTGTTATCCCAGAGGATGTGGATTTGTCGAAAAATATCCAATCAAGTATCTGGGGTCAATTTACGTTGGAATAATTATACAAAAAGTGATTTGCACAGTGTTCTAAATAGCGCGCTATAGCGTTTTCAGACCTTAAATGCTAAGCTATGGGATAAAAGTGTGTTATTTCAGCTACAACCGCTATAGTGGTAATAGCGGTCCACTATTTGCGCTACAAGCTACGAGCTATAGCGCACGCTATGTTACATAGGCTTTTATTTAAAGGTTCAAACTGAAATTTGTTTGAAGGAACAATTTTTTTCAAGGTCTGGATTGCTTTTGTTTTGAAATAGAAAAAAATAGATAGTTTATGCCATGATGCTTAGGTTTTTTAATAATTAAAAATGATATATAGTTTATGCAATGATGTTTAGGTTATTTTTAATGAAAAAAGATATATAGTTTATGATGTTATTAGAGATATTTTCAATAACAATTTGAATTTTGTACTGGTTCAATACGAATATTCTAATTCCTTAATCAATTTTGCATTACTTATCGCTATATGAGACTTTAGATAATATTGATAATTAGTAGAAATATAGAACATAATTTTTTAAACAAAACACGCTATGTAGGATAGCTTTCGCTATAGTTACGCTATTCGCGATAGCTTTTTATTTAGCATTTTCACGATCACACAATAATCGCTATTTAGAACCTTAGTTTTTAATCATATTAACATGGAATGGCACAAAGTTAAGCGATAAACATATATATAATATATTACCATCCTCAAAAGATAATCGATAAGTGGTGACTCCTTGACAACAAGAATAAATTTTGTGTGCAAACTACATGTCAAAATCTAGCTAAAGACGAACTTGAGGCATAAAAAATTTAAGATTCACCAAGCATGTGCATGCCTTTAACAAGATGAACTTGATGAGACACATCATTCCCTACTAGCAACAACTTGAAGGACGTAAGGCGGCTTGTTTGGGTGTATTATGTGTTGGTTTTGCATTGGATCTCAACTCAGTTAAAAAAGAACACCCTTTTTGTATTGCATGTAATTATTATAATGTAAATATAAGCTTGTTGCATGAGAGGTTCTATATTTTACTGCCACAGAGTAATCGAACTACACTTCTGGGACCTAGGTTTCGTGTGGCGTTTTGAAAATGAACCACCATGGTGCGGGTCTCACTTTCTCAGATGATGCTCCATTTCTCAGTATAAAATTTTTGGAAAAGTAACTGCAGCATGCTCTTCAATCATACAAGCCACGCCAGATTGAAACTTAAATGTCATGCTGTGTGTTGTGTGTTTGTGCTTGTTTGTGTGCGTGTACACTGTACAGTGAGGATTGGAATTTTGAAGGAAACAAAAGGTGGGTACAAATGAATATGTACACATTTGTGGAAATTGTGGTGGTAATGGCAACAGACGAACAGAGTGTGGTTCACACCAACATAAAAACATATAAATTAAATTTGATAGCTACAGACGAACAGAGTACCGCCAAGTGATTAATTAAAAATAATCAGAAATAATCGGCTATACATGAAAATAATTAGTTGATTAGTCAGGAAAATTTGTGACGGTTTAATCACCGCCAACAACTAATCGGCCAAATAATCGGCCTAAAGTTTTTTATAACACTGCCTTTGGCCTCTGATTTATGCTAGAATCAAACCGCAGTAATAGCTGATTTAAATTCCCCGAATCATTTTTTTCTTTAGTTGTTCACTTTTTATTAACTTGTATATCAGTATAACCAAAAACAGACTCGGTGAGTTTCTCACCATGATGCGCCCTTTTTTACTACAAAGAAAGTTGTCATGTTGTATGTGTGAAAATTTGAGCGCATTGAGAATGACGGTAATACATTTAGCTACAAAAAAGTCCTGAGATTATTTAATACCCAAAGGTCAAGAGTTTGAACCCCTCTCACCACTTCACAGTCTCTGCGAAGCTTCCCAAAAAAAAAAAGTTGAGCACATTTATTATAATAACAATGTGCTACAGTGCTATAAAAATGTGTTGGCAGTAAATTAATTAGTTGAATTGAGATTCGAGAGTCAAGTGACGAAATTAGGAAATTAAATGTAGGGTAATTTCATTTTATAAGGGCTTAAATAAAAAGTATTAATACATATAAAAATTACAAAATTTAATAAACCAAGTTACAAATTTTCAGTTTATAAGAGGAGCTTAGCATCCTTTTCCACCATTACCTTCCCCCTCTGTGAAGCTCGTATCCTCATGTATATTACATGCGGATCGAGGGCCTTTTATGTTTTCAGTAAATAATCCGTTTTAATGACCAATAATCGGTCGGTTTCCAATTAATTAATCGGATGCATGAACAGATAATTGTGAAAAAAACGAATATAGTTTGAATTATAAATAATGATGCTATATATATATGGAGCGTCTAATTGGATGCTAAGACCGATTAATTGGTAATTTGTTATTACTCGGTCACAAAATGTGCATAATTATCAAGCTTTGATATTAAACTTGGATGCTTAGCGTATGAACTCTATTAATATTTTTATGAATTATATTACCAATACATATATTCTACTATGGAGTACGTAGGTTACTTCGTGAATTATTATAGATATATGAGGAGGGTTCCAATATCTCATGTTTTTCATACTTCATCATGCTTCATATTTTATATTTTCATTTTCAAAGTCTAAAACAATCAATCCGAACCACTCAACATGATATCCATATTAAAATATGCTTGGAGACCAAATTTTATAATTTTTACATTTTTTTGCTATTTTTTCAAATAGGTACAAAATCACTGTTTTTGAATGGTCCGAAAACAGTGATTTTGTACCTATCTGAAAAAATAGTAAAAAGTTTCATCCCTAGATTTTGAGTGGTTCGGATTGACGGTTTGGACATTGTAAACGAAGATATCAAAAATGAGGTATGATGAGGTATGAAAAACATAAGGTATAAAACCCTCCTCTAGATATATACTCTTAGTATATATTATTAAGAACTCAAATTCTTAGAAAAAACGATAAATTTACTTAACAATTAATCACTCGGTCAATACCCTCTTCCAGTATACTCAAATGTTATTTTTTTCAAGACCTTAAAAATATATAGATGTCCATTAATTGGTGATACTGAAGCAAAAAATATTTCTTTTGTCTATATTACCTTTCAACAAGATGTAATTTTTTTACTTTTAAAAAAAAATATAATTTTGCCTCTTGTGGAAAGTTACAGGTTTGAAAGATAAATCATTTGTAGGTATTAAATAGTTTAATGACTTGACCTCCAATCTTACTCAAAACAAGATGTAATTTTCTATATAAGAATAGTGATATAGTATTCTTAACAATTTCTTCTATTTATCACTATGTATATGAGGTTAAGACATATATATGAGGAGCATTGATTTGAGGCATTTAATATTTTCCATTTTATAAATTATCTAGTGGATACGCTGATGCAAATTGTGCTATCCTGCATGCTTCCTATCACTTTGGCTTAGAAAGTGAGAGAATCAATCGATTTATCATCAAAATAACCTTTTTAAGCACTCAACAAGAAGAAGATGATAAATGTGAGAAATGGACCACGAAAAAAGTAGCAGCCCAGATGAATTCCATCTTTAGCTTTGAAAAAGGCAAGACGCCTGCCTCCTTTTTTCCAACCCACTATGGTTATGTTACATTTCGCATTAGTTTCCTCCATTCATGCATCTATGACTATGAATGATTGCGAGAGCAGAAAGTACACTAACAACCCTGATATTTTTGAGCCATCTGGATTCTGCCAGAAGGAGCCGAGTTATTGCTTGTTTTTTTTATTTAATGATTTGCAGAAAGTATGTTTTCGTCACTTACGCACATTAATAAGAGTCATGATTCTGAAAAAACTTAAGAATCATGGAAGAATCTATATTTTAAGTTTAATTCCATCTTGTATTTATCAGTGAACAGTTAGTTTCTTTTAATATATATATTGTAGCTTTAACAAAATCAAATTATTTGTAACTTATTATTATGAAAAATGGTAGGGATATGTCGCGGAAGCGTCAAGAAGTAATCTTGTCGAACACGTTGGAAATATGAATCACAATTGAAAAGTAGCTACAATAAGCAATCAAACACAAAAAATAAAAATAAAAGACATCAGATTTTAAATGGAAATTCTTACAAAAAAAAAATCATGTCAGCACAACACAAATCATCATATTAAGGAGTTTCTACAAATATAAGGAGATACTCAAAACAATGATAATTCCCCCACAGACTCTCTTACATTATCATATATTAATTTATAAGATTCTTAAATGTATTCGATGAATTGAAATAAGAGAGCAAGTTATAGAAATAGCAAAAAAAAAGAAAACACATTTCTGTTTACTAGCCTCTCACATACGGAGAGACTTAGGCTTGGTTAAAAACATAAAATGAAAAAACAATGGCGGTTTGGGATTTTCTTCCGCCACAAAAAGAAATGCAATTTGGGCTTGGGCCTAAACCTTTTGTCTTCACTACAACCAAAAATATGATCCGTAATTGTGTATTTTTAAATAGACTAAACAATTGTTTTTGACAAGATCTCATGTATAAATCGGTGGGCGAAGCACTGCTGAGAGATGTGCAACTCTAGTTCATTTCAGGGTATAGATGGTTATTATATAGAGGTGCAAATAAGTGAATCATGTAATTAGTGTTATACTTCCGTTAACTATGAGCCCACTTGGGCTACTGTAAAAAACTTTCTTATAAATCAAAATGTAAGAAAAAAAACAATTCCTAACCATTGATCACTCAAACGCACTTAAATGTCATATGAATTGAGGCGCTCCGGAGGCCGTTATTTAGAACGAAGAATATTATTTGTCCTGAAAAAAAATGGAATAAATTAAATAAGAGACGTTTACTTTATTATGCATTCATTGGGAGTGTACTAGAAGAATTAAGCAATATGCAAGTACTAAGTACCTTGAATCTTTCAAGTAATAAATTGATAGGCTTAATCCCAAAGAAACTATTCAATCTGCCTCGACTTGTCAAATAACTATTTGAATGGAACAGTGCCACCAGAAATTGGTCAATTAAACAATGTAGTAGAACTTTACCTATCAAATAACAAACTATCTGGTCAAATTCCTAGCACAATCGTCGGGTGCCAGCTACTTCAAATATTTCGTCATGATGGAAACCAGTTGAATGGGTCTATTCCCTTTTCTTTGAGCAACATGATAGGGTTGCAAGATCTTGATATGTCCAACAATGCTTTATCTGGTCCAGTTCCTGAATTTGTTGGTCAAATGAAACTTCAGCATTTGAATATTTCTTTTAACAATTTTGACGGGGAATTGCTGAAAGACGGGGTTTTCAAGAATGCATCTACCCAAAACTTTGCGGTGGAGTACCTGAAATGCATCTACCCAAATGCGTTTTAGATACCCAAAAGAAGCAGTATTCCCAAATTATCATTGTAATGATTTGTTGCGGAGGTGGTATTATATTCTTGTGTATAACCATTTTTTTGATAGCCCGTTTTTGTTGGAAAAAGGGATCTCAGAATAATCCCCTATCATTTGTGGCCAAAAGTTCTGGGTATAAAAAAGTGTCATACAATGACATTCTCAGGTCTACAGACCAGTTTTCGCCGGATAATCTAATTGGAAAAGGTACCTTTGGAGCTGTTTACAAAACTCCGATGAATGTTGAGAACGTGACAACTGTTGCTATGAAGGTACTAAATCTCAATCAGCGTGGTGCTTCTAAAAGTTTCTTCTCTGAATGTGAGGTATTAAGAAAAGTCAGACACATAAACCTTATAAAAGTTTTAAGTACATGCTCTAGCACTGACCACCATGGTAACGATTTTAAAGCTTTAATTTTTGAGTTCATGCCTAATGGAAGCTTAGAAACATGGTTGCATCACAGTGCGTATACAAATAGGCCATTTAGGAGTCTCAGCCTTATCCAGAGGCTGAATATAGCAATCGATGTAGCGACAGCTTTGGATTATCTTCATAACCATGGGCCCACTCCAATCGTACATTGTGATCTTAAACCTAGCAATGTGCTTTTGGATGAGGACTTGACTGCACATGTGGGTGATTTCGGGCTTGCCAGTTTTCTGGTTCATCCTGATTCTATGTCTTCTCTGTTGATAGGAAGTACAGCTGGACTTAGAGATTCCATCGGTTATATTCCTCCATGCTTATTCTTATGAGAAATTAATTTTGTGTTTTAATATAAGGCAAATGCTTCTGTGCATACAAGGACCTATTTGTAACATGAGCATATTTTCATTTTCAAAGTTTAAACAGTCGATCTGACCGTTCAACATTTTCTCCATATTACAATGTACTTGGAGGTCAAATTTTACATTTTTTTGAATTTTTTTACTATTTATTAAGATGGGTACAAAATTCAATGGTCTGAATTTGACTAGTTTTGTAAAATACTTAATAAATAGTAAAAAAAATCAAAAAAATGTAAAATTTGACCTCCAAGTACATTTTAATATGGAGATAATGTTGAACGGTCGGATCGACTGTTTGAACTTTGAAAATGAAAATATGCTCATTTTACAAATAGGTCCTTGTATGCACAGAAGCATCCCTCTTAATATAAATATATATAGTTACGTACCTGCTTATAGAAGTGTGTGTGCTTATTGTTGAGATTTATAATTGTATCAAGGGTTAATTGGTAAAAGTATAATTAGAGGATAATCTAGGGACCTATATGTAAACGGGTATATATACCCCAACTGTTGAATAAAGAATTAGGTTTTGAATCACAATTTGGTATCAGAGCCGCCCCTTCCCTTCCGCTTCCTTCTCTTCTTCCGCCAGCACACACCAAGAGAAGGTCTTCTCTCTCTGTCGCCCGCGTGGGGGGGTCTTTCCCCACAGTCCTGTGATGGGAGAAGTCTGATGGGCGTTGTGCAGCCCTAGTTCTGTCCAGGAACAGATCTGGACACCAAGGATCTCAAGGACGGGAGATTCCAGTTATTTGAAAAGGAGACGCTACAGTAATCGCGAACAGTGGATATGCTACAGTAACGGGTGTCCAGTTTGAGCATGAACAGTACCGGGCCTGCAGAAGGGTTCGCGTGCTACAGTACCCGAGAACAGTAACGGGTCTGCTACAGTACCGTGAACAGTAATTTCAGACAATGAATTTTGCTGTTGGTGTTGTTTGATAGTTTTTGATGTAATTTTTTGTGAGTCGTGAGAAAAATTGTAACTTGTTCGATCGTGTGTGATCGAGTGAAGAAGATTGAGATCGGGTCGGATCAAAAAGAGGAAGGAAGTCACGTATAGACTTGGATCATCGTGAGTGATCAATGGAGAAGCTTATCGAAAAGCTAGAGCCAGAGGATGTGAAGACATTGCTTCAGCTCTTGAGAGACTCTAAGGGGGCGAATACATCGACATCGGGCCAACCACATACGAAGTTGGATCTCCAACCAGTGGACATAAAACTTGATGGACCAGGGACTTATCTGAGCTGGTCACGACGAATCATATTGGCACTTCAGGGTAAGCGCCTCAACGGGTGGTTGACAGGGGAGAAGAGTGAGCCAGCACAGGACACAGCTGAGCAGGAGGATTGGAGATCCACACATGTGCTACTGTGTACCTGGTTGCTCAACTCGATGGTACAATCGATCTCTATGACAGTTGATGGCCTCCAGAGTGTGCCGGATATATGGGCCAAACTGAAGAGGACCTATGCGGGGACAGAGAACAATATGCGAGTATTCCAGATTCAGAACCAGATAGATGAGGTGGTTCAAGGAGGTAGGACGATCCAGGAGTATGCCGTAGATCTAGAGAGACTATGGGCAGACTATGACCACTTCTCGCCGAGAAAAAGTTGCAATGATCTGGAATGCAAGAAAGATGAGAGCTTTCATCAAGAAAGGACTATGCGGTTCTTGAAACATCTCAACCAAGCATTCGATCAGAGGAAAGCAGTGCTCCTTGCTCAAGCGAAGATCCCCCCACTGGACGAGGCAATTGCGGCTATGATGTAGGAGGAGAGTCGCATGAAGTTGCACTCCAAAACTAGTGGAACTGCAGGGATGCGTTCAGCCTTGGCAGTCTCGAACTCAGGTATGACAGGGGTTCAGGGGGAGACTCGCAAGTGCTACAACTGTGGAAAAGTGGGGCACCTGAGCAAGGCTTGTCCTAAGCCACCTAAGGAGAGAGAGACAGGTGGGCGAGGACAGTCTGGAGGTAGTGGCCGTGGACGTGGGGGCCGTAGAGGAGGCAGAGGTGGAGGCTACCAGGCACATCTGATGGTAGATCCACCAGATGAAGAGGAGACAGGCTTCGCTGGCTTCACTGAGGAGGAGCATGAGCTCTTCAAGATACTGAAGAGAAAGCAGAGAATGGTAGGTGATGGGGGAAAGAGGAGCATGTCAGACGAGACATCCACATCTGACACCAGGGGTAATTTTACTTCTTCTGCTTATTCCGCCACAGGTATTGCACATGCTATTGCCTCTAGACCTCCCACCAGAGCACTAGAATGGATTATAGATTCTGCTGCATCTCGACATGTGACAGGGGCTTCTAGTGAGTTATCTTCTTATATTCACTTGAGCCCTCCAGAAAGTATTCAGACAGCGGATGGCACAGCCTAGCCTGTGGTTGGTAAGGGTACGGTTAAATGTACCGATTTAGTTACTTTGTCCAATGTATTGCATGCTCCCTCATTTCCAGTGAATCTATTGTCTATCAGTGCTATTATCCTCCAACTAAATTGTGTTGTTTCTTTTGATATTCCCAAGGTGATCTTCAAGGAGAAGGGGACGGGCTGGAGACTTAGAACTGGCACTTGGCATAGAGGATGTGGTACATGGATAGAGAGGGGATAGATTCAGCGCTGACATCCTTAGTAGAGAGGGCAGGAGTAGGAGGTTCTGGGATGACTGTAGAGGAGGTGTTACTACGGCATCATCAGCGTATGGGGCATACTTTATTTACTGTTTTGAGTCTGTTGTACCCTTCATTGTATGAAAGGGCAAATAAAGAAAAGTTAGTCTATGAGGCTTGTCAGTTAGGGAAACACACTAGAAGCTCTTATCGTAGCACTGGAAATAGGAGTTATGGGGTTTTTTATCTTATTCACTCTGATGTATGGGGGCCTTGTCCGGCAAATACAATTAATGGTTATAGATATTTTGTGACTTTTATTGATTGTTTTTCTCGTGTTGGCTGTATTTGATGAAAAATAAGAGTGATGTGCTCGCTTGCTTCAAAGACTTCCACAAGGCGATTCAGACTCAATATGGTGCAGTAGTGAAGGTATTCAGATCTGATAATGGGACAGAGTACACCAACAGGGTGTTTGGGGAGTACTTGTCTGCACAGGGGATACAGCATCAGACTACATGCCCATATACACCGGCACAGAATGGGGTCGCAGAGAGGAAGAATAGACACCTTTTAGAGGTAGCCCGGTGTATGATGATATCGATGAATGTCCCAAAAAACTTGTGGGGGCAAGCGGTCTTGACAGCTGCTCAGCTGATCAACAGGCTACCCTCGAGGATATTGGATTGGAAGTCCCCTTGTGAGATGTTAAAGGGTGATAATGGAGGAGTTCTCCCTTTGAAAGTGTTTGGTTGTTTGTGTTTCGTAAAAGACAACAGACCAACAGTGGGGAAGCTGGACCCTAGAGCAGTCAAATGTGTCTTTGTAGGTTACTCTCCAACTCATAAGGGGTACATGTGTTGGAGCCCAGTTGAGAAGTGGGTGTTTGTCAGTATGGATGTGACTTTCCGCGAGTCTGAGCCATACTACCCCTTGAGAGTGACCTCACCCTTTGGTGACTCGCCAGATAGTGGAGAAATAGGGCGAGAGGGGGAGAAAGTGAGGGTGAGAGACCGATTCAATTAGTGGGTCCTGTTTTGAGAAAAGAATCGGCTGAGGATGGGCCGCAAGCAGAAGAGGAAAGTGAGGTAGGAGTAGAAGAGGGAGGAGAAGGAGAAACTCAGGCTCAGGGGGAGTTGATGGTGTACCAGATAAGGAGAAAGGTGAATGTACCTATGTCTACACCACTCATGCCAAGTTCCTTGTCCCGACCTTCTCTGACTCCTGAGACACCTACACCAGACACCACAAACTCAGGTGATATGTTTCCTCTCTCTCCCACACAGACATTAAGGAGGACCTCTCGCAGTAATACGGGAAATCCTCCTGATCGTTTTGGCTTTCCACATGATATTGACCAGTCTATGAATTACTCTAACATATAACCTGAATATGGAGCATTCATTGCATCTTTGGACATTGTCAGTATACCCAAGTGTTGGCAGGTAGCAAAAGGGGACCCAAAGTGGAAGGCAGTCATGCATGAAGAACTAAGGGCACTCGACAAGAACCGCACATGGGAGTTAGTGCCACTACCAGCTGGGAAAAGGGCAGTTGGATGCAAGTGGGTCTTCACTGTGAAGCAAAATCCAGACGGGCAGGTCGAGCGCTACAAGGCACGCTTGGTGGTAAAAGGGTACAGTCAGACATATGGCATCGACTATGATGAGACTTTTGCACCTGTAGCTAAAATGAGCATCGTCCAGACTTTGATCTCTCTGGAAGTGAATGGTGGGTGGAAACTATACCAACTAGATGTTAAGAATCTATTTCTTCATGGGGATCTAGTGGAGGAGGTGTTGATCACTCAAAAGAGAGCAATGTTTCTTTTAATATTTATAAACTCGGAAATGCTATCGGTTCGGACTGCAAGCGCACAATCCTATCGAGTAGTATATACGAGGTCGATCCACAGGGAATATTGGTTCAATGCTTTGAGCGATCGAATCACAATCTTTCGAAAGGCTAGACGAAATCTGAAAATGGAGAGATGTTGTTTTGATCAATGTAAATTAGGAAGCAATTAAAAGTAATTAAAATAAAGATAGAGATGAGAATTCCTAGGGTTTCGGCACACCATTGCCACTCAATCCGCCTTGATAATATATTCCTGTTGCGTCTGATTTCCTGTTGTTGTTTTAATGAAAGACACCACATAGGTCACTGCGATTTATGTTACGCAAGAATGACAGATCTTTCACCGAGATTCTACATAGGACACTGCGATTTACCTTACGCAAATGTCTGATCTCTCAAATACCCCAAATTACTACATAGATCACTGCGAATTTCTTTACGCATGTGATAGAATTTGGTACGCGTTTTGTTGGTCTGGTTTATGGTTTCCCCGCTAAGGTTTTCTTCACATAAACCTAATAGATCTCAACGAGGCTAATTCATACAAATAGTTTCTCTTGCCATTAAAGTACTATCACTACCCTAACGGACTCAAACTAGATCATTGAAATTAGATGAAGAGATAATAAATCACAAAAGCATTTTAGTACAACAACAAGAAACCATAATTAACAGAAATATATATATCAAAACATCAAGAGTAACAAGGATTACTGCCTAGCCCTAAGAAAAAGAACTTAGCCGCGGAACGGCATTGTTACAAGCACTCCTCTCTTCTCACTTTAATCAAATCTAACCCTACTTACAAAGATGAATATTCCTTCTGCCCAGGGGCCTTATATAGGAGTGGAGGGACATGTAGAGGTTGAGTAGGGGCTAAGAAACTGATCTGGAAACAGCTGTCGGCAGTTATTCCCAAGAGATGACTTCGGATACGGGCCGTATCAGGTGATACGGTCCGTATTAGGACCTTGGTAGTTAGGGTTTGTTGCTTCCAGTGCTATCTTCTGGTCTGTGTTAGGCCTGGTCTGTATTAGTCAATACTAGCCGTAATAAGGACTTAGTCGATGAGCGTCGCTGATCTGATTGACCCGATTCTAGCTCCATTTGGTGTAAAATAGTCCCAAAACCTGTTTTCTGTAATAAAACATAAAGAAGGGTGACAGTAGCCTTTTTCTCTAATTAATTAAACATAAGTGTGAGAAAATATGTAAAACATAAGCCAAAACCCTACATAAATCATCATTATTTTGACTCTGATCAGGTGCACATGGATATACCACCAGGATTTGGCACAGATGAGACAGTTGGCAAGGTCTGCAGATCGAAGAAGTCTATTTATGGGTTAAAGCAGTCTCCTCGAGCTTGGTTCGACAGGTTCAGGAGAGCTATGATAGGTATGGGATACCAGCAAATCAACGCCGACCACACTGTGTTCTTTCGACGAAATGGGGGCCACATTACAATGCTTGCAATATATGTGGATGACATGATCGTCACAGGAGATGATGAGAAGGAGATTGCTCAGCTCAAGGTGAGACTGGGCAAAGAGTTCGAGGTGAAAGATCTCGGCTTGCTTCGATACTTCCTTGGGATCGAGATAGCTCGAGAAGCAGAGGGGATTGTTCTTTCTCAGAGAAAGTACGCACTAGATCTACTCACAGAGACAGGTATGTTGGGGTGCAAACCTGCAGTGGCACCGATCGACCAAAGGTTCAAGCTGAGTGCAGAGGCCGGAGAACCAGTTGATCGGGAGAGGTACCAGAGACTAGTAGGCAGGTTGATCTATCTGAGTCACATGCGTCCCGACATCTCTTTTGCAGTGAGCGTGGTGAGTCGCTACATGCATGATTCGAGGAAGGGTCATATGGACGCGGTGTACCAGATCTTGAGGTATTTGAAGAGTGCTCCTGGAAAAGGACTGATATTCAGGAAGAATGGCCATGTGAGCATTGAGGGCTACTGTGATTCTGATTGGGCTAGCTGTGCCGATGATAGAAGGTCCACCTCAGGTTACTGCATCTTTGTAGGAGGCAACTTGGTCTCTTGGAAGAGCAAGAAGCAGTCTTTGGTGGCAAGATCGACAGCAGAAGCAGAGTACCGAGCTATGGCCTTGGGAGTTGCAGAGTTGCTGTGGCTGAAGAGTATGTTGGTGGAGCTAAAGATGGATCAAGGAGACAAAATGAAGTTGTGGTGCGACAATAAGTCAGCCATCAGCATTGCCAACAATCCAGTGCAACATGATAGAACCAAGCATATCGAGATCGATAGGTTCTTCATCAAGGAGAAGTTGAACAGTGGACTACTAGAGTTAGGCCATGTTTCAACTAAAGACCAGGCAGCAGATTGTCTGACGAAAGGACTCAATTCGTTAGACTTAGCTAGAGGTTGTGACAAGATGGGTTTAGTGGATATCTTTTGCCCATCTTGAGGGGGAGTGTTGAGATTTATAATTGTATCAAGGGTTAATTGGTAAAAGTGCAATTAGAGGATAATCTAGGGACCTATATGTAAACGGGTATATATACCCCAACTGTTGAATAAAGAATTAGGTTTTGAATCACAATTCTTATTAATATATTGTAAATTTTTTTACCCTATGATGGTACATAAAGAATAGCTTCAACATAATCTATATTGTCTCTATCATATGTTCATTTAATATCTGTATTGTCTCGATCATATGTACCAAACCTATCTTTCAGAAGGCCAAATTAAATATATGCATCTAATTAACCTAGGCAACATACATAATAACACAAAGGGCTCGTATGTTTAAATTGAGAAGGTAAACCAACACTACATATGCTACTGATGTTGGTGCATAATTTTAAGAAGGGTATGATTGGTATTTGTCATTGTTTCTAGAATATGGCATGGGAGGTCAGGCATCGGTTGAAGGAGATGCATACAGTTATGGCATTCTAGTGCTTGAGATGTTTACTGGTGTAAGCCCCAGCGACGAAAAATTCAGAGACGGATTGAGCCTCCACATGCATGTTGAGATGGCTTTCTCTGATCGTGTTACTGAGATTATCGACCATAAACTGTTCCCATTCAATGTTGGAGGAGAGAATGCAAATGTAACAGAGGATGTTCATGATTGCTTGGTTTCCCATGATTGCTTGGCTTTCTCTTGTGCTCCAAGTTGTCTCCAAAAGAGCGCATTTGGATCGAACAAGTTGTCAAGGAGTTGAATCGGGCTCGAGTGAAGCTGCTGAGATGAGAGAGATCAAAAGTGACAAATTGAAGTTCATGAGCTATGGAATTCATATTGAGTATTAATTGTTATTAATATTACCTGATCACTGTTAAGTACATATAATTTGATAGTGGACGGCCGCTGGTAAACCCAACAGTGATATGTGTGTGTGTGGGTGCTTCTTATGAATAATATTCTTACTCTTTTTTTTTAAATAAAAAATTACTTCTGGAGATCTTTCAAAGGGAGAAATCTTGAGCCGAGTGATGATCACATTTTTTTTTTTTTGAGGAACTTCTCTGGATCGATCGATATATATATATATACTTTCATGATGCATGGGTTATGGTTTTGATAGAGATATCCAAAACTACTCCAATCTGATCCTGTTACATTTGAATCCTTCTAACTTAATTTCTTATTTTATTAAAGAGTCCCCCTACACTTCAACATTTTTAAACTTTTTTCGCAAGAATGAATTAAACATGTATCGCTGTAGAGAGGCAGGGCTCGCACCATTGCGCAAAGTCTGCGGTTCTCCAAAGATTTTATTCTCTTTCCTATGTTTTGAGAAAATATACAATTTGCACAAATATTGTCTCATGAGCTAGCTTTTAAAACTAACAGTGTGCATGTCAAATTGTGAATTTTAATTCATACCGTTTGATCATAACCCGGACTAATTCGGTATAAGGTGAAATATGCAGAGTCCATTTAATATTAATGCCAAAACTAATCGGATTACTTGGAACCAAACTCGAATTTTAGATTACTTTAGATGATCCGAACTCGTCAATAAACACAAACACTTAGTGAGGACAAGCATAGAAGAATTTCTCAAAGTTTCTCTCTCACTCTCTCTCTCTCTCTCTCTCTCTCAAACACACACACACACACACGCAATATTCTGTTGTGATTTGCCAAAAACAAACGGGACGTTCCAACACAAGTAACACGAGGGCATAGAAGACTATCTTTGAAAAGAAAAAAAATAATATTGCTGGTACACTTGGTAAAACCTCATGCCATATCCATGACATGCATTCAGAAAAAGTAAAATCACACCATACATGCTTTGCCTTTCTTTTTCTCATATTAGGTTTCTATAAATTACCCCACAATTCTAGTTTTAGCATGAATCAATTGGTTGTTCTGAAAATGAGAGTTGGAAGGAATTGAACTTTTTACTTCAAATAATTGGTGATTTAAATGAGTTCAGTTTTCTCCAATGTCTAATATTTATTTCATCTTGTAAGAAAGAAAATATGAAATTATATCTGGGTAATTGAATGTGAGAATTGCAGGAAATCAAATCAATACATTTCTTTGTTTTCTGAGTTGTTGCTGGTTTGGTTTTCTCCAATATCTTACCTTCACTTCCTTATTCAAAAGCCATCTTAAATTTAAGGAAGTTGTGTTGCCATCGGTGTTTATGGGATTCAAATATGAGAATTGGAGGAAATTTAATCCATGTGAAATTGGGGAAACTTTGGATTCAATTTCCTCCAATATCTTATTTTTTACTCGTCCATTTGATTTCAATCCAATGTTTTACGCAAGAGATTTTTTTTCATAATATCATGGTATTGTGACCCAAAAATTGCCTCAAAATAAATTAATTTCTTTAGAACATGTAGAGAATGAGATAGTGTAATCATACTCAAAATTATAGCTACATATAAACAAAGAATTAATTTGAAGGAGAACAAAAAAATACAGGCCAAAATAAAAATGGCAGATGTGGTAGAATCAGCCTCAGCAGCAAAAATGCTCCTCTTGAATTTGCTTTCTTTCTCCTTCATGCATTGTAGCTTTAATATCTCTCGTTGCTTTGATTTTTCTCTCTCAACCATTTTCCCCACCATAAAATTTTTCCAATATGAGTTGCTAGGTTAATTTCGTTTTTGTATGAGCTGCTATCATTTGGTCTTTATATATAGGTCTACGATTGGCACTTGGATACCTGTGAAACTTCATTTTTGTATTAAATAATTGTTGTTCTGATCCTTATACAAAATAATAATTTATAGTTTTTGGACAATTTGTTGGTTGTGGTGATGCAAACATATCACATGCACATGCAAAGATAAGGATTTTTCTTTTTCTTTTTTCTCTCCATATGATCTGCTCTTCTTCTTTCTTTTTTTAGTTTTGTTTGTTCTTATTTCAATTGATATTTGTTCAATTCAAATCAACTTGCATTCATGAATCAAGTTTGATGGGGTGGAATTAAATTTCACTCTCGTTGGTAAATCGGATTATTGGGTACTGACAATATAAAATAGCAATAAAATGAAATAAGCACAGTGATATAAAATGTGAATAATATATGTTTAATTTGAAGTGCTATTTATCTATATTTTTCCTCCATATAATCTGCCTTTTTAATTTTGTTTACTCTTATTTCAATTTATATTTGTTAAAATTCAAATCAACTTAATTGTACTCATGGATCAAGTTTGATGGGGGTGAATCAAATTTGACTAATTGTTGATAAACCGGATTATTGGCTACAGATAATATAAAATATATAGCAATAAAATGAAATAAGCATAGATATATGAAATGTGATTCATATATGTTTAATTTGAAGTTCTAGTTGTTTCAAGTATGGGCAAATTGTCTGGAATAAAATGGACAAAAACCCCTATGTTCCCTGATGCATGATCCTAACATGTGCCAAGGCATGTGATTTCTTATTTTTAATTGTAGTATGCTACATTGATTTTTCAAGTTCAATGCATCTGATTCTATTTATTTTTTCTTGGTAAAGGTTTTGTTTACCACAAAGCTAAGTTATATTGTTTAATTAGTGATGCTTCTACTCTAACAAAAGGATTGTCCGGCTTCATTTCTCAAGATCAAATTTTGCTTTAATCCAAAGTATATTTAGCTCTGATAGGACTTTTGTTAGAATTTATGCGTCTCGATGCTTTTGTTTGAACATCAGGATCGTAGTTTATGTATCTTTTTTTCTTAGATTATGTTTTATTATTATGTGGGTTATATGGATTATATGTGTATATTTATTTATGGATTGTATGACTGATGTTTTTTATTGATATTATCCACGTTTCCGCTTAGTTATTTATTTATATTTGTTTAGCCTTGCGTGTTTATTGATTAATAAACATGAGGCGAGTATTGATCATGCCTTAATCCGGAATTCCCGGTTTGGAGTGTGACACCTAATCTCTTCAAAGCCGTGATAATTGTAGTCCACAACCCACCACCATGGCAAGACTAATGCTTTATTATGACTCACTAAATCTGTTACTCCCATTCTGCCCCATGCACCTTCTTTGATTGCAGACAGTCGACCAATTAATCAATGAGATTCCTCTATTTTCGGTACTGTTTTTCCCCCACAGAAACGGTTTCTTATGGCATCAATTTTGTCTACGACCCATTTCAGGAGAACAAAGCAAGTCATATGAAAAATTGGAATCGATGACAACACAGTTCTGACTAGTTGTAACCGGCCCCCACGAGAGATTAGTTTTGTTCTCCAACCTTGCAAACGCTTCTCAGATTTTTCAATTAAGGGATGTAATGTTGCCTATGTGGTTTAGTTACCGTGACGGGCATTCCTAGATAAATGGTTGCACTCTTCTTAATTTAACATGAGAAATGTTAAAAGGTACAAAGCATGTCTTTGAGTAAATGATCGAAAGACCCGACATCTTTGCAAATAATCTTAGTATCAATTTAAGAGTGATTACCGTCGATCTGTTGAAGTAACTCAAATTGTGAATTTGAATTTATATCGTTTGATCAGAACTCAGACTAATTTGATCTAAGTTGAAATTTACGGAGCCCTTTCAATATTCATGCCAAAACTAATCGGATAATTTGGAACCAAACTCATATTTTATATTACTTTAGAGGATCTGAACTGGTCAATAAACACACACTTAGTGAGGACAAGCATAGACGAATTTCTCAAAGTTTCTCTCTCTCTCTCTCACACACACACACACACAATATTCTGTTGTGATTTGGCAAGAAAAAAGGGACGTTACAAGTAAAAGGAGGGCATAGAAGACTATCTTTGAAAAGAAAAAAAAAATAATATCGTTTGTACACTTGGTAAAACCTCATGCCATATCCATGACATGGAATCAGAAAAAGACAAATCACACCATACATGCCTTTGCCTTTTCTTTTTCTCATATTTGGTTTCTATAAATTACCCCACAATTATAATTTCAGCATGAATCAATTGGTAGTTCTGAAAATGAGAGTTGGAAGGAATTGAACTTTTTACTTCAAATAATTGGTGAATAAAATGAGTTCAGTTTTCTCCAACATCTCATATTCAGTTTTAATCTTCCAAGAAAGAAAATATAAAATCATATATGAGTTTATGGGGAATTGAATGTGAGAATTGCAGGAAATCAAACCAATACATATCTCTGTTTTCTGAGTTGCTGCTGGTTTGGTTTTCTCCAATATCTTACCTTCACTTGCTCATTCAAAAGCCTTCTTAAATTTAAGGTACTTGTGTTGCCATCAGTGTTTATGGGATTCAAATATGAGAATTGGAGGAAATTCAATCCATGTGAAATTGGGGAAATTTTGGATTCAATTTCCTCCAATATCTTATTTTTGACTCGTCCATTTGATATCAACCCGATGTTTTAGCAAGAGATTTTTTTCATAATATCAGGTATTGTGACCCAAAAATTGCCTCAAAAATTAATTAATTTCTGTAGAACATGTAGAGAATGAGATAGTGTAATCATACTAAAAATTATAGCTATATATAAACTAAGAATTAATTTGAAGGAGAACAAAAAATACAAGCCAAAATAAAAATTGCAGAGGTGGTAGAATCAGCCTCAGCAGCAAAAATGCTCCTCTTGAATTTGCTTTCTTTCTCCTTCATGCATTGTAGCTTCAAAATATCTCTTTGCTTTGATTTTTCTCTCTCAACCATTTTCCCCACCATTTTTTTTTTCCAATATGAGTTGCTAGGTTAATTTCTTTGTATCAGCAGCTATGCTTTAGTCTTTATATATAGGTCTATGATAGGCACTTGGATACCTGTCAAACTGAATTTTTGTATTAAATAATTGTGGTTCTGGGATCTGGTCCTTATAAAAAAAAAATAATCTATAGTTTTGGGACAATTTGTTGGTTGTGTTAATGCACAAAACATATCACATGCACATGCAAAGATAAGAATATTTCTTTTTCTTTTTTTCTCTTGATATAATCAGCTCTCTTTTTTTCAGTTTTGTTTGCCTATTTCAATTTACATTTGTTCAATTAAAATAACTTGCATTCATGGATTAAGTTTGATGGGATCGAATTAAATTTATCTAAGTTTTGGTAAATCGGATTATTGGTACTAGACAATATAAAATAGCAATATATAATGAAATAAGCAAAGGGTATAAAATGTGAATAATATATGTTTAATTTGAATTGCTATTTATTTATTTATTCCTCCATATAAGCTGCTCCTTTTTGTTTTTTGTTTACTATTATTTCAATTTGTATTTGTTCAAATTCAAATCACCTTGTACTCATGGATCAAGTTTGATGGGGTGGGATCAAATTTTACTAATTGTTGGTAAATTAACCGGATTATTGGCTAAAGATAATATAAAATAGCAATAAAATGAAATAAGCATAGATATATGAAATGTGATTCATATATGTTTAATTTGAAGTTGTATTTATTTCAAGTATGGGCAAATTGTCTGGAATAAAATGGACAAAAACCTATGTTCCCTGATGCATGATCCTAACATGTGCCAAGGCATGTGATTTTTTATTTTTAATTGTCCTATGCTACATTGATTTTTCATGTTCAATGCATCTGATAATTCTATGTTATTTTTTTCTTGGTAAAGGTTTGTTTGCCACAAAGCTAAGTTATATTGTTTAATTAGTGATGCTTCTACTCTAACAAAAGTATTGTCCGGCTTCATTTCTCAAGATCAAATTTTGCTTTAATTAATCCAAAGTATATTTAGTTCAATACATTATTTTTCAATTTTTTTAGATTTAATTATAATGTTCAAATAATTTATTATTCCAAAAATGTTGCTTTATCTTGGATTATTGTTGAAATCAATTTTCATAACTTGCTAAACATCTCCTTATTACATGCCCTTATTATATATGATTACATTGCAATTATGTGGTTAAAATTATTTATTGATTAATTCATGGTAGGAGATGGGCTATTGTGCTTTGCAAAGTAAAACACCCTCTTTACTTTGGGTCATATTTTCAATTTTGAAAATCCAAAACAACTGATCCGAACCGTTCAACATGTTCTAAATATTGAAATGTGCTTGCAGACTAAATTTTACATTTTTTGGAATTTTTTTTACTATTTATTAAGCCACTTTGAAAATCGCTGATCCACTGTGAACAGTAAAAAACAGTAAAATTTTCTGGACCACCGGATCAGCGATTTTCAAAGTGGCTTAATAAATAATAAACAAATTCCAAAAATGTAAAATTTAGTTTGCAAGTACATTTCAATATTTAGAACATGTTGAACGGTTCGGATCGGTTGTTTAGATTTTCAAAATTAAAAATATAGCCCGAAGTAAAGAGGGTGTTTTACGTTGCAAAGCACAATAGCCCATCTCTTCATGGTAGATATATTATGTATATATTTTGTCTTTTTCATATTAGTTGAAATATTGGCTAAAAAATAATGTTCATATATTTTTTTAATATACAAACACATATATTAAATTTCTATATTTGGAGATGTAGTTTTATAACAACAGATACATTTTTCTAAAGTTTTTATTTCCAATTTTATCTTTTTATATAAATAATACTAAATAATTTACATATTTCAGATCTTATTGTGCGGAAATAATACTATCTTTTTATATAAATATATAATACTAAAAAAACTTTATTTAAATCGAAAAAAGACCAAATTTATTGGCACTGGACGCATCCAGTTTAATATGCACTGTAGCGGTACACGTGAGACACGTGAGGGGCGGCAGAAGCTGACTAGCCCAGTGCTGCCATGCCACGTGGAATGCAATTCAAGAGGGATTTGTGCTGGTTTTTAGATCTACATCTCTTTCTGTTTGGAAACATGTGCTCCACCTTCTTTTGTGCTATCAAATTGTGACATAATTCAAATTATGTGTTTTATTCACGAATAATTTGCGAATAAAACGTTTTTTTGTGTTTCCTAATTGAACGGAATTATTCGGCTGATCGAATTATTTGTGAATAAAAAATAAATTTTGAATTATTTGCAAATAAAACGCAAAAAATATAAAAAATTAGTATTTCATATATATATATATATATATATATATATATATATATATATATATATATATAGAGATAATGGCTAATATACAAACGTTTGTTCCTGGACTCAGGAACAAACGATTCGGTTCTCCAATTTTCAAAGTCCAAACAGTCGATCCAAACAGTTAGATATTCAATCTATATTAAAATGTGCTTGGAGACCAAATTTTACATTTTTTGAAATTTTTTTACTATTTATTAAGCTGGTTTGAAAACTGCTGTTTTTATTAAATTTCTACAGCATTGAAAAACAGTGGTTTTCAAACCAGCTTAATAAATAGTAAAAAAATTCCAAAAAATGTAAAATTTGGTCTCCAAGCACATTTTAATATAGATTGAATATCTAACGGTTTGGGTCGACTGTTTGGACTTTGAAAATTGAAGAACCGAATCGTTTGTTCCTGAGTCCAGGAACAAACGTTTGTATATTAACCATTTTCTCTCTGTATATATATATATGCATATACATATACATATACATATACATAGAGAGTGGCTAATATCAAAACGTTTGTTCCTAGCCCCCGGTGCAACCAAGTTGTTTTCGGGTTTTCAAAGTCCAAACAGTCGATCCGAACCGTTCAACATGTTCTCTATATTGAAATGTACTTGGAGACTAAATTTTACATTTTTTGGAATTTTTTTACTATTTATTAAGCCACTTTGAAAATTGCTGATCCGGATGAACAGTAAAAACAGTGCAACTAAATTCTGGACCATGTGATCAGCAACTTTCAAAGTGGCTTAATAAATAGTAAAAAAATTCCAAAAAATGTAAAATTTAGTCTCCAAGCACATTTCAATATAGAGAACATGTTGAACGGTTCGGATCGACCGTTTAGACTTTGAAAACCCGAAAATAACTTGATTGCACCGGGGGCTAGAAACAAACGTTTTGATATTAGCCACTCTCCATATACATATACATATATATATATATTTTTTTTTATTTCTTGTGGGACCGAATCATTCCCGGATTATACCCAAACTATTTCCGAATCATTTCCGAATTATTCCTAGATCACAAATTTTTAGCTCCGCCGAACCGAATCCATAATTCATTGGTTACTATGCTATAAATCTCTAAAGCCATGTATGCATAAAGCTAGTAGTGCCACATGTTTACTTTCCGATTATAGCAAAAAAAAGAAAAAAGAAAAAGCCCAACAGGTTATTAACCAAACACAAAAACATGTAAAAGCCCAACAGGCTAGCCAGCCCAAATCGAAGCCCAATACAAACCATCCAAACTTGTTTCTTCATTGCCATTCGCCAAAAGGGTTTTGCGAGGGTTTCAATTTGGATATACTACGCGCACCCACTCCCCATCGCGCAGAGCTTCTCGCACCAACAATGGCGTCGATCGGTCGCTCAGCCTCCGCCATTAATGCCTTGAGATCAGTGGCGCTCTGCTCCCGAAGCGCCGCCGCCGCTCTTCCCAAACCCTCAGTTCCTCTCAGATCCTTCCCTTTCGTTCGCAGGTAATTGTTTTATACTTCCTCTGCATTTGAAAGGTTCGATCTGTGCTTAGGGGTGTCAACGGGTCCGCAACTGGTCAGGTGGAAGCATTATCATGCCCTTACCCGTTACTGGTTAAGTTAAGGAAAATAAATTTACCCTTACCCGCACCCGTTAGCTTACTGGTACCCGATAAGCACAACAACCACAACCACAACTTGTTTCATTTCGTACCCATTAACGGGTAAGAAATACTCTTTACCCGTATCCTTACCCTTACCCATTATGTTAACAAATAAAAAACTTTGCCCTTACCCGTACCCGTTAAGCTGATGAAAAAAATCCTTACACGTATCTGGCATATTGAATGTGATACGGATCGGGTAAACGGTTAAAAGGGTATTATAAGGGTTTATTTTTATTTTGGGTAGGTCTGTGGTGTCGGCTTTGGGGAGTGTGGAGTCTCTGATGCCACTTCACAGTGCCATTGCTTCGGCGCGACTGAGGTCAATTATTGCCTCTGATTCCTCTTACTGGAGCTGCCTCTCTCAAGGTCAGATTTCAATTTTATTTTCCGGTTATTCTTTTTGTGAAATTATTTGCTATACTGTGGAAGACACCTATTGATTTGGGTTTTTGCACAAAAAAAAATATATTTAAAAGTTAAAAAGATCAACAATGGGTATCTAACGCATTTCATGTTCATATCTGACATGACATTTGCTGAATGATTAGGGCTAGGGTTTTAGAGAAAATGATATAAAAATTAGTAGAGAGAGGAATTAGGATGAGAGAATTTCAACTGAAAGATGGAGACGAGCATTTTTTATATTTTGGGCTGTGATTGGTTGGGTTCAGTTAACTTCGGGTTGCAGATTTGTTTGATTTCATTTTTACTGGGTTTGAGTCTGGTTGGGTTTTGGCATTCAATTTTCGAAACATTTCTGGTTTGATTTTGGGTTGGTTTGCGCATAGGATTGGATAGTTTTTTTGAGCAGATTCATTTTTTTTTTTTTAAAGCAGTTAATTGCTGGGTGCTTTTGCAGTTACTGCATATCATGGCAATTTTGCAAATACTAAAGAGTGAGCCTATGGTGCTATGCATAGCACGGATGGCTAGTGTACTACGGCTCAATATGGTAGTTTTTAAAATCCTAACAGTCGATCCAACCGTTCAATGTGATAATCATATGAATATGTACTTGCAAACTAAATTTTATATTTTTTCGAATTTTTTTACTATTTTTTTAGATAGGTAGAAAAATCAGTGTTTTCTGAAAATTCTGGACCATCAAAATTCTACCTATCTAAAAAAATAGTAAAAAAATTCGAAAAAATATAAAATTTAGTTTGCAAGTACATATTCATATGGTTATCACATTGAACGGTTGGATCGACCGTTAGGATTTTAAAAAGTACCATATTGAGCCGTAGTACACTAGCCATCCTTGCTATGCATAGCACCATAGCCTCATTCAATACTAAATATAGTTGTATTTTTTTTTTTTTTCCAAAGTACCTTCTCAATTAGGCTTTCTAATATGCTATACTCTTAGGATTAGCACATTATGGGACATTGCTGGTAGAAGACACTATCAATATTTGTTTAGACTGGTACCAGCTGGTACAGTAATTGTCCCATCTTATAGTATCTAGTACAGGGTTATTGTATTATTGAACCATTAATGTCTTACCTGATAGTTTCTTGTAATATTACTGATTTAACATTTTTAATGAGTCACAATTGACATGTGCCATCTCTCTTTCTTAAATTTATTCTGAGAAAGTGTAAAGATATACAAGTGCACTTTTTTTACCATGTTGAAAAAATAGGGATTTATGTTGAAATAATTGTGATATAGGTTTAAGCAAGCGCATCTGATTGCACCTGGAGAAAAAAGAAGGTATTCAAAATTAGGTGTGATTCAGTGCTCAAAACAATGTTCACTCTTTCTTTTTTGTGTTCATTTCCTTGTGCTGGTAGAATAATATATCTGGGCATGAAATTTGGCAAAAAAAAAAAAATTGCTACCTTTTTCCTGATATATTTTTTTTTTCTAATATCATTAGATTTTGCACTCCCTCGGTGATGTCGATGGTCGAAATATGCGAAGTTTTAAACAAACAATTTTAGCTGCCCCCCTTTCTCTTACTTTATTCATCTCCCTTTTTTCACTTTCTTTATTTTAGTTGAAAAAATATTTACATTTCAAGCAAGTCGATAATTTAATTTTTTCTTGTCATCTTATCCGATTAATCAATAATCATTCTGGAGGTACAAAAAATCTATTTTTGTGACATTTTTGCTTGTAATTTTTATTTTATTTTTTCTGAAATGTACGTTCATGAAATCTACAATTTAAGGATTTTTTATGATCCAATACTTGAGAAAATGAAATTTGGGATTTTGAGAATTGAACATGCACGATTCTAACTACTAAATTTGAGATTTTAATTTGTACATAGAGGGTCGAGGATTTTGTCCAAGTTCTACTAGAATGTCAATATAGTACTATTTTGATTCTAGTTGCTGTTTTGATTGGCTTTTAGAATGGTATGCATCACGGCACGACATATTCCGTCAAGACACGTGTGCTAGTCACATGTTGTGACTCGTGTATTTTGTATTATGATCAATCATTTGACGTGATTATCTTTCAAAAAATTGGCATAGTTACAAACTGGTATGGTCGTGACAAGTCATGCGTAATCAAGATCATTAGACCTTCATTGAATGGTGAATATTAAATAAACCAACTTAAATTACAAAAAAAATATTTAAATGTGACCAAACGTGACTAGTCACCTTTAGACACAACATGTATGACGACATGACTAATATGTCGTGACTATTCATGTGTCGTAACCATTTCATCGAATTTGATGATGACGCATTCACGTATTTACATCCCTATTTATATCACGTAACTAATGGTTATATTTTATATCGCAAAAATAGGTGCCATTTGCTAATTCTAGTTTTGATGATAAATAATTAATTTGCATTGCTACAAAATCATGTGTAGTCTAGCTAGGCGGTCAGATTATCATACACTCTTCATTGATGATCAAAATACCAATAACATGATATATGAGCTGATAAAAACATGAGCAAATAATTATGTGTATGAAATTATTCTCTTTCTCGTGTTTTCAGTTAGCATATATAGTACCCTATTGATTTGTAAAACAATATATTTGCTATTTTTTCTATTATATATGCTAGTTAAAATATTTTCTATCGACCCAAATCTGTTTGAGATTTTGGAGAAAATTGATATAAATAAAATTGGACTACATGTAATTTAAATAATATTAGTTTAGATCAATATAACTTTACCGAAAATTAACTATTTTAACGATTTACATAATTTATTATGATTTTGTAATTCGAATTTCAAGTGGATGAAGAGGCTGCTCAAATTAGCTTGCTCCGGTCTCCATAGAATCAGTTTTAGAGTTTTATGTTTCTATGAG
Source organism: Carex myosuroides (assembly GCA_028015225.1). Lineage (NCBI taxonomy): Eukaryota > Viridiplantae > Streptophyta > Magnoliopsida > Poales > Cyperaceae > Carex > Carex myosuroides. The sequence goes on along the minus strand of CM051470.1, from coordinate 3,564,000 downwards.
ATCAGGGGACGAGACAACAAAATTTGCGTGCAATTGAATGCACTCTTGGCCGATTTTGTGGAACAAATAATACAAATATTTGATTAATTCATTAGAGATGAAAAATAATTTTCAGATTTATGGAGTCGCATTGTGACTCAAGTATCTTCTAATGAGAAGCAAGGCATGCAAAAAGAAATTTGAATAATATATTATAATCTAGCTAGCTATTAATATCTAAATAATATCTAATAATATTTAGACTTAATAATAAGTTTTCACAAAATTTAGAAATTAATTTATGAGATTTTTGTTCATTGAACATACAAAAGGTCATCATATACATAAAGAGACTTTGTCTCCATTGTAATTATTGTAGACCATCCAAACAATTAATTGAATCAATTTATTGTAATTTATATATTCTTTAGTGAATTTCCTATTCATTTCCAATTATTATTAAATTTCATTGTGGCATTTGTAGAATCTGCTTTATAGAAAAATGAGAAACGTAAAAATGAGAAAAATGGATTGTTAGATTTTTTTTTTTTATGCTAGCAAATATTTAGGGTGCACTCCAAATGGGTGGAACGGAGGGAAGGAGAACGAAGGGAAAGGAAACATGCTCCTTGTTGGACCTGACTGGTGCCGTTTACTTGCTCCATAATTATTAAAAACTGAGAGGGAAGGAAGGGGAAGGGAAGAGACAGAGAATGAACCTTATGTAGAAAAGTGACCAATATGTTTACCCCAAATCAAAGTGTAGAGGAGCTGAACCGTTTCCTTACCTTCCCTTCTCTTTCCATTACAAGACCGGCCTGTTTCTAGAACACACCCTTATGGATTTATATGTTGGAAATGTGTTAAAACATAATTATTATTTAATATATGTTATATTTAATAATTTATTAAATTAAATAAATTATTAAAAATTACATAATTATTAGGGTGCTATCTCTACTGGTAGTTTGCTCCCTTGCTCTACTGGTAGTCACTGTTTTCTAATTGTGCAGAAGTTTAATAAAATCAGAGATTTTCAAACCATCTTAATAAATAGTAAAAAAATTTCAAAAAATGTAAAATTTGGTCTCCAAGCACATTTTAATATAGATTGAATATCTAATAGTTTGAATCGACTGTTTGGACTTTGAAAATCAGATAACCGAACCGTTTGTTCCATGGCCTAGAAACAAACATTTGTATCTTAACCACTCTCTACATATATGTACATATATGTACATACATGTGTGCTACGGCTACGGCTACGGCTACGGTGCTACGGCTACGGTACAAACATTTGTAAGTACATATATATGGAGTTGGCTACGGTGCTATGCATAGCATAGAGGGTCTCTGTGCTACGGCTCAATATTTGAGTTTTCAAAATCCGAACCGTTCAACATGATCTCCATATGAATATGTACTTGCAAACCAAATTTTACATTTTTTGCAATATTTTTACTATTTTTTTAGATAGTTAGAAAATCACTTGATTTGAATGGTATAGAATTTTCAGATCAAGTGATTTTCTACCTATCTAAAAAAATAGTAAAAAAGTTTCTAAAAAATGTAAAATTTGGTTTGCAAATACATATTCATATGGAGATCATGTTGAACGATTCAGATCGACCGTTAGGATTTTGAAAACTCAAATATTGAGCCGTAGTACGGAGGCCCTCTATGCTATGCATAGCATATTAGCAATTTCCCATATATATACATATATATAGAGATAGGCTATGGTGAGTTGTGAAGTAAAGCGTTGTTTTACTTCACGCCATATTTTCATTTTGGAAATCCAAACAACCGATCCGAACCGTTCAACCTTTTCTAAATATTGAAATGTGCTTGGAGACTAAATTTTATATTTTTTGAAATTTTTTTACTATTTATTAAGCCACATTGAAATTGCTGATCCACTGTGAATAGTAAAAAAACAGTAAAATTTTCTGGACCACCGGATCAGCGATTTTCAAAGTGGCTTAATAATTAGTAAAAACAATTTCCAAAAAATGTAAAATTTAGTCTCCAAGCACATTTCAATATAGAGAACATGTTGAGCGGTTCAGATTGTTTGTTTGGATTTTCAAAATGAAAATATGAGCGTGAAGTAAAAATGACATCTTACTTCACAACTCACCATAGCCCAGCTCCATATATATACATACATACATATACATATATATATGAGGGGGCTGGCTACATGCTTATATAAGCATATGCCCACATATTCTTATAACTCATTTTTGCGTTTCCAATATTCAAATGGTCGATCCGACCGTTCATCTTGTTCTCCATATTAATATGTGCTTGGAGACCAAATTTTACATTTTTCTGAATTTTTTTACTATTTATTAAGCCACTTTGAAAATTGCTGATCCGGGTGAACAGTAAAAACAGTGCAACAAAATTCTGGACCATATGATCAGCAATTTTCAAAGTGGCTTAATAAATAGTAAAAAAATTCAGAAAAATGTAAAATTTGGTCTCCAAGCACATATTAATATGGAGAACAAGATGAACGGTCGGATCGACCATTTGAACATTGGAAACGCAAAAATGAACATTTAAGCATATGTGGGCATATGCTTATATAAGCATAATAGCCAAGCACATATATGAGATGGGCTATTGTGCTTCGCGAAGTAAATGGGGGGTTTACTTTGGGCCATATTTTCATTTTTGAAAATTCAAACAACCGATCCGAACTGTTCAACATGCTCTAAATATTGAAATGTGCCTGGAGACTAAATTTTACATTTTTCGGAATTTTTTTACTATTTATTAAGCCACTTTGAAAATCGCTGATCCACTGTGAACAGTAAAAAACAGTAAAATTTTCTGGACTACCGGATCAACAATTTTCAAAGTGGCTTAATAAATAGTAAAAAAATTCTAAAAAATGTAAAATTTAGTCTCCAAGTACATTTCAATATTTAGAACATGTTGAACGGTTCGGATCGGTTGTTTGAATTTTCAAAAATGAAAATATGATCCGAAGTAAACCCCTCATTTACTTCGCGAAGCACAATAGCCCATCTCTATATATATATGGTCTACACTTGCAAAGTAAGATTAATAATGTATAAATTCATCGGTTTAATTAGGAAACTCAAAATGATTTAACAGATTAAAAATAATGACTAGTATTTGAGTATCCACAACTATTATAATAGATAAATATCATGGGAATTTAGAAATAAACATTAAAAGTTCATGAGAATATGATTTTAGATTTACCTTAATTTTACAAAGTGTAAATTAATATTTTTTGTATTTCTTAACAGGTTAGACACATTTTGTTTGTACGATTTACATATATCATAACATATATGATATATGGTTGAACAAATTCTCTTCTATTCCGATCATAATTTTAAAAGAATTTTATATCAATAATAATAATAATAATAATAATAATAATCCTGACAATGATGATAATGATATGATAATAATGGAAATTATAATACAATGATGATAATGATCATGAAATTGGTATATAATATTGTGTGTTTTATAAGTTAGTATTTTTACAAAAATATTGATAATGCTTGTGTTTTCTTCTATTTGTGTACCTCTATTGAAATAAATAGTATAATAAGATAACTTGTAAGATGTTTCATTGTTACTGGGCGTTTCATATTTTAAAACCGAACCATATTCGGTTCAAAATTTGTCTGGAATATTAAATGGAGCCATATTAATTGAAAATGAGTTGTTTCGAGATTCGTGCTTTAATTATCAAAGATTTAGATTTATTTGGGTCTAGGTATCTCTGTATGGTTCTTACTTGGGTGCTAGTCTTAAAATGAAAATGTTGTGATGTGTTATTTTACAGTGAAAATGCATGTCAAAAGTACCAAGGCAAAAGAAGCATGGCTACATGAGTTCTTTGTGAACTGTGAGTGAATAAAAAAGAAATTCATTGTTATATATAGCTCTAAAAATCTTTCATTATGTATTAGAGAATATTGAGTTTCAATTGTGTCTCAGAAGCATTCCTATAACAAAATTTACAACAATTATTTTATGAATACATTACGGATAAAATTTGTATGATTTTTTCATCTTTAAATTAAAGTTATCTAACTATACCTCCATAATATATATATTAGCTATCCAGTGCACAAAAAATTTGAACTTACTAAAAGTAAATATTGTTTTTTCAACAATTTAGCTAAACTAATTTACAAAATAAAATATTGGAGAAAACCAATTTTAACCATTTGACCAAGTTGCATCAAATTAATATCAACAAACTTGCCTTAGGCTCCGTCACAAAACGGTTGTTGGAACAATATCAGCCCTAATAGCTGTTACCAGCTCAATGGTCCCCATGGACACGTGTTGCTTATGTTGGTTTTACTTTGTGGGTTTTCCTAATTACTTTAACCCTAACCAAGATCTACTCCTTTGTAAGAAATTAAACTTAATGCACAGCGGAACTTACTTTCCATCTTCAAAGGCCTCCGTATGCTATCAATCAGACAACTTCCAAGGCTCTGGGTTGATACGCTCCTGGTCTTGACTTGAGTTGTTAGCTCTCGAGTCCTTCCAAGAACTTGCAATCATTTTCTCTGTCTATCCTAAATGTTATGACAGAGTATCTTGTCTTCAATGGAGCAGACAATTGTGATGGATTAATCGCAAGCCTTGGAGACTCAGCCCTTTTATAGCAGTGCAAAATCCTAAACCTAGGGTAGCCGAAAATTGGCTAATACTTGGAAAACAAGTTTGCCAAGAAATCTTGATTTCGGATTTCAAGGATCTGGAAATCAGGAACCTCCAGAAAAACCGAAATAAATCAGAATAAATTCTGATTTCCTTATTTAGCCTATATTTATTACTGCTATTATTTTAATCAACTATAATCGGTCCATTAACAATTATATTGATTAACATTGTTCTATATGTATTTGTATCCAAAACCTTATATATATAAATACGTATAATGCCATGACTTAATTAATCACATTATTTGGCATATTTTAATCATTACATAAATGTAATCTTGCGACAGTATTTGATATCATAATCATAATGCACGCATGTCCAACTTTATTATTGTAATTAGACGTCTCTAAATCCAACAGCTTACTCCCTGGAAGAAGCCAAATGAGGAAGATTCATCTCCGACGGTGCAGAAGCACGAAAATCAAACCATGCCATATTTGGCCAGCCTATGAAAGGCCACAATGCAATACATAGTACCCAATGCCAATCCAAAGGCTGATATGATAAAATGTGAAGGCTATATGATATTTAAGCTTGTTTCATAATAAACAAAGACGTGTTAGCTTGATGATCACTAAAAGAGCCTTTTCCTTTGTTATTTTCAATAAAACTACCATACAAAATATATAAAACCATTATCTCAGTTTAGTTAATAGGATTTGTACCCCTTTCTTGAACTCACTGTTGCTTTATTACAAACAAGTATATTTGAAAAGATAACAAATAATATATATGTAAAAAGTGCAAAAGCTTCGTTTCCTTCTTTTCTTTGTTCTTTGCTGCCTCTTTAAGTGAACTCTTTTAATCCCTTTTAAAGTGATTGAATAGTACAAATATGGAAGTTGAGCTAGCTAGTTTCCTTCCATATTGGAGCTACTTTAATTATTTTATTAAAGGAATTAATGAGAAATAAAATCAACTTAATAAAAAAACACACAAGGGCTGATAAGGTTGAGCTAGCTAGCTTCCCTGTCAGATTCCTTTTAATGGACCATGGACCTATGTTATATGGAAAGAAATTTAATTTCTTTAATATACAAGTGTACCAGATTACACTATATACAGAAATTAAATGGGCTTTTATGTAAATAGTAAGAGACAGAGGTTTAAGATGCAAATAAGCACCAGCTATGGCTGTTCAATGATATTTGCAATCTTGCCTCGTGATGTCTTGATGATTTGTCTAATAATAAGTGAAAAGAGCATGTAAAACATGATTTCAACAAAACCAGGGGTCTCCTTGTAAATTTCCAGGCCCTGACAGCCTTTTCATACTTTAATGTGATGATTAAGTTCATTTTTGGAGCTTTGTTTCTTTCTTTCTTTGTTGCTGGTACGAAAACAGTAGCATGCAAGTTACAAAAACCTGTTCTGACCCCAACCAGACCCTATACCAGGTTGTAATGATCCTTAGTTAAGTCATGGTACAGTACCAAACATAGCCTCAGTAGCTAAGCACATCATAGGCTCTACTAGTATAAAGGAGTTACTCAAAATGGCCAAAATGACCTATTCTGATAAAGCAATCAGTACAGAGTGCTACAGGGACCAAATGGTAAAATGAACCACATCATCATGTAGACGACTTTAAGACAATCAAAATGGACACAAACTTTGCATCATTTGGACTTATATTCAAATTTATATTGAATTTCAAAGTTGGCCAATTGAAAATATGAGAATATGACAACATATGGACATTTTTTTTCTTCTGCATATATAGCAGCTTTAAAAGTATAAATAAATGTCTAAAAATTATAAAATTTGATACAAATGTAGTTTGATCGCTCCTCTGTGAGCCTATGACAATAAAGCTTGTTTATTAACAAAATTGACAAGGAATTGCATGATTAAGATTCCAAATTCCATGAGCCACAAGAATTCCATGTTGCACTTAAACCCAATTCAAACCCTATGCCGAAAGTAAGCCTCTGCAAGCTCCACTGTACTCCAAATAGCCTAAATACAAGCTCTGTCAAGTTCAATCATACTCTGAGGCAGTTGCAAGTCAAATCGGTACTAGTTCGGTACCAAACCGCGGAGCCAAAACTCAAGTCGTGCCCACACCTTATCAAAGACCAAATTAATGATGCCAATAGCTCCTGAACCATTATCCAGTGGTAGACAACGAATCAATTGAAGAAAAACACAAGAAAGGATGAAGAAATCGAGCTAAAACCCAACCGGTACCGGAAAGATCAACTCCGCCGTGAGCCACCACCTTCGGTGATCACTAACCGCCGACAATAGGATCAATGGGCTCCCGACATCGAGGCGACCTCAACCAAGTTTACCATTGACATAGCCGTGGCCGGAGCACCGTCGTGGCCGAAAACCTAGATTCCAGTCAAGAACCCTAGTTCATATCTGGACTAGCATGAACTTTAATGCAATACCGAAGGCCCGATTGAAGTGCCAACACAAAGTTCAAATGAAAAGTGCGGATCTTAATGTTGTAGTTGATCTGAAGGCCTAAAATCAAACCCAAAATCCAACGGCCTACTGCCGTGTGGGTCCCATCTGTCAGCTTATCAATCAAAGGCAAAGCCCAAAGCTCAAAGCCCAGTACAAAAAACCGAAGCCCATGGCCTATATTCAGGAGCCCAATAGATTAAAACCTAAGCCCAGTAAGTCCAAGTCAAATTCCAATAAAGTTTCAAAGCCTAGTGGGTTAAGGTCCGAGATCCAGCACAAATTTCAAAGCCTATTGTGTTAATCTTGAAGCTGAACACATCTTGATGCCCAGTACAAATTTGAAAGCCCAAATAGTAAAGAAATAAATCCATTTTGCAAATAAACCCCTCTAATAAGTTAAATTTGCAGCTCAACCCCTCTAACAATGAACACAGATCTTGATGCCCAGTACAAATCTGAAACCCCAAATCTTTGAATTACCAATCCAAGCCCTTGTATATTTACAGATAGGTCCCTGAAAACATAAAACCTTTATAAGCAAGTCATTTTTTACTATAACTTCTTCGTTTTAAGTCCAAATTGACTCAAACCAACTCCAAACGACCAAATTAAATACTCTATGCTTCTAAATCAAAATTGAACATGTTCAAGCACCAGCCAACTCTTGAAATTACCAAAATACACCTCCAGTCAAAGTTGAATGATTTTCTTCATAAATAAAATATAAATAAAATGCATACATATGTTTTTCAAGTATCAGACACTCTTCAAACAAATAAATAAATATAATAAACATACTTTACATAATATAAAATTGCATATGCATCATGAAACACACACACACACATATGTCCACTAGTGAGAACCAACCAAATCAAAAGTCCGTACATGAGCCCCTCTTTTAGCCCCATTATTAAGTTCATAAGGACATAGGCACAAATTCTGGAATGAACGAGGTATTCACGTTGATTCAGAAGGGTCTGCTGATGTAATCCATTTTGTAAAACTTGCTTTAAACATTTTGTATATCCATTCCGTGATTAATCTCGTAACAGTACGTCTTTTATGAAATGTTACAAATAATAATAACAATAATAGTAATTATAGTAATGATGACAATAATAATAATCCTGACAATGATAATGATGATATGATATAATGGAAATGATAACAATAATATCAATGATGATTGATGATGTAATTGGTATATAATATTGTGTGTTTTATAAGTTAGCATTTTTACAAAAATATTGATAATGCTTGTGTTTTCTTTTATTTGTGTACCTCTATTGAAATAAATAGTATAATAAGATAACTTATAAGATGTTTCATTGTTACTGGACGTTTCATATTCGATTCAAAATTTGTCTGGAATAAATGGAGCCATAATAATTGAAAATGAGTTGTTTCGAGATTCGTGCTTTAAGAATTTCAAAGATTTAGATTTATTTGGGTCTAGGTATCTTTTTTTTTTTTTTTTTTTTTTTTTTTGGTTTCTTACATGACCCGTAGGTCGTCAACAAGCACTTAACTAACTTCTAGTACTCCTAAGAAGAGTTAAGATGCCGCAAGTTGTCTCCTTCTTTTTCCCCTCCATTCTCTCTACCTTGATTTGCCAGTATGTGTGCCATTTGAATATTGTGATCCTCCCTGGTACTGTGGCGAGTTGTGTACCTTCCTTGATGTTTATTTTGGATTACCCATGCACTCCAGATGTCACTTGATGCCCTCCAGTCGTGTATCAGTGGTGGGGCGTGCTTGAGTGAGTCGACTGTTTCCAGTGAATCCGATATGACCACACCCGTTTCACACCCCATTAATTGCATAAGCTTATAAGCCTCAAGTACCCCTCTAGCTTCAGCTTGTGCTGGGCCCAGAACAGTTACCGATTTGGAGAGCCATCTGACCAACCTGTCTTGCTTTGTGAGATAAACACCAATTCCACCCCTTCCATCAGCTGACCAGGAACCATCTACAAAAGCTATAAAATGGTCCGGACTTGTTGGCATGTTAGCGAAAGGCAGGTGAGGGTCGCCGCAATTGAGAGTCTGAGTTGGGGTCATAGCCATGAGTGCCTGGCATGCCACCAGTGTATCAGTATAGTAGTGTATACCTGTTGCGAGATGAAATTGCTGTCCCCCCAGTACTGAATCGTTTCGCATTCGCCATATCGCCCAGGTCATGCAAATGAAGGAACGGATGTCTATTTCCGGGAGGGTTGCCAGTAAGGCCTTTAACACCGTTTTCCATTCTCCTTGCAAACCATCGGTACGGATGGCCAATGGAGATGCTAACCACGCTGCTCTGGTTCGATTGCAATGCAGGAGGGCATGGGTTATCGATTCTGGGTCCGTGTTGCAGATTGGGCAGAGGGGATCAATTGAGTGGATTCTAGCGTTGAGAACCGCCTTGACAGGCAGAGCCTTATGCATGCATCGCCAGAGAAAGAGTTTCAATTTGGGAATCAAACCGTTATTCTGCCAAAGCCAATTCCAAAGCTGTTTGTCAGTCCCATCCCCCTGCAGTCCCCGGAGTAACTGGTATGCCTTACGAACTGAGAACCTTCCGTTTTTTGAAAAGGTGAAAATGAGGTTGTCAGGCATGTTAACGGGTCCCGGTTTGAGCTGTACCGATAGCGAGATTTGCAGAGCCTCTTGGAATCCAAAGAGTTCGGTTAGAGCATCAAAGTCCCATTCGCCAGTTTCCTGATTTATGAGTGATGCCACTGTCAGCTGTCTCTGCTGAGAGGAGGTTGCACGGAATCGGTTCCAATTAGGAAACCAGGGCTGCGAGAAGACCTGCACCCCGTCTTCTCGCCCAATTTGCCACCGCATGTGGTCAAAAAGATGGGCTTTGACCTTAGTCATGTCTTTCCAGGTTCTTGAGCATCTGTAGTTCCTAGTTGAGGTTAGAAAGCTCTATCTTGGGAAGTACTTTGCTTGCATGACCTCGATCCATGGTGATGACTGCTGTGAAACAATTTTCCAAACACACTTTAGAACAAGGGCTTGATTCATCTCACAGAGGCTTCTGAGGCCAAGCCCTCCCATTCCTTTGGGTAGAGTGACCTTGTTCCACGCCACGTAGGCCATTTTCTTTTTTTCAAGTCCGCCACCCCAGAAAAAATTCCTGACAATTGCAGTAAGTTTTCTGAGAACTTTGATCGGCACTAGAGCCGTACCCATTGAGTAGATTGGCAGACTCTCAAGTACTGATTTTATTAGCACCAGTCTTCCCGCATGGGTGAGGAATCTTGCTTTCCACTGATTCAGTCTTGACTCGAATTGCTGAATTAGATAGTCGAAGGATCCGATACCCGTTACCGTGACCGGGCATCCAAGATACTTTTCTTCCCGGCCGGCGTGTTGGACATCAAAGTGGTGGAAGAAGGTTTCTGAATCCTGCACAGTTACACTGTTGGAGAACCAAACTTTCGATTTAGAGAGATTGAGCCTCATGCCCGATAGAGTGCCAAACTGCCGAATGGTGTTGGAAATGAAACCCACATCATGATCCGTTAATTTTCCCATTAACAGTAAATCGTCCGCGAACATGGAGCATGCCATTGGGGTTGCTTGAGGAGCCACTTTCAAACCCGACATCATACCAGTTCTCATTCCGAGTTCAAGCCACCTTGAGAGAGGGTCCATGGCAAGAATGAATAAATAGGGAGACATGGCACAGCCTTGTCGTAAGCCCCTTGTCGGTTTGATGAATCCGTCACCTTTACCATTGAACTGAATTGTGAACTTGGCAGATTTCACGCAAGCCTGTACCCATGAGCAGAAACGCGGCGGGAAGCCGTAAGCCGGCAAGAGTTTGAAGAGATACTCCCATCTGACCATGTCAAAAGCCTTAGCTAAGTCCGCCTTCAAGACAAACTGCTTTGCTGTAAGCTTCTTTTGACTAAAGGTATGAATTATTTCGCGAAGCAAGATGATGTTTTCTGAGATTTCTCTACCTGGTACGAATGCCGTTTGGCTTTTGGAAATAATGAGATCCATCAATGGCTGCATCCTCTTTGCTATAATCTTGGAGATAACTTTATAGGTGAAGTTGCATACACTGATTGGGCGAAACTCAGTGACCTTTGTTGGGGATTGTATTTTCGGAATTAGGATGAGGTTGGAGTGTGCTGCCCCTTCATTCATAGTTGATGTTGAGAAAAAGCTGCGCACTTCCTTGGTAACCAGGGGTCCAAACTTACTCCACTGTTCTTGTACTAGCGATGCGGAGATGCCATCAGGGCCCGCAGCCTTTGTAGGGCCGATTGCAAACACAGCCCACTTAATTTCTTGATCTAGAGGCATGTCTTCTAACTTGGCAGAGCAAGCTGGATGGATCGGCCTTAGTTCTCGTATTATCTCATCTGGCAATGCTACCTGATCAGGATCAAGGTGGTGGTCCTGTGTGAAGATACCTTTAAAGAACGAGACAAACTCTTGCCTGACCTCCCTATCACTTGTTGCCCATTCGCCCGTGGTTTTTAGAATAGCGCCTATACGATTCCTCCTTCTTCTAACCATTGTAGTTGTGTGGAAAAATTTTGTGTTTTGATCCCCTAAGCAATGCCAATTCAGTCGGGAGTGTTGCAACCAGTAGGTTTCCTGAGCCGCTATATATAGCTGGTAATCACGCTGTAGTACAGTGATTCTGTCCCGCACGGTTTGGGTTTGAGGCTTGGAGATGAGCACCTCCATTTGTTTTTCAATTTTTTTCAGCTCCCAGTTTGGGTCCTTTTTACCTTCTGCCCAGTTTCGTATCTCCTTTCGCAACACTGAACATGCTCCGGTCCACGTTTGATGATCACCACTGACTGCCTTTTCACAGATAGGGCTGAAATCAGGATGTTTAGACCACCAATGTTCGACTCTAAAGGGCTTTTTACCCCTGGTTGTGGCCGGCTCAGTTCGCAGTAGTACAGGGAGATGGTCGCTGTGGTAGTTAGGTAGGTGGAAGACCTTCGAGGCCGGAAATTGCTGCAACCATTCGGGCGTCGCTAGGCCTCTATCTAGCCTCTCAAGAATCAGGTTCCTGTCTGATTGGTTGTTAGCCCAAGTATACGCCGGGCCCGAGTGGCCGAGATCAATGAGACCCGTTCTTTGGACAAAAGCACGAAATCTCTTGTTTCTAGCCTTGAACTGTGAGTTTCCACCAGTTTTTTCTGACTGATCCAATATGCAATTGAAGTCCCCGATGGTGCACAGAGGCATTGTCGGGTCAGTCGCATACTGCTCAATTTTTGCCCAAATGAGATTATTGCATCTGTCTTCACAATCACCATAAACTGCGAAGAGTATCCAAGGGGCCGAGCTTGGATTTATTTGTATTTTTGCGATTATGAAATAGCGAGAGGAGTCCAGAATCGAAACCGAGACAGAATCATTCCAAAGGAGCCATAAACCCCCTCCCCGGCCTCTAGAGGGGACGATCTCGGAATTCGAAAGGGGAAGTCGTGCGATTCGACGCTCAGCTTTTGGCTTTGAGCATTTGGTTTCTGAAATAAATGCCACGTCTGCACCCGTACTGCGGAGGTATCGCCGGAGCATAGGAATTGTCGAGGGCCCTCCGCTGCCTCGACAATTCCAAGAAAGTATACTCATGATGACTGCGGCGGCGCATTTTGGCTCGCCGCCTTCGCCCTTTTGGCCGAGATTTCTGTTGTCGGTTCTTCATCAGAGATTTCTGTTGCTAAGATTTGTGTTATCTGTTCTTCATCAGAGAGGGAGTGGTGGTGGAGTGATGATTCGGGCGGAGGTAGTGACAGTGGGGGAGGTGTGAAGCTGGGGGAGGGTGAGAGACGTGTGGTGGTTCTTAATTGGATACTAGTCTTGAAATGGAAATGTTGTGATATGTTATTTTACAGTGAAAATGCATGTCAAAAGTACCAATTAGGCAAAAGAAGCATGGCTACATGAGTTCTCTATGAACTGTGAGTGAATAAAAAAGAAATTCATTGCTATAGCTCTAAAAATCTTTCATTATGTATAGAGAATATTGAGTTTCAATTGTGTGTCTGAAGCATTAATTCCTATAACAAAATTTACAACAATTATTTTATGAATACATTACGGACAAAATTTGTATGATTTTTTCATCTTTAATTTAAAGTTATCTAACTATACACTTACTAAAAGTAAAGATTATTTTTTCAACAATTTAGTTAAACTAATTTACAAAATAAAATATTTGAGAAAACCAATTTTAACCATTTGAACAATTTGTATCAAATTAATATTGACAAACTTGCCTTAGGCTCCGTTACAACAAGGTAGTTGGATGATATGGTACATTTTTTTTAACTTTTAATTTTATCTTTTTTATTATAATTATACATAAAGTTATTTTGTTAAATTTTATTTACTTGTAATTTATTTTAATTTCAATATGTAACCAATTAATATATTTTTTAATTATGAATAGAAAGAATGAATCATAATTAGTTGTATGTTTTTTTTTTCTTTCAATGTTGTATATATGTTAATTGTTGCAACTGATTTATTTAAGTTGTAATTTGTAATAATTTATAGAACAAAAATTATCACCTGTCAAATATATGTTATATTTATAGCTTTGACCATAAAAAACGCATTTTGAAATGACAGTAAAAATGAAAACGTTTTTGTGGCCAAGCATGTCGAAGTGTACAAAATGAGGATATTTTTCCGTATGATATTTGTTCATATATACCATCCCATTTCTTTCAGTACACTACGTACTGTCCATAGCTTTTCCAAATTTTTTTTTTACTTTACTAATCAAGTACAAATTATTGACTGATCCTATGTATATATAGAGATCTAATATCAGTAGAACTAGGGTGTTCCTACGTTCATCAAGCTCCTTAATTTGTGAACTCAATTCTAAAATTTATTGGATTGCTTTCAAATGACATATCTTTCTTTTGAAGTGATCATTGAAAATTAATTTTTGTGAAATTTAATAACATATATAAATTAGTTTTGTAAAATGAAATGTTGTTGTTTTAAGAATATTGCATAACTTAATTTATTTTTGTTTAATATTATGTTGGATTGCAATCGACAGCTACATTAAAAAAAATGACTAAAATTTTCGTAAGGTTTATATTTTTAATATTCGAGTATGTTTTTGCTAGCTTCTTGATCATTTTTGTATAATTCTATTGTTTTTATTCCTGCAAATTTAAGTATTTTTTAGAATTTTTTCCGTTTTATAGTTAGAGATTAATGCATGTTCTTTCAATCGGAATTTTATTTATACTTTGAAATACATAATATCTTTATTTCTCAAATAGTCTTTACAATAAATTGTGGTGATAATATTTCTAATTAGTTATTTCTACCATATAACTTCAATTTATTTTAATTGCTTCCTATATTTGTAAACATTGTTAAAACATATCAACTAAATTAATTTGCAAACTATATATTTTTTTTTTGTTTATACTATAAAATAGTTTTTTATAATTAAGAAAATATCCTCAAATTTTTTGTAGATACATGTAGACCAAGAAATATTCATCACCGTGAAGTGAGACTATGAAGAAGCAACAAATTAATATCGATGGTAAGCTTAATAGTTTGATAATTTTCATAGATATATATAATGTTTATTTTCTGATTCGCCCTTGATAAGTTGGAAAAATTACACCGATCTCTCCTAAAAAAAGGCAATTAAAAGTACTTTTGGAGAAGATAAAGGGTTATTTCAACCTCTCTTCCAAAAAATCGCTGAAGATTCTCCTTCGTAAATCGCTTAAAAGAATTTTTTATTAATATTTAATATTTAGTCTAATTAGCATGGATAAACTTATACATGTACTTGAAAAATGACCAATTGTATGTTTGAAAATTTCTGTGTTATAGTGATTATATTATAAATTATAGATTGGATTAACTATATTATTGACATATTTAAAAAAAAATTATTCTTTGATTAATACATATTATTTTCAAAAACTTGCTTTAAACATTTTGTATATCCATTCCGTTATTAATCTCATAACAGTACGTATTTTATGAAATGTTACAAATAATAATAACAATAATAGTAATTATAGTAATGATGACAATAATAATAATCCTGACAATGATAATGATGATATGATAATAATGGAAATGATAACAATAATATCAATGATGATAATCATGATGAAATTAGATATGTAATTAATATTGTGTGTTTTATAAGCAATACTTTTAAGAATTTCAAAGATTTAGATTTACTTGGGTCTAGATATCTCTACATGGTTCTTACTTGGGTCCTAGTCTTGAAATGGAAATGGTGTGATATGTTATTTTTCAGTGAAGATGCATGCCAAAAGTACCAAGGCAAAAGAAGCATGGCTACATGTGTCTTTGTGAACTTGAGTGAATAAAAAAAAAATTAATTTTTTTTTAATGTGGCAAGTATCAACTCCCCTTGATAATTACACAATTGTTTCCAATCTTCATGGACCAAAATTCAAGCATTTTTTTACTATCCTAGCAGTACTTGCTACAACTCTAAAAATCTTTCATTATATATAGAGAATATTGAGTTTCAATTGTGTGCCGGAGTCATTCCTATAAAACAATTTATAGCAACTTTTTATTAATACACTACCGATAAAATTTGTATGATTTTTTCATATAAGTCATTAATACTACATAATATATTAGTTAGCAAGTGCACAAAAAAAATAGAACTTACTAAAAGTACAAATTGGTTTTTCAACAATTTAGCTAAACTAATTTATAAAGTAAAATATTTGAGGAAACCAATTTTAGCCATTTGGTAACCTATTTTCTGTTTATCATAGCAATAATCTCTTGTCGCATCGATACCATGCGTCGGAGATCTCAATCCATTTTTGCTTCCAAAACCTGAAGACACTGTTCAATCCTCTTGAATTTCGCTAATATGAGATATTTAAAATAGTTTATTATGTGATTTAAAATAGAAAATCTAAACACATGACACACACTTGCTCAATCTGTAACTAATTTCAGCAAACTTTAATGCATGTGAGCGTCGAGTTCAAATCTATCGGACCAAAGTTTCAATTTAAATGTGACCGGAGTTATTTCAAATATAGAATGGTTCTTAAAAAAATTACATATCACATCAATTAAAGTCCCAAATTTCTTTATCAATTTTTATCTTTATCGAATTTTTTCCTTTTCTTTTTTTAATTCAATTTTTCATTGAGAAAAACAGACGAATTGATGATGGATGAAATATGCGAAGTTTAAAACAATTTTTTTAGATTCTCCCTTTTTTCATTTTCTTTATTTTAGTTGAAAAAACATGACATTTCAATCTAGTGGATAATTTGATTTTTTTCTTGTCATCTTATCCAATTAATCAATAATCATCCTACAAAAAATCTGTTTTTTTATGACATTTTTTCTGGTGTCTTTTATTTGATTTTTTTATGAAATTTACATTCATGAAAATACAGATTATGCCATGATGTTGTTGTTATTTAATGTAGTTTGTGTATAAGAGTGTATTAATTACTGTAATATTTTTACTTCTGTCGCAACAGTAATAGTACAAATTTTTCATCCAAAGGGATCTATATTCATTATGAATTTGCAAAAACAACCCCTGTAAATAACAAAAAGGCATCATCTAATTCAAAGCAGTACAAAGCTAACAAAGCTAACACTACATTAATAAATGATTCATAATTGCTATATCAAGAAAAAACACAACAACAACGACATTAAATATAAAAGGAAATATGCATAGAGGAAATAAGCTATTATGTTTTTTTCAATTTTAACATTCGTGAAAGACGGTGCGGTATTGACTTTGCCTCTTATTTCAGGCTTTCAGCCATTATAGATTGGAAACTTCTGACCAAATCTACATATTCGTCACTTAACATTCAATTAATAAGAGTTCCTGGCTCTATAATGAATTCTAGGCAAGCATTTTTTAGGCGAGGAGAGTTGTACTGCACAGCCAAACCCAAAGTGCATGGTGGTAACCGCGCGTGTCTTATGCAGTACGTAGGATGTGCACACATGTATTCTGAATAAACTTTAAAAACCTAAGGATTAAAAAGAATTCTATTCAAATTTGTAGTAAAAAACAAGAAAAAAAATAAAAAAATACTTGTATAATTTAAAATTTATTAAATATAGATGTCATACCATTATTTTTTTATGACTAAACTCATGAAATTATTGTAAAATTAGATTTTGTCATATATTTAGATTAACATTCTTCTAATACTATATCATACACCGATTCAAATAACATTATTTTTTCACTATTTATTTAACGATTTCAATACACTTAGGGAGTGTTTGGTTCATTCTTTTGAAAGACAAGGGAATGACAAGGGAATGAATATGGTATATGATTAACATTATTTTTTCACTATTTAGATTAACATTATTTTTTCACTATTTATTTTTTCTTTTACTGTGTTTGGCGAAAATGACAAGGGAATGAATATGGTATATGATTACCTTGCAATTACGATTTCATACTTGATGGTTATTGTGATGCCCATGGTATAAGAGTAAGTTTTTTATTCCTGTTTGACAGAAATCACTTTGCTACTGCAATTATGGTATCTCTTTTTTTTTTCTCTGCTTTTCTTGTCACATCACATGCTTGTTTTGTCCAAATATTATTCACATCTTACCAATATTTTTCTCCATTTACAACACATAATGAGGAATCCATTCATAATATATGAGAAGAAAATACTAAAAAAAAATTGGGAGTAAATAACGAATTCATATGACCTGAGTTAACTCAATCTTTGAGTTTAGATTCGGACTGTCTAATCTGCTTTAGCACGAATATTAAAAGAGACAGCTAGTGAGAATATTGCAAAAATTAGCTGGTTGTTTTCAATTTATGGCAGATTACTCAGCTAAAAAAGATGGAGTGTCTACAGAGATTAAAAAAATACAAGGCTAAGGCTTATCTTTATTAGATCGTACAAAAGCTGGCGCTATCATTTCAGGTGATACTAATAAGACAAATTAAATTCTTTGGTTGATGATGATAAGTTGGAGTGTGTGATATGGGTCTTAGGTGGTTGCAAGATGTAGCAATTTTGTAAAGGTTATTTGGGAAATTGATCATACATGTTGTGATTCATGTTTCAATTAGGAGTCAGATTGAAATGGTAGATTCATGTTTTAATTATCGATCGGATGCTATCAAATTTATTAATAATGGTAGGTTGAATGTTAAATTCATGTTTTAATTAAATGTTATCAGATTGCGACTTGGTAGATTGAAATGGTAGATTTATTTTATAAAGTTTATTAATAATAGAATGTTGATTAATTATTTTGAATTCGTATAGCCATTGCAATTTACACTAAACAAAACATTGAAGTTGATTAATTATTTTAAATAAAAACGCCCCCTTAGACTCTTAGTTTTGCCCAAAGGCCAAAAGGCAAGGTATCTACTCTTAATTAGTTGTAGTTATGCCCGGAAACAAAATATAGACGACAGTTCATCAAACATCACTATCGTTCAATTTAATTAATGTACACCTATTTGTTTTTAATTTGTCTATTATTGTACATGCAATAAACAAAAACAAAAGAGAGCAAGATTCCACTATGATTGATGGAGACTTGTACCAACTTTATAACATATATTTTGCATCAGTAGATCAACCACCAGCTCGATCTACGATTAAAATAATGTAATAATTGTAAGGCTTTGACTTCATATACAAAACTTCCAAACCTCAACAAATTAATAATTGCAGGAGAAAAAAACAATAGAACAACAAAAGGCTTGTCCCCAATTTGTGAAAGCCTAAACCCGATTTGATTTGCGACCTTTTTCCCAATTTGCACCTTAATTCTTTCTGGTAAAAACATCATGGCGAGCTTGCTAGACCCCTTCATTAACATGGTGGCTCAAAAGTCCAGTGAAGCAGTCATCAAACAGTGTGCGTTGATGATAGGTGTCAACGAGGAGCGAGAGAAGCTGCATCTGAAACTTCTAACAATTGAAAACATGCTTGCGGATGCCGAGGAGAGGAGTGGTACCGGGCAAGGGCAATCCATGAAGGCATGGCTGGCCAAGCTGAAGAAAGTGGCTTACGAGGCCGACGATGTTTTGGATGATTTCCAATATCAGGCAATCAAGAAGGAGGTCGAGGTGGAGATGCCTGGTTATGCGATCACCAAATCTGTAAGAAACTTCTTTTCGACTTCAAATCCGACTCTTTTCCGATACACCATGGGAAAAAGGCTGAAAGATGTCCTACAAAAAATTGATGAAGTAGTTAGAGATATGAGGGAATTTTGTATTCAAGAACATCAGATGTCACCCTATACTGAACAGCCGCAGACAACATCTGTGGTTCATGAGTCAGAAATTGTCGGTAGGGACGAGGATGTACACCAACTGGTAAAAACTTTAATTGATGGTTCCAATGGTGAGAACGTTAGAGTAATTTCAATTGTTGGCATGGGTGGTTTGGGGAAGACCACTCTTGCTCAACTAATTTACAATAATCAGGATGTGAAAACGTTCTTTTCTAACCAATTTTGGGTCTCTGTCTCAAAAGATTTCAGTGTTGATAAAATTGCAAAATCAATGATTAATTATCACACAAGTGAAAACTCTAATTTACATGGTGACAATATGGAATTGTTGCAATTCCACCTCAGAAAAATAATTAGCTTACAAAGATACTTGTTAGTTCTAGATGATGTGTGGAGTGTTGATCCTAGCAAATGGGAAAAATTGGAAAATATGTTGAGATGTAGTAGTCTGGAAGCGTAGTTGTTGTGACAAGCCGGATTGAAACAGTAGCATCCACCATGAGACCAGTAAGACACGATTTGGCACATTTAAACGAACACGATTCATGGACCATATTTCAAAGAAGAGCATTTGGCAGCGGTGTGGAGGAAAGTACAGTGCTCGTAAAAATTGGAGAGGAGATTGTTAAAAAATGTGGTGGGGTTCCGCTAGCTATCAAAAGTTTGGGAATGTTGTTAAGCGAGAAGTACAGAGAGAGAGAGTGGCAAGCTGTTCTACATAGTAAATCATGGGAAAAAGGATTTGAGGATGCCGATGATGTGTTGCATAAGCAGATATTGCACTCTCTACGAGTAAGCTATGATCATTTGCCTCCCCATGTTAAGCAGTGTTTTGCATTTTGTGTAGTGTTTCCTAAAGGCTATGTGATGGACCAAGAGACGCTGATCCAGTTATGGATTGCAAATGGATTTATCCAATGTGAAGGAACAATAGAACCAGAAGACAAAGGTGAAGCGGTTTTCAGTGTGCTGAAGAGGAGATATTTTATTCAACCTTCTAAATTCAACTATGGGCAAGAATTTCGATACCATGGAAAATTAACATTTACCATGCGTAACCTAATACATGACCTTGCATTGTCTTTAATAAACAATGAAAACCTCACCTTAAGTAGCTGGAGAGATTCAACAAAATCATCTACTCATCTTAATCATTTCCTATTAGAAAATTCTACAAGTCTCCGTTCATTCCTCTCACTGAAGAACTCGAGCATACGGCCGAATAATCCCTTGTTGAAAAGGCAAAGGGTACAATTGTCTCGACCTAGCACTCTCAGAGCATTAGAGTTTCGTGTTGATCCTGATCTAACTTCTCCAAAAATGCCTACCAACATGAAACACATTCGGTATCTCGATCTCTCGTGGAGCATGATTACAGAATTACCTGAAGAAATGATTACTCTATATCATTTGCAAACTCTAAAGCTCTCCCATTCTAAAGACCTAGTCAAACTGCCAACAGGTATGAGATACATGAGAAGTTTGAGACATATTTACATTAACGGTTGTGATAAATTAAAGAGAGTACCTCCCGGCCTTGGGCAATTGAAGAAGTTAAGAACTCTAACAAATTATATTGTGGACAATGATGCTGGGTGTCAAATTACGGAGTTACAGGACCTTGATTTGCACGGAAAATTGGAAATTTATAATTTAAGAGAAGTAAAACGTGCATCAGATGCTGCAAAAGCAACTATTTTCTCAAAGAAAAATCTAGACGAGTTGCTACTCAGCTGGTGCTTACCCAGAGATACTGACTGGGAGGCGGATAATTCCAAAGATGTTTTGAATGCTCTGAAAACTCATCAGGGATTGAAAGTTTTCAAAATAGTGGGGTATGGTGGGGATGAATTTCCCGATTGGATGAGAGATCGTGAGATGTTTCAGAGTTTAGTTGAATTCTCCTTAGATGGTTGCAGGTGATGTAAAAATCTGCCACAAGTTGGTCTGCTACCGGCACTTGAATTTCTCAAGTTATGTAACTTGCCTGAATTAACACACATATGCGATGATAGTACTCTGCAACTAGAAGGAGATAATATTTCTCAACAGTTCTTTCCAAAACTGAAGACAGTTGTGCTAAGAAATCTCAGAAATCTGGAGGGATGGACTGCAAATGAAAATTTTAAATTGGAATTACCTCAAGTTGTATTGATGGAAGTTTTCAATTGTCCAAAACTAAAAGGCAGGCCTAATACTAAGTCGATGGAAATAGAAGAAAACCGTGACTTTCAAAAATGGCTGCTGGCTCAAACTTCCATTCATGAAGTTCGGAAGTTCGGTGATGAAGTTTCCTTTCAGCACTTCCAAAGTGTGGATCTGACAAAGGAATTCATGCATTCCAATGTAATTCGTAAAATGTACATGAATTCGTGTTACTTTTTCATTCAATCAGAGTCATCTCGATTCCACACAAGTTTTTGGAGGTCTTTTACATGCCTCGCATGGTTGGAAATTCACAACTGCGATAACCTTGTCCCATGGCCAGAAATGGAATTTGAAAACTTGAATTGCTTGAAGTACTTGGGAATTCATTTATGTAAAAATTTTACTGGCAAACCTCAAACAATAGTGCCATCATCATCGTCTAGGAAAGAGACTCTACTGGTATTAGAGGAACTATATATACATAAATGCCCCGAATTACAAGAATTTCCAACAAACTTTAAGTTTCTCAAGAGATTAGCGATCAGTTGTAGTGCCCAATTTCTGTTCTTTCCAGAGGGGTTTGAAACCCTATCTTCTCTCGAAAGCCTTGATATAGGTTTATGTGAAAGCTTACGATCTCTTCCACCAACTCTAGGAGAACTAACTAGATTGAGAGAGCTCTTTATTGAGAGCTGTCTTGGCATGAACTCATTGCCTAGTGGGATGGAAAAACTCACAGCTCTTAAACAGGTAACTATTAAGAAGTGCCCCAAAATTGATTCCTTTCCTGATGGTCTCCAACAAAGACTAAGCCAACTCGAGATGCTACAAATCTTTGGTTGTCCTGACCTAGCGAGACAATGCAAAAAGGGTCAGTACCACCACCTTGTTTCACAAATTCCGAATAAATGCATACAGGAAAAGCAAGGATTCACATGTGATGTTATCAAAAATAAAGGATTAGCAATTGGGATTTTATTCAAAAAAGCATTTACTCATTGTGGAAGCACCCAACAATTGAATACTACGCTACCTGACATGTCTTACTGGTATGTAAACACCTCTTTCCATAAACATCCCACTGTTTTCGAATGTTATTTGCAATAGTATGCTAGACATGAAAATCCTTTCGGGATCATAGATATTAATTTTCGTTTCACTATAATAATACAGTATGTTGAGAAATAGAGTTTAGGTCTCAGAAAATCATCATTGACCGTTTAGGAAGGAAATTAGGCTAGCATCATGAATTAGCTGTCAGACTTAATTTAGCACCTAGCATAATTTCTTGAGATTATGCAAATCTAGAATATTGTATTTTAGAAAAATAGCTAACAGCTATAACATTCTCATCCTATAATAGGCCTTGAGAATAGACTGTAAAATCAGAACAAATCAATAAAAATTCATTCTTCATTTTTTTTCTCAAAAAACTAATACAGTACCCCTCCATTGTATATCCTACATCAACATGCATATCAACTATTTTATAAAAATGGAATTCAAAGAAAGGTTGTTGCCAAAAGAAAAATTAATTGAAAGCAATTATATTGGTGTATCCACAAATCATTCTCTTAGATACGGTTCCGAGAATCAGCCGATTCTGTTCTGACTCAGCAAAATCGGCTGGTGCCATTCCAAGGTTTGACTGATTCACACAGTCAGGCGTAGAAATTGTTTGGCTCGGCCAAGTCAACCAAGTTTTACTCCTAGTTGAGCCAATTCTAACCAAAATAGATACTCTCATCTGCATGTACTTTTGTCAGGACTCACGAGAACCTGGACCGCCCAGAGGATGGAGTTGTTTTGCACCATCAGGAGTTGCTGAGGGACATCATCGGCGAAATCCCTTATGAATATTGAAACAGCATCTTGATGGGGAAGAAAAATTTGGGAAAGAAAGAAGAAGCGAAGGAAAAAATTGGGGAAGCAGTTTGGGAAGTGGGAACCGGGAAAAAAGTGACATGCGGCGAAGTACAGACTACAAGGACTACGTTCATTTCTATTTTTTAGAAGTACAGACTTTTGAAATTTGAATATTGATTTGGCTAAAGTAAAGTTAAAATTTAGTTGTTCTGCATCAGTGATTTTTTTATTTTTATTTTTCTGTTTTGACTAAAGTAAAGAAACATATCATGTGATTTGATAATTGTGGATTAGACGAGTGTGGTCGGATTGTAATGGATTATATTAGTGTAAGAAGTGATCTTAATATTATTTTTGGACTAATTATTGATTTTTTTTATACAAACAAGTGTTTTCTGAAAAAAAAAATCTGAGTTTCTGAGTTGACTCGGCCGATTCTGATCAATTCTTCAAATTCCGAGTTAAGGGTCAACTTACCGATTCCGATTTCTTTTTTTGGAACCATCTTATTCATTGCATAATTGTGTAAAAAAAAAAATACGTTGCAGATACACTAAAAACACCATATATAATTGTCCACATAATATCACATGCCATAAGTGCTGCATTTTCTCCTAAAAAACTGGTACATTTAAAAAAAAAAATGAGCAGCAATAATGAAAAAATAAAAAGGAAACGATTTTTTTAGATAGTTCACTGGTTTCCTGCAAGTCGACCATTTTTTTTATTATTTTCTGGGTTACATGCATCTTTGGTCTTTTATTCGAACCGAACAACAGGTCACCGGGTCGGATTTTTGTTTGGTCTATATATTTGGTCTCGTCTGGTTTTAATAAGCGTGACTGTAATTGTTGATCTAGTCAGTTACCTCTAATTTAAATTAAAGGAATAACAATTCATGAAAACAACAGGTGACCTACAACACATTTGGTGGTTGGTACCAATTCAATTTTGGGATTATAGAAGTACACGCCTTGGAATCATTCTTCTTAACTAGCATTATTTTTAATTGAGTTTTGATTAAATATGATACAAAAATTCATATAATTGCACAATATACTAATTTGATAGATGAGTTTTGGTGCATTTAATCTTCGTAGTGCGAATTCAGATTTCTACCAATTCAAGTCGCAACTTGTAAATTCAGGGACTTATTTAATATCCACTGGTAAGTTTAAAAACGAAAGATAATATCTTGTGTGTTTTGGGAACTGATTATATATTAATAATACTTGCGCATATTACTTCAGAAGGAAAATACAAACGTTTACCGGGGGTTCATATATAAATACCAAATTCAATTTAGGACTTGGGACTTAAATTCAAATTCAATTTCCAGGAGGTTCGGTACCGGTTCCATTCCTTTTTCAATATTCTTGTTCACTTCTATGAATTTCATCGAAATTGAGAACAGGTTGTTTTAATTTTGATTTATTTATAACAATTACAAAATGGGCCAGTTTTGAATTGAGGTACACAGAGATGAGCTTCTTTCTTTTTTGCTGTTGTTCGGTCCAGGTTCATACCGAACATTAGGTACCGGGTACCAAGTCATCACAAACTATGTAGGGATCAGCCTTAGGAAAAGAAGGGTACTGGAAAGGGTATATTTGTCAAAATATATATAAAATAATTAAATAAAGAGTTAAATAGATATAAGGGGATAGAAGAAACAACGTAAAATTTTCATGGGGATATTGGATATTATGTTGTTTTGATGGGGAAATTGGCTATTTTAAATGTTTATATGGGCACACCAGAAATTTTCCCTAAATAAAAGACAATAAATTTGTATTTGTGTATTTTCAACAAATATTAAAACTCCCTTCTGATATCAAAGGGAAAGAGAGAAAGGATAGAAAGAGAGGAAGGAAAGGGTATATAAAACATAAGTAACTGGACTTAGTTCCAGGGACACTGCTGGTGTCAAGTATTAATGGAACTTGTGGGCCTGACTCACAATTTTCTCTCAATAAAAAAATAAAACACAAGTGAATTTTAAATTTTTAAATATTACTATTTTACTGTTTTTGAATATAATTGATATAATGGGCCTTTTGTTCAGGCCGTTTTGGGCTCGAGAGTTCAAGAATTTCACCCGGGTCCGCAGTTAGCTTTCCTCGAGATGGTGACATATGGACTTATAGAGTTATATTGGACAAATATATGAGTTCTTACAATTTTAAAGGATAAATATGTAATTTCTAATTTTGGAGGAGGAAATACATAATATTAAAACTTTTGAGGGCATACATGAAATTCCCCCTAGAATTAAAACAGTTCTGGCATACGACTATTGTGCTGTATCAAGCAAAATCTTTTCTGTCAGTACCTTTTGCCCCCTAGTGTTGACAATGATGTAAAATTCAATCAGCAATTCGAGTATCTCAACTAACGATATTAAAAAACACCAAGAATAGTGTTGTGCATTGGAAAGCAAATGTTCAATCATATTTTTCAAAAAATGAAAAACTGTACAACAGTCATGCAATCGTACCGATGTACTCTCATAGTCTCATGTAGTTTACTCTATTACTCTATATTCTATATAGAGTTCCCCCTAGCAAACATAAAAATAGTTGTAATTATTGAACAGCAAAATGTTAGTACCTTATCCGCTAGTATTAGTTGTCGTAGAGCTGCTCTTCCAACTATCAGAAGAAATATTTGTTTCACACTTCAACAGATAAGTTTCTTCCTGTATTATATTTTCTTTAACCATTTTATCTCCATTATAGCCACCTTTTTCTATCACTCTCAGTGTCTCCAAAACCTCCTTTATAGATGGTCTCATTTCCCTATCAGGTTGCAAGCATTGAAATGCCAGCTCAGCAACCGATGAAACCATGCACCGCACCTCCCAATTTGAGCTGAACCCGAGAGCTGGGTCCACCAAATCCTCCAATTGACAGCTCTGTATTTTGTTTAACGCCATATTAGCAAGGTTGATCTCATCTTTGCTCCTGCTCATATCTACAGCCTGTTTTGATGAAATCAACTCCATCAAAACAACCCCAAAACTGTACACGTCGCTCTTGTCAGTAAGATGATAGCACTGGTGGTACACCGGGTCGACGTACCCAGGCGTACCCTGAGGAACCGTCGAAACATGAGTCACATCCAATGGGAATAAACGCGACAAACCAAAATCGCCAACCTTGACATGGAAACCATCATCTAGTAATATATTTCTTGTCTTGACATCTCGATGAATTATCGGGGGCTCAACTGCGTGTAAATACGCAAGAGCATTCGCTGTCTCGATAGCAATTGACAGGCGAACCGGCCAAGTTAATGCATTCTCACTAGAGTGGGGCCCGTGGAGATGATCAGCAACAGTGCCATTGGGGACAAACTCATAGACGAGAAGCAGCTCCCGGCTGGAGCTTGCGGTGCTGCCATAGAGGGTAACGAGGTTTGGGTGGTGGAGACCGGAGAGAATTTCGACTTCGTTCATAAATTCCTTGGTGCTTTTGTAGCTGTTCTTGTAAAGGCGCTTTACTGCAACTGTCCGTCCGTCCTTGAGTATCCCTAAATAATTTTCCATTGTTAAATGTTAATCAATGATTAACAACTTATTAATATCCAATTTTTTTTAAAAATATTATAAGTGCTCCAAAGAAATCAAGGCCCTAAAAACAGAGATATTTTTCTCCAAAATAATGAAAAAAAATTCAAAAAGTTGAGAAAGCATTTTGAAAAAAAAGCTAATGAATGAGATCAATGTTGAATAAAAAAGCCAAAACATTCACCTTACTTTTTTTTTAATAGGTAATATAAGACATTTACCTTATATTTACAAGTCATAGTATTCAATTACCTTTATATACAATGCCAAAACCTCCATCACCGAGCTCTTTTGATTCACTAAATCCTTCAGTTGCCTCCCGAAGTTCCTCGTAAGAAAAAATCTGAGTGTATTCCGACCTAACCATCTCCGGGTCATGAAAGTATTGATCAGAAACTTCTCTTTGTACCAGAAGCTTTGATGATGATGAGAATCTCGGTTTCTTGCATTTGTAGAAGAAAAGTAACAAACAACCAAATGCAAGCACAAATGTGAATCCCACAACGCATCCTGAAGGGTAATCAAATCAAAGTGAGAATCATATCAAAGGGTAATAAAATGTTTAAAATTTGAATATTCTGTAAGCTAGATGAAGTTGACTTTCCTAGTAGGTTTATCGAAGTTTCCAACGCAACCATAATAAAGTTCTTTATCCCACTTGAGAATCTCAAAGTAATTAATTTGCATCCAAAAGAGTTAATGGTACTAACATAAAAGTTGCAAAACATAAGGGTCGTATTGAAAGATTTGTACCTTCTTGTAAAAAATGGCAAAGAAACTCGTATATTTAATTTTGTCTAAAACTAAAAGAGAAGTGATACTTGCCTATTATGATGATTCTCCAGTGAGAGTGCTTCTTTCCAATATCTATAAAGAAAGAAATGTCACAAATGAATCTTCAATTTAGATGAACTTCATACTTTCTTTCAAGTGGAAGGATAGAAAAATGGGAATTTCCTACCAGCACGTCCAGTAAAAATAAATTACAACTATAAAGGTTCGTGAAAAGCAATAAAGAGTACCAGTACTAAAAGTAAAATGTTATAGAATTCTTTTGCTAAACATTGAGTTAGTACGAAGTAAAAGGCTTTTGATTTGATTTTATAAGGGAAAATTGAGAATTTTTCACATGAAAGTAAGACCAGAAAACTTTGAAAGGGAAATTTTACAAAAAAAAAAGAAGGTTAGCTATTATTGTAATAATTTCGAAGAGTCATGGGCTTAAAGGTTACTTTATTAATCAAAAGTGTCGCATATTATGTCTATTAGAGCTGTTATGTCAAGACCCCATTAGTTACTTATGCCAAAGGGGAAAGAAAAATTACAAAAAGAAAATGGAACTGTCCATAATTTACAAAAAGATTAAAAAGAAAATTAACAGGATAAATTGATTAAATATGCAAGCTACTAACCTTTAACCTCAATCGAGTATGCAAAGCAACCGGGCCGTGCTACAAAATCATCTGAGTGACTAGCAGATAGTAGAGAAAGCTCTGGATCACTGTCATTTTTGAATGAGAAAATGTACTCAAAAGATGGGGCAAGGGAACTATGAGGCCTCGAACAATTCTGTTGAGATTTATGATCTTCATCAAGAGTCGACGGCGAGTAGCTAAGTGTGTAATCCTTTCCAAATATCTTGGGTGGTGATTCTATCTGATTAGGATATTGGTCACATCTCACAGAAGAAAGACTACTATTTATTAAATTATACATCTCATTGTTAATCTTGACAGGATCACTAGAAAAATTAAAATAAAGATTACCACAGCCAGAATTTTTCAAAGAACTATTAAGATAAAGATCATGAGCCTTAATAGTGTTGGTGTTATATGAGATGGTTTCCAATTGTAACCTCAAAAATTGCCATAAGAGAAGTGGGATATCATTGTCACATTCAATCCTTAAAGAACCAAGGCAACTAGGATCCTTCATAGTATCTGATTGAAGGTAGAAAGGACGCTTAATTTGAATAGAAGGATCACATGGAACTGTAGTATTACATGAGTTGGAGAAGCAGGGAAGGATGCAAATGAAAAAAAGACAAGCCAGTACTGAAACAGCCATTACAGATGGAACCAACTGAGATATGAAGTTATAGCTATTTGTTAACTTTGGAGAAGACAAAAGGATATAGACATGCTATTCTTGCAACCTCTTATATAATTTAGTCTGGTTTTCTGGTGAAAAATTCCATGTTACTGTAAACATAATTATTCTTTGGGCTTAAAGGATATATTGTTCACCTAAGTCAAGGTCTTCTCTTGTTGTCATGTACAAAAGTCTTTAGTCTTTTCCACTAATTATTCTAAACTTCACATCACCTCTTACCATTGACTGTGAAGTAAATTCAGAAAATATAACCAGAGAATAAACCCATATGACAGTTCAGATTGAAATGGACAGTTAAAATAAACCAGAGAATTCTTGACTTTGACCATAATAGTGAATATTCTTGAGGTTAGTATATAGTTGACTTAGTCAAAGTCTTCTCATGTCATTATCTGAAAATGACCACCTCCTTTATTTTCCAAGGATCAGTTCTTCCTGTACAATTACTTGATATCAAAGTCTTCTCTTGTCATTATCTGAAAATGACCATCTCATTTATTTTCCAAGAATTGACTGACTTGTAGCTAGCTAGAAATAGAACCACATATGACAACCAAACATGATCTAAATACATGGGCTTAATACAAATCTAAACATAATGGAATTTGGAAACATAAAAGGCTGCTTTTGTAAAAAGAGAGATCCACATGATGAGTTTCCTGGCATTATGAGGCAACAAATTAATAAGGACGTCTTAATAGTACTTTTTACAAGTCTTAATTGTGTTATTTTCAAGTCTTAATAATCATTCCTTCAAATAATTTCCTTCTAATTTGAAAAAAAAAAAAATGTCTAAGTCAAAATATATTTTTTTCTGAATTTTTTTTTTTTTTATCAACAGAACTAGACATGTTTACATAAAAAAAAAATAAACATTCTGACTAGCTAGACATGCTGAAAAAAATATTGGGACGCTATGAACAGTAGTGTAGGAAAAATAATTGACAGTGTGTTGTTGAGATGTGGTGTCAGGGGATTATGCTGTTTTCGTTTTTTTTTTTGTTGTCGATCTCTTTGCTGTCTTTGTATAGAACAACAATTTATATTATGATGTTTTATTAATGTAAATTGCAGCTTTTTTGTCCCAATTTTAACAAATTTTGAGGAAAATTACTAAATACCCAAAAGTTTTTCTGTCTTTGAAGGCTATTTATTTCATCTTGCCTTATTAGAGATCATCCAATGTCATAAAAAAACCAATAATTCAGTGACCAAACATGATATGTCGTTATCGTTCTTCCAAATTTGGTCACATAAAAATCTGACTTGGTCACAGCACGTATTACATATCTATTTGTATCACGTAACTTATGGGTATATTTTATATTGCAAAAATTATAGGATGCGTTTGCTAATTCTAGTTTGGATGATAATTAGTGATTATTAACTATAAGTATATAATTAACTTGCATGGCTACAAAATCATGTTTAGTCTAATCTGAACATAATTGTTTAGTATTTAATGAAATTATATTTTGCATACTTGAATGATTTCAATTTTTCATTACATCACGTACTTCTATTTAAAATTTTCAAATCTGTAACATTCTATAAAGACTTTATCGTAGTATTATATAAAGACTTTATCATAGTATTAGATCAAAGATTAATTCTTAGTTCACAAATTACAATAACATAGTTAAAAAGAAGAATGCGCCATGTATGCCTCAACTTTTATTTCTGAAACATAAATTCATATATTTTAATTGCAATAAGCAGCCAATGTTTGTCCTCAGAATAATTCATGACATTAAATATAATTCTAAGATGGTGCTCTGTAAAGTATGGATCAAGCAGTGTTTCTAGATTTAAACTTTAAATGATTATTTTTTTTTCTTTTTAGTAAAGATTAGAAGTTAAGCTACTCCATTTTTTAATATCCATTAGAAATTGCTTCTCTAAATTTTAAACCTATGACATCTAACGCGTCTTTGGCTTTGCCCTTTCAAATGGTCAATCTGAATAACATGTGTTCTTATAAAGTACCCTAGCACCCCATTGGTTAACAATTTTAATAGAGCCAAACTAGGGTGTGATGTGCTCACCAAGAGAAATTGGTGAGCACACCTCCAAAAGGCTATCGGATTGACTTCGAACTATGAATTCAAACCTTTGAAATTCATGTAGTTCGTGAGTGATGCATGTACATGCAAAAATTTTAAAGTTTCGAATTCATTTAGTACATGGTCAAGCGGTCAAAACAAGACTAAATTTTATATTTTTTGGAATTTTTTTACTATTTATTAAGCCACTTTGAAAATCGCTGATCCGGTGGTCTGGAAATTTTTACTGTTTTTTATTGTTCACAATGAATCAGCGATTTTCAAAGTGGCTTAATAAATGGTAAAAAAAATTCAAAAAATGTAAAATTTAGTTTCCAAGCACATTTCAATATTTAAAATATGTTGAGCGGTTCAGATCGGTTGTTTGAATTTTTAAAATGAAAATATGGTGTGAAGTAAAACGTTATTTTACTTCACAACTCACCATAGTCTATATATATATATATGAGGAGGGTTCCAATGCACCCAAATTTCTATACTCCCAATGCACCCAATTTTTTATCTCCTTTATCTCTATTTTCAAAGTCCGAACAGATGATCCGAACCGATCAACATGACCTTCATAATAAAATATGCTTGGAGACCAAATTTTATATTTTTTAGAATTTTTTTACTATTTTTTAAGATATGTACAAAATCATTATTTTAAGGAGATTCTGGACCATCCGATAAAGTGATTTTGTATCTATCTTAAAAAATAGTAAAAAAATTCTAAACAATATAAAATTTGGTCTCCAAGCATATTTTATTATGAAGGTCATGTTGATCGGTTCGGATCATCTGTTCGGACTTTGAAAGTAGAGAAAATAAAGATTGGGTGCATTTGGAGCATAGAAAAGAGGGTGGTGCATTGGAACCCTCCTCTATATATATATATATAGAGAGAGAGAGAGAGGAGGGTTCAAATGCACCCAAATTTCTATGCTCCCAAATGCACCCAATTTTTTATCTCCTTGTAATTGGTATTTTTAAAGTCTGAACAGTCGATCCAAACCACTCAACATGATCTTCATAATAAATTATGCCTGGAGACCAAATTTTATATTTTTTAGAATTTTTTTACTATTTTTTATGATAGATACAAAATCACTTTATCGGATGGTCCAGAATCTCCTTAAAACAATGATTTTGTACATATCTTAAAAAATAGTAAAAAAATTCTAAAAAATATAAAATTTGGTCTCCAAGCATAATTTATTATGAAGATCATGTTGAACAGTTTAGATCGACTGTTCAGACTTCAAAAATAGAGATAAAGGAGATAAAGAATTGGGTGCATTTGAGAGCATAGAAATTTGGGTGCATTTGAACCCTCCTCATATATATATATATATATAGTGAGTGGCTACTCTACTTACATAAGAATATGAGAGCATATGCTTATAAGTCAGTTTTGTGTTTTCAATGTCTAAATGGTCGATCTGAAGCGCTCAACATGTTCTCCATATTAATATGTGTTTGGAAACGAAATTTTACATTTTTTGGAATTTTATTACTATTTGTTTAGAATTTTTCAAAATAGCATTTTTCAGATATTTTTATTATTTTTTTTACCATATTAAACCACTATTTTGAAAAATTCTAGAAAAATAGTAAAAAAATTCCAAAAAATGTAAAATTTCGTTTCCAAACACTTATTGATATGGAGAACATGTTGAGCGCTTTAGATCGACTATTTAGACATTGAAAACGCAAAAATGACTTATAAGCATATGCCCTCATATGCTTATGTAAGTAGAGTCACTACAGCAAACTGCAGTATCAGCGACCGGTATTAGCGACCAAGGAAGTCGCCGGTCGCTGAAAGTATTTTTCTCCAAAAAAAAAATAAAAACTAAATGGTTTTGGCGACCGGACCTTCTGCGACCGGCGCAAACACCTTTCAGCGACCGATTTGGCCCGGTCGCAGAAGGGTCTCACTTCAAAAACCCGCCAAGTGTTTTGACCCCCGCCATTATTTAGGTTTAGCCAAAAAAAAAAAACAGCGCGATCCCTCGATCTGCCGCTGCCGCGCCGCCCGATCCCGTCCGACGCCGCTGCCGCTGCCGCGTCGCCCGATCCCGCCAGGTCCCGCCAGATCCCGCCCGACCCAACCCCGCTGCCCCTGCCGCGCCGCCCGACCCCCGCTGACGCGTCGCCCGACCCCGCTGCCGCTGCCGCCAAGTTCTCCTTTTTATTTCTGTGAGATTCCAAATGAAACTGAAATTTATACCTCTATTGATTCTGTGAGATTCGAAATGAAACATAAATTATGAATATTTCTCTTTTTCTCTATTGATTCTATAACGGGTTTGAACCCGATAGCGTTAAACATGTTGAAATGCAGGTACCGATAAACCCATATGGGAAGGCAAAGAAAATGGCAGAGGAAATAATTCTTGATTTCTCAAAGAGCAGAGACCTAGCTGTGATGATTTTAAGGTTTGATTTCTCGATGTTTATGTTTTGGATAGTAGCAATTTAGTTCATTTTTGTAATCTGTTTCTATATAATTTATGTAGCAATTAAGGCTAATAATTATTTATTAAACAAGCAAATGTGAAGGTACTATCGGTATACTGTGATGAAAATGAAGTCAGACAAGCGGTATACTGTGAGAGTCAAGTTGTCTGGCATTGAAGAAGAGGATGTTCAATCTGATAAAATTGCACTTGTAATTTCCTGCATAAAATCTCAGTTTCTTTCTTTAATTTGCTAATTACATAATATATATAGTTGAAATTAATTTGAGTTCAATTAAGAAATTGAAGCTACTAATTTTGATTCATGCTCGGGTTGGGGTAAAATAGAAGCTTAGGAAGGGTTGTACCAATAAAGAGGGGCTTGTACCAGTTAATGCATCGTGTATCTTTTTTTTTTTTAAGATTCCATGGAGAATTGGGATCAAGAGACACTTGAGAAGGTTGTTACTGTTATCATAAGGTTGTTACAGTAATTAAGGTTGTTACTGTTATCTTTGTTTTGAGAAGGTTGTTACTGTACCAATAAAGAGGGGCTTGTACCAGTAAATTAATGCATCGTGCACCATTATTGCCTTTATTTTTTACCACTGTCATCAGAACCGCTCCTTGGAAAGTTCCAGAAAAACATATTATGTTACTTCTCCTTGGCCATGTTTTAGTTTTGCATTCCATTATAATAGTTGTATTTGATGAACTATTTGGAATTGTTTATTAGTTTGAAATTTAGTGAACTATTGTATATATTGATGTTTAATATTAAATTTGTTTGTATGTTTATGTTGTATGTTTGTATGTTTTTAATAATTAGCATGTTTGTTATTAACTGTATAATGTTGGGTAAATTGAAATTTTGAAACTTGATTGGGCTTAAATGGTGCAAATTTAAATAATATAACAAAATTTAAAAAACCTGACAGAAGAGTATCAGCGACCGGTTTTAAGTATCAGCGACCGATATATTTGGTCGCAGAAAGTTTTTGCTGACGTCACAAAAAAACAACAGCGACCAAAAAAATTTGGTCGCAAAAGATTATCAGCGACCGGGTGACGTAATATCAGCGACCGGTGACGTCATCAGAAGAGTATCAGCGACAATGCTTACAGCGACCGGTCTATCAGCGACCGGAATTGACTTTCAGCGACCGTAGATATTATCAGCGACCGGCGCCCATACTATCAGCGACCGGAATTCCGGTCGCTGATAGTAAATTTTGCTGTAGTGAGTAGCCAACCTCTATATATATATATATATATATATATATATATATATATTGTTTCAATTGATTCCTACTTGTTTAGTGGTTCAATTTAACCAAGATCAAGACGGTTAACTTCCAACAAACTATAGAAGAAAAAAAACACAAACATTAATTGCAATCATAGATAATTTTATTCTTTAAATTGCAATTACCAATACAAATTTTGGGTCCAATTTTACTAAATCAGAGTCTAATTCATAGTGAATTCAGGTTTTAGGGATCATTGAATTGACACTATTAGCCCTGATTTCCATACCTAGGAGGAGAATGCACGGTATCTCATCGCCTTGAGATTTTTGCAATATAATTTTCACCTTTTCATCCTCACCACTTTTTACATAAAACTCCCCTACCTTCACTTCCATCCACCTGCCTCTCCTGCGCGTGGGCCATTCCACGTCAGATCTCGAGTTGAATTTAGGATGTAAACACACTATTCCATTATATGTTTTTGTTGTACCTATGTCAACACTGCTTTCCAGAAATGAGGCAGGGATGCAAGTCCGAAAATTATGATCTTTGCACTTATAGATTAGATATGCTGTATATGTAGTCTCTGATGAGAGGGTTGTAGTTGAAATTCTACCACTAAATGCCATAGCACCTTTATTAAACAGGCGATTGAAACGGAGCTTAGCACCCTCTGAAAACCTATAAAGGATTATCAAAAGTAAGCTAATTGAACTTACAGAATATAATTTTATCTACCAAATAAAAGAGCAGGGTTCAAATGCCTCATGTTTTTCATGCCTCAATCGTGCCTCACATCCTTATCTCCATTTTCAAATTACAAACGGTCGATCCGAACTGCTCAACATGATCTTTTTATTAATATGTGTTTGGAGACAATTTTATATTTTTTGGGAATTTCTTACTATTTTTTTAGATGGGTACAAAACCATTGTTTTTCATACGATTCCGAACCATCCCAAAACAGTGATTTTGTACCTATCTAAAAAAATAGTAATATTTTCCAAAAAAAACAAAAATTGGTCTCCAAGCACATTTTACTGTGGATATCACGTTGAGCAGTTCAAATCAACTGTTTCGACTTTGAAAACGGAGACAAGGATGTGAGGTATGATTGGGGCACAAAAACAATGGAGCATTTCAAGTTTTCAACCTACCCCAAATCAAGAGAGGAAAATGTAGGTCAAAAAAAAAGGAAACCTCGAATTGGAGAGAGGGACCCATTTCCAGAGGCACTTGCTATCAATAAATGATATGCTCATTGCCCGAGCCGAAATCGTGAAACACTTTGCTCCACTTGATTTTTCCAATCCAAAGGCCTAGGCATCACCAAATTATAAACAATATAGTCAATTGAAAATGAATAAATAAAATAACTAGTAACCCAACAAGAAATTCTAACAAAAAAAATCAAGGATAGAACAAGAGAAGTTATCACCAAAGGATTGAAATTTGATAATTATTTAACATAGAAATTAGAAAAGATATTTTTATAAATGAACATACCTGTTGGTTGAATTAGACAAATTCATATCTAACAGGGCCAAGTGTACAATTGTTGTAAAAATGAAAAAAAATTGTACAATAAAATATTGTTTTCACTATAGCCCCCAACTCTCTGACGTCCCTTCAAAATAACAACTGAGGTCAAATATAATATTACCATTTTTCCCCCATAAATTGGCACGGGACGATCACAGAGTCGGAAAAAAAGCTCCTTTTTCGAGGCATGCTCTACTGGCACTACTGCATGAGATAGGAAAGAGGCATAATCTGATGGTAGGAACCGCTGCCAAATGGCATCTGAATCCACCACTGATCGAAAGGTAGGGGACACGGAAGATAAGATGCATGCGCCGCGCGGAGTGGTGAGTGAAAGCAAATGTGAGATGCAATCTTTCGGTAATTGATTATAATTCCTCAAGATTGCCCTCTCACATGTGACAATTTCCCCTTTCCTTTTTTTTGCTTGAATTATGAGTTAAAATCATATTATTTTTGCTATTTTCAATAAATATTAAATTTTAAGGATTAAAGAATCAAGAGACCACGAAATCTTACCTATGGGAGATTCGGAATCGACGTGTTCTCCAGATCGCAGGAACATGTTTTGAAAAGAAGCACTTAATCGAAGGAAACCCTAGACAAGATTGGAGAAGATCTATTATATCCCCTTTTATTACTTCAAATTAAATGGGTAAAAGGGTCATTTTATCTTTTAAAGAAAGGCTCATGACAAACTTTAAGTTAAAATTTGCAAAAAAAAAAATAGAAGGGGATATAAGAAAGGCCATCTATTTTGAATGGAGAAACATAATTGAGCAGTTCTAAAACTAGAATTGTGATCAATTAAAATTGAATTATAATTTTATTTAATAAATTAATAAAAAGAAGTTACTCAGAGTTGCAAAAAGTGGATTTAAGGTTGTCCTCGTGCATGAATAGTCGGATGAATATTTTCCAAGTTGCGCCAAGATTCCTGTCCTCCGAGCTAGGCGAGGGAAGAGGTCGATAGAACCTCTTTCATCACTTTATTGGATTATTGTCTGTAAAAGGAAATTTATTCTTGACAACACATCTCATCCTTTTTTTTTTAATGCCGTTGTGTATTTCATCCTTATTCTCATTGAAAATAGATGAAGTATACATAACAAATTTAGAGGTGCTAAGAGGCTGATATAATGCATGGTAGAATTAATTCCTACATTAATTCTATAGATGCTAACACAGAGGCTAATCTTTTGCCTAGGTCAAAAGATATATAGCCTTAAATGGATAGATTACAAAATGAGTATTAGATTGTGATAATGGCAAGAAATGATTAAATTATCAGACTTTTCTTACTTAATTTCAGTTAAGAAAATATCTAACAATAAGAATTACAATAAAAAAAAAAAATCTCATGAACTGTTTGTGATTGTTCGTTTTAAGTCTAATGTGCTAAATTCATTAGAGATCCACGATACCACATAATTTTTTGTTTTTTGTGTGTGTGGAAATGTGCACATAGGCTTGATACTAACATGGAATTCATTTGAATTTAATCAGCAGATTGGAGTAATCCAAATGCTTCTTTAGAATAATGCCAACTTAGCATTAACTAATTTAGGATTATAAAACCTTTCATGAGATTGTAAGTAGTTGGTACATATTTTACCGACTTGCAATTATTTGGTATATATTTCTAATTAGTATATGCTGAACTGGTAATAACAAAATAGTATTACTGGGTACTGAGACAGATACAGTGATGCCCCTTTTGAAATTTTAATCAAGTAATTAATACATGCTTGTGCATTACATTCCAAATTTAACAAAAGAAATCTTAAAGAATCGATGAACCAATAAAACCATAGATCAAATAAAAGGATTATTACCATTTCTCCACCGTCAATTAGCCCGGATGATCCCAAAGTCGGAAATGAACCTCTTTCTTGGAACGAGGAACGATCGACGGCAGGAAGCGCTGCCACGTGGCATCAGCATCTGCTGTTCAATCCCACGCTAGTTTCTCCATCTCCTTTGTACCTAATTTTTCATTTCGTTTAAATGCAAGTAAAACAACCCTTCGATTTGACGGGGAGAGGAATCAATTTCTTCTCAGAAATTCATATCACCTAAAGTACTTCAAACTTTATAGTTTGATCTGGACCGTCCGATATGTTTCGGCACGAATATTATAGTGGACCCTGCATTCTATGTCAGATCGGATTGGCCCATATTTTGATCGGACGGTATGAACAAAAACTCAAATTTTGAGGTACTTTCGGAGGGTTCCGGACCAGAAATAGAAGCGGTTTATAGGAAGGTCTTTGACCATGGATCATGTTTGGGCCTTGGGCCACTGACATTGGGCCCACCGGCGACTCTCATGCTAACATAGGAAACAGCTGACGAGTGCTATGTGTATATATGATATTGCATATTTGCATAATTGCGTAATTATGTATAATTTTTTTAAATGTTTTGTATATTTCATTTAATTCGAATACGAATCGGATATTAAACTATATCATATGTATTTGTTTTTATATTTCAGATATGGATTGGATATTAGACGGATAAGAATACGAATCGGATTTAAACTAATACATAATGGATATTTGTTTTTCTATACTATTATTTATTAGAATAAATATACAAGAGTAGGATTAAAATGTATCATTAGTTTTGTGCCTCAATCATATCTCACATATTTTTGTTTTTGTTTTCAAAGTTTAAATAATCGATCCGAACTAATCAACATGTACTTAGAGACAAAATTTTATATTTTTTGAAATTTGTTTACTATTTATTTTAGATAGATACAAAACCAATGTTTCTTTTTGGAATACTTTATTGTTGGATAAAACTTTCTCAAGAGATCCAACAGAGAATTGAAATACTTCAACGATTCAACGAGCTTAAAGCTAGTAGCAATTTTGCAGAAACCACCCCAACAGTTTTCTAGTCATCATAACAGTCCTTATCAGTATCTTCGAAGAATTATTCACTGTCACACTGTCACACTCTTGAACTATGTTATCTCGAAAAAGATGCTCGAATTCACTCAAATATAACATCATCTAATTTTGACTTCTAAACCTTTGATCGCCTAAAGTGTTCTATCAATTATCTTCCTAAAAAAGAAGATGCAGAGATTAATGCTTAGTCTTAATTCCTATGCCTAGCATGAACTCAAATCTAGGGATTAAAGAATTTAGGTCTGATACTGAGATTGATCCTAAGAACCAAATGCTATCCACACTATTTGTATACCAGTGTAAAGCGAGAATATCAATATTGTAGTAACTGAACAGCACTCCATATCAATACCAGAATAAATTGAGAATATCAATGTCAGGTTATGCTCCAAAGTTCATGTCATTTTCCTCTAATAAATTACAGGAGCCACCACTGGTACATGTAGTAGCACTGCTGTACTAAGCTAATTATTGCACCAATTTCATTTTTTTAAGTACAGTATATACTTCAATCACTAGACAAGAATATATATATATATATAACTCTAGTACTTGCTAGCTTAAACTTGTACAATTCGACTAATTAAAGCACTAATCCAAAGCTACTGTGTATGACTTTAGGTAAACAATTTCTGGCTCGATTGAGCTTTTCCATGACATTTTTCCAAGTGATTAGTGAACTAATTAAACCAAGATCAAGACAGATAACTTACTTCCAACAAAATATAGGAAAAAAAAAAGCACAAGCATCAATTGCCAAGCATAAATAATTTTTCTGCAATGCACAACATCTAAATATTCTTTAAACTTGCAATTACCAATCCAAATATTCTTTAAAATTGCAATTCTAAAAAGATAGCAGATTCAGGTCTTACAGATCATTGAATCGACACTATTAGCCCTGATTTCCATACCTAGGAGGAGAATGCACGGTATCTCATCACCTTCAGATTTTTGCAATTTAATTTTCACCTTTTCATCCTCACCACTTTTTACATAAAACTCCCCTACCTTCACTTCCATCCACCGATCTTTCCTGCGCGTGGGCCATTCCACGTCAGATCTCAAGTTGCATTTAGGATGCAAGCACACTATTCCATTATATGCATTCACCGTACCTATCTCAACACTGCTTTCTAGAAATGAGGCGGGGATGCAAACCCGAAATTCATAATATGTGCACCGGTAGATGAGATATGCAGTATATGTAGTCTCTGACGAGAGGGTTTTGGTTGCAATTCTAATGGAGAATGACATTGCATCTTTATTTAACTGGCGATTGAAACGGAGCTGAGCGGCCTCTGAGAACCTATAAAGGATTATCAAAAGTAAGCTAATTTAACTTATAGAATATAATTTTATCTACCAAATAAAAGAGAAGGGTTCAAATGCCTCATGTCTTTTGTGCCTCAATCGTGCCCCACATCCTTTCAAATTCCAAACAGTCGATACCAATATTATCTCTAATTATTGTTTTCTGAATGGCTGAAGAACATCTGGATCTAGTATGTTCCGCCCTCTTCACAACTCTATCCAAATGACAAGTGGAAAGGAAAAGGTGGGATTTGAAAAAAGAAAAAATGAAATCACTCGATTACAACAGCAACACGACTTACTTCTACTGCTTCTAAGGGACGACTTTACCCCACCGGGTAATTTTGGCAAATTTCAGGGCTAATCCCCTGCAATTGTCTAGCATCTTCGCGCCGAGGCAAATAAAAGGACCTAACTGCGCAACGTCCTCGACGAAAGAAAGTGAGAAATGCGAAATCCAGAATTATTTGTGATGTATTTTGATTGGTGAATGAGCAAGTCTAGCAATTCATTCCATTCGGGAAGATTTTTCCCGGTCGTAAGCAAAAGTCTCGGTAAGAAGTGTATCCGCTGGTGTGGTAGTATTTTGATAAAAAAGCAGCCACTATCATCTCTTATTTAGAAGAGACAATATTAGAAACGGAAAATAGCAAAAAGTTCAAATTGACAGCTAATAACATTAAAGTTTATTAGCGTAGCTGGGAAGAACTTGAGGATTTTGATCACCTGTAGCAAGTAAAGAGACTGAATGAGAATAAGAAAATAAGATATAGCTAGGAACTTCTCCGCGCTTTGTTCCAACCTCTACTCTGTCAATGAATGCTCCAAAACGAGGCCCTGAGAAAACAGCCCTAGCGACCGCCGTACTCTTTTGAAGCTAAAGGGGAATTAATCCATGGTCCATTCTGTAATAGATAAACCCCTTCCAATTCATTTCTTGCTTAATTAACATTGGGGCATTTTGATTACTTTCAAAAGATGGCTTCAAAGAGTTCCCTCATATTATCTATCATAGATAGTATAGTTGTGGTCGTCCACAGCTAAACCTAGTTAACATTCTCTGTGAAGCAAGAAGCTTGATTTCTTTGCCCACCTTCACAGAAAAGAAATTGTTGAACTTCGGGTTGAGTGGTCAGTGTGCTAGGGGACGAAAGACACTTCCTCCTGCAATGGAACTGCTAAAAATGATCTCCATATTAAAATGTGCTTGGAGACCAAATTTTATATTTTTTGGGAATTTTTTTACTATTTGTGAGATAGGTACAAAATCATTGTTTTTCATAAGATTCCGAACCATCCAAAAACAGTGATATTTTCAAAAAAAAAAAAATTGGTCTACAAGCACATTTTAATATGGATATCATGTTCAGCGGTTCAGATTAACTGTTTGGACTTTTTGGACTTTGAAAACAGAGATAAAGATGTGAGGTATGATTGGGGCACAAAAACAATGGAGCATTTCAAGTTTTCAACCCTACCCCAAATCAAGAGAGGAAAATGTAGGTAAAAAAGAAAGGAAACCTCGAATTAAAGAGAGGGACCCATTTCCAGAGGCCATCGCTATCAATAAATGATATGCTCATTGCCCGAGCCGAAATCGTGAAACACTTTGCTCCGCTTGATTTTTCCAATCCAAAAGCCTAGGCATCACCAAATTATAAACAATATAGTCAATTGAAAATGAATAAATAAAATAACTAGTAACCCTACAAGAAATTCTAACAAAAATATCATGGATAGAACAAGAGAAGTTACCACCAAAGGATTGAAATTTGATAATTATTTAACATAGAAATTAGACAAGATATTTTTATAAATGAACATACCTGTTGGTTGAATTAGACAAATTCATATCTAACAAGGGCCAAGTGTACAATTGTTGTAAAAAAGGAAAAAATTGTACAATAAAATATTGTTTTCACCATAGCCCCCAACTCTCTAACGTCCCTTCAAAATAACAACTGAGATCAAATATAATATTACCATTTTGCCCCCATAAATTGGCACGGGATGATCACAGAGTCGAAAAAAAAGCTCCCTTTTTGAGGCATGCTCTACTGGCACTACTGCATGAGATAGGAAAGAGGCGTAATCTGATGGTAGGAACCGCTGCCAAGTGGCATCTGAATCCACCACTGATCGAAAGGTAGGGAACACGGCAGATAAGATGCATGTGCCGCGCGGAGTGGTGAGTGAAAGCAAATGTGAGAAGCAATCTTGCGGTAATTGATTGTAATTCCTCAAGATTGCCTTCTCACATTTGACAATTTCTCCTTTCCTTCTTTTTGCTTGAATTATGAATTAAAATCATATTAGTTTTGCTATTTTGCATAAATATTAAATTTTAAAGATTAAAGAATCAAGAGAGCACAAAATCTTACCAATGAGAGATTCGGAATCGACGTGTTTTCCAGATCGCAGGAACATGTTTTGAGAAAGAAACACTTAATCGAAGAAAACCCTAGACAAGAATGGAGAAGATCTATTCTATCCCCTTTTATTACTTCCCAATTAAAAGGGTAAAATGGTCATTTCATCTTTTAAAGAAAGGCTCATGATAAACTTTAAGTTAAAATTTGCAAAAAAATGAAGAAGATATTAGAAAGGCCATCTATTTTGAATGGAGAAACATAATTGTGCAATTCTAAAACTAGAATTGTGATCAAGTAAAATAGAATTTTGTTTTTCTTAATAAATTAATAAAAAGAAATTACCCGGAGTTGCGAAAAGTGGATTTTAAGGTTGTCCTCGTGCATGAATAGTCGGATGAATATTTTCAAAGATGCGCCAAGATTCATCTCCTCCGAGCTAGGTCGGGGAAGAGGTCGATAGAACCTCTTTCATCACCTTATTGGATTATTGTTTGTAAAAGGAAATTTATTCTTGATAACACATCTCATATTTATTTATTTTTCCTGCCATTGTGTATTTCATCCTTATTCTCATTGAAAAATGGATGATATAATGCATGGTAGAATTAATTTCTACATTAATGCTATAGTTGCTAATACAGAGGCTAATCTTTTGCCTATGTCAAAAGAAGATATAGCTTTAATGGATAGATTACAAAATGAGTATTAGATTGTGATCATGGCAAGAAATGATTAACTTATCAGACATTTCTCACTTAATTTTCAGTTAACAAAATATCTAACAATAAGATTTACAAACAAAACAAAAAATCTCATGAACTGTTTGTCATTGTTCGTTTTAAGTCTAATGTGCTAAATTCATTAGAGATCCACGATACCACATAATTTTTTTTTTTTTTTTTGTGTGTGGAAATGTGCACATAGGCTTGATACTAACATGGAATTCATTTGAATTTAATCAGCAGATTGGAGCAATCCATATGCTTCTTTAGAATAATGCCAACTTAACATTAACTAATTTAGGTTTATAAAACCTTTCATGAGATTGTAAGTAGTTGGTACATATTTTACCGACTTGCAATTAATTGGTATATATTTCTAATTAGTATATGCTGAACTGGTAATAACAAAATAGGTTTTACTGGGTACTGAGACAGATACAGTGATGCCCCTTTTGAAATTTTAATCAAGTAATTAATACATGCTTGTGCATTACATTCCAAATTTAACAAAAGAAATCTAAAAGAATCGATGAACCAACAAAACCATAGATCAAATAAAAGGATTATTACCATTTCTCCACCGTCAATTAGCCCGGATGATCCCAGAGTCGGAAATGAGCCTCTTTCTTGGAACGAGGAACGATCGACGGCAGGAAACGCTGCCACGTGGCATCAGCATCTGCTGTTGATCGACAGATTACGCGTGCGATGCAATCCCGGGGTAGCTTCTCCATCTCCTTTGTACCTAATTTTTTATTCATTTTTGGTTTAAATGCGATGCACTTAAAAGTAAAAGTGCAAAACAAACCCTTGGATTTAAGGAGGAGAGGAATCAATTTCTTTTTTTGAAGAGTACCAAACGGATATGAATGCAAGAAATATAAGCGGTTTGTAGGAAACAACCAACATTGGACCCACGGGCCTTGGGCCATTGACATTGGGCCCATGGGCGACTCTGAGCTGTGCTATGTAATATTTATTGCATATTTGCATTCTGCTACTACTTAACTAGAAATGTAAAGAGCAGTATTATTGGACTTTGAGATTCGTGCCAAGTTAAAAAGAACGTTCCAGATTCACTAATTTTAAAAAATTCTCTATTACAGTGCCAGGGAGGATCTGAATTCACATTTCGGTCGGTCTATTCTTATTTCCGATCAAAGATGATCGGCGGACAAGATCAGATCGGACATAGATTCGGATCGGACAATTCTTATTCGTCTTGTTCGACGGTTGTCTGAGATGATGTTTTCTTAAGAAATG
Organism: Carex myosuroides; assembly: GCA_028015225.1. NCBI lineage: Eukaryota > Viridiplantae > Streptophyta > Magnoliopsida > Poales > Cyperaceae > Carex > Carex myosuroides. The sequence goes on along the minus strand of CM051470.1, from coordinate 3,519,006 downwards.
CAAAACAAAATATTACCCTCTTACTTACTGTTGTAATTTTAATAATTAGCTAATTATTATAATTGTAATTATAAATTGGTAAATTCTATATGGATTTCGGAATAAATTGAACGGAATAGCATTATACACGTTAAATAACTCCTCTGATTTGCAATTTTTCACCAAATTACAAACCAAATTATCACATGGCTCATTCGTACAAAAACATTTAATTCGATTTGCTACCACCGCCGATTCGGAACAAAAACGAATCTTCTTGGTCCCTTTTCTCAAAGAAAATTTACAAACTTCTACAATAGTATTTTACCGACATTTGGGACCCACACACTCGGGATCTAATACATTAGCATTGTCGACTCGTTACATGATGTTTGTATCAGTCTAAGCAGCATGAAATCCAAATTCCAGTTGAACGGTCGGCATGGGATAATCTCTGCGTTTACATCCCCATTTTTCTCTGTAACGAATAAATGAGCATTTAAGTTAACTCGGTACATGGAATTTCAGTAAATGTTGATACAGTGATCCAGACAAGTCTTTTGCTGGAACTCACGAAACATCACGCGTATAGAATTTGGGCACATGCACGGATGCACCTCTCCGAATGGTTCCTTTCCGGTTCACAAACACCAGGTCTAGAATTATTAACGAATAACACCACGTAAGGTGGCGGAATAATTACGAGGTAGCGAATAACACTGATAATAACACCACGTAAGGTGGCGGAATAATTACGAGGTGGCGAATAACACTGATAATCATCACCCGCGATTAATACACAAAGTATCTCCTAGTGAGCCATTATGCTATGATTTGATGGTCATATTTTTTTAGTTAAGGTTGGAGGTTAAGTCATTCAACTATTTAATATCTCTGTTATTACAACAATTAATTTTACCGTCATATTTATTTAGAAACTTATGATCTCTTTGTTTCCGCAAAATTTTAAAGTAGATGTGTAAGTTATTTTTCTTTCTTTTGTTAAAGTGACCCAGGACCCACCAATTTTTTTTATGAACGGGATAAAAACAACGTACCTTTTATGATTTTTTAGTTACTTGGAAAAGTTTTTGTGATTTTTTTTGGACAAATAAGGACTTGTTCAAAAAACTAACAAAACCTTAAATTGAAATATATTATTTTTTAGAAGTTTGCATGTATTTTTGGTGGCAAGAATGAATGAAAACAAGACTGTTCGTAATAGGGAAAAGTTTTTTTTTGTTTAGTGGATGAATAATTTTGATATTATCGATAATAAAAGAAAGGTAAATTGCTGACATAGTAAAGAGAAATAAAGTAGATAATAAATTGAATATTCCATTGTTTGTTTTGAAACAAGTACAATAGCTATGCTTAAACAATACAACAATGCAAACAGTATTGTAAATAACAGTAATGCGGTCGTAAAACGGACATGGTACCGCCAAGCGATTAATCGGAAATAATTGGGAATATCGGCCATAATCGGAAATAATTGGCCGATTAGTTGGAAAAATTCGTGACAGTTTGGTCACCGCCAACGACTAATCGACCGATTAATCGGCCTAAACGGACGTTTTTTACAACACTGAATGCAAATAGAAGGAAGGTACCAAATTAGGAAAAATATTATAAATACTGAACTTGAAAAAATAGATTGTTTAGTTAAATAATTAGCTATGACACTACCAACTTTTTTTTATGCGGAGTCTGGATACTTTGATTTTATTTCAAAAGGTTAATTATGGTCTTTCATTTGTGTACTTTTACTGAATTATTATTCATTTTAGGCACTAAATAAGGCTTCGTCATAAAAAGAAAAAAAAGAAAATAATCCAAAGTTATCATTTTATTTATATTACCTATTCAAATTAGGAAAAAAATAATTGCACTTATTTGATAAGAATTGTACAATATACAAGGACAAGTGAACTATTATCACTCTTAATTTGGAAGACGATAAACAAAAAAATTAAAAAAAGGTGTGCATTTCTAGCGTCATTTGTAAATAATATTTTCTTAAATTGGCATGATAAAAAATTACTCATATTTGTTCAATCGAAGTATGTTGCACATTAAGCCAACCTCTCTTTGATTACATGGAGTGCGTATCCTCTGAGATATCTCAACCTTTGGGTGACCGACATGTACAGTGTCGATCCTCAAATGGTTAAGTATCTAGGTAAGTCTCAAGAACTTATTAAAAATTTTCGTGGATAGCGGGGGGCAGTATTATTTGTGCTTTGAGATTCATGCAAAACGTATTTGAACGGTTGAGATTTTATAAAAAAAACACTCAAAGTTTGAGATATTTCGAAGGATGCAAATTCAATTACATGTTCCAATGTTGGACTACTAATTGAATTCACATCTTCCCCGGTACCTAAAAAGGGAATCTTTTAGAATTGGTGGATTCGGACCATTCTTTTTACATTTGCATGAATCTGAAAGTCCAAATAATACTGTCCTGCATAGTGTATTGAAAAGGGGCCGGTTCGGGTCGGTCCGGTCCAAACCCGCCCGGTCCCCGGGTTGACTCGGGCACGGGTTAGCCCGGGTCAACGGGTTGAGTCGGGTAGGGGGGGGCGGGTTGGGGTCTGACTCGGCCGAACCTAACCCGGTCTAAACCCGGCGGGTTAGGACGGGGCGGGTTAGGTCGGGTCGGGGGTCGGTCCGGTCCGGGTAGGGCCGGTCCGGTTTGGTTTTTTTTTTTTTTTTTTTCGGTTTCTGTTTTAATTTTTTTCTGTTTCCAGAGAGGCAGAGAGGGGCAGAGGCCAGCGGCAGAGAGATTTTTTTTCTTTTTTTTTGCATTTTTTTTTCTTTCTATTTTATTTTAACTCAATATATTTTTGTTATAACTTATAACAAAATCAAATTAAGTTAAAACCGAATTTTGTTAAAACCAAATTATTCTAAATTCAAATTATTCTAAAACCGAGATATACCGAATTAGTTTAAAACCGAATTATTCTAAAACTAAATTATTTTTTATCTTTAAAACCGAATTATTTTAAAACAAAAGTTAATTTAAATACTAAACAACAATCATTAAATACTAAAATTATTGAAAGAAGAGAGAGCTGTTATGTTGAAAATAATATTATAGGTTCTCCGTTCTCATCTTCTGAACATTTCTAATTTTTGGTCAATTTGTTTAATAAACAATTAATTAAATACTAAATCGTACTAACAGTCAAGTGTCTCCTTTAGAATTGAAAATGATAAATGTGTATTTTATAAATTAACATGATTTATGTAATTTTTATGACTGAAAAAAATGAATTACACTAGATTACTTTGAAATTATGTTGAATTACACTAAATTACGTTAAATTACGCTAAATTACAATAACTTCGCTAATTATGCTGAAATACGGTAAATTACGCTAAAATAGACCGATTCTATGCCATCTTACATTAATCATGAAAAATAGTAAAAAAATTCCGAAAATAATAAAAACTGGTATTCTACAAGTTCATTATGTAACTAATTTACTGAGCTACCTGGATTGAATGATAGAAATGAAAATCTTAATCGAAAACTTCAACTCAAGTTTTGAGGCTCTTCCCTTTGTTTTTTGGCGATTCTGAATTTCGCAATCCGGCATAGCAAGCACAGACGCATGCGCATTTTCACAAGCTTTCCGAAAAGTGCTCATTTGCTGAAATCGGACACTCGAGCACTGTTTTATGACCGTTTGAAGTTTCGTCGTCGTTTTTCGCCTTTTCAGTGAAGATATCGTCTCTATTCATATGTAATTTACCGTATTTTAGCGTATTGTAATGTAATTTAACTTAATATAGTGTAATTCAACATAATTTCAAGTAATTAGCGTATTTTAGTATAAATATACTAATATATATAACATGATCATGATCAGATGGACATGATATGTATATACATATGTTAATTCAAATATACTACTATATCAAATATACTAATATATATATATACATATGTTAATTCAAATTAAAGTTTATAGAATTAACATATCAATTAGCATATGAATATGTTAATTTTAATTAAGATGTCAAATAATATGTATATATGTTAATTCATATTTTTAAAAACGAAGGATACGATACGGCTATTATATATATATATATTATTTTTTATTATTTATATATTGTATTTAGATAATCATAAAAATTCTAATTAAAGGCTCAAACTATAAAGTTATTGAAATATATTAAAGGCTCATAAAAATTCTAATTAAAGGCTTAATCTAAGAATATATTAAATATTAAAGTTATTGAAATATATCACAAGTTGATAGTGGCCTAGTGGTTAAAGGTATTGGTTGTAAGGTTGTTGAGAGAGAGGTCCGGGGTTCGAATCTCGCTGACAACAAAAAAACCCAATTTTTGCGCCGGTGTATGCGCGGCTCATCCAGTTCACGGTCGCGGCTCACGGGTGCGGATGCGGGCGTGGTTCAGGAGTTCGGGTTCGGGTTCGGGTCAGCCAACAGAGGCAAAAAAAAAAAAACCGAATTAAATAAAAAAAATTCAAATTTGACCGGGTTGGCTCGGTTCCCGCCGGGTTTTCGGCGGGTCCGGGTCGGGTTTGAGAGGGGTTAGGTCGGGTTCACCCGGGTTCGGCCGGTTTGGGGTCGGGTTCACCCGGATTCGGCCGGTTTGGGGTCGGGTTCACCCGGATTCGGACGGTTCGGGTCGGATTTAGGTCGGTTCGGGTAGGCGGGTTGAAACGGTGGGGGTATGGTCGGGTTTCGTCCAGAAAACCGCATCCGACCCGTTTCAAACCCGACCCTACCCTTTAGGACGGTTCGGATCGGATTCAAGGTCGGGTCCGGATCGGTTCGGGTTCGGGTCCCGGGTTTGGTCGGTCCGGGTCGACCCGCCCGGGTTTAATCAATACACTAGTCCTGCACTAGTTCAAATCTCAAAGCGTCTGAGAGTAAATCTCAAACCATAAAGTGAAGGGAATCTTTTACACATATTGGAGAAGATACTCTTCCCTACTAATTCACAATGAATTAATTACTCAATCCAATAATTAATAAATTAACCAATTAATTAATTAATTAATTGTCGGCAGTAAGCATTTCCCGGAGTGTATTTATATGGGGAAGGTTATCAGCCCAAAGAGAGGTCTAATCTAGACCCATGACCATTGTGGTCCATGCATGTGGCAGTGTGTACGCCAATAGACTATAACAGGACATCCCATTCCCATCTAAATAATTATATATTAATAATTACTACAAGACAAATTCCTTCTCCTATTGGTCCGCAGAACTCAAGCAAATCAATTTCGTAAACGCGAAACAAGGAACATCAAGTCCTCTGCAGTAACCCAAATTATGAGTTTAGATAATCACCGTTTGATCAAAGGAGCCACTAAAGGAGTACATTTCCTCTGATGTAACAGAATATTTGAGTTTAGATGCCGTCCGAATTAGAACCCAAGGGCCCATTAATATTCGTGCAAAAACAGATCAGACGGTCCCGATCTAAAATCAAAATATGAGGTACTTCAGGTAATATGAATTCGAGAGGAGTCCCAGAGAGTCCATATTCTCTGAGGTAACAGAATATTTGTGTCAGATACGGTCCGTTCGATCAGAATCTGGGCAATCGGGCAGAAGTGGAACCACGGGAATCATTAATATTCGCGCAAAAGAAGATCGCACGGTGTGGATCTAATTTCATAATTTGAGTTACTTTAGGTGAAAAAAATTTGCCTAGATCCCGACCCTCTCGGCTCCTTCCCATTTCTAACCACCTTTTCTTAAAACCGACACCTCACATCACCTCTCTCTCTCTCTCTCTCTCTCTCTCTGTTTCTCTCATTCTCATTTTCTCTCTCCTCTCTCCTCTCTCTCGATGTGGCGAAGACACAGGAGCGAGAGAGGCGGGCGGATCTATCAACGAAGGATTTGAATAAGAAAGCGAGAGTTTTGTAAGAGGAGAAATGAAGGAGAGAAAGAGGAGAGATTTGAATAAAGAAGCTAGTTTTACATCGGCCTCCAAAGGAGGGAAAGGCGCGTCTAGCTTCTTTGTCTTGTTTGCTATTTGCTTCTTTGTTTTGGTTCTCACCGTTGGATTATCAAACTTCAGGCTCTATGAAGGTGACATTTCAAATCCGAATTTATGTTTTTTTCATGTTTTTTAAGCTTGAAATCTTTTCTGAATTCAAGTTGGGTGCTTAATTTGTGAACATGTTTTTCATTTTGTTGAAATTTTGGTGAAATGGTATAGGTAAAAGTTAGATTCTTTTGGTGTAATAAATTAAGAAACTCTTTTACAATGCTATTGGTATGAGATAAAATTATTTCTTTTGTTACCGGGAATTAAATTATTAATTATCCATAGAATTGATTTTTATGCACAAATTTCTTTAATTTACTGAAAGTTGTATTACTGAAAATGTGTAATTGAATTTTTTAAATTGCCACCTTCTGAGATTGTTTCCGAGTATTGATAGTGATTCATTTTGCCAACAAAATGTGATAAAAATTCATAACTACTGTGATGAAAATTGATATGCCACTATGCATAGTTCCTGAAATTTTTTTGGAAATAAGCATCTGGTTCTATAAGTACTGGTGGTGTACCTAACCGGTACCAGTGGAGATACCAGCACGAAATTTTGCACTAAAATTGGTACCAGTAACCAGTGCATAATCAGTATTGTACCTTGACATTTGGTACTGACATCACAACTACTAACATTATTTTTGTTTTTCTGTCCATTTCCTGTCAGTTTTTCATCCAGTATTACTCTCCGCATGGCCAACGACAGAATCAAGGGTTATCTCTACCGACCCATCTAACCCACTTCCTTATTCCCAAAACATTAACCCTAATTCGATCCGAGTCAACCATGCAGTGCTCCTTCCTGACCAGATACTCCTAGTCACAAACCACCACTCGCTCCTCTCGATCCCTAACCCTGACTTGTTGAAATGCCAATACACCCCTCCGACCTCTTCTCACTCTTCCTCTCTTTCTCTCTCCACCAAATCCAAACTTAACCTACCTCCTCTATCTCTTTCCACCTCTCTTGTACGCTGCCCTTTGGGCCCACAAGGCGTCTCCCTCTCTCTCTCCACCTCTCCTCATTCTCTCCACCGGCCTTACCAATGGGACCATCTCGCTTATGCCGCTTTGTTTGACCCACTTGACAATTCAACAATAGTCTTTGCAAAGGGATTCAACCTCAAGTCGGCCCGGGTTTCAGATCCGACCCGGTATCAGTGTGTTTTTGGCCAGGATTTGACAAATCCAAAGCACCTCATCTCTTCCCCGGCCATAACCGCTGCACAAGAAATTTTTCGGTGCAAGACTCCCTTACGGGTTCTAACCCGGTACCTTCACAACAAAATGGACATGCCATTGGTGTCTATCAAAACCAAAGCCCGGCCCGAAATCACACTTCCATCAGTAGCTCGGCCTGAAATCCTCAAACCGTACCAAAAAACCCGCAAGAAAAAGAAGAAGCATTCAATGTGTGTTTGCACAATGGTGAGAAACCAAGCAAGGTTTCTCCAAGAATGGGTTATATACCATTCACGGGTTGGTGTTCAAAGGTGGTTAATCTATGACAACAACAGCGAAGACAAAATCGAACAGGTCGTAAACTCCTTAAGCCGGTCAAATTACAATATTACCCTCCACCCATGGCCTTGGGTCAAGACCCAAGAAGCCGGGTTTGCACATTGTGCTCTCCATGCACGTGCCGAGTGCGAATGGGTCGGGTTTATAGACGTTGACGAGTTTTTCTACTTCCCAAATGACCTAACAATAAAAGACGTGTTAAAAAACTACTCTAACCAGCCGTGGGTCGGCGAGTTACGTACCGATTGCCATAATTTCGGCCCATCGGGGCATAAAAAGGCCCCGAAAAAAGGTGTTACAGTCGGTTACACATGCCGATCGATTGCACCTGAGAGGCACAAGTCCATAATCCGACCCGAGGCCTTAAACAAGTCTCTTATAAACGTGGTGCACCATTTCCATTTAAGGGAGGGGATGACATCGGTCAATGTCGGTCAAGGCGTGATGTTGATAAACCATTACAAATACCAAGCTTGGGAGGTGTTCAAGGAGAAATTCTATAGACGGGTAGCGACTTACGTGGCGGATTGGCGGGACGAAGAGAATGTTGGGTCCAAGGACCGTGCACCCGGTCTAGGTACCAAGCCGGTTGAGCCGCCTGATTGGCCGTACCGGTTTTGCGAGGTCAATGACACTGGTTTGAGGGATTGGGTTGTCAGAGTATTTAAAAACCCAGAAACTGGATTACTGCCTTGGTAGTTTGGTAAATTAGCATTGCTACAGTTACAGGAATTTGGTTTCCTTTTTCTTTTTTTTTTGTAACTATGACATAGAGGTGATTCAATCATTCTTTTGTAGATAAAAAGGAATATATAGCATTCAGTCTTACTTCTTAAATGAAGTTTGTTAAGAGAAAGAGAATGTTGGAGAAATTTGAAATGTCAATTTTTGTTACTTTTTCTAGTTATGTTTATTCTCATATTATGTTTGTTTCTTTCTCTCTCTTGACCTCTGCAGGTTATGTTCTTTTTTTATAGTTCATGTAAAAATGTCAATGAAAGGATATTTGATACACACTATATCAAACAAAAGAATATATTGAGAAGCATGTAAGGATATTTGATACACTCCAATTAACCCCAAAAAAAAAAAAAAACTTTTTCTTGATTTGCAAGGTGCAACAGTCAATGAAAGAAGCTATCCATGCTCAAAGTATTAATATGGAATTATAGAGGGAGATATATGAAAAGTTCCTTCATGCCATTGAATTGAGAGAATGTCAAGTTGCATTAATCAAAGGCTTATCTGTAGTAGATGTCAGAAATCCAAAAGACAGATGTTACATCTCACTTGATGTGAACCTATAGGGGTACTTTGGTCTTTTTAAAGGCAAAAGAAAAAAAATTCTAAATAAACCTAAAGTGGATTTTTAAAGGTGCAATCCTTCTATTTTGACCTTATGTAATGTTAAAGATGTATATAAAGAGAATTGCTTTAACAAAATTCTCTTACAATAAAAGATGAAGAGCATTGCTTTTATGTACTATGCAAGATTGATGCCAAAGAATCAAATATTGTATGTAATTAATTAAACTAAGAATCCATTATTTCTATAATAAAGTACAATTTTCAATCTCACATAGTTTAAAATTTAACAATTTTTTCACTGTCAAATCATTTAAAATCTTTGTTTTCTTCTACCTACTAATTTTTTTAGTACAACAATGAACCTTGTAATATATAACAGCACTGCACATGGAGAGAGATCTAATTTGTCTAACAAATGATTAGAGAACCTATAAAAAATCTTATCTTATAGAAAGGATGGATCAGGTATTAAAAAAATAAAAACAAAAAATCAAAAGAAAAAGTGTAGAGAACATCCATTTTTTTTATAATATTTTTAACAGTTTCCATCGAAAATTATCTAAATTTAAAATTTAAAATTGAAGATATCAATGTTGGTGTAATTATATATTGAAATGTTAACTAGATATTACAATTTGCAATTAATATTCTAAAAAGTAATTTCTGGAGGGTATTTATGCAAATTTCAGATTGGTTTAATTCACCTTTGTGCCACAGCCTGTCATAACCTTTCTAATTAATTTAAAATTTTGAGACAGCATTACTTGTCTTGATTTTGATTTATGAGGCCTTATTTTCTCACTAAAATCCAAACCAAATGTACAAAACAGAAGAATCAAAAAAAGAACTTTAACAAAGAGAAAGGTACAGAGTCTTCTATTTATCTCTAGCTTTATTTATTTATTTATTTATTTATTTTTAAATAGGGCTGATTGTGCCCTCCACAATGAAACCAAATTTTATCTACGAAAAGTAATTGTGATTTTTAGTTTCTCTAAAAATTCTCCAACTACACATTTTTTTTCTCTCTAGCTACTTCAATGTGTACCTAGATTCAAAGAGGTTGTGATTTGCTTTTGCCAATATAGAATATGTATTACATAAAAAAATAGTTTATAATTGAAATAAATAATATCAAATGGAATACATTAAAAAAAAAATCAATAGATGATGACAAAATAAATTAATTAGTTTCATGATCGAATTATGTCACTACAGCAGATCATACTTTCTGTGACTGGTTCTCCGGTCGCAGAAAGTATTGGCGCTGGTCGCTGATACTTTATCCGGTCGCAGAAAGCCAATTCCGGTCACTGAAAGATCGGTCGCTGAAAGACGTCACCCGGTCGCTGATACTCTTTGGCGACCACTTTTTTTTTTGTCGCTGTTGTTGTCATAATATTTAAAATCTAATAGTTGCAATAATGTAACTATAGCTTATTAAAGGCGTCAATCAATAATGAAATTGCATTTGATCAAAAAAAGAAAAAAAATAATCAAGCAATTAGTATTGTAAAGAATACATTAACATTCATCAATGTCCACAAAAATTAGTATTTATGGTAATTTATAATTTTTGGTCATTAAATTTATAAAAAAAAAGAATTACTCAAATTAATTTGTTATTTGCTCTCTAATTTTTTTAAAATAAAAATAAGAATAACTGAACAAGGGGAGGCAAGGGATGACTTGAATTAGGTGGCAAGAATTGATAGGTTGCTTCAAGACAAAATTTTATTAGAAATTTGTAAAGGCATGTGGAATAGAATATGGAAGGAATGAATGGGCAGACAAGTTGGTTTAGCTGTTTATTCTCTTTCTCTCTCCTGAAATTCTCTCTCTAGCTCTTTTATCATTCCTTGTTGTTGAAAACATTCTAGGGACAATTATATAGTATAAAAAAAAAAGAGCTATATAGGTGTTGGAAATATTCTTTGGACAATTATATAATAGGGTGTCAAGTGTCAACCTATATATCCACTGACTCTTTAAAAAAAAAGTGATAATGGGCACTTACTACATTGATAATACATAATTTCGTATTCATATTCTTAATTGAAATTATATTTATTTGGACTTTTATGCTTATATTGGGTAATTATAGCATACATCCAAGAGGAGGGTTCAAATGCACCATGATTTTGTGCTCCAATATGCTCCACATTCTTTATCTCCATTTTTTTAAGTCCAAACAGTCAATCTGAACCGCTCAACATGATATTCATAATAAAATATTCTTGGAGACCTAATTTTATATATTTTAAATTTTTTTTACTATTTTTTAGATAGGTACAAAACCATTGTTTTAAGGACATTCTGGACCATCTGAAAAAGTGATATTGTATCTATGTAAAAAAATAGTAAACAAATTCTAAAAAATATAAAATTTGGTCTCCAAGAATAATTTATTATGAAAATCATGTTGAACGGTTCGGATCGACTGTTCATACTTTGAAAACAGAGATAAAGGATGTGAAACATATTGGAGCACAAAATCATAGTGCATTTGAACTCTGCTCTACATCTAATTAATGGTACATTCGTTTAATCTATTGAAATATATTGTTCAAAATAAAATAAAAAAATTTAGATGTGCTTTGAATTATTTAGCTAATATATCAAATTTTAGTCAATTTAAAATTTAACTGATTATTAGTCATAAAACAATTAAAAAATTTCGGACAAAATATAAATTATTTAATATAAGATAAAACATCCTACATTGGTCTAAATTTCATTATTTAAGAAATGAAGAACTCATATATGTTTGACCCTAAAAAGTTGCTACTTAAAATGTAACATAATAAGTAGCTATCTTCTATTGGGAAAACACCAAAATCACACATGGATCCCTAAAAGGAATTGAGGGTAACATATTAAAGTTCTTGGTGACACTCTACACATGAAACCCTGAATTTTGATGTGTCACTCAACCAAAATCACAAGGGAAATAATTTTCTATGATTTAAACAATGCATGAATGATTTTCTGGGTGCAAAAATATGGTGACACCTAGGCAAACCAAGTCTCAAGTTACTCTGGGTACGAATTGGGGACACCAAGTAACTCTCTGACAACAAGGGACCCACGAGTCAGTGACCTGATCCCATTTGCGCTAAGTCCATATATTACATGGACACGGCACATGAGAATAACATTGTATGAACCGAACTGCCAGTACCTCGGCCTAAAGTACACCGTGACCATGCGGGAAAGGGCGTTGGGCGCTGAGTTTAAATCCCAACAGTATTTGACCCCTTCGTTTTGCATACCCTCGGTTCTCCATGCGCCATGTCAAAGTCATTACACGGTCCATGTAACACCGAGTTTAAACAAAATGAGTTAAAGAAAATAGAAAAGCACAGTGATTGGCTAGAGGGACTGACAAGAGGGGCCCCCTTGTCGGGTCTTCTTCTTCTTCCTCCGCCAACCCGCATTCTAAATAGATTTTCAAGCTCAAAATTCGGAAAAATGGTTGAGCCTCAGTGCAAAGTCTCACCTAAGATCATTAAGCTCCCCTTGTCTCTCCTCTCTGTCTAGACCTATACAAATAATTAGGTCTCATGGAATTCAATTAAAACCGAGAACGAAAATGGGATGAAAATGGAAGACTCGGGCTGTAAGGCAAATTGGGTTCTAAGATTTGGAAGGGATAACAAGTGAGCCCTTGCGATACTATTAAGAGCTTTAATTTGGTTGGAGGTGCATTGAAGCCAGCCGGTGCATGGAGGTGATGTGGTGCAGTTCAGGTACAACCTGAAAATGACAAATTGGCTCAGTGAAGGGTACAATATCCCCTGGAACACATTAAACACTACATTTCGACGCTATGTGGCATGTATTTGACTATGACTGCATTAATATCAAGAACAAATATGCAATGGGCTCGGCATATCGCCGGTACAGTGCACATGGGCCTCTACAGCTGTTAATACGTTAAACGGTACCCAGTACACGTGTTACACAGCTTGTGGATGATGACAAAAATAGAAGGTTCGGCTCCAGGGGTGCAGGAGAACGTTTCTCCAAACTTACCATAATAGGCCGGTTTATGAAGGGCTAAGATGCATGTTTGATGATTAGATGAAAATCCAAGGGCTAAAAATGCTACAAAAAATCATAGATGATGTGTATGAGTATGATTGGTCAAGCCTATGCCATGTATGCATCTATAAGTGAAACAAGTGATATAGACCATTGATCAAATGGTTGATGTGCATGATGAAAGCCACATCACCAAAGCCTAAAACCCTAGGCCTCTGGCTGCCTATATAAGAGGGTATAGAGCTCAGTTAAAGGAGATATACTAGAGATAGAAAGACCACCATAATAGACAGAAGAGAGAAAAATAGTAAGAGAAAGAGAGAAAGAAAGATTAGTGTTCTTCCTTCTTTGTAATAGAAAGAAAATCGAAATTAGGTAATTAAAGACCTAAAAGATATAATCCCTTGATGTTTGAGCTCATATGAATAAAATCCTTTCATGAAATAAAAATCTTTTCTTTTATTATTTGAATTTTGTTGCTTTTCTTTTACTGTTGGAGCTTCTTCTACTCTATTTTCTTTTCTTTTCTTTTATTTTGTTTGAACTTTGCAAAATACAAAGATGAGAGGGCATCATGACATTTTAAGCTTATTTTATAAGCAAGTATGAAGTTTAGTGATCATCAAGCAAAAAAAAATGATATATGCATAAAAACATTAAATAAAAAAATATATTTTCTTTCCCTTCTTTTCCTCTCTTTTTCTTTGCTGCCCTTTACAACAAAAATACGTAGATATGTTATAATTCTAGTTCTTAGTATTTTATTTCCCTCTTTTGCACTTTATTTTAGTCTATTATTATTAAAAGTACTAAAAAAACCGAAATATGAAAAATATGATTTCTTTTGAACTTTCTTCTTGATTTTCCATGCTTTTAATCTTTGTATGAAATAATCAAGTAATGAAGATGTATGTGTTGAGCTGTATAGTTCCTATTACATCCAATTTATTTGATTATTTTGTCAGAAAATGTTAAAAGTAATAAAAAAAATGAGTTATAATGATTGAGCTGTATAGTTTCTATTATAATCTCCTTGATATGGGACCTATGTTGCACAAATGAACTCTAATTGATCTCTTCATGCATAAAAGCATATTATGTGTATAAAAGGCACAATATAAAGAGATTAAATAGACATTTGTGCAAAATAGTGAAAGAATGAAGTTCAAATTGCAAATAGATGTCAACTATGTTGAAAATATCATTTGTGTTATGAAATAATAATAATAGACATTTCACCTTCTCCACCTCATCCACTATCTATTAGATTTAATTTTATATTAATTATCTTGTTAATTGTATGGCTTTTGATTTGCTTTCTCTAGTCTATAAATAGAGATTTTGTAAATAGTTGATGTTGATACATATATGGAGATAATATAGAATAAGAATTAGCCTCTCTCAAGTTTTGTTTTGTTTTGTTTTATAATACGTTATCAGCACGAGTTCGCTCTAGTCAAGCTGCGACGGCATTTCGTAGAAGCACACCTAGAAGGAAAAAGAATATGATTGGAGACTCCAAAAGAGCTATGGTAAATATTAGAGATGAATGTCTAGTAGACAGTGGAACAACAAACACAATACTAAAAAGCAAGAAATATTTTTCTCTATTGTCTTCTGCAAAGACACATGTTAATACAATTTCTGGTATTAGTAATTTAATTGAGGGCTCCGGAAGAGCTTGTATCTTGTTACCTGAAGGAACAAAATTAATTATAAATGATGCATTATACTCTAGTAAATCCAGAAGAAATTTACTAAGTTTTATAGATATTCGACGTAATGGTTATCATCTTGAAACCATGACTGAAAATAATATTGAGTATCTCCAAATTACATCTATTGAATATGGCCAGAAGATCATATTGGAAAAGCTGGAAGCTTTATCCTCTGGATTATATTGTACGAACATTAATCCAATAGAATCAAATATGGTAAGTAACCAGAAGTTACTTGACACAAAGATGTTCACTCTGTGGCATGACAGATTAGGTCATCCAGGTAACATTATGATGAGGAGAATAATTGAAAGTGCAAATGGGCATCCCCTAAATGACCTGAAAATAATATTATCAAAAGATTTATCATGTGCAGCATGTTCTCTTGGAAAACTGATAATTAGGCCATCTAAAAATAAAATTGAAAATGAATCTCCTTCATTTTTGGAAAGAATTCAAGGAGATATTTGTGAGCCTATTTCTCCTCCATGTGGACCATTTAGATATTTTATGGTTTTAATTGATGCATCAACTCGATGGTCACATGTTTGCCTATTAGCCACAAGAAATGTTGCATTTGCTAGGCTATTAGCACAAATAATTCAATTGAGAGCAAATTTTTCGGATTATCAAATTAAGAGTATCCGGCTTGATAATGCAGGAGAGTTTACATCCCAATCATTTAATGATTATTGTATGTCAATTGGGATTAAGGTAGAACATCCAGTGGCTCATGTACATACGCAAAATGGTTTAGCTGAATCATTAATTAAAAGATTGCAACTGATTGCTAGACCATTACTTATGAAATGTAATCTACCATCTTCTGCATGAGGACATGCCATTTTACATGCTGCTGCACTTATTAGATTAAGACCAACTGCATATCATAAATTTTCTCCATTACAATTGGTCTCTGGAAGAGAACCAAACTTGTCTCATCTTAAAATTTTTGGTTGTGCTGTGTATGTTCCAATTTCTCCACCACAACGTACAAAAATGGGACCACAAAGAAGATTGGGAATTTATATTGGTTTTAACTCTCCATCAATAATTAAATATTTAGAACCATTAAATGGAGACGTTTTTACAGCACGTTTTGCTGATTGCCAATTTGATGAGACAATATTTCCAATCTTAGGAAGAGAAAAAGAAAAGCTGGTAAAACAAGAAGTAACTTGGAATGCATCCTCAATATCTTATCTTGATCCCCGAAGTGGTCACTGTGAATCAGAAGTTCAAAAGATTATACATTTGCAAAGAATAGCAAATGAGTTACCAGATGCATTTACAGATACAAAAAGAGTGACTAAATCACATGTACCAGTTTTAAATGCAACTGCTCGAATTGATGTAATCCCAGCAGAGGTTACTATACAGAGAAAACGTGGAAGACCAATTGGTTCCAAAGATAAAAATCCACGACAAAAGAAAGAGCAGAATAAAGCAGTTGGTGCAACTCCAGAAGAAATTAATAAAATCCCGGAAGAGATTAATAAAATCCCAGAAGAGATTGATAAAACCCCAGAAGAGGTTGATGAAGTTCCAGAAGAAACTCAGGTACCTAGTGATTATGAGATCTCAATAAACTATGTACAGAATGGTACAATATGGAACCGAAATGAAACATGTACTGATGAAATTTTTGCATATGCTATAGCAATTGATGTGCTAAATGAGGAAGATTATGTGCTAAAAACTCCTGAAGAGTGTATGCACAGAAATGATTGGCCAAAATGGAAAGATGCCCTGAAGGCTGAATTAGATTCGCTTGAAAAGCGCAATGTTTTTGGACATGTAGTCTTAACCCCAAAAGATGTTAACCCTGTAGGTTACAAGTGGGTATTTGCAATAAAAAGGAATGAGAAAAATGAAATTGTGAGATATAAAGCAAGGCTTGTGGCACAAGGTTTTACACAAATACCAGGAGTTGATTATGAAGAAACATATTCACCTGTAGTGGATGCAATAACTCTTAGATTTTTAATCAGTCTCACAATCACTGAAAACCTTCAAATGCGCCTCATGGATGTAGTCACAGCTTATTTGTATGGATCACTTGATAATGATATCTATATGAAAGTCCCTGAAGGATTAAAAATGCCTGAAGCATTGAAATTAAAACCTCGAGAAATGTATTCTATAAAGTTAAAAAAATCTTTATATGGACTAAAACAGTCAGGTCGAATGTGGTATAATCGACTCAGTGAATATCTCGTAAAAGAAGGATATAAATCTAATGTAATTAGTCCATGTGTTTTTATTAAAAGATCAATCTCAGGTTTTACAATTATTGCAGTATATGTTGATGATTTAAATATCATTGGGTCTCCTGAAGAGATCGAAAAGACTGCAAAATTACTAAAGAAAGAATTTGAAATGAAAGATCTTGGGATAACAAAATTATGTCTCGGCCTGCAGATCGAGCATTTGTATAATGGTATTTTTGTCCATCAATCAAACTATATCCAGAAGATGTTGAAACGTTTTAATATGGACAAAGCTCATCCTTTAAGTACACCAATGGTTGTCCGATCACTTGATATAAAAAAGGATCCTTACCGTCCCCGAGAAAAGAATGAAAAAGTTCTTGGTCCAGAAGTACCATACTTAAGTGCAATTGGGGCTTTGATGTATCTTGCTAATAATACGAGACCTGATATTGCTTTTTCTATAAATGTACTAGCAAGATATAGTTCTGATCCAACACGCCGACATTGGAACGGAATTAAACATGTATTTCGTTACCTTTGTGGGACACGTGATATGGGACTATTTTATAAAAAAGATACAAAGTCCAAATTAGTTGGGTATGCAGATGCAGGATATTTATCAGACCCGCATAAAGCCCGATCACAATCCGGATATGTGTTTACATATGGCGGTACTGCAATTTCATGGCGATCGACAAAACAGACACTCACGGCAACATCATCAAATCATGCCGAATTAATTGCTCTATACGATGCTGGTCGAGAATGTGTCTGGTTAAGATCAATGATCCAACACATCCAGGAGGAATGCGGGCTGGAGTCAATCAAAGGAAGTCCGACAGTACTATATGAAGATAATGCTGCATGTATTGCTCAAATCAAAGAAGGATATATTAAAGGTGACAGAACCAAGCACATCTCGCCAAAATTCTTCTCAACTCATGATCTACAAAAGGATGGCTTGATAAATGTTTGTCAAATCAGATCAAGCGACAATTTGGCAGACCTATTCACAAAATCATTGCCAAGAAAAGTTTTTGAGCAACTTTCACAGAAGATCGGCATCCGTCGCTTAAAAGATATATGTTAAAATGAGGGGGAGTATTATACACGCTGCACTCTTTTTCCCTTCACTAAGTTTTGTCCCACTGGGTTTTTCTTAGTAAGGTTTTTAATGAGGCAGCATAACTAATCCGGAAGTATCAGTTAATTCAAATTGGTCCTGTAGTACCAAATTAATATTTGTCCTGCAGTACAATATTAATAGTGTATAATATAAGGTAAAATATCTAAGGGGGAGTGTTATGAAATAATAATAATAGACATTTCACCTTCTCCACCTCATCCACTATCTATTAGATTTAATTTTATATTAATTATCTTGTTAATTGTATGGCTTTTGATTTGCTTTCTCTAGTCTATAAATAGAGATTTTGTAAATAGTTGATGTTGATACATATATGGAGATAATATAGAATAAGAATTAGCCTCTCTCAAGTTTTGTTTTGTTTTGTTTTATAATAATTTGTACATTTGAATTAATGATTTCTTAATGATATGTCTCCTTGTCAAGTGAGATTATGCAAAAAAAAAAAATGATTTCAAACAAAATCAGGGGCTTCCCTGCATAAAACCATCTTTTAACAAATTTTGATATTTAAAATCATGATACAATGAATTTTAAATCTTTGGATTTTCCTCTTTCTCTTTTGCTTATGTCAATTTGTAGCCCAAAAGCTACTTGAAGATATGGTAGATAGCAATCAACCATGACAAAGGACCTTTGATTAGTCTCTGGTACCAACCACTGTACAGCATCAATACCAAATTCTAGAGCATGTACCATTGGTATAAGAAAAGCACTCAAAAGTGCCAAAATGACCTCCTCTGGTAAACAAAACCTTCTGGACTGACACAGGGACCAAAATGAAAAATGGACATCACCATCAGATAATGGACATTAAAACACACAGAATTGACACAAATTTTACATTTTTATGACTTTATTTCGATTTTATATGAATTTTCGAAGTTCAAGTTTAGAAACAGAAAATCAGCATTTAAACAAAATAAAAGCTGCTGCTGGTAAATGAACAGTACTGGAAAACCAAATTGAAGAAAAAACATAATGATTAAATAGAAGACTTGAAAATACACAAAATGGACACAAATTTCACATTATTTGAATTTTATTTCGATTTTATACAAATTTTCAAAGTTCAGCCCTCAAATGAAAAGAAAAATCAACATTTAAAACTGAAAAATTACTTCCACTACCCCTCTGCCTAAACAAATATTTTAAAAATAGAAATAAAATCATAAAATTCATTCTAGATATAGTATACATACTCTTTTATGAATCAATAACAAGAAATTGCATGAACATCAACAGAAATAAGAAAATTGGATTAATTCGGTTTTGTAAAATTAAAAACTTCATGAAATTGATATTTCCACTACTCAAGAAATTAAAATTACATCAAAAAAAAGAAATATAGATCGTTCTAGAATGGTTCAGTATACTCAAATCAATATCCCCCATGTTTCAAACATAGCCCGAGAAGGCCTGCTACCTTGACTGGTACCGAGCCGGTATTAAACCGAAAGACTCGAGCCCCAAATCCAATTAAACACTCAAACAAATTCAAAATAAATGCTTCTGTCAGTTTGTGCATAGTAAAACAATGATAAACAACCACTTAATCAAAGAAAAACGCAAAGAAAATGTAAAAATGGGTTTTAACCCCTCGGCCAACGATGACAACGGCGACCCAGCCGAGAACCACCATCTCGGATGGTCGATGGTCGCCGATAATAGGTGCAGTGGATTCAGGGACCCAAGAAGATGCCAACCATGCCATCATCTTTCCTCGCCGTGGCCGGAGTCGACCGGAAGCCCAAACCCTTGAGATTGGGACAAACCCAGTTCGGGTCTGAAGATCCGATCCACATCTCAGCCGCACGCTTGTTAAAGCAAACTCGGGCCACTCGATCAAGGCGCCAAACAAAGTTTAAATGACGAGCACACATCTTGAAGCAGGATCCCGATCCGGCGATCAGAGAGCTTCTGCCTTGAGGGGCCCGCTTGTCAGCAAGCCTAATCAAAACTAAAGTTCATTGACCGAATCTCAAAGCGTGTGCAGAGATTCAAAGGCCCGATACCAATCCTAAAGCCCATCAAATACATATTTCAAAGTCCCAACACGCATTCCGGAAAATCAACACGAATCTCAAAGCTCAAACAATAAATAAATAAATCATTAAATTAAATCCCTGTTCATAATAAGGCCCTTCTGACTTTTAATATTTATAGAACAGTTCCCATAAGTTTATAAACAGGTCCTTAACAAATCAAAAGTTCTCCCAAACAAGCCCTTAAAAGCCTAATGTTCATATAAAACCCTATCCAAAGTCCAAATTATAAATTCACACCTTTTCAGCCTTGTAAATAGACCCTTGGAAACAGTATAAATATTTACAACTAGGTCCTTTCCAGCCCTAATCAAGCATAACTTTTTTATCTTAAGTCCAAATTGACTCAAACCACCTCCAAATGAACCCAAATTGAATTCTTCATGTTTCTAAATCAAAATTGAACATGTCCAAACATCATCCAAATCCTGAAATGACTAAAATACCCTCTCTTTAAAATCAAATGATTTTATTTCTTGATAGAATGTAAGTAATTAACACAAATGTAAATAAATATGTTATAAATCAAATATAAACAAATGATGTACATACACTTCTCAAATATCCAAACCCCTATTCTAAAGTACAATAAACATTATTTTAATATAAAAATCGCACACATGCATATGTCCAAATGTGTAGAAAAACCAAACCAATACCAAAAACAAATACATGAGTCCCCTTTTAGCCCCTTTATTCAATTCACAATAGATAGACACAAATCCCGGAATGAACGAGGTGTTCAGTATGGCTTGGAATGGTCATATGATGTAATTAACAGCGGGGGCTTGCGCCCGCTGGGAGTTAAACGTCCCCACAATCATTAAACTCTCTCGATAGACCGATCATGAACAGTAGGTCTGTCGAGGGTGAACCGAAGGAATTGTAGAAAGAAAATGAATGTTTCAAGTTCGATGTTCTCCTCCACATCTTGAAAATCGAGAGCATTGAACCATGAGGCATTTAACGCATGCACACACCTTCCATCCCGTTGTGCAACTTTCTGCGCCCTACAATATACGATTTTAGTTTTCTAATTTGAAACATCTTTTTTCAATATATCAAATAAATTTAGATAAAAAATAGATGTAGGACTTGAACTACCATTATTTATGAAAGTATGAAAATAACGGACACATAAATTGTAGTCATAAAAATTAATATTGACATAACTCAGTTCTAAGTAGCAAATAAGTAAATATATTGCCTTTTAACTATGATAAAAAACATAATGGAAATTTTATATTCCTTTCTTTCATTTTATAAAAAATTAATATAAATTACTACATACATAGAATTCCCCTTAAATAATACTATACAAAAAGGTTCCATAGCTAACTCGCAGTCATTAATTTAAACATTATTTTATTAAATAAGTAAATTAAAAAAATATCACACATGATTTTGTATATATTAACTAATTCTACTTAATAACAGGTATGAAATATCTATTATGCATACTCTTATCTAATAAATTAACTAAAATTATTAATTTAACTAATATTATACACCCTCACCAAGTAAACAAACAAATAACAAGATTTTTTTTTATCAGTACTTAGAATGTTGTACCAATTAAATAATTACATAAACAAACTTCATTGACATTCTTATTCATATGCTGTTTAATCAGGTTTTATAGTGCAACCGATTCATTTGTTATATACTTATATATTACTACAAAACTATTTGGTTTGTTGAATGAATAAAGTTAGGTGATCAAGCTTTATATGTTTGACCTAAAAATGGTCATATAGCTTTAAATATTAAATAATCATTAGTGTTCTATATTTATTAATTTTTGTGTTTATTTTGTTTTTAGATTAAGGGTTAAATATTTGTTGAAAATTGAATCCACCAAAATAGCTTTTCAATTTTCTATTTGTTTTTTACATTTTGGTAATGCTTAAAACAAACTTAAAAAATTATAAATTTGAAACATAAACACATAACAAAAATAATATATTTTAACCTAGAGGTATGGATTTAATTTTCTTTTGGACGGTTTGGGAATGCCTTAAGGGATATTATGTTTTAAATTGCCTGATGTATATATTTTTCTGTTTCTATATGATGATAATATAAAAGCTGTGTTCTTTAAAACTACTCTCATATAAAAAAAAAAAAAACACATCAAAGATTAAAATGTCATCATTTGAATTTATTAAATAACTTTTACCGCTAAACAAGTGTATACATGTAAGAATTAAGATAGCAGAGATTGTTCAGGTCGGGCCTAGTTATATGGGCCCATTAAAGCCCAATACAGGTCCGAATTACCAAACCAAGATATTTTTTTATTTTAAAAACTGTAAGCTTGCTTGCACACAAGGTAAATTGGGCCTGACTAACAACACAAAAAGGATTTGTTTTCAAGTTATTCAATTTGAACTGCTATAAAAAGCTAACTTTGATTAATTATGAATCATATAATGTAAAATTGATGTCCTAGATGTGGTAGTTACAATTATCCAATTACATGAATTAACTGTTATTTCATGTATTACTCATTTCTCCGATTATATATAGAGATTTTTATTAAGAAAGGGTTTCTAATTTATCTTTTCTTAACATTAAACTTGTAACTATATTGACTCTAAAGTACTACATGAATTGTACACAAGAAAGTTTTTGAATGAATTATGTTATTGGAGGAAATCAAAATAAATTATTAAGAATTATCAATTTTAGTTTTAAAAAAGGGATAATTTGAATAATTCGGTCCGACTTTCCAGCAATGGGGAATAATGTTCTGTATCCTCCAAATCCAGACGAGCGGATCCTCCTCCGCACCATGGGAATTCAATTTCTCAACATAGAAGAGTACGACAAGTGCCACAAGTTGAATGTGAGAACTGTAGGCAACAACAAAGTCATGTGCATCAACACAATGAAGATGTTACAAATCCTAGATGAAGTACATGAAAAGAATTAGCCTATGGAGTTTGGCCGACAATCTGAGACGCTTTAAAACCTACATCTACCCTACGGTTGAATTTCTCTCCACCCTCCAATTTGATGGCCAAGTTGTGAACCGGTTCTTCCACAACAACTACCAAACACGGTTGAAGCAAGATATGATGCTTCTCTCTGGGCTTTCACTAAATTGGTAATCCAGATAGGTTTTGGAATTTTAATTTAAAGTTAGTTCCTACATAAAACAAGATTCATGCATAAATTAGATTTAAGATAGTAATTATTACTAAACCACTTGGAGGGGTATTAACCTCATTTTGGCTCAAGCATCCGAATTCATTTTTCTTGTTTTCGAATTACGACAATGTCCTGAGTAAATCAACAGTTTCTCGATTTGAAGAAATTTCAACGTGGTGCCTATTTGTTACTTGAAGAAAAAGATCATCGATATTAATTGTCATTTAGAAGAGATAATGGACTCTAATTAATTATTACAATTGTTTTACTTTTTGTCTATAGCCAAAACTTGATGGTCCTATATGCATAATATTGCACTATTGAGTGAAAACAATATATAATAAAATTTTAAAGAAAAAATGTTCATGTGTCAGATACAAAATAAAAATAATTCACATTTTAACGTAAATTACACACCCAATATATTCTCAATTGTTTTTTTTACATATTCATTATAATTGATGTTGTTTCGCCAATTCGCCCCTCTATTCTTGAAATTTATTAGAGATTAATTACTAGGTATATTTTTATTGTCCATTTCAAGATTAGACAGTCTAGATAAAATAATATATGATTTGTTGTAACAAAATTTGAAAGAAATGGATAAACATAGAGCAACTATTTAGTCAGATTTGATCAGAAATAATTATATCTTCACATGCATGCACCACTTTTCTTTAAAGCATTTGCACTTAAACATAGAAAGTCTGTAATATGGAAAATATTTAGAGTTCACTTTTTAAGTGTACTCTGACGCTGTAATGTATATCTCTGGATGCATCCAGTATCTAGTTGTCTTTACTATTTAATTAGTTATTTTTAATATGTAATAATGAATAATAAGATTTTTTTGAAAAAAATAGGGTCTAGTCCACATTTATATATTAAATAGGATCCATTATACGAGGATAGTAACCACCAAAAGGTCTAGTCCACATTTATATATTAAAAGTAAATTTCAAATTGTAAATAAACAAAATAGTAAAACATGAAGAAAAAGGGAAAACAAAAGTCGAACAAAGAAGTGAAAAGCACATCCTTCACCTGCTGGTGCGCTGGTACCAGCCTCCAGCTCGTACCTGTGTATGTACTGGTACACTGGTACCGGTTCTCCAGTGGCTTGGATGTTTTTCAGTAACAAAAATTGGGAAAGAGTAGGCATATGCTTATTAAGTATAAATATTGTTGGGGACGTTCGCCGAAGTGTCAAGGAGTTATTTCGTCGAAACACCTTGCGGGCATATACCAATACCTGATCAAATGGAGAAACATGAAAGGCACACAACAAGCCAACAACAACAAGAAATCAAGAACAAAAAATAAAAGAGAGAAAAGATTTTACGTGGAAACCCTTTCGGGAGAAAACCACGGGAGCACGGTGCAAAATCACTATCACAAGGAGTCTTTACAAATACAAAGATATAATCAAGCCATTAACACTCTCTCTCATACTCTCTTACAATACCATACAATAATCTATGAGATTTCCTAGTATTTTGGTGAATTTGAAACAAGATAGCTAGATATGAGCAACTTGGAGAAAATGGAGGCACGGCTTGGTCTATTCCTCTCTGTCTCCACTTTTTCCCTTTTTCAATCAGAAATGTGTTATTTCCGTGAAAAGAAGTACATTGGCCCAATGCCTGTTTCTTTTTCAGCTTCACGACTTCAACACATATTCTAAAATTTAACTTTCCAAACTAAAACTGAAACAAGTGGTTCTTCAATTACCCCTTCGAGTCCATGCAGTTCCAATCTTTCTCGCCCAAAGAACAACCTTCACATATATCATATCACCATACCAGTCCACCAGAATAAACAAAGCATAACGCCAATTTTTTTTTAAATAAAGAACGGCTATGAAGCCCTAAAAACTGACCACAAAGAAAAGGGAGAAAGAACCGAACAGTATGAGAAAATCAGTGCCGTTATACCTTCGGTCGTCATTCATTTCATTCGGGAAAGGTTGTGTTGTACCAAGAGTAGGGACACAACTTTTCGACAGGGGAGGCCCGCAGAGATTGGGGTTGCCTTCGTAGCTGCTATTATCAAATGAAATAAACTGTGCTTCTACACCTAATGTAGGACCGGATAAATCATTATATGCCATAGAGAAGGATGCAAGTGAGGTTAGTTTAGTCAGCTCTCTCGGTATTTCTCCTGTCAAAGAGTTGTGAGAGAGGTCCAAACTTTCTAATTGGTGCAAATTGGATATAGAATTCGGTATTATGCCGCTTAAATTATTGTTTGACAAGTTTAATGTTACCAACGGCTCATTCATTTGACCGATATCTTTGGGAATATTGCCTACTAGTTTGTTGGAAGATAGATCTATTAAACACTGGAGTTGTAAAATTTCATCCCAATAGAAATCTAACATTCCTTTAGACATAAGTTCCATTCCAAAGGTTTTTGAACCATTGCTACCTGAGATTAAAGGCAAGACACTACTACAGAAAAAGAGATTGCACACGGACATTAATGGAAGAGCTACACGGATTTCCTGCCGTGTTTAAAGCCAGGGTGTATGAATAGGTCAGAAACTACACACGGATATTTAACCGTGTGTGATTATAACGATTTCTACACGGATTACTTTGTAAACAGCAGTGTACAAAGACCTGCCGGTGTCGCTCTCCAAGTTACCGAGCTACACGGATATTACCTAAACACCCGTGTACAAAAGACCTTTCTACATGGACTTTTAATTTCAGAATCCGTGTATAATTACTCTTTCTACACAGATTTGTATTAAATGTCCGTGTAGCTCTCTTAGCTATCATACACGGACATTTGTTAAATATCCGTGTATAAATAGCTAATCCTTTTTTTTTTATTTTTTCTATCATACACGGACATTTGTTAAATATCCGTGTATAAATAGCTAATCTTTTTTTTTTTGTATATTTTGTTTTTGGGCTAGCCTCCAGCTTTGCTAGCCAGTTTTTTGCTACAGAATTATACAAAATTCATATAGCAATAAATTCATTCGAAACAAATTAATTAGCAAGAAATTCATATACTAAATTATACAATATTGATATACACTACATTATACAAATCTATGCAAATCCATATCGAGGATTACAAAATTCCATGGTAAACCACCTTGCCCACATGCACCGCAAATCGTCGATCTGATCCTTGGTGTAATGCGGTTGCTTTGTCACATTCTACAATTATAATTTGATAATAGTTAGTATTTCAGAAAAGGTAGATGTTGTAAATGTCAATTGCTATTATATAGGAACAATGAATATGAATTACATACCGCTTTTGGGAATTGGAATTGTATTCTTTCGACAAAGTCAAACATGAATATCATCGTGTAATAAGCGCATTCCCAACGCTCCAGCTGTTGCGGGCTCTGAAATTTACATTTAGCGGCCTTTGTTAGAATGACAATAATTTTTTGAACAAGATATGAAATTATTAACTCATAAAGTGTGCTCACCAACATCCACTTCCAATTCAACTTATTTTTCTTGCGCGTGCCCGTGCTTTGCAATCCTCCCTCTTTAATATATTTTGTAAAAGCCCTTACAAAATTGAGTGAATGTAATTATAATTTGATATAATTGAAAGAAATTCAAACCTAGTGAATTATTATTGCTTACTTATTCACAAAAGGGAAGATAACTTTGCACTTGTCAAGCGCGATCCTTCCTTCGGGCTTACAAGAATCAACAATTATGCCCACATTTAGGTACGGCACAATGATAATCAAACACCAATGTTTGCTGTGGGAGGAGAAGAATTATAGTACTTTAGCATATAATAGTGACACAAGTGTTTGCTATGGTTGATGGTGTGATTTCATTTTTTTATGTTTCACTTTTATTTCCTTTATACAATTCTTTAATTAAAATATAAACAACACATAAGTTAAGATTAGAACTAGCCTCTGGTGGTATGGCACGAGAATGAATTTCTTCTCCTCCGCCTTAGCACGATGCATCGCAGAACACATGTACTCGATAGCCATATCCGGATAACATGTCACTGCCGTAGAACTCACTTTCTCGGGGTCCAGAAACATGCACAAGTTCTTCTTTTCAACCAACTCATCACAGTTTCGGACTAGCTTCCTGAAAACTCATCATATTGAAATTAGAATATATATTTGAGTTCTATACAATAATGAAAATAATTTTTGATCACTAACATGAGGAAAATGGTGATGAATGACACATCGAGCCATTTGTCGGATGACGAGTGGTGAAAAAGGTCCTTGAAGTCTTTGAACGACAGCAGGAGATCCCTGCCTTCGTGTAGAAACATCCCAGGTGGGACAGGGATGATGATATCCTTCATGCCTTCGGGCACCGTCATCAAGTGGTCGTGGAGAAGGCACAAATCATTGGGCAAACGACTGTATTCTTCTTCGGTGACCATAGGACGGTGTGGTGATTGTGGCGCATCAGCCCCGACGTCGGAAGCCACCTCCTGGTGTACCGGTGACATCATCTCCTCGTGTCTGTATCAAATTATAAATGGATTATTCAAGTATTTCAAAAAGAATGATTTGAATGTAACAACATAAATGGATTTTTTTATGGATTACCTGGTCCAAAATAATCTGACTCTTGGGCCATTGGACAAATGACGTCCGTGCATCATCAAGCACAAGCATGTCGTCGCAAGGACAGGAAGGGGTACGCGCTGCCATCCATCCACGACTAAGTCAACCTGCACGCATGCATGGTCGGGCCTTAGCTGAGCAAAGTGTATATTTTTGGCTCCTGGATGTACAACACCCTTAGCAACGGTCAGAGGAACACTATCAGGCCACAGGACGAGGTCGCATGCTCTGGGGTCCTACAATTATCAGAAAGTTGTTTATTTTAATGGTGCGATATTATCTAACATGGTTACAAACAGGTTTTAATTACCTTCAGATTATGAACAAGTATTGATTACTTTGAGATTATCCAAATCGTCTAAGGCCCACGTGCTGGATGCTTGACTACTTCACCGAATTCCCGACGAAATGGGAGGTGGTTGCTCGGATGGCTACGTAGTTGCTGATCTAATTTGGCTCAACAATCTTGATTCCATCTCAGCAAACCTTGCGTCGTACTCTTTGCTCACCTCCACGCGTATCTATGCAACTATCTCGTCTTTGTTTACCTTGGCACGAGATTTTCTTCGAGGTTTTTGTCCCTCCACTCGGAACACCTCCTTCCAGCCCCTGTAGGCCCCTACACCCCTTACTCGACCCGTGTGTTCTGGATTCTCGAGCGCTGCGGCCAAGGAATTATTTTGTCTTTCGACACTCCGGGCACCCGAGTTGACCTCCTCCTCCACCTCCAACTGTTCAAGTAGAAGAATTAGTTATAGCAAAAGATCAAGTGATGTACCTTCGGAGTTATAATTTTGTACATGAATGTCACAAAGTAATAACAAAGGACTCTTACCATTCTTCGAGCCACGGGTTGCAAATCCTTTGGGAGTACTATCCTTCCGTCAGCGGTTACCTCGGATCTACCCATGAACCAATCTTGGCCCCTAGGATTTTGGATCCTAACCACGGGTGAGTCAGAATCCTTATTTTGCTCCAATATTTTCCTCCATTATGCCGACTTACCCTCGTAACCAGCTGACCCTAGATGGTGTGGATACTTGTTCAAGCCAACGATCCTCCTGCCTTTATCACTTTTTTCCTTCACAGAAACAAGGCAACGATCAGTTAGTTTTAGAAAGATAAGTACATATGGAGAAAGAATAAACATAAATTTGGCACGAGTTAGATACCCGGAACTCTTTGGTCGACTTCAAAGCTTGAAACGCCTCCCAGTCCTCTTGTTTTAGCCATTTGTAGTAGCCTACCGGATTTCTCCCTTTCTCCATGAATTCTGTCTTCAACGTGCTCTTGAATTGCTTCCAACCCTCATTCATTATCCTCAAAGTCTTAACCTTTGGAACGTCATTCGGGATGTTCCACTGTGCCTGATTGACACTAAATTTAATGTATTCAAGTATAGATACATCAGTGAAAATAAGGCAAAGAGTTGTTAGGCACTTTACCTTCACCATGTTCCACCACTTGTCCTTCTCCTTTTTATCAAAATGATCCCATCTCTCTACAAGGATACTCGCTTTTTGCCTTACCAAACTCGTACACCAATTTGAGTACGTCATCCGTTTTTTACCCTGCGCACGCCCGTCTTCCGTGAACCAGATTTCCAACTGCTTATGCTCGGACGTGCCCGTGCACATTGTCGGACCTCTTTTCCTTCTTTCTGATGAGGCAGTAGCTTGCTGCTCCTCTTCTGCCATCTCATCTACGTACTCATCCTCAACCGACATGGTTCTGCATGAAATGAAATATTGTTACATATCTACGTGCTAACCCCTTAACCTAAAATGAGCTCTTGTTACATATCAGAAACTAAGGGCTCATTGAAAAACCAAAAAAAAAATCCACTTAAACAGAAAGATGAAGGACCAAAAGGCAACCAATTTAGACTTAAACTTTGCATTTTTCTGATTTTATTTCCATTTTCTATGATTTTTCAAAGTTCAGTTTTTAAAATGGTAAAATCTGTTTTTTCATTTGAATCTTAAAATTATCTCTAAATCCATGAGGTTTAAATGCAAAGTTTTGACCACAACTATTCAAATGCAAAGTTTTACATGCAAAGACAAATTTGACACATTTATTCTAATGCAAAGGTTTAAATGCAAAGTTTTTTAATTGCCAAATATATATAACACAAGATGAACAAATATTCTAAAATGACCTCTTGTTACGATTCCTTAGCAGTGCCAACGGCTGCCGCTATTCTATCAAAAATTTACTCTTTTCAAAATAAATAAAACTAGTGCATCCGGGTTTCCTTCCCAATTCTTTACCAAGTAAGTCATATCATTTTACAATAAAAACCCCTATTTTGTTTGTTTTGTTTTTTAAGTTTCTCCCAATGCATAGAAAATCCCTATTGCAAAATAACGAGAGAGAGAGACGCTAACCAGAGAGGCTTAGGCAAGAGAGCCAAACCCTAATTTTCCGAGGCGGTGAGGCGGGCGAGGCGGGCGAGGCCGCTAAGGCTTTTGGAGGTTTTTCGAACTTATGAAAAATTTGGCAGATAAGGCTTTTGAAATAATAATGTTTTCCTCTTTATACACGGACTTTTAACTAAACGACCGTGTGCAAATATCTTTCTACACGGACATTTTGTTAGAAGTCCATGTGCAAATCTCTTTCTACACGGACATTTTGTTAAAAGTCCGTGTAGCTCTCTTCAATTTCTACACAGTTGTATGTAACAATCCGTGTACAATGACTGTTTAGACACGTATTATTAGCTAATAGTCCGTGTACGAAAAGTTCAAAAAATTA
Source organism: Carex myosuroides (assembly GCA_028015225.1). NCBI lineage: Eukaryota > Viridiplantae > Streptophyta > Magnoliopsida > Poales > Cyperaceae > Carex > Carex myosuroides. Next base: position 3,488,479 of record CM051470.1, on the reverse strand, counting down.
AATTGGCTTTTTTATATTTCTAAAGTAATAATAAATTAACTAAAATTGTATATTGCATCTAATATTTAAAAACTTATACTGATATTTGAAATAAATATTAAAATCTAATACTGATATTTGATATTTTATTTTTATTATTAAATGTTTTAACTAATATTTTGAAAACTAATACTAATATTTGGACTAATATTTGAAAAATTTGAAAACTAATACTATTACCTCTAAAAAAATTTGAATTCCGTCTTGAACTAGAGGAACCTAATATTTGATATTTTTCTTACAAATATTTTTTTATTTAAATTTTTAATAGTTAAATATTTAAATGAAATATTATAAGCTACACGGTTTTAAACAAATAAATATTATACATTGTCCTTTTTTTTCCTTTTACTCTTTTTTTTTTCTCTTTTTTTCCTTTTTTTCGACTATTTGATATATATAAGCTGAAGTTGTAATATTAAAAGCTACACGGTTTTAAACAAAATAAATGTTATACATTAACCTTTTTTTTCCTTTTTCTCTTTTTTCCACTATTTGAACAGTACCCTCGGCCCATAATCCTTCATTGTGGTCGGACCGCATGTAGTCAGCTTCGTCTACCCCTTCAAGTGTTGCTACCTCAGTTTGCACGTTTATACAAAATGGAGGTATTTCGTCGAACTGGTCGTACTCTTCTTCATCGACGACATTTTCTACCCCGACAATCCTTCTTTTTTCGGATAAGACGACGCTCAACCTATCATCACTCGGGTCAGTGGCATAAAAGACTGGGGTGGCTTGCTTGGCGAGTATAAACGGATCATCAACATGCCCAACCCTGTTAAAATCAACGAGTGTGAACCCGTCGTTATCAACTTTAACACCTCGGTCTTCGACCCATTGACACCGAAACACGGGAATGCTCAGGTGAGGACTGTAAACGAGCTCCCAAATTTCTTCAATAACGCCATAATATGACTTTTCCACTATTACAGCCCGGCCATCTCCAGATCTACTGAATTCTTGAGAGGTCGCCACCAACGTCACCCCACTGTTTTGCATCATGCTCTTATCACTCTGGGATTTAGTGTAAAATGTATATCCGTTAATCTCGTATCCTTGGAATGTTCTAACAACAATTTGGGGTCCTTCGCCTAGCAGTTTAACAATTTCAGGTACGGGGTGTGACTTCACTCTTTCTTTCAGCCATCCTATAAAAGAACGATTATGCTCGTTAGTAAGCCACTTCTGACTTCTCGTGTATTTTTGTTGTTGAAGGATTGTCATGTGCTCATCTATATAGGGAGCAACATCTGTCATGTGCTGTAGTACAATAAAATGTGCCTTTTGTAGTTTATTTAGATCAGCAACTACGGCTCTTAACCCAATTGTCCCGACTCCTTGGAGCCTTCCCTCGTATTGAGATTTTGGAACGCCAATAGGATCCACACCGGTCAAGTAGTTGGTGCAAAAATCAATCACCTCCTCCGTGGAATATCCTTCTATAATGCTACCTTCGGGTCGATGTCGGTTCCTTACGTATTTTTTCAAGATGCCCATGTATCTCTCGAATGGATACATATACCGCAGGAACACGGGACCACAAATCTTAATTTCTCTCACAAGATGAACAACAAGGTGAACCATAACATCGAAAAAAGATGGCGGAAAATACATCTCAAGTTGGCAAAGAGTAACGACGACCTCCTTTTGCAAAGAGTCCAATTTTAGAGGGTCTATCACTTTGGAATTTATTGCATTGAAGAAAGAACAAAGCTTCGTAATGGTTTGACAAACGTGCTTTGGTAAAATTCCCCGAATTGCAACGGGAATTATATGTGTCATTAAAACATGACAGTCGTGGGATTTCATACCAAGCAACTTCAGGTCCTTTATCGACACCAGCTTCTTAATATTCGAAGAATACCCTGATGGGACTTTATACCATTGATGCATTCACAGAAGCTTGTTTTCTCTTTCTTTGACATTGTGCACAGTGTGGGGGGTAGGTATGTGCGCTTTCCTTTCTCCTACGGTGCGAGCTCGTGTCGTATTCCCATCTCTACCATGTCTTTTCTCACTTTAATACCATCTTTAGTCTTCCCCGGAATGTTCAATAATAAACCAATTAAACTGTCGCAGACATTTTTTTCAACATGCATGACATCTAGGTAAATGCCTCACTTCTAAATATTTCCAGTACGGTAGCTCTCAAAATATGGACCTCTTTTTCCAAATATTCTTCGGTGGTGCTTTGGCGCATTTTCCAAAAACAACATCAATGTTTTTTACCTGTTTGAAGACACTCTCCCCGTCTAATGGATGACGAGCCACTCCAAGCTCAATTTTCCCGTTGAATGCCATCTTCTTCTTACGATATGGATGATTAATAGGAAGAAACCTACGATGCCCCATGAATACATTCTTTTGATAATTTTTCAACCTCAGCACCTGCGTGTCATCTTCACAGATCGGGCACGCTTTTGCTCCTTTACAAGTGTAACCTGACAAATTCCCGTACGCGGGGAAATCATTTACGGTGCAAAACACCATGGCCCGCAATTGAAAGACCTCTTTGCAGTACGCATCCCAGACCGGGACGCCATCACGCCACAATTTTTGGAGGTCCTTGATTAATGGTGCGAGATATACATCTATGTCATTTTTGGGTTGTCTGGGTCCTTGGATTAGTAATGACATCATTATATAACTTTGTTTCATGCACAACCAAGGAGAAAAATTGTAGATGCATAAAAGAACTGGCCAAGTATTGTGCCGACTGCTCATGCTTCCAAACAGCCTCATTCCATCTGAGCTCACCACAATCCTAAGGTTCCTCATTTCAGAACCAAATTCTTTGAAATGTCTGTCAATGTTTCTCTATTGAGGAGAATCAGCCGGGTGCCTTAGTTTTCCGTCATTTTTGCGCTCTTCTTCGTGCCAACGCAATAATTTTGCATCTTTGGGATTCGCAAACAACTGTTTGAATCTCAGTATTATCGGCAAATACCACAACACCTTAGTCGGAGGCCGGCCATTTGTGTCCTCGTTACAATCATCAGTGTCCTGGTCCTTACGTTTATACCGTGAAACACCGCATTTAGGAAAGACATGCATGGCCTCGTACTCGTTACGATACAATACACAGTCATTCGGACATGCATGTATTCTTTCGATCTTCAACCCCATTGGACATATCAACTTCTTTGCCTGATATATTGTACCGGGTAACTCGTTGTTATCTGGGAGCATTTCTCATAAAAGCTGTAATAAGGACGTGAAACTCTTATCGCTCCAACCATTGTCTGTTTTTAAGTTTAATAATTTCAACACAGCTGACAGTTTTGTAAATTTGGTACACCCGGGATACAACGGCTTCTTGGATTCATTAGACAAATTTTGAAATTTATCATAATTTTTACACTAATTTCATCTTCCACATCACGTAACATTTCCTCCAAAATTTCAGTAAACTTATGTTCTAAATTTTCATCAAAATTCATCTCCATCTCATCATCGTCGTTTCCGGGTTCGACATTATCAGAATCTTCGACACTCTCATAATCCTCGTTCCAATCAAGTTCAAAATTATCAGAAATTTCAACATTCTCATCATTCAATTCACGATTACAATCTTTATTGGCACTACTACTTTCCCCAAATTTCTCACCATGCATGAACCAACATGTATATCTCTTCTTAAATCCTCGACAAATCAAATGAGCTCTAATTTCTTCGATGTCCAAAAATCTTAATAAATTTTTACAATATTTACAAGGACACAAAATGTATTCTTCTTTTTTCTTCACTCTATAACTCTCAGCAGATTTTATAAACTCATCAACGCGAACCAAATATTCTTCACTGTCACGTCGCATTTCATACATCCAACTTCGATCCATCTGTAAATTAAATTAAAAAAAATGATTTGATCAATTAATCATGCATGGTCAACATATTCTCCATTGTAACAAAATTTTGGGCTTACAAAGGGCCGGTTTACAATCCTAACCCACTCTTTGAATATTATGTCTCATATGTGAACACATATTAGCGAGATTTAATTAGTATTTGAGAAAGATTCGACAGCATTTCCCCTTAACTCCCCAAGTATGCGTTCGAACCACATACTTGTAGGAGAAATAAGGAAAAATACGGTCGAACTTTCCTCAAATACTAATTAAATCTCGCCAATATGTGTTCGCATCCTAAATGAGACATAATATTCAAAGAGCAGTTCCAAAACGGAGACTATCCAAAATTAATCCCTATTGGATTAATTTTGAACGGGCATGGACCTAAAAGCATATATAGGTCGGTTATTGGACCACAATACACTAATTAATTACATCTAAAATTAAGAAATCAAGCATGCATGAAATGACCTAAATAAGCATAAATAACAGAAAATTAGAGGAAGAAAACACTACTAGAATTTCCGCATTTTCCATGGGGAGGAAAATGGCCTTTTCCATGGGCTTCCGCATGGAAAAAGCCCAAAAATGGCTTTTTCCATGCGCTGCCCATGGAAAAACTCCCGTCGCAAATACCCTCATTGGAAATAGTCAGTATTTCCAACGGGGCCGTTGGAAATACCTGATTCTGGCATTTTCCATGAGCTTGCTCATGGAAAAAGGGCGCATGGAAAAACTTTCAAACTTGGCCACCGTCTGGATTATTTCCAAGGGGAGCATCGGTGGGGCCCACCTTAGTTTTTCCAAGGGGATCAAACGAGGGACCCACCGAGTATTTCCAAGGGGAGGGAGTGTGGGTCCCACCTGTATTTCCAAGGAAGACGCCCGAGTATTTCCATGGCAATCTACGTGGGACCCACTTGAGTATTTCCAAAGGTAGTTTACGTGGGACCCACTCCAGCATTTCCATGGCCAGTGAAAGTGGGCCCACCTGGTCAGATCTAGGCGCTATTATTTCCTTGGATATACCCACGGAAATACTGACCTCCTTTTTTTGGTACCAGAATGCCCACATATGAACAATCCTCCCTGTACCGTCCCGGTACCGACCCAGTAGTCCATTACAATCCCCACTTCTCATTGAAACTGATAAACATAAATTCATCTTACAAATAGATAGAAAATACAACATACGAGCATTTAATAGGCATAAATCATTAACATAGCATAATCAACATACATTGTACCAACAAAATGTGAAAACCCCATTAATACACTATCCCTGTGTAATTGCACATTGCTAATACACCCAAAATATACCCACTATGAGTTAACAAAAATTCACATAATTAAGTTACCACCTAGTTTGCTGATATGTTAGAGCTTGTAAATTCACAAAAATGTGCACTTTCCTACACTAAAAGGTCAGGTTCATGTTGAAGGTAGATTGTCCCACCATCCGTCCTCCCCTGCAATTGCCTCATTTCCAAGTGGAGCTTGATTCAAGAGTGCTTGGAAAGCCCCTCACTGACTTGGTTGCATAGGAAAAGGAAGACCCTATGTATACCACATAAAGAGAGACAACATGTTATATTTATGAGGGTTTTTGCATGTACACCCTCAAAATAATAAATTTAGCAATTTAAGCATCGGAATATCTAATTTATCTTAAAAATAAAGGATTTCATCAAATTTTGCACCATACAATTATTTATAGTGATTGCACTGGGTGGTTGTTAAATGGGTTTTTGTTAGAAGTTAATTTTAAAGTTGAATGTGATTATACTTCACCTTTTATATTTAAATCTTAAAAGGTACCAATATTAACTTGACATACTTGTACCAGTAGGAATATGAACCCTTCATTTGGGTGGTTGTTTTGGTAATGATTTAAATGCAGGGAAAAAAACATTCTATAACCACTTACATGGGAGATGGGCATATTCATATCTGAAGCTCCATCTTTAGAGTGTTGAAAGGGAGGCCCTTGACCCTAACAATAAAATACAAAAATCACAATGTTATAATTCATATATCCCAATATTTGGTCAGATTTATGAAATTTAAATCATTCAGTTCACAAGTCAATAGTTGTACCTGAAAAGTAGGCAAATTCCCCACACCTTGCTCAGTTCCCGAACCGTTTGCTTGAGCCTAAGTTTAACAATGCACAATGTGTATTGTTAGTGTACCTCTATTATCTAAACTCCTGAGACAACCACAACAGGATCAAATAAAGAACTACAATTTATTGCAGAAATGCTCCTGTTCTGCGCTTAATCCTTTATTTTACATTTTGGCACCTGTCAGTTCGAGGGTTGGTAAGAACACACAACCGATTCGAAGCCAGTACCATTAGCACCCATCGATCACAGCCAACACAGAGCACTAGCACAAGCAATCACTCAATCAAGCAACACATAAAGAGGGTTTGGTTACAATAACAAATACAACAATATTTTGTCAATTATCGTATATGTTGGAATTTCCTAAACAGAAACCTAATTCAATTGGAATTATATAAATCACGTCCTTACACCCCTTCTCCTTTGTCTCCTTTATACCCCTTCTCCTTTTCTCCTTTATACCCAAAGATAAACAACCTGAAACTTAGTGATGGCCAGGTATACGATATTCAGATCGACACAGCGGGAGTTATGTAATAAAAGGTTTCTACACAAATTGGAATTACGTACCTGCAAAGTAGGTTTTTGAGCACCACACATTGAGAATAATTGGTTCAAGTACAAGTCAAAAGTTGCCATTTTTCTGTCCCTCTCGGCCTTCTCCTCCTCATGACGACGGTCACGGTCAGCTAAGAGCACTGCTACGTCTGCACGAGAGAACATTGTCTGCACTCCATTGTTTGTCACACCAGAAATAGAAGATGCTGTGTGGCTGGTCCTGGCTTGGGTGGTTGTTGTTTGCCCCTCTTTTTGAAGCATGCTTCCCAATCCTCGGACCCTACCGTGGCTTGATCCGCCCACAGCTGAGAGAAACATGGCGCTCTCGTCGAGGTCAGCATTGGCCTGATCAGCCATCATGTCTCTCACCTTGTGCTATGATTTGTTCCAAATTTAAAATATGAGAAATTTAGATATATGCCCATCATAACTTCATCAATTAGAAACACTTAGATAAATTGTTGGATGTAAAGTTTTTTGCTTACTGAATGTGAAAAGAGTGTGGGGGTATGTTTGTCAATTTTGTTTTTAAAATAATTAAATTAAAGATTAATTAAATGAATGGGGATAAAAGAAAGGATGTTGAGTTTTTATGGCGATTTTGGATATTATGTTGTTCTTATTGCATGGAGATTGGCTATATCAAAAATTTTCATGGGTATACTAGAAATTTTCCCTATTATTAATATCCCCATTTTTTCCTTTATTCACTTAAAAAAGTAGTTATTTACCCATCTAAACTGTACTCCTGTTCTCCTAACAAAAATCAAGTCTCGCATAAGTAAAAAAAATGAATATAGTGTAATGTACGTAATGCAACTTACATAAACCGTCTCTGATTCTGTGTTGGAAAATTTTAAGGTGTTGATATCCAAATCGGGAATGTGTGTGGAAACTTCCTCGGTACTTGCATCCATTAGCCCGTTGCCATCACTGTTGGCATTGTTTTCCTCCTGTCCAGACACAGCCTTCATGGCAGCTTCAATTTGGGCGACAACCGGTGATTTGCCATTTACTTTACGACAATGAATATGTGCATAAAGTTGTACTTTAGAAGGCTCTTTGCCCTTGCACAAGTTTGTCTCCACAAGAAAATGAATAAACAAGCAGTGGTAAAGGTCAGATTAATCTGTAAATTACAAGTACTAATAAGTAAATAGCATAAGTGTTCATGCAGCTTACCAACATTCGATGGTGCTGGTGTGAGCTTGCTGACCCACCGTGGTGTGACGTGCGTCCGCGAGTTGTGCGGTTAGCATGGTTTCGTCTACTGACCCCTTGCCAATCCTCGGTGAAAAACATATCACACAAGCCATGCCAGTTGGGGTGGTCAAGGCACCAATGCGGAATCGCGGCCTTCCATGCTTGTAAGTTTCTGCCAAATTTTTTGATGCAGCTATCCCTCGCCTCGTGAAGCTCCTCGCTGTACCTTTTGCTCGCTATGGCCTCCAGAACATCTCGACAATGGTCAGTGTCTTCCCCGTCACGGTACCTGAATTTCTTCTGCAAAACATATATATGCACTGTCTTAATAGTGATCCATGACCCTAAAATTTAAATAATGGCAACTGATCTTGAATGTATTTGATGAAGTTCACTTATAAATTGTTCAGATTGACTTTAATTATTCAAGGACATTTTCATAAATTATCCAATCAATTTGTTTTGGGACCTCAAAGTGACTAGTAATTACTGTTGACTAGTTTGGGACCTCAAAGGTTTAGATGATTAACTTTTCATCACTTATCCAATCAATTCCTGGTTGTGAATCCATGATATACTATAATTAAAATAAAGGGTACCAAAAAGAGAAACTCGATATTATTCTTTGTGGCGTCATCAAAGGCAAGGAAGCTTCTCAATGGTCCCGGCATATTCTGTAGGGCAAGCCTATTGATAGCAACATGTGAACAAGTGAACAAGGGTATAAAGAATAAGCATAGTGAAGTACCATTTCTGAGAGGAAACTTTGATACAATAATGCTACCAATTTTGATACCCTCATTTGGTAGCATAGAAATTTTAGAAATAAGGGTATCAAAATTTTGATAACATATAAACTATGTGCATAAAATAAGGGTAACCCTTAGAGGATAAACTCTGTGCATATAACTTATTTTAGAAATTGGTAGCATATAAACTCTGTGCTTCAAATTTTGATACCCTTATTTGGTAACCCTTAGTTTAGAAATTGGTAGTCTAGAAATTTTGATAAAATAATGCTACATTGGAAGCACCTACATTGGTAGCATATAAACCCTTATTTGAGAAAATTTCTAGCACTTTCTATGCTACATTTCAGAACCAGCAAACATTATTTGATCACATTGGTGCTTATATGCTACATATCAGAAGTTGATAAAACTGAACTATTACTCTTTTTTTATTTTTCAATGAAGGAGTGACTTATAAATTTCTAAATCAAACCAGGTTTGATATATGATTTATCGGAGTGATGAAAATTTTCTAAATTTCAATTCCTCAAACTCCTAATCTGATTAAAATTGAACTGTACAATGGTATTGATGTGAGTGTTCAATGTGAGTGTTCAAAAGAAAACAGGCACAGCCAAGCAATTGAGGGGAAAGGACATGTTACCTAGTGATTGCTGCGCTTATCTGATTTGGATTGTCGTCGCATGTGAACTTGCGAGGCCCAACGGGCCAGATTATTGGGCGGTCTTCCAGTACATCCGTCGATTTTCTGATAATTCCAGGACCTCGTCCCTTCTTCCTTGGGGGTTCCGGTGGTGCAAGTTCACGGTCTGGGCTAGCATTTGAGCACTGACCATCATCAGGTACTGCCTGTGAACTCTGCTTTCTCTTTGAGTATTTTTTGCAATTTGCTCTTCGTAGACCAGATTTTTTGGGGGCCATGTGTGCTGTGTTGCCAACCTACATTTCGAAAGGGTTCATTATTTTTTCAGTTAATTTCTTGTATACCAGATGTGTTGTGTTGCAATTTGCAATTTTCTTTTCGTAGACCAGCCTTAAAAGTTAAAATGTAGATTATGTACAAAATAGTCAAAATACGGCAACTCTGACAAAGAAAATTATTTTCGTAGACCATTTGCAATAGTCAAAATAGTCAAAATACGGCAACTCTGGTGGTATTCCATTTGCAATGGTCAGATACGGCAACTCTGACAAAGAAAATTATTTTCTTGACTTGAAGAATTGAATGTATACCAGTAAAATCCAAAATGCTGTTACAAGAAAACAAAAATGAGTGCATTAAATTATGTGATGCACTAAGTAAACTATAAGGCAACAAATAGTCAAAATTATAAAACAAATGCCTGCCATGCTAATCTACCTATCTTGGTCATTTACTTTTCGTAGACCAGATTTTAAGTTTAGGAAGTTAGGAAGCACCCCTTGCATATACTTCTCTCCTTTTCTCTACACAAATCCTTCTCTGAGTTTGTAACTCCGATTTGCTTTTCAATGTTTCTCTGATGGTGTACCTCCGATTAGTGTGCATTTTAGATCTGAGCGATTGAGAGAGAGTGGGGATATTAGAGGATGGCGAAACTAACAGGGAAAATGAGGGGGAAATTTTGGCGGCCATCGAAAAATTTTAGAGCAGTCGGCGAAATTTGGATTGAAATGCGGGGGAAATTCGGGCGGCCATAGGGTTCTGGATGAGATTGGGGGGGCGGAAGCGGCTGGTGTAAAACTAAAAGGCTAAAATTCTGAGCATGCATCTTCCTGTTCGAATTGTAATAGGCAGGGATGGTTAAATCGGAGACTGACCGTCTGATCATGATCAGAGCCATTCCAGTCTTCGCCAAAATACGCACTTTCCTTTTAATATTCGTGCGGATGTCAATTAAACGGTTTAGATATTTTAACACACCATCCACCATTGCATCAGGCAAAAATTGTGCAGGGTGAGCGCTGCTTCCTTACAAAATAAATGAAATGATCAATTGATGTTCAAATGGACAGAGCTGTTTATTCTTTGTGCAGTTTTTTATCAGTTTCGAACTCTTGTGATGTTATATTATGAGAATTGCTTCCATTGAATTATGCTCTGTTAATAAATCTGCCTGAAATATGTATACATCAGAGAATTGTGATTTTGCAATTTGCATACATTAGTGATGTTAATTAAATTACAGTGCCATGATTAAATGGATATAAGAACTGATAAATTGTTACAGTTTTAAATTTTGAAGAGAGGATGATATTTTATAGAATTGTTTATTTTAACTTATTTGAATGACCAAATGTTGTTAATGTCAAAATGGTTATTAAGTAAATTACATGCTAGTGAATTAATGTATACAGTTAATTAGAAGAAAATATTAAATTTGCAAATGATATTAGATCTAATAATCATGTTATGATTGAAATGACATGTTTATGAATTATTAATTGATTTTGGAAAAAAAATATGTATCATAACATGTTTGTCGCATCATTAGCTCATTGCCTCAATGTTGAACATAGCACATGAACTCTCGAAGTGTGACATAATGAAGATCCACGGGTGTACAAAGTCCGATGGTCAATCGGAACCGTTAAATTTGAAGAATAACACATTATAATCATTATATTGAAATTTCAATAAATTTGATGTTCATTTACTCATCGATCAAGCTCACGTAAAATACATTCATCGTATGGCCACAAACTCTTCACGATGGATCGATGCTTCGACATATGAAAAAGTTGGAAATTTTTGTTTGGTTACGTTCAATGTTTGCCCTTGATCGTTTAGAACCTGATTTGGTATAATTTCATTGCAGATCGACCGTTGATCGAGCACGTCAAAATGAACGGTCCTCAATTATTCACTCAATTTTGAAAAGTAATTAATGTTGAAATTATATGAAATTGACTATTTCAAACATTATTTGATCACATTGTATGTAAAAATGTATGAAATGTATTTTAGGTAATTTATTCCTATTATTTTCTGTACAAAATTCTCTAATTTTATCAATCTCTGATGTGGAACGTTTGATAGACGATGAAGAGTTAGGATTAACAATGGATGTGTCCATTACAGCTCTGGAGGTATATTGCTCTGAGGTAAGACAATATTTCTGTTTGCATCGTACCATCTTGGAACACATGCTATCTGTTAATAATCGTGCGCACCCTAATCTTATGGCCCCGATTTCACATGATTTATTACTTTACCGTAGAGGATAAAAATTTTGTTAGGTGCGCTTCAAATGCGAAACAGAAGGGTTCCATGTATACTCTCTGTTGTGAGCCCGGGACTTAGCCGAATTTTTGAAAAACCCTTCCCTTTCTAAACCCTCTCCCTCCCCCCGAGGCGCCCCTCTCCTCTCAATCGCCAACCCGCCCCTCTCCGTTCAATCGCCAACTCCTCTCCGCTCAATCGCCAACCCCTCTCCTCTCAGTCGCCAACCCTTGCCTCTCAATCGCCGCCCCGTTGCGGTTCCTCTCAACATTGAGGTGATCGCCCCTCTCCTCTCTCAACCCACGGGTAAGTAAAGTTCCTCTCAACATTTAGTGAAAAAATATTATTAGAAGGGTTTCTGTGAAAAATGCTTTGAGAAGGGTTTTGAGAAGGGTTTTGCTATCAATCTTAGAAAAATGCTTTGAGAAGGGTTTTGTGTATTTAGTGAAAAATGCTTTGATGTGGTGGCAGATTTCAGAAGGGTTTCACTGAAAAAATACTTTTAGAAGGGTTTCTGTGAAATCCATTATCCTTTATTAGGCTGTAATCCATTATAGTGAAAAAATACTTTTAACAGCCTAATTAAAATCCCCTATCCTTTCTGTCTCTAGGAATTTGCTATCAATCTTGGTGCTTGCCGCTAATACTTTGACGGCCGTGAGGCGAGGCAATTCCTTGGTGCCGGCCATTTTTCTTGCCTCTTTGCGTTGGAGCCTCTTTCGGGTAATTACAAAGCACACTCCCTTTTTCTTGATTATTGTTGCTTGGAATGTGATTGATTGGGAAATTTTGCGATGAATTGGGGCTTGATCAATTGAGTGCGGGTTGTTGATTTTCCCGACTCAATTAAGAGATGAATTTGGGACTTGCGGGTTTACGACTTGGTTATCTAGTGCAACAACACCTTTGCTACTTTTCCCTTTGATCAGGTGCTTGTGTTGTATTTTTGTTGCTTGGCTGTGCCTGTTTTCTTTGTTGCATTCCTATTATAAGTCTCAGAAAAAACAACAAAACCAGCCTAATTAAAATCTAATTAAAAACAACAAAACCAAGCTTTTTCTTGATTATAAGTCTCTGAACCTGTGATGTCTCTGAACCCTGTGATGTCATCTAATTTGATATTACATTTACCCAAATTGGTTATGTTAATCTAATTTTCTTATTAGATTAACCAATCTAATAATATAAAATTAGATTAACCAGACTTATAATCTCAGAAAAAACCAGCCTTAGTGCTGCGATCGATCATCAAATTAGGTGTTTTCAACAAAAGTCTCTTCTCCGATCGATATCCCCAATTCCAAACGTAATTAAGATAAATCTTTTAAATTGCACACCTGTTGTTAATTTGAGTGGAGGGAATCGACTTCCTTGAGCAAAAATGTAACCCTTTTTGTGTGTTTTCTTTTTTTGGAGCTAATAAATAATGCTTGTAGAGTTATGTTAAGTCTTTTTAAGGGGGTTGATATATATATGCCCATTAATTTTGTTCAAGGATCTGCATGAGAGATGTATGCCCATTAATGTTAGTAAGACCACACACAAAAATAAAAAAATAAAAAAGAAATGGCATTAAAGAGAGGATGACATATTAAAGACCGTGTATGCTGCCCCCTGTTCTTGCGGCTGTGCTGAATTTACTGGTGCCAGCCATGTTGTTTTCGGTGCTGGGTTGCTGGTTTCTGTTGTGCTGGTTTCTGTCTTCCTTTACTGGTTGTATATGAAAGTTAACTTTTAAGTCCAAATGTAACTAGTATATGCACCACACAATCAACGCTCCTAATTAATACTCTCATATGTCTCATGCAATTAATAGAATTATATGATTAGAAATATTAACTAGAGATGCATATACCCAGTCATGTTTAGTGATGTTATAGTTAGTTATGATTAGAATTATATGATTAGAATTCTCGGGGATTTAGTGATGTTAATTATGATGTATTGTTTAATTTATTGCTGTTGCACTACGTACCATCTTTCAAAGCTTTTTAATATTGCTGTTGCACTATTAATTAATAGTTATTGTTTAATTTAAATTCAGTATTATCTCATATATGTTTGCTTCACTTGTGTAATTTTTGTTAAGATTGACTCTTTATATATTATGTCTGCCATATCACCATACCTTAAAGTTTTTATAGGCTGTAAAAGTTAGTATATTTTAGTTGTAAAGAAATGTCTCTATATAATGAATTTACTGTATAATGAATTGTTTCTTAATTGTAAAAATGTCTCTACATTCTTTCCCTTTTCTTTTATTAATTCTTGATTTATTGGTGTTCATTGGCACAGAAAACATGTCCAGTGACGATGATGCCTCTCAGTTCATGGTCGTACCTCGCCGTAAATCCCCGAGAATCAATCCGAGCGCCACGAGTACGATGTCAGCTGGTCCCCCGCCAGAGGAGTCTCACAACCCGCGACAACTGATTCATCCAGAGGAGTCTTACAACCCGCAACCACCGATGCAACCCCAGATTCAGCCAGAGACTCGTGCACGTGCAGCGAAAAAATCACAAGCCAAGTTGAGCACCATGCCAAACCCTAGGAGATCTGCGAGGCTCAATCCCGGTGTTTCCGGGTCCCTTACAATGCCACCGACTCAGGGCCATACACCGGAGCAGGCCAAGACATCCTCAAAATCCAGTGGGACGAAGATATTTTTTGGCCCAAATCCATCTTGGCCACCAGGTAAACCAGGATTTAAGAAGAAACTCACAACCGACAAACCACCTGGAGATACTCATCCATCTCCAGAGGGAGTCAGTGCCCAGTCCACGCCACCGGATTCAGCCACTATTGTACAGGGATGTGACTCGTCACCAACTCGTGCAGAGGCATCGGGTCTTGCCATGTCACCGACTCCCTCTGAGGCAGCACCCACTGCTATGTCACCGACTCGTGCAGAGGAGTCAGGTCCTGCTATGGCACCGACTCGTGCAGAGGCATCGGGTCGTGTAGAGGAGTCGGGTCCTGATATGTTACCGGCTCGTGCAGAGGAGTCGAGTCCCGCCATGTCACCGACTCGTGCAGAGGAGTCGAGTCCCGCTATGTTACCGACTATTGTAGAGGAGTCGGGTCCTGATATGTCACCGGCTCGTGCAGAGGAGTCGAGTCCCGCTATGTCACCGACTCGTGCAGAGGAGTCGGGTCCTGACTCGTCACCGACTCGTGCAGAGGCATCGGGTCCTGCTATGTCACCGGCTTCGACTAACACCCGTTCAGCTGAACAAGAAATGTCCTGGTCTTCGTGGGAAGATATTAACATGTTTTCAAATGAGTGGGATCCATGGGAGAATGCGGGCCAGACAGACACACCAGCTCCGAAAGATGCACATGCTGGTGATGGAAGTGAGTCTGGTCAGTCGATTGCGCAACAGTCGCTATTGGATGACGATGGCAGTAGGAGGTGTCGCCTCCGTCGGCCCCTTCGCTGTTGTCCCGAAGCTTTTACAGCACACGGGCAAGAGTTGGAACAGGCGCCAGCTGCTGGCAAGGGAAAGAGAAAGCGAAACAAGGGTAAATCTGCCGTGAGGGCAACGCGGGGTCTTGGCAAGCCTCGTGATCCAATGCGTCCGGAAGACAGACCAGAACTCCAAGTGGCCGGCGACGGGGTGTTCGCAACCTCGCCCGATGACACAAAGGTTATAACTACGATCCGGATCCTGACATTAGAGAACATGCCGGGACCGTATAGGTCTTACAACTTCTTTCCAAGTAAGACAAGGTTGTCAATTTTAAAACATTTCCTGCAGAGGTATTCGTGGGGGGCCAGTGAAGACATCGGGCGTTGTCTTGATGTTTTTGAGAACATCGCAGCGGAAGCTTACAGTCGGGAGTTGGCAGAAATACGGGCTTGGTATACGAGGAAATACGGGATGGATAAGATGGCTTGGAAAGAAATCCCTCCCAAATGGTGCAAAAATGTAGAAGCCTGGAAGGGGCTGTGTGACATTTTGTCCACTACCAAATGGGACCAGCAATCGGTGACCAACCGTAATAACAGAACAAAAGGAGGTACCCTGGTCCGGCATGTCACTGGTTCTAGGAGCATGTATCGACACAAGCTAGTCATGGTATTGATTTACTACAATAAAAAGAATTAGTGTGCTTAACAATGATTTAATTCTAATAACATCATCTACATGGTTGTTTGAACTTGCAGTTTAGGGAGAAGGGCACACCAGTGGGAATGAGGGAGGTTTTCGATCGAACTCACATTCTAGATACGAAGGAAGGGAAGAAATACGTGTCCGAGAGAGCGGAAAAGGCAACGGTGAGTGCCTCATCCCTCCACTTTAGATTCTAGTCCATTGAGCATCTTGAACTTAACAAATCTATTAATTTGATGGTTACCTTAGTAATATAAACATTGCAAAAATACGTTGCTTGGTATCCATTCTAAAAGGCCACAAATTGCAATTCAATTATCAAAGTCAAACCTTTAACTTTGCTGTGTAGAGCCATATGTAAATCCAAAATTTTCCGAATAATCATTCTGACTTGACACCAACTACAGGAATGAAATCCCTTCCGAATAACATGAGATATAGTTAGTGATGCTTGTGAAATATTTAACACAGGTAAATTAACTTATTTATAGTTGTAACATATTTAAATTAACTTATTCCTTGTAACACAGGTAAATTAAATTAGGAATTGACACCTTTAAATTAAATTAAATTAAATGAGGTATTGACAACTATTTGCTGTAAATTACAGAAAACCTATTCCGACCTTAAGCAACACTACGCGGGTCAAAAGACAGATGAGGAAATATGGGAGCTAGCTGTCGAAGGAGTGGACCGAGGGAGGTTATTCGGATTTGGCAAAAAATCAATTACCAGCAAGGCCACCCGCGTCTTGGAGACACTAGAGGCAGACATTTCTAATCCAACAAAGAGCACTGCCACCTCTGCTAGTGATGCAAAGAGGAAATACTCAAAGGACGAGGTGGCAGATTTACTAGCAACTGAACGTTCTCGGTTTGCTACGGAGATAGTTGCCCAAGAGAAGCGGCACAAAGTTGAGATGGAGGAGGTTCAAAAAAACCACGAGTACTCAAGGGAATGTTTTGCAAGGCTCTTCGCAGCAAACGGCCTACCATTACCACCTTTTAAAGTAAGCACATCTCCTATGATGAAGTTATAAACTATTAGCATCGAAGGGTTATATGTATTCTTCGATAACTCTCATTAATGTTTTTGTCCTCACATGGTTCGTCAACAGAGGGCAACGCTGCTGCGGGCCACAGCGGCGGAAGGGCGAATGACACTATACCATCGAAGGGGAATTCTGGAGGGGGAGATGTCCAAATAAACTGATTTGTAATAACCATTTAATTAATTAGGATGTGATGTAATCAATTATGTTTTAAATGCTATGGTTGGAACTGCAGGGTTATATGTGATGCTATGTTTGTGTTTATAACCATTTAATTAAGTAGGATGTGATGTAGGATGTGTTTTATTTAACTTAGGATGTGACTTTAATTTGTACTGGGTACATAGGCAATTTCAAAGATCTTTGTGTTTGCAACATGGGTTTTATGTGGGATCAAACATGGGTACTGTGGTTAGATGGAGAATTACATCTATTTAAGCGTACACTGGGTACGCAATAAAAATATAAATTGTATTCAAACAATTTATGTCACTATTTCTATGGGAATACCGTCAGAAATACCATCACTATCTATTAATCCCAACGTCTCACCCCATTTCTAGTCTACCTACTATCGTGTTTCCCGTTTGTACCTCTTTCTCTCTTTCTGTGAAAAGTCTGTCGCCGTTCTGGGACTCAACAGGGGAACTCTAGATCTCCACATTTTCAGCCACTGGTCTCGCAGGTGTGTTGCTATTTTCAGTCAGTGGTCTCGCCAGTGGTCTCCCTCTCACATTTGAAGGCAGTGGTCTCAGCTAGGTAACTCTCACTCTATCTCCACTCTCAATCTTTGGACCAGGCTTTTAGAGCTCTTAATTTGCTGCTAGTGAGCAATAGAGCTGCTAGTGAGCTGCTGGTGAGCCAAATTTATGTAAGTATTACTGCTGGTTACCCACTGTCTTGTGAAATTGTTCAAAACAGCCCCTGTCCTCTCTATGTTTAAGCCTTCGGTTATTAACTCAACTTTAATTTGTATAGATCGCTCAATAGATGGCCACTGATAGGGGATGGATGTACAACAGTCGACCAAATACGTGAGGAACTCTTGAACCCGACTTTATTGCAGGTGTTACCGAATTCATCGCTTCAGCTGTATCTAAGCCATCGGTTGTGAGTGTCGACACTAATGGAAATCAATGTATCCCCTGTCCGTGTGAAAGATGTGACAACCTACAAAGCAAAGATTTGGAAACCGTCGAACTACATCTTTATCAACATGGTTTTTGCAGCTTATATGATGTTTGGTACAAACACGGGGAGCCACATCCGAATTTCGATATCAACCAACCTCTAAGTCCACCAACCACGAACGATGCCAATGATCAAATGGGTGAAATGGTGAGGGATGCCGCTGGTCAACAATTCAATTGGAATGAGGAGGCACCGGCCGGTGCGGCAAAAAAATTCTTCGACATGATGGAAGCATCAAAACAACCCCTATGGAAATTGAACTCGACGGGTGAAATGAAATGCGAAGCACACACTGTATTGTCGGCTGTGTCACGTGCCATAGCTTTGAAGTCTAAACACCAATTGAGCCAAAAATGTTTTAATGACATGTTGGGACTCATGAAAAGCACGCTTCCGTCGGGTGAAGAAATGCCAGAAAATTGGTACCAAGCTAGACGATTGGTTGATGGATTGGGCATGGAGGCTAAGAAAATATATGTATGTCCTAACTTTTCTATGCTATATTACAGTGAGGTGAACAAGAAGAAGACACGGTGTGATGTATGTGGCATTTCAAGATATAAGCCATCCGGAACTAATAAGAAGGCTAAACCAATTCCACAAAAGCAACTTCGTTATCTCCCTATCACCCCACGATTGCAAAGGATGTACATGACTGCAACATCTGCGAAGAATATGAGATGGCACAAGGAAGGTGTGCGTCAGAAAGCCCCGATGATGGTGCACCCGGCGGATGCCGAGGCTTGGTAGCATTTTGCTCGAAAATATCCCGCCTTCGCAGAAGAGCTTAGAAATGTTTGGTTGGGAATCACAACGGATGGGTTCATGCCATTCAACTCGAGTGCAGCCCCATATTCGTGTTGGCCGGTATTTGTTTTTCAGTATAACTTACCACCTGGGATGATAATGAAAGAAGATAGCATGTTCCTCGCTCTAGTCATCCCTGGACCAAAGCATCCGGGTCGGGACATTGACATTCTTCTCGAACCTTTGATCGATGAATTGAAGCATTTGTGGTTAGATGGAGAAATGACATGGGATGGGTATAAGAAAGAGAATTTCAAGATGCATGCACAACTACTTTGGACGGTGAGTGATTACCCGGCTTATGAGATGCTATGTGGCTGGGGTACAAAAGGCCGGTTGGGGTGTTTTTATTGCATGGAGAAGACAAAGGCATTTCAACTTCAGTTTGGTGGAAAAGCAAGTTGGTTCGATGGTACGAGGTGCTTCCTACCTCCGGATCACCCATTCCGTCGAGATAGGAAGAATTTCAAAAAAGGTAGAGTCGAGAATGATCCGCCACTACCGAGATTGACGAGAGAGCAGCTGCTCGATATAGTGAGTTTGATCCCAGATATTAAATGGGGTAAAGAGGGAGGATTACAACAGATTCCGGGTTATGGTGAAACTCACCATTGGCAAAAGAAAAGTATCTTTTGGAGTTTACCCTATTGGAAAGACAATATGTTGCAACACAATTTAGATATGATGCATTTGGAGAAGAATTTCACCGAAAATTTGCTATACACGCTTTTAAGCATAAGTGGCAAAACCAAGGATAATGAAAAAGCAAGGAAAGATTTGGCTCTTTATTGTGATCGTCCCACCCAACACCTAATTCCGGCGGGTGACAACAACCCGGGAAAGATGAAAAAACCAAATGCCCCCTTCGCACTCTCTCCAGGTGATAAGAAGATTGTTTTAACATGGCTCAAGGATGTAGTAAGGTTTCCAGATGGCTACGCATCCAATTGGTCAAGGTTGGTTAACCTAACCACTAGCACATTCATTGGACTTAAAAGTCATGATTTACATGTGTTCATGGAGCGCCTCCTCCCGGTCGCTTTTCGAGACTTTGTCCCGGATTCTGTGTGGGAGGTTTTATGTGAGATTTCAGCCTTCTTTAGAGAGATTTGTGCCAAGGAAATTGATCCAAATCGCATTGCGATATTAGAAAAGGATTTTGTTGTCACAATGTGCAAGGCAGAAATTTTTTTTCCTCCTGGTTTCTTCGATTCAATGGAGCATCTTGCGTTGCATGTAGCATACGAGGCAAGAATGGGGGGCCAGTAGGGTCCCGATGGATGTTTCCATGCGAAAGGTTCGTTGTGGTTTGGAATTTATTTTTATTTTACATGAAGGAACACTAAGCTTAACTATGTCTTCTATTTCTATACCATCATACAATTATTGTAACAACTAACACTTAACCATTGTTGCAATTACAGGCGTAACAAAGAACAGAGGATGAGAGTTACAAACAAGGCACGGGTTGAGGGTTCAATTGTAGAGGCCACAATTGCCAAAGAAATTGGTACATTTTCCGCACACTACTTTGCCGAAAAATCTAACATTGGCCAAGAAGGAGTTGAAACAAGTAATCGTTCGGCGGGACAACTCTCGATATTCGATACTCCGACCCGTTGTATTGGCAGGAGAAGACGAAGGCCTCTCTCTAAAACAGATTTTGATGCTGCACACACCTATGTCATCCTCAATTGTCCAGAGATCTGTGAGAAGTACATGGGGTACAATCTTATAAATTTTACTTTGATGATCTCAAAATTATCTATTCTAGAACCTATCACAATCTAATATTTTTCCATATTCTAAAATGCAGAGAGTTTGATACATGCATGCTCAACTCTGGAGTAGCCATAAGCCCACTAAATCTGCCAAAAATTCGTCAAGAGGGTTTCGCAACTTGGTTACGTAAAAAGGTAATAAATTCTCGGGATGAAGGCGATTACTACATACGAATGGCAGGAATCAAGCCTAGCAAAGAAGCGTACTTCTACGAAGGGTGCGAAGTCAATGGGTATAGATTTCACACACAAAAATATGGGCAAAACATGTCAACTAAAAGTAGCGGTGTTTGCATTAAAGGAGAGTGGGATGCAAACAACACACAAATCGACTACTATGGAATTCTCCAAGATGTCATTGAGCTACAATATGATGCCCACAATGTAATTCTCTTTAGGTGTGATTGGTTCGACATAATAAATGGTGTAAGGGTCGACCGCAAACATGGTATTGTTGAGGTTAAGCATACTTCTCGCCTTACAAATTACGAGCAGTTCGTATTAGCGGCTCAAGCAACTCAAGTATGCTTCCTACCTTATGCATCGCAAAAGGCCGAAAGACGCCAATGGTGGGTGGCAATGAAAACAAGTCCGAAGTCAAGGTTTCGTGCCGAGGGCGACAATACAAACATCGAATTTTACCAAGAGGAAAGACCGGATAATCCAATTGAACCAACAATTGGACAAGACATTGATTGGGATGGTATGGTCCTTCGAGAAGATGAGTTCGAGCTAGTGATCGATACGACGAACCTTCCGCCGGCAACATCAAATGAACCGTCAAGTTTGGCGAGGGACGAAAACAACATACGCGAGGGTGAGAATGAGCATGACATGGAGCAAGACGGTGAAGAAGATTGCTTAGGCTCCGATGATTCCGATGAAGAGTATTAATTAATTGGTAAATCAACATACATGTGTTAGGTTTTTCATTTAAAATTTCTATACATTTTACTAATCCGGCATGCTTCACTTTTGTCAAATCCCTTCTCTAACCTTGTTCTCTTTTTTTTGGTTTGTAACAGGTGTCTACACAATACCTCAAATATTATTCTCTTTTCTTGGTTTGTCATAATTTTTGAATCTAAATTAAACTTAAATATGTCTTGTAATTGGCAAAGACCTCAAATTTATGTTTAAAGATGTTTTCATTTGTATGCTTCATTTGTATACTTCATTTTAAATATCACAATTGAATATTTGTATGCTGCTGTGATTTAATTTTGTTGAACATTCAAAGGGACATGTCCAATAAACAGAAACGTTGCTGTCTCCAGGAACTTAACTTTTCCAACGGTAGCCTCATGGAAATAACAAGTCCAACTTTAAAATAATATAAACTGAATCCATAAAATATTTCCATGAGCACAGTGCTCCACTATTTCGATGAACCTACACTATAATATAATATAAACAAACTAACCACAACATTTCCAAGGGCCGCTCATGGAAATAATAGGTCTCACAACTTCCATTTTATTTCCAAGGGTAGCTCATGAGGTATTTCCATGGGCCATCAATAAAATATAGTATTCGGTCTGTTTGGCGGGTCATGGGTCATGCAAAAGTATTTCCAACGGCGGATAGGTAACATTTCCATAGGCAGACATCAGGGATTTCCATGCGCTACTATTTCCATGAGACCCCCTTTGGAAATGGTTGAGTGTGTCAGAAAACTCAATTTCTTTTCCAAGGGCCCTTCCTCACCATGGAAATAACATTGCTACTCATGGAAAAAGCGGAAATTCTAGTAGTGAAATGATTTAAATACATATTACTAACCTTAGAAAGATGGAGAGGAGAAAATACAAACTTCAAAGATCTCAGATCTCAGCTGCTGGCCTCAATTCGCAGAAATCTGATAGGAAAAAGCTCAGTTCAGAGAGATTACAGTGGCATAAATGACTTGATCAAAACGGTGGCGCTGGAAGGAGAAGTCCTTAAAACCCTACACACTTTTATACATGGATATTTACTTATTAATCTGTGTAGCTCTCCAACTAACCATAGACGGCTATTTACTTATTAATCCGTGTACATTTCTACCATTTCTACATGGATATATTATAAAAAATCCGTGTATATATTCCTACACAGATATTTAACAACAATCTGTGTAGCTCTCTCAATTATTTGCACACGGACCTCTTTACACACGGATTTGTGGGTTCTAATAAACCATGTAGCTCTCTCTAATAATTCTATACTGATTATTAACTAATTAGCCATGTAGAAATAGTGCATACCTTTTGGGCAAGTAAAAAATCATATTTGGAACACGGTTTTTATATAAAATTGTCAAATCCGTGTACAATGTGCAGTGTACAATGACTATTTTTGTAGTAGTGAGAAGATATCATCTAAAACGTGTAAGAAAAAATTTGCATCACGGAAGTTCAACTCTACTGCTCTAATAGTATTTTGAAGTTCCAACAATTTGTTCGTAATTTCAATGTTAGAGTACATGTCGTATGTTGATCCTATATCAACAATGCATGATGGTATTTGTCCCGAAAGATCATTGTAAGACAAATCTAGTATACGTAAATATTGTAATTGACATATTTGTTCTGGTATATGTCCTCCAAATAGGTTTTCACTTGCTTGGAGCATTTTGAGATTGGAATGCACAGCAATCCAAGCTGGAAGTTCTGGAAGTTCTCTTGATAAATGGTTTTCCCGAATGTCTATGACATTTATAGAAGAAATATTAAGCCATGTTATCGGGAAGTTTCCGGTTAGATTGTTTCGACTCATATCTACAATGTATAAGGCTGACTGATTAGAGCAAGTAGGTATTGATCCAGAAAGCTTGTTATCTGAAAGGTCAAGCCACCAAAGGTCTCCCGCAGCACACATCTCCAACGGTAAGGATCCTTCTAAATGATTTCCATTTAACTTCAACATTGAAAGTTCAGCTTTTCCAATGCAATCAGGTAGACCGCCATTTAGTTGATTGTTACTGATTTCAAACACTTTGAAACTCGTATTGCAGATGCTAAAAAGAATCTCTCCACTTATATTATTATCATTTAACAATAATATTGAAGCTTGAGTAAAGTTCAAGTTGTTATTGAAAGATCCATAGAATTTATTATTTGATAGATCCAAAAAAGAGGGGATTGAAGGCTGAATCCTCAAAAAACTATTATGTATATCACCCGTGAAATTGTTACTAGATAAATCTAGAGTTTGGAGATTGCTTGTTGGCATGAGAGGAAGAGGGCCTTGAAAATAGTTTTTTGATATGGTCAGGGACAATAAATTTGGAAGCTTAGTGGTAATGTTAGCCGGTAATTCTCCGCCAAGAAGGTTGTCAGATATATCCAATATTGAGAGTTTTTCATGAGTTAAAAATGGAAGTTGAAGAGACCCTATGAAGAAGTTTTTGTGCAAATCTAATTTGATCAAGTTTGTGTTGTTTTCCAACAACAACCATAGTACAGTTGAAAGAGGACCCTTGGAGCTTGTATTAGAGAGGTCAACATCAAGAATGCAATTGGCGAGTTCAAGTATGTGAAGCTGAAAAGGCAGATCAACAACTTCAACTCGGAAGCTCAATGACAATGTTGTTAGCCTCAGAACTTCAAGATTAGAATGATTCCGAAATGACCTCATGGATAGAGTCCCCTCGAACTGGTTATAGGATAGGGAAAAGTATCTGAGGGACACAAGTCTATCAAAAATGGAGGGAAATTTTATTTGAAGATGAATATTATATGACAAGTCAACTAGCTTAAGAGAGGAAAGATTTCCCAAACAAGGAGGAAGATTTCCAGTAAAATTGTTCTCTGAAAGATCTAGTTCTTCGAGATTTTTCAGTTGGCATAGTCCTATAATATTAATAAGAAATAATATTAAATCAAATATATATTTTGAGCAAATTCTATGATGTCAAACATCTATGATCTACCGGTGTAGAGATAATATAGAAATTATAACTTCTTTCCTATTGTAAGAAGTAAAGTAACTTTAATTTTTTAATTACATTGTAAATTACCTTTTGATGTTAAAGTACCAGTTAGATCATTGTTCGCCAACGAAAGGGCTTTAAGAGAAGACCAATGTCCCAAATAGGGTAAACTCTCATTAAAGAAACATCCTCTTAGACTAACCACCTCCAAATTTAGTGCACTAAGCTCTGTCAGATTTTTCCAATAAAATATCAGTTAAATTGAGAAAATAAATAAAATAAGTGTTATTGTTGTCATAAATATAAAATGATTCAAAGTTACCTTTGACAGGGAGTGATAGAATTAATCTTGTTGTTATGTTTCAGTTTTTTTTGTTTATGTTTTGTTTTAATTCCAGCAGAGTTTAAGTTTTCGGTTTTAGATAAAGTGTGCTGTCAGAGTAATCCTAGCGGATGGCTAAGAATAGAGTAGAGGTTATTTTTAGTTAGCAGTTATTTAGATTCCAGTTTTTTATTTAGTGGATGTAACCTTTCATATAGCAGTTATGATTTTGTATGTGTTTCTATATATATAAGAAAACCAGAAAATGATGCAGCAAGTTAAGCATCACAAAAACTCCTATGTTAATTTCTTTTCCTCTCTGTGATTGTATTACTGGCCGTAAGAAAGAAATAACCAACATTTGGTATCAGAGCCCGTGTTGTCAAAGCAATGGCCAGTGATATAGGAGATCAATCAAAGACACTTGCAGTGGTCACACCGACGGCAAGAGGAGCCTCAATCCCGATCCATTATCCAACGTTAAACGAAACGAACTACGGCATATGGGCTGTCAAGATGAAGATAATCTTGCGTTCGCTAGGAGTATGGTCAGTGATCGAAGGTGGAGTCACAGACGACGACAAAGATCAAGGCGCCATGGTAGCCATCTCTCAAGCCGTGCCAGATGACGTGATGATGGCAATCGCGGAGAAGCAGACGGCAAAGGAGGCTTGGGACGCACTCAGGGAGATGCGAATTGGCGAAGATCGTGTCAAGAAGGCACTGTACAAGTACTGAAACGACAATTGTACAAGGTGCATATGCAAGATTCAGAAACCGTAAATGAGTATTCGATGAAGTTGACTGCCTTGGTTGGTGAGATCTGATCACTTGGCGCGAAACTTGAAGAAAGCGAAGTTGTTGAAAAGCTGTTCAGTTCGGTTCCAGATCGATTTCTTCAAATCATTGGGACAATTGAGCAGTTTGGAGATGTAGACACGATGTCGGTTTCAGAAGCTATTGGGTGTTTGAGAACATTTGAAGAGGGATTGAAGGGGCGATCTCATACAAAGAGTACAGGAGAGCAGTTGCTATTCACCCAAGCCGAATGGGAGGCTAAATACTCAAAAGGGAAGAAGGATGAAGGCTCGGGCAGTACCAAAAGAGGAGGACGTCACGGGAGAGGACGTGGTCGTGGGCGTGGTTATGGTGGAGGTCGAGGAAATGTTGAACGCAATAACGAAGACCGAAAGCCACGTAACTTCGACAAATCCAGGGTTAAGTGTTTCAATTGTAATGAATATGGTCACTTCGCTAAAGAATGTCCCAAACCAAATAGAAGAGAGCAGGCTAATTTGGCTGTAAAAAACAATGATGACGAACCAGCACTGTTGTTGGCTGAAACCTGTGAACTTATCCACACAATACCGAATGAAGAAAAATTACTGCACGAAGATGAAATGGCGCTAAAGGCTGTCAGTACCCTGGACACAACCTGGTATTTAGACAGTGGCGCAAGCAATCATATGACCGGTTGCATTGAAAGATTTGCAGAGATTGATACAACAATTAGAGGAACAGTTCGGTTTGGAGATGGTTCAACAGTAAAGATACAAGTAAGGGGTTCGATACTCTTTGAATGCTTCACTGGTGAACACAGATTACTCACTAACGTTTACTATATTCCAAGGTTAAAAAGTAACATAATTAGTCTTGGACAGTTAGATGAGAATGGATGTAAGATAGTGATTGAAAGAGGAGTATTGTCTATCCTGGACAGAACACAGAAAGTGCTAGTCAAAGTGACCAGATCTGGGAATCGGTTATTCCTTTTGCGTACTTCTCCAACCCATCCAGAATGCCTCCTGGCGAGAAGCAAAGAAGGAGCTTGGCTCTGGCACGCAAGGTATGGACATGTGAATTTTCATGCTTTAAAAATCATGGGTAAAAATGGTATGGTGCATGGCATGCCCTTGATAGATCATGAAGATCGCATTTGTGATGGATGTTTGATTGGAAAACAACAACGAAAACCATTCCCTGCTGAATCAAATTTCAGAGCCGAGTACCCTCTTGAGTTGTGGCATATAGATTTGTGCGGGCCAATCACACCGACTACGAATGGGGGAAAGCGTTATTTTATGCTAATTGTCGATGATTGCACAAGGTTTATGTGGCAGGTTCTGATCTCAAGCAAAGCCGAGGCGTTTGAAAGTTTTAAAAGGATCAAAGCTGCAGCCGAAATGGAGAAGGGGTGTGAGTTGAAAGCCTTTCGAAGTGATCGTGGTGGTGAATTCACATCAAATGAGTTCAAGAGCTTTTGCGAATTAAATGGTATTAAACACTACCTTACTGCACCTTATTCTCCGCAGCAAAATGGTGTCGTGGAACGGAGAAATCAGACAGTGGTTGGCATGGCAAGAAGTTTGCTGAAAAGTAAAAGTGTTCCCGGCGAATTTTGGGGAGAAGCGGTGTCAACGGCAATTTACTTGCTGAACAGAGCACCAACTAAGAGTCTAGTTGACAAGACACCCTATGAAGCCTACTACAATCGAAAGCCAAGGGTTGAACACTTGCGAATTTTTGGATGTATTGCTCACGTGAAGAATGTCACACCTCACCTTCCGAAACTAGCAGATCGAAGCAAACCTATGGTGTTTATTGGGTATGATTTGAATACCAAAGGTTATCGGATGTTTGATCCAAAGACAAAACAGGTGGTAGTGACTCGTGATACCGTGTTTGATGAAGAAAAGAAGTGGGACTGGACTGATTCATCGGCTACAGAATCTAGACCAGCAAAGGATATCTTTACTGTTCTTTATTTCCCTGTTGCAGGTTCAAGTGATGCTGCCCATCAACGAATTGAGGAAGAGATGCTGTATCCTAATATGGCGTCTCCACAGCCAGGGTTCGATCAACCTGGCGAGCCTGAGAATACATCTGCTGGTAGCAACAGAGCAGATGGATTCGGGTCTGGAAATGCACAAACTCCAGTGTCGTTTCATGTTGAGCAGAGGGCATCCGAATTCATCCATCCAGAGACATCAGAAGTGGGACCAAGAGGGAAACGAGACCTAAACAGTTTGTACGACAAAACTATTCCTATTGAATTGGATTATTCGGGGCTATGTTTGCTAGGAGAGGAGCCTACGAGTTATGAAGAAGCAAGAACCGTTTCAGCATGGAGAAAGGCTATGGAAGAAGAAATTTCCAGCATACAGGAGAATGCAACATGGAGGTTAGTTGCTTTACCAGAAAATCAAAAGCCAATTGGTTTGAAGTGGGTGTTTAAATTGAAGAAAGATACTCAAGGGAGAATAATCAAACACAAGGCGAGGTTAGTAGCAAAGGGGTATGTTCAAAAGCACGGGATAAATTTTGACGAAGTTTTTGCTCCTGTTGCTCGATTGGAAACTGTACGGTTGTTGATCTCAATCGCTGCACAAAAGGGGTGGCAAGTGCATCACATGGATGTAAAATCCGCTTTCCTTAACGGTGAATTGGAGGAGGATGTGTATGTTCTGCAGCCACCGGGTTTTGAGATAAAAGGAGAAGAGCATAAGGTGCTGAAACTGTATAAAGCTTTGTACGGTTTGCGACAAGCGCCTAGAGCATGGAATTCCAAGTTGGATAAGTCGCTGAAGGCACTCGGTTTTGAGAGGTGTCTTCTGGAACATGCGGTGTACATGAGAAAGGAAGGAAATTTAATTGTTGGAGTATACGTAGACGATTTAATTATCACTGGAGGAAGTATTCGAGACATTGACAAATTCAAATCTCAGATGAAAGGGCTATTTAGAATGAGTGACCTCGGGTTGCTTAGCTATTATTTGGGAATTGAAGTGTGTCAGACTCCAACAAGAATCACCTTAAAGCAATCGGGTTTTGCAAAGAGGGTGCTGGAGAAATGTGGGATGAAGGACTGTAACTCAACACAGATTCCTATGGAGCCTCGTCTGAAATTGAACAAGGACAGCCTTGAACCTCCTGTAGATGTAACTTTGTATCGAGGCAGTTTGAGATACTTGCTGCACACACGTCCAGACTTGGCGTTTGCTGTTGGAATGGTAAGCCGATTTATGGAGAAACCCACGCTGGAACACATGGCAGCAGTAAAGCACATACTAAGGTACGTGAAGGGAACATTGAACTTTGGTTTTGTGTATGAGAAGAAAGAAGGAGATTTGGAGCTGATCGGGTTTTCGGACAGTGATCTGGCTGGTGACAATAATGACAGAAAAAGCACTTCAGGATTGATATTCTTTCTTGGGGCAAATCCGATCAGCTGGTGTTCACAAAAGCAGAAAGTGGTGGCGCTGTCTTCATGCGAAGCAGAATATATTGCTGGTTGTGCGGCAGCGTGTCAAGGTGTGTGGCTGAGTCAATTGTTAGGAGAATTGCTAAAGGCTGAACCTAAGAAAGTGGTGCTGAAAATGGATAATCAATCCGCAATTGCTCTAACCAAGAACTCAGTTCATCATGAGAGGAGTAAACATATTGACACTCGGTTTCATTACATAAGAGATTGTGTGAAATCGGGATTGGTTGAAGTTCAGCATGTTCGTACCGAGGACCAGCGTGCTGATATCTTAACGAAGTCACTGGGAAGGATAAAGTTTCAGGAAATGAGAGGAAAGATTGGTGTACTGGACATCAATAAAGAACAACAAGCTTAAGGAGGAGAATGATAGAATTAATCTTGTTGTTATGTTTCAGTTTGTTTTGTTTATGTTTTGTTTTAATTCGAGCAGAGTTTAAGTTTTCGGTTTTAGATAAAGTGTGCTGTCAGAGTAATCCTAGCGGATGGCTAAGAATAGAGTAGAGGTTATTTTTAGTGAGCAGTTATTTAGATTCCAGTTTTTTATTTAGTGGATGTAACCTTTCATATAGCAGTTATGATTTTGTATGTGTTTCTATATATATAAGAAAACCAGAAATGATGCAGCAAGTTAAGCATCACAAAAACTCCTCTGTTAATTTCTTTTCCTCTCTGTGATTGTATTACTGGCCGTAAGAAAGAAATAACCAACAGGGAGGACATTCATTTCCCTATAATTATAATCCAGATAAAGTGCTCGAAGTGATGATACTTTGGCTAAGGAGGAAATGATGCTTTTAGGGAGGGAGTTGTATGAAAGGTCTAGCATCTCTAGCTTAGTCAAACTGGACCAAGATTCAAATCCTGACGAAAGGGTGCAGCAAACATAAATAACTCATTTTTCTCTTATAAGCTTCTAAGGAAAGATTGCATTAGGAATTGCTCATTTCTTTCTTCTTTTCCAAACAGGATTAAAGCTCATATTAATCAGTTATTCTAATAAACAAAGGTAAATATATAATATTTTTAGATTGTTTTAGTTTTTACTTGTATTGCACTTGTTCTACTAGAAAATTTGCACCAGCCATATATACAGTCTGCTGCGTATACATAATTCTTAATCATGAAAGAAACGTGAAGATACATACCAGTACCATCCATACAATTGATTATGCCATATCGAGATAAAGAGAGAGATCTTAGGTGATGGAGAGGCAAGAACAAAGTGGTATTTAGTGAAATACCCCACGGAGTATCGAACCAGTCATCATCATCGGATCTACCGAGGTCAAGTTGAGTGACGTGGCCGGTGGTTGGATCGCATGTGACTCTTTCCCATCGGCAACACTCCTTGCCTTCCCACTTGCCGGCTAAAGAGTAAATAGTAAAGGCCAATGAAGCATTGATGTGTACAAGAGCCAACCTATCCTCTTCCCTGCACTGTACTGAGTCTGACCCGCTCACACATACATTCTTCCACTGTACTAGAACCAGAACCACTACTGCCAATAATAACTTCATTGCTTCTGTTGTGTGATTCAGTGCTTGAACAGAGTATGTGGCCTGATTTATAAATTAAAGAATGAATTAATGACCTTAATTTGTTAGAAATAAATAAACTGTCCAGCAATAGGGTAATGGACCGGTCACAGTTGACTAGCGACTTGAAACTTGAAAGGTCTTCAATAAGTGAGATAACGAACCGCTGGAGTATTATTAAAAAAAAAATATATTAATTATTCCAAATAATATTAATTAGTATGAATTATAAGTAAAAACTATGTATCAATTATTACATTCAAATGGTGTATAACGTAAATTTACTGTTTCAAAAATAAAAAAGAAACACTTTATTAAATGCAGCGCTGCACTGTACCATTTAAAAAAAAAAGTTATTATAAATGTCTTCTGAATTCTGGATTTGAACGTTTGAAGAAATTAAGCTTATATAAAGTGCAATCCATGCATGTATTACCAATAAAGTAAAATTTCTATAAGATTCACATTTACATCCGTGCATAGTTCATCCTTAAATACGGACTAGATTATATTTAGTGTGAATAAAATACAAACCATGTATTACCAATAAAGTTTGAACCATATTAAATATATTATTATATGATTTAGCTTAAATAATAAATTATATATAATTCGTGCTTTAATTTAATAGTACAAATTAAATATATAAAATTAATTTGGATATATCACAGTAAAAAGTTAAGAAATTTTTTGGTTTCACTTGACAAGGCAGAGAGCCTTTTCCACTTGGATGCATCTTAATTTGGATAAGACTAGACAGTTGCCGTTTAGTAACTCATTCAAAGGATAACTCGAATGCTTCGATTTTGTCCATTAATTGGCACATCTCAATTAAGTCCAATTCACTCACATCCATTCACTGCGTTTGACAAGTCTTGCGGGCAACCGGTCTTCCCTTCCACACGATTTTGAGAATATTTAGTTATTTTTTTATGGTAGGTGGCAATTAGTTATTTGCCACCGACAGATATATTGATAAAAATTACAAAGGTTCCTATATACAAAAATTAACTCCTCTTATTCTATCTTAATTAGTTATTTTTAATACATGTAATAATGAATAATGAAATGATCAGTTAATTGTGTGTTTTTAACGTTAAGTTATTTACTTTTAATAAAAGTACCATTCTTATAAATACTTGGAGCCGAAATTTTTATTCATAAGAAAGTAAAAAAAATATATAAAAAAATAAATGTTTTGTGGAAATTTAAAAATGAGAAGGCGATCATGAGCCTTGACGTCCCTGCAGAACGCTATGACACATCTCAACACTGTGAAATTTTCAGAACAACGTTTCTTATTTTTAATATTTTTTTTCCATTTTCTAATGAATAAAAATTTCGGTACTTGCAACGCTACTTTCTATTAACATTTCTCTTATAAATTCTTTTTTTAATTTTTTTAATTGTTTTTTTTTCTTCCTTGTCGTACCGAATTATTTTCGAATTATTTCCGAATTATTCTCCAATCACGAATTTTTTACCTCGCCGAACCGAACCCGAATAATTCATTTGTCACTATATATGCTCCTAAGTCCGGACGAATTCAGATCACCCGAGGTATATATAACAGAAATTTTAAATTTAAATCAGGACAGTTAGATTTATCCGGACGAATTTAAAAAGGACCAACAGGAGCAAAATTTACATTGAACATGTACAACTTTTGCAAGCTACTAAAATCTCTGAAGCAAATTTATTCAAGTACTTTATCCAAGTATAGCTCAGTTCCTGATGACTTCTTACAATAATTGCGCTTTATTCAAGTACTAAAATCTCTGCTGCTCATTGAGTATCCACCAGAGCAGAGCATTTCTAACCTGAATTTCCAATCTACCTGGGTTCAATATCAGTAATTGAAACCTCATTTGGTGTCATCGGGA
Source organism: Carex myosuroides (assembly GCA_028015225.1). Lineage (NCBI taxonomy): Eukaryota > Viridiplantae > Streptophyta > Magnoliopsida > Poales > Cyperaceae > Carex > Carex myosuroides. Next base: position 3,455,882 of record CM051470.1, on the reverse strand, counting down.
CAGACTTGCTTGAGGAGTCGGTGTTGCCTCCACGTATACTGCTCTTGGCAATGCAAAATGCAGGCCTAGACGGAGTCTCGAGAGACACTGTTTCGCTACTAAGCATCACGGCCACGTTTGACATAGTTGGTCTGTCTGCTGGGTTTTCCTGGACACACAACAACGCTATCTGTGTGCATCTCAACAATTCACTCGTCGGATAGTGCTGACCTAAAGACGGATCTACTACTTCTGTAATGGTACTATTGGTCCAGTGCTTCCATACCTATATATGTAATGGTAATTTCAGTTTTCTTAGTACACATGCAGTTCCTTTGTTGATTATAGAATAATAAATACAGAGGATCAGTGCTGCTACTTACAAAGCTCAACAGATCTTCGGTCTCATCATTCTCAAAGGTACCACTGTTCTTCTTTCCAGTTATAATCTCTAAAACTAAAACACCATAACTGAAAACATCTGACTTGATCGAGAAGTGGCCCCGCATTGCATACTCCGGGGCCATATATCCACTACAAAAAGTATGTATATCATCGTCAGTTTTATTATGGTTACTTCAATATATAACTATACAGTACTTGTAATATAATTGAGTACTTACAATGTTCCTACAACTCGACTTGTGATCTCTTGAGTTTGGTCTCCTCCAAAGAGTCTAGCCAGACCAAAGTCGGATATTTTTGGGTTCATCTCTGCATCGAGCAAGATATTGCTTGCCTTAAGATCTCGGTGAATAATTCTTAGTTGAGAATCCTCGTGTAGATATAACAGCCCTCTTGCAATTCCACAAACGGCCTTGTACCTTTTTCCCCAGTCCAGTAGATGCCGCTTCTCGGTATCTACAGAAGCAGATAATGAGGACCATATTTAGGACTAGAAATGTACTTTTTCCAATATTTGAAGTTTTGAACTACTATACATAGCTATCTACAATTTATAAAGTATTAAGTATATATGCCCAAAACTCGGCATTCCAAATAATTAAAGACAATAATGCCAACCTGGCAAGCAAAATTAACATAAAAGCTGAGTTGGTTGGTAAGGGACAAAGGGGCATGTTTAACTATATATTTTTGTGATGTCTAATGCTATGCTAATTGGTTTGGATCAAACCTAAGAAAAAAAAAACTGAAATTCACCAAAAAGTATATGAGATTAATAATGTTATGGCTGTTACTCTAGAATTAGGAGTCAACAAAAAGAAAATTTTTCTGAAAGAGAAAGAAAATTTTACCAAAAAGGATTTGATCAAGGCTTTTGTTAGGTACATATTCATAAACAAGCAATTTCTCTTGGCCCTCCAAGCAAACACCAAGAAGTCTGACAAGATTTTTGTGTTGAAGCTTTGCAACCAAAAGTAGCTCATTTTTCAATTCGCCTAGTCCCTGGCCGGAGCTTTGAGAGAGCCTCTTTACTGCTATTTCTCGGCCATCAGGCAGTACACCCTAATGGAAGAATAAAAAAGTAATTAGATACAACAAATGTCCAGATAATTATTAATGAAGTTAATTTGAGTATATAATTATATATATTCCTACCTTATATACAGCTCCAAATCCACCTTCACCAAGTTTGTTTTCCTCTGCAAAGTTAATTGTTGCAACTCTTAATACAGAGAGATCAAGAAGCAATGACTCGACACTTTTGATCTCCTCGGGATTACTCACATCTGTACATTGACACCAAAATCAATCAGCATGTGTCGAGCTTACTTGAGAATAAAATCGATCAAAATTAAATTTGATCTTTCTTACCCAGCAATGGTTTTGTCAGCCCTGATTTTCTCCTCTTTATGAAGCAGACACAAAGACCAGCGATTACAACAAAAGCAAGGACCAGTGGTACAGTGATTGCCAGAATTGTACCAGTTGAAGTTTTCTTCTTGCCTACATAAAACACATCAAAACTCACAAGCACACCTACTTGAATCATGTGTTCAAATAAAATTGTGAATGCATGCATTTACGGTTCATTTTGAACGGACATATTCAGTATACTATGTTTAGACTGAACAAATGAATTCAGAATAAATTACAAATACGTTGTTAAAAAGTAAGCATCAATGTTATAAACAAAAATATTATTATCAACCTATTTAAATTTCGGCGAAGAAAAAAAAAGGAAGTTGCATTGCATCTTTGCGCTTGCGACCCACGCGGTAAAAATTTATATGGAGCTCTTTTATCAGTGAGAGCACTGAGCACAGGGGCTATGAGGACAATATAGCTAATGATAATGATATTGTATAATTAACTAGTCAGCATCCATGGTTATGAAAAACAGATTGCTGTGAGCTATTGTATAATTTGAAAGATTATTCCAGCTTATTATTTGTTGTTAGTTAATTTGCTCTTAGCTAGGCCTTACCTGAAAGTCGGGCTTCCAGTCAACTCCTGGACTTAGTATTTGTTTCATGCGTCTTGATTTTCCACAATATTTTATTGATTGATTGATTGATTGATTGATGGGGGCATTAATTGTTGACTACTAATAGTCTTGCTTGGAATTAGACCGATTTTAATTGGAAGGATGTATCTCAGATGGTGAAATAAGTGGGACACACTCAAAGAGGATCACTCATTCCACATGGCATTATCTCTTTGTATGATGAGTTATTATTTATTAAAGAAAATAAACTAGATGTCCCACATGGCTACATCAACCAAATATCTAACCTCCACTTGGGAGTTGCTGTGACTAAACAACTTATTTTCTTCGTTGAATAGTCGATTTTATTTTCTCTATGATTATCAATTAGTTTACCAAACAATAATTTAGACTTACACATAACACTGAGCATGAAGAAGAAGAAAGGTACGGTCCGAAAACATATGACAGGTGGCATAACTAAACGAGGTATAGAAAATGTTGTTGACTAATTAATGAATGAGCAAGTAGTGACTATTCAAACTGTTCCATACTTTCGGTTAAGTTCCTATATGCTGGTTATTGGCGCACAGGAGAAGAAATTTATACTAGTTCATTAATTATAATTGTGCATACCTGTACTTTTCTTTGGCAGGGGAGGGAGCTCAGGAGGCAAGGCAGGGGGCGTTGCATCGATGAGAGAAAGATTAAAATATGGATAGATATCCATACGTATGTAACATTGCAAGCCTAACATGACCCCACCCTGCTTCCCCCATGCAGTGGCTTGGAACTGGCCGATATATTGCTGTAGGCATGTATAGCAATCATCTGGCGAAATGTCTCGAATACATTGTACCAGTCCATACAATGTGATACTTCCAGTATATTTTGCTGTATCAACCTTGTACAAATTTGTGGAATTAGCTGCTCTATCTGCAAGACTACCCATCAGATTGCTGTACACATCTTCAAATTTGTCGGGATTTGAGATGTTAGCTACGTTGTAGAGAATTATTGACCATGACTTTTCGTCAGAGGTGATGGAGTTGGTATCAGCGTACCTGAGCAAGCAGTCATCATACCATAAACCAGCTCTTATGCTACGTGAGCAATTGGTTTTTATTGCTTCTACCGCATTTAGGAGGCATGTTTGGCACTCAGACAAATTAAGTTTGACGTTGCATAGTGCACGGCCGAAAACTTGGTCAGGGGTTTCTCCAAGGGTTTGAAAGGAGAAGCCGGTGCGCCATCCAGCCGAAGAAAGGTTAGAGAGCAGTTGGTTGCGATTAGATTGGTAGGTACTGTTCCTAGTGAAGTTTGAGTCAGAGCACTTGAAGAAAATGTTGGCCGAAGTAGCAAGCTGAAAGATTGTTGCAAAGAAGAGGAGAAACAGGTGCAAGGAGCTTTGTATAGATGAACGAGAGGCCATGTTTGTGGCTTTTGGGGTTGAAAACAGGACTATTATTTTTCTCTTTTTATAGAGCAATTATGTGTCATAATTGTTGTTAAATTGACTATAACTTTCGTTGAACTGGAAACATTGCTGTTGAAAGCATGGTTCTGAAACTCGTAATCGGAATCGAAATCGGATGAATCGGCCGGAATCGGAAGAATTGGATCGGAAACTCGGATTATTTTGGCAGAAACTTGTTTTGTAGCTAAAATATAGGAAAAAAATAGTAAAAAAATAATTTGTAAAAAAACTATATAGATAGAAGATTATACTCAAATAATCTACTAATTTTATAATATAATATAAGCATTACAAATAGAACACACATTTTATGCAAGCTAGCTATAATTTATGCATAGAAAAACAAGATTACATTGGCAGTATAAATTTAGTGCAGGATTATCTTGAGAAGGTATTTGTTAAGTTCTTTTTTCTAGTTCAAATTCTGTTTGCATAATTTGATTTTTTTTTTTTGTGATTTGAAATCATAGATTAACAACCGCCAGAAAAAAAACATAAAATAACTGAAGGACTCAACTTGACTCGGACTGACTCGGCTTGAAAATCGGATAACTCAGCCAAGTCAAACACTGTTCAACTGTGTTTTTGTTGAGAATACACTTGGCAACTAAAGATCTGGGAATCAAACAAGATATGCTAGGATCCATATCTAATTGAAGAAGGAAAGAAGATGTGAAGAAAGGAAGATGGATATGCACAGCCTATATATTATTCCATATATAGATAATAGTTGATTTCCCTCTAATATCAAATTATTGTATTCTATATTTAACGCATATACTTGATTTACTCAAGATACCAAGTTGTGTTGATAAATAGGAGATGCTACAGCCGTGTAATTGATTATTGAAAAACAGAGAAATAAAATCGGGTGGGAAGGGAGCTTTCTTGGGAGTCTTGTGTTCTCTTTACTTTTCCGTTAATTTAACAGTTTTGATGAAAAAATCGTATGGATGCGAAACTTGGGTGAAACTCGGATCGGACCCGACCGATATCGAGTTGACTTGGCTGAGTTTCCAAACCATGGTTGAAAGTTCAACCTTCCCTTTCCCGTCATTTTTTTTTAATTTGGATTTGGATAAAATAGAGATGCAAAAAAAAAAGGAATATTATTTCATTTTGACAAGGGGTAATCAAGAAATAGCCCATAAAAAAGGGTTTTTGTGAAAATGAGAGACAAATATTGCCAAAATGAAGTGGGTCATGGGCTGAGGTGCATAAGATGTCTTCAAATCAAGGTAGGCCCACATCTCCAGCCCAATTTCTGAATATTTTCTCTCCAATTGACATTGACAGAATCCCCAAACAGAATTTGGAATACAATTGCTTTTCCTTAAAAAAGAATCTAGGATAAAAAGAAAAAGAAAAAAGGTTGTTCCTAGCATAATTGGCAAGGATCTGGAACGTAACTACAGTGTTTGATTCAATTGAAAGTATGCTGATTTTGTTGTCAGTAGATGAATGTTATGATGCTACAAACCGGTGATTGATTTCATAGAGGATGCATTTCTGACAGAGTTGTTCTTTGTAGGCAACTTTTGCCTGCCTAAACCTTAACCTTTTCAAAACCCATCAGATCAGAGTTTGTAAAAAGTTTGTAATAATGTTGTATCACTCAGGCCCCAGGATTGATGGGCCAGAGGAATCTGGGCCTTTGGGCCTCAAGCCCAGTTTTACAATTGATGCTTGACGTCTGCAAGGAATAACAGCAGATTTATTTCCCTGCATATTTACAGTAGATAGAGACTAGCTAGAGACCAGAGAGTATGTTTATATTTTGCCACTGCTGATGCCTTGTGCCATAGACGTGTAAGAAAATAATGTGGCCCAAAATAAAACATTAATAGGCTGGTTTAAATGGGCTAATTATGAGGCGTGATTTAAATAGGCTTAATTAATATATCAGATGATTAAAGATGCATACTAATATATAACGCAAGTCAACAGATGCGTTGACAGATGCATAAAGATTGGCTTAATTAAAAGGTGCATGTCAATGATTGGATTCATGCATATGGCGCTATTGAACAGGTGCTTAACTTATATCCACACAATATTAATTTAAAGGGTGCAAGGTTCACTGCACGTTGATATATTGTTTAAAGGGTGCTTCTGATTAAAGGTTGCATTATCCACTTGTGCTGCGCTGTCTCCCCTATAAATAATTGCTTTAATGACAAGCATAAGTAAGAAATATATTCTAACAGTAAGGTTGATCCTCTCTTCATCTATATTCATAAAGAAAAAAGGTTGTCATTGCTTAGAAAGAGAAAGAGGAGAGAAATCGCTTTACAGTTCTTCTGACGGTTTGTGAAGAACATCTCAAGTGTTGTTCTACAGTTTACTATGGATAAAGGTACGAAATCTATTTGATTTATTTATTGTTTTAAACGTGGAGACTATGATTTCCAAGATCTTTGATTTGCTTTTAAATGATTCTTAATTCCGCTGTCAAAACTTTAAAGATGATTAGTTGTACTCATGATAATGATTGGATGTAAGTAGTTGAGCACGAGAACGTCTACTTACAGGTGGTATCAGAGCATGGTTTTGGAATTCATAATCTCCCGAATAAGTTACTTGTTTTATGAATTTATTAGTATTATTTTCTTTTTAATGATTTGTGATTGAAATTTGCGGTAACTTTGAATTATGACGGTATTGCTAGACACCAAAGTGTCCTTACCCTAAAGAAATCAAAGTATGGATTATATAGAGTACATTAAGTAGAATATTCTGAAAATTCTATTTTCTATAAACCATAGATTAAAATTAATTGATCATTTATTAAGATTATATGATATTAAAATATGTCATATACTAAATTTAATGGTTTAATTAATTAGTAGATTATGAGATTTTTTGAATTGCCCAAAGGTTGATTACATTCTCATAATTTACACAACTTAAGTTGATAATTTACGTTATTCCTCAATCGTTGGTTACCCAAAGGCAACAACGTGTATTCATGAAACAATAAAATTGTCATATTAAAGTATTTTCTAGTAAAATATTATGTTTAGTATATCTTAATAAGTCCCAAAGGATAATTAGGGTATATTAATTAAGTTATTGCTCCAAAATCTGAAGATTAAGGATTAATTAGACGTAAGGACTCAAAGCATTATAGTAATATTTCTATTATCTAGTTTTCTCTCAAGTTATAAGAATTAAGTATAATCTTATAAATTATTGTATTATGTCTCCTATCATCTGATCTTCTCTTAAGTTAAGTTATATATATTATATGTATTTTTAATTTAAAGATTTAAGTTTATGAAATTTCGAAAATCATTTAAAGATGGAAAAATCAAAGTATAATATATTATGTTTTCTGATTTTCTTTTCATTCATTGCAAATTTCGGAAAATTTATTTCTTCTTAATTTTCCTTATGATCTTCTCTTTCCCTAATTTATTTTTAATTTTTCTTCTCATCTTCTCTATTAAAATTACAGTTAATGTACCTGTATCGATGCAATCGCATGCGTCATCTGTGACGGTCTTTAATGATCTTAACTTTGCTGAATGGAATGAACAAGTCCAATTTAACTTAGGTGCACAGGACTTGGACATAGCACTATTACTCGATAAGCCCGATGCTATAACTGATGAAAGCAGCGAGGAAGATAAGGCCTTTATGGCAGACTGGGAACGTTCTAACAGGTTATGCCTTATGTTTTTGCGAATGACGGTTGATGGAAACATTAAGGTTGCTCTTTCGGACACGGATACCGCTCAAGAGTTTCTAGCAAACGTCAAGGCACGCTCACAGACAGCCGATAAGTCGCTTGCCGGTGCGCTTATGGCATAACTTACCACCATGAAGTATGATGGTAGTCGCACTATGCATGCACATATCGTAGAAATGACATCTCTCTCCGCAAAACTTAAGGGTTTGGGAATGACAGTTGAAGAAGGGTTTCTAGTTCAATTTATTTTGAACTCTTTGCCGAATGATGTTTATAGTCCGTTCCAAATTAATTATAATGCTCAAGAAAAGAAATGGAACATAAATGAATTGACTAGTAAACTTGTTCAGGAAGAGGCAAGGCTTAAGGAATTGAAACCTAACACTGTTCATTTTTCAAATTTAGAAGCTGGGTCGGGTTCTAATGCTAAACCAGGGAAAGCTAAGACCAAGAACAAGAAGAAGGGGAAAGCTTTTCAGGTGTCTTCTAATGCAAGCTTTAAGAAAGAAGGGAACAAGCAAAAGTGCCACTTTTGTCGTAAAGTGGGTCATTTTCAGAAGGATTGTCTGAAAAGGAAGGTTTGGTTCGAAAAGAAAGGTATAACTCATACTTTTGTTACTTTTGAGTCAAATTTTATTGATGTTCCTAATAATACTTGGTGGATTGACTCGGGCTCTACAACTCATATTTCAAACAATTTACAGGGATTTCTTACGATCCAAACCACAAACCAAAGTCGATAAAGTGAAAGATATGTAATTATGGGCAATAAAGACAAGGTGCCAGTGGAAGGTGTCGGTACATACCGACTTATATTAGGTTCTGGCAATATTGTCGATTTGCATGATACACTATATGTACCTTTGTTTTCTCGCAACTTATTATCTGTATCTAAGTTGGATGATTGTGGCTATGTATTTAAATTTGGATCTAAATGCTTTAGTTTATATAAAAATAAGTGCATGATTGGTTGTGGCAATTTAATTGATGGATTGTATAAATTAGAGTTAGATAATTCTTATGTAGAATCTCTGATTACCGTAAACAATACTATTGGAATTAAAAGAAATATGAATGATGAAAAGTCAGCGTACTTGTGGCACAAAAGATTGGGTCATATATCCAAAGAAAGAATGCAACGTTTAGTGAAGTCTGAAGTTTTTCCAAACTTGGATTTTACTGACTTAGGTATATGTATCGACTGTATAAAAGGCAAGCAGACGAAACATACTAAGAAAGGTGCCATTCGTAGCTCTCAACTTCTAGAAATAATTCACACGGATATTTGTGGACCATTTGACGTTCCCTCCTTTAATAAAGAAAAGTATTTCATCACCTTCATCGATGATTTTTCACGTTATGGGTTTGTTTATCTTCTAAATGAGAAATCACAATCTATTGATGCACTTGAGGTGTTTATAAATGAGGTTGAAAGACAGTTAGAAAAACAAGCGAAAATCATTCGATCTGATCGCGGTGGGGAATTTTATGGTAGATATGACGAATCAGGACAAAATCCTGGACCCTTTGCTAAATTCTTAGAAAAGCATTGGATATGTGCGCAATACACTATGCCCGGCACACCACAACAAAATGGTGTTGCTGAACATCGTAACAGAACACTTATGGACATTGTTCGGAGTATGCTCAGTCACTCAACTGTGCCTAAATCTTTGTGGATGTATGCACTTAAGACCGCCATGTATTTACTAAACCGGGTTCCTAGTAAGGCAGTAGAAAGGACTCCTTTTGAACTGTGGACGGGAAGGAAACCTAGTTTACGTCATATACATGTATGGGGTTGCCCTGCGGAGGTACGTTTGTATAACCCACACGAAAAGAAATTGGATTTCAGAACTGTTAGCGGATTCTTTATTGGATATCCAGAGAAATCCAAAGGGTTCAGATTTTACTGTCCGAATCATAGTACGAGAATTGTTGAATCTGGAAATGCACGTTTCATTGAGAATGCTGACGTCAGTGCAAGAAGTTCTGATCAGTGTAATTCTGATCTTCAAGAAATTACAGAACAAGTTACTGTTCCTTTGTCTGTTGTTTCGAAAGTAGTTGTTCCAACTGTTGTTTCGAAAATAGTTCGTCCGACTATTCCAGAACAACCAATTGCTACTGAGGACATTCCGATTGAAAACATCGTTGTTGATGATGTAGTTGAACCGAATGATATACCATTAAGAAGGTCTAACCGTGAACGGAGATCGGCTATATCTGACGATTATTTGGTTTATCTACAAGAATCTGAAATTGATTCTGCAATTGATGATCCGGTTTCATACAAGAAAGCTATTGAATGTGAGGAATCCGATAAATGGATTGATGCCATGAAAGACGAGTTAAAATCAATGAAACACAATCAAGTCTGGGATCTTGTCAAATTGCCTCACGATTCCAAACGAGTTGGATGTAAATGGATCTTTAAGATCAAACGTGACTCAAAAGGCAAAATCGAACGATATAAAGCTAGACTGGTTGCCAAAGGTTTCACTCAGAAAGACGGCATTGATTATACAGAGACATTTTCGCCCGTCTCTAAGAAAGATTCTTTGCGTATCATCATGGCTTTAGTGGCTCATTACGATCTTGAGTTACACCAAATGGACGTCAAAACTGCTTTTCTGAACGGAGAACTCGAAGAGGAAGTCTACATGGATCAGCCCGAGGGTTTTTCAATTGGGGGAAAGGATATGGTTTGCAAATTGAAAAGGTCGATATATGGGCTGAAACAAGCATCACGACAATGGTATCGCAAGTTCAATTATGTGATTACTTCTTTTGGTTTTACGGAAAACATAGTTGATCGTTGTATATACTTGAAGGTCAGTGGGAGTAAGATAATGTTTCTAGTTCTATATGTTGATGACATTTTACTTGCGACTAACGATCTTGGTATGATGAAAAGCACCAAGAATTTTCTCTCGAAGAATTTTGAAATGAAATATATGGGTGAGGCAAACTATGTGATAGGAATAGAAATATTTCGTGATCGATCACAAGGTTTGTTAGGTTTGTCTCAGAATACATATATTAACAAGATTCTCGAGAGATTTAAGATGGAGAAATGTTCAACTGGTAAGGTACCGATTCAGAAAGGGGATAAATTTGGTTTGTATCAATGTCCTAAAAATGAATTGGAAAAGGAAGAAATGAATAATATTCCTTATGCTTCCATTGTGGATAGTTTAATGTATGCACAGACTTGTACAAGACTAGATATCAGTTTTGCTGTAGGAATGCTTGGACGTTATCAAAGCAATCCTGGAATGGAACATTGGAAAGCAGCAAAGAAAGTTTTACGATATCTTGAAGGTACAAAAGATCACATGTTGACGTATAGGAGATCGAACTACTTAGAGACGGTCGGTTATTCAGATTCAGACTATGCCGGGTGTTGCGATACATGAAAATCCACTTGTGGATATGTGTATCTTCTAGCCGGCGGAGCAATCTCATGGAAAAGTGCGAAGCAGACGGTAATCGTTGCATCCACTATGGAAGCCAAGTTCGTGGCGTGCTTTGAAGCCATGGTACAAGGACTATGGCTGCGGAACTTTATTTCAGGACTTGGAATTGTCGACAGCATTGCCAAGCCGCTGAAGATTTATTGCGATAATTCTGCAGCAGTCTTCTTCAGCAAAAACGACAAGTACTCCAAAGGTGCCAAGCACATGGAGATTAAGTACTTTGCCGTGAAAGAAGAAGTACAGAAACAAACAATAACAATACAGCATATAAGCACAGAGATGATGATAGCTGATCCTTTGACGAAAGGATTACCACCCAAGATATTTCACGAACATGTCGAAAGAATGGGAATTGTTATCTGTGATAAATATTGTTGTAATTAAATTTATATTATAGATGAATGATTATTTATGATATTATTATTGATTGATTGTTTCAAATACAATTCCTATTTATTTAAGTATATATATATTATTGTTTTCTATTAATAGGAATTAGTCTATATAAATTAGACAATTAACGTGGATCCTCAAGTATACCATTATGGTTTATATTAAGTTAGAATTGATATTGTAGTACATGGAAGGAAGTTAGTAACAAATATTATTAGCAACCGCCATGACTCGTATTAATTTTGCTTAAGTATAAATATTATGATTTTAGAATTTATGAAATATAAAGACATACAATATTATTGTGCACCTTATGAACGTTGTAATGTCATAAAGTTTTATAATGGACCAAGTGGGAGAATGTAAGAAAATAATGTGGCCCAAAATAAAACATTAATAGGCTGGTTTAAATGGGCTAATTATGAGGCGTGATTTAAATAGGCTTAATTAATATATCAGATGATTAAAGATGCATACTAATATATAACGCAAGTCAACAGATGCGTTGACAGATGCATAAAGATTGGCTTAATTAAAAGGTGCATGTCAATGATTGGATTCATGCATATGGCGCTATTGAACAGGTGCTTAACTTATATCCACACAATATTAATTTAAAGGGTGCAAGGTTCACTGCACGTTGATATATTGTTTAAAGGGTGCTTCTGATTAAAGGTTGCATTATCCACTTGTGCTGCGCTGTCTCCCCTATAAATAATTGCTTTAATGACAAGCATAAGTAAGAAATATATTCTAACAGTAAGGTTGATCCTCTCTTCATCTATATTCATAAAGAAAAAAAGTTGTCATTGCTTAGAAAGAGAAAGAGGAGAGAAATCGCTTTACAGTTCTTCTGACGGTTTGTGAAGAACATCTCAAGTGTTGTTCTACAGTTTACTATGGATAAAGGTACGAAATCTATTTGATTTATTTATTGTTTTAAACGTGGAGACTATGATTTCCAAGATCTTTGATTTGCTTTTAAATGATTCTTAATTCCGCTATCAAAACTTTAAAGATGATTAGTTGTACTCATGATAATGATTGGATGTAAGTAGTTGAGCACGATAACATCTACTTACAAGACGATCCAGATTCGTTTGAAGTCAACCATCCCAATTCAATCTCTCGTATAAAGAAAAGGCCAGCGACTAAAATTACGCCATGGCCGTTGAAATGTTTGTCTCGGCTGCCATCTCCACCGTCACAGAAAAGGCCAGAGACTTTGTCCTTGAGGACTTCACCACTGCACTGGGTCTAGGTGTGGAGCAGTATCGCCAGAAACTGTGCAGCCTTTTGCTGGCCGTGCAATCTGTTGTTGCTGATGCAGAGGAGCGCAGCAAAGCTGAACCTGCTGTTAGAGGATGGTTGCGTGATATCATGGATGTAGCGTACCAAGCCAAAGATGTGCTTGATGAGTTGATATCATGGATGTGATATCATGGATGTAGCATATCAAGCCAAAGATGGTTGCATGATATAAGGCTGTTGAGACCAAGACCCAGTCTGACAAAAAATCAACACCACTCTCTATGTCTGTCTCTTCCTGAGTCGTCTTTTCCAGCTGCTTTGGAGAAGATGAAGGCAATAGTTGCAGAAACAAATCAGTTTCATGGCTGGTCGATTCAGCACCCCAGCGGAAGCCCACGTCTCTGTCTCTTGCCTGGTCATCTTTGTCTGCTGGCAACAAGTTGAAAGGAGTTTTGGAGAAGATGAAGACCGTTGTTGCTGAAATGAATGAGTTTCATTTATCAATTCAGTACCCCAAGCAGCAGCCGATGACTGTTGTTCATAGAAGGCAAAATCGGCCGTTCCGGAGCGGGATCGGACGTTACCGATCCGATTTCAAGCCGATTTACGCGGTTATTGGAGATTTCGTTAAATTTCGACCGTTCTGGCTTCATTTCAGCCAAATTTCATCCGTTTCGGACTGAAATAGACCGATTCCACCGAAACGACCAAAACGCGAATTAACCCAACTCAAAATTTCGCTGGGATTCGAACTCGCGCACTCCAGCACTGGGACCGAACGGAACTCCACCACACCACAGCATCTTTATTGTTTAAAACTATAACTCATTTTTATATATCGTTAGTTTATACCTCCATAAGTTGAAAGGAGTTCTGAGAGCTAATACCAGACAGGACTAAGGTACGTTACTTAATTTCACAGTAATATGCATCATTCCCAATTGGTTACGTTATCTTAATTTCTCTTAATATGTTTTTCTAAAATTTTTGGTGTACATATTTCTTGAGAGCGTCACCAAACAAGCAGAATCTTCTTTAATTTGCCAAAATGTTAAATTTTATAAAATGAGAAAGCTAGAAATGTACAAATGGCATGCAATATATATCCATCAAAATTTGGTTAGCTATTTTTACATCTTATTATGTAAAATCGATAATATCCATCACAATCTTATTTCATCGATCATCAAACAGACACTAGAGGCATGCAATATATATATATATTTGTTTCATATCTCAAGACAAATTTGATTTTTTTTATAAGAACTGTAAACATAATTACAAGGCACATAATTTTATCTTTTAAATTAGAAAATAAAAGTGAATTTATTTGTAATAATTTTTCTAAATTTTTTTATCAATTTTTTCCTATTTTTTTTGTGTAAAACAAGCTTATACCAAAAAAGTCCGATTTTCCGATCCAATTTGTCCGATCCCGACCGATTTTTCCGATCCGGATCGGGATCGCTCGGTGCCGATCCCGATCCCGATACCGATTTTTCCTTCTATGCTGTTGTTAATCAGCTTATGGACTATGAGGTCATCAATTCAACAGTTGTTGGTAGGAGTGATGAATTAGAGAAAATTATGGCCATAGTTTTGGGCCAAGCTGAAGCTGATCAGCAGGGGAGCGTTCAAATGCTTCCCATTGTCGGCATGGCTGGATTCGGAAAAACTGCTCTCTCTCAACTCCTTTACAACCATGCCGTCCTTCAGAATCATTTGACACTCAAGATGTGGGTATGTGTTTTTGACGAATTTGATGTCGTCCGTCGTCTTGTCAAATTAATTATAGATTTGCCATTGTGGCAGGACAACCACCAGACTATGGAGATGAATTACCAAGCTCTCCAAGAAAAATTAACTGAGAAATGGTATCTTCTTGTACTAGATGATGTTCGGAATGAAAATCACGGCAACTGGGAGCAACTGAAGGTCTTGCTTGAGTGCGGTAGTCCTGGAAGTACGATAATTGTAACAACTTGTAGCGAGAAAGTTGGCCAGATTGTGGGCACAATGAGTTCATACAATTTGCAAGGACTAAATGAGGATGATTTGTGGAGTATATTCAGACAACAGGCATTTGGAATTGGTGTTGATGAGCTAGCTAGCCGAACTTGTCGATATCGGTAAGCATTTGATTAATAAGCCTAGAAAGGAAAATTGACAATTCTGGACTGGAATTGGGCGGTACCGATCCGATGTCTGGCCAAGTTACGCGCTATCCGATTTTTTCATCAAATTTTGGCCGAAATGGTTTGATTCCAGTCAAATTTTGGCTGAAACGGTCCAATTCTAGTTAAATTTCAGCAGAAACGGTTAATTCCAGTCAAATTTCGATCAAAACAGCTGTTTTTCGGAAAATTCCAACCGTTCCAGCTCTTAATATTTTTTCTCCCAAAAATTTCTCTAATAATTGTGACATGCGGGCTTAAACCCAAGTCATTAGGGTGACAACAAAGAGCTTTACCACTGCAATAGCTCACCTTTGTTGCTAGAAAATGTAACAATAATATTTACATTACTCTTGAGTTTTGAGTTTGGAACGTACAATTGTCCCTTCCTGATTTCGAACCTACGACCTCTCACATATAGAGGACATTGTCAATGAACTTAGTATATGTGCTGTTATGTTTTGTTGGTAGAAGTATGTAGGATGTCCCGATGTATGTTTATACTTTTGCAATTGTACTTAAGGAACTTGGTACCAGTGGTTTGGTACCGGTACCCTAACAAAAAAAAAAGTTTAGAAAAAGCTTCTAAAGTATTGTTTTGTCAAATTTACAAAATAATTTACTGAACTATATTTGTGTAAATCTAATCTATCTTAGAAATTTAAGATATTTGCACTAAATAACCAAAACTACTAGGCGAACTAATATTTTGTAGGAACATCTATTGATGAAGCCAAAACATATAGCGAAAATCACTATTTTTTTTTGCAGAAAATGGTCAAAAGCGAATGCAAAGAAGCTATTTTTCCGATTTATTTACCGCAAATGTGTTTTTAGGCTATTTTGGCAGGTTTTGGAGAAAGTTGCATATTTAGGCCAAAAACGAAGCAAAAGTGTCATATTTAGGTAATTTCTAGAGATAGCACCAAATCAGGGCAATCAAATGAAGCATGCAATACCTCACACGAAATGCACAACATGCGAAATGGAAAAATTATAGAAAAATTCGCTAAGTCAGGAAGTCATGTGGGTTCACCTATGCCGCATTCGGCATGGATCTATGCTGCACGATCCGTGGACTCAATTAATTAACTGTTTTGATTCTAATAAAATCTCCACCGCAGATGCTAATTTCGGCAGAATTCTTATAGAAGAACATGATTGCTTCAGAGCCAAGTTATCTTTGCTATTTTTGGCTCCATCTACTAAACTTGGAGTGCACTCCAAGTTTTCATCTTCTCCACTACTCCCACTACTCCACCTCTTATTTAGGAAGACTATAAATACCCCTCTAGTAATTGATTTCAGTGTACGTGTTTAATTGTGTTAAGTCCATAGAATAGATATTAGCAGTCCTCATTGCTAGGTTAGGTTAGAGAGTTAATTAGAGAGAGAATGGTAGTCATCGGAAGCCAAGCAGGAGAAGAATGCGCCATCTAAGGAGGTAGAGGTTCATCCATCTTTAATTGGATTGTAATTTATGTTTCTTTATTTTATTACTTTTATTTTGCCATGACCATGATGAACTAAACTTCTCATCTCTAGGGTGAGGGTTGTAATCGAATTCTTAATTATGTTTTAATATATGTTTATGTTTTGTATATGTTGATTTGAGTTTGCTTTATTATTTGAATCTTTTTTATTAAGTCATTGCATACATAGTTATGTCTACTATATGTCAATGTCCTCTACATACCAATAGGTGTAAAGTCATTGCATCCCGGTGTGAGTGGGATAATGCATATAAGTACTTCTAACAATTCGGCTAAAGAGGCTTGGCAGCGGTTCAAAGACTAGGGTTAGTTACCAATGGGCTCCCTTGGCAGGATAGCGTAAATTGGTAATTTAGATTGTATTAGGAAACACCTAGATTAGATAGGGTCTTTGGGATATTCAATTGAGGGGTAGAATAGGAAATGATCAATTGTGTTTGTGTGAGAAAGACAATTGCATACCTATAATACTTTGAATTGATAGCTCAAAAGCCGATCGTAAAATCGGAAAACCTTTCGAATCACGTACACAGAAACCCAGCACGCCTTGCGGGGTAGTGACAGTGCCGCATGCAGGGTATAGAGACGTCAGAACTTATATTTTTATATAATTAAGAAGAAGAGAACCTGAACCCTAGAGAACCTCTATTTTACTGTTTAACACGAACCTTAGCACAATTAGCGCCACCGCATCAAACATTTAGGGTATTGAACCCTGTTTTTAAAACCTTTAAAATTACCGGAGCACCTAGACTAGTGAAAATTATTTATAATCTAATACACTATCCCTGTAGCTCGACACCACAATCATACTACACGGTAGGATCATGCGTTTGTTTTCCGAACGTAAGTACAATTAGGGTTTACAAATCTTTAAAAGTTAGTAGTTCAATTTGGACTCATCATCTATATATAGTGAAATTCAAAGATATTAGAAAATGAGGAGGGTTCAAATGTCTCATCGTGCTCACATGACGTTTTCAAAGTCCAAATTAATTAAAATGTACTTGGAAACCAATTTTTTTTTTTTGGGAAATTTTTACTAACTTTTAGGTAGGTACAAAATTACTATTTTTGGACCATCCAAAAAGAGTAATTTTGTACCACTACTACAAAAACTGGCTTTGTACACTGCACATTGTACATGGATTTGGCAATTATATTAAAAACAGTGTACAAAATATGATTTTTTACTTGTTCAAAAGATCTGCACATTTTCTACACGGATAATTAGTTAATAATCAGTGTAGAATTATTAGAGAGAGCTACACGGTTTATTAGAAACCAAAAATCCGTGTGTAAAGAGGTCCGTGTGCAAATAATTGAGAGAGCTACACGGACTTTTAATACAAAGCCGTGTAGGAATATTACACACGGTTTTTAATAATATATCCGTATATAAATAGTATAATTGTACACGGATTAATAACAAAAGAGCCGTGTATGTTTAGTTGGAGAGCTACACGGCTTTATAACTAAATAGCCGTGTATAATAGTGTAGGATTTTAATGTCTTCCCCTTCCAGCGCCGTTTTGATCAAGTCTTTTAGTTAATACATCTCTCTGAACTGAGCTTT
Source organism: Carex myosuroides (assembly GCA_028015225.1). NCBI lineage: Eukaryota > Viridiplantae > Streptophyta > Magnoliopsida > Poales > Cyperaceae > Carex > Carex myosuroides. The sequence goes on along the minus strand of CM051470.1, from coordinate 3,437,980 downwards.
TTCCTATCAGATTTCTGCGAATTGATCGAGGCCAGCAGCTGAGATCTGAGATCTTTGAATTAAGTTTGTATTTTCTCCTCTCCATCTTTCTAAGGTTAGTAATATGTATTTAAATCATTTTCTTCCTCTAATTTTCTGTTATTTAGGCTTATTTAGGTCATTTCATGCATGCTTGATTTCTTAATTTTAGATGTAATTAATTAGTGTATTGTGGTCCAATAACCAACCTTTAGATGCTTTTAGGTCCATGCCCGTTCAAAATTAATCCAATAGGGATTAATTTTGGATAGTCCCCGTTTTGGGACTGCTCTTTGAATATTATGTCTCATTTAGGATGTGAACACATATTAGCGGGATTTAATTAGTATTTGAGGAAAGTTCGACAGTATTTTCCCTTATTGCTCCTACGAGTATGCATGTGGTTCGTACGCATACTTGGGGAGTTAAGGGGAAATGCTGCCGAATTTTTCTCAAATGCTAATTAAATCTCGCTAATATGTGTTCACATATGAGACATAATATTCAAAGAGTGGGTAAGGATTGTAAAGCGGCCCTTTGTAAGCCCAAAATTTTGTACACGAAGGAGAATGTTGACCATGCATGATTAATTGATCAAATCATTTTTTTAATTTAATTTACAGATGGATCGAAGCTGGATGTATGAAATGCGACGTGACAGTGAAAAATATTTGGTTCGCGTTGATGATTTTATAAAATTTGCTGAGAGTTATAGAGTGAAGAAAAAAGAAAAAGACATTTTATGTCCTTGTAAAGATTTTAAAAATTTATTAAGATTTTTGGACATCGAAGAAATTAGAGCTCATTTGATTTGTCGGGGATTTAAGAAGAGATATACATGTTGGTTCATGCATGGTGAGAAATTTGGGGAAAGTAGTAGTGCCAATAAAGATTGTAATCGTGAATTGAATGATGAGAATGTTGGAATTTCTGATAATTTTGAGTTTGATTGGAACGAGGATTATGAGAGTGCCGAATATTCTGATAACGTCGAACACAAAAATGACGATGATGAGATGGAGAGGAATTTTGATGAAAATGTAGAACACGAGTTTACTGAAAATTTGGAGGATATGTTACGTGATGTGGAAGATGAAATTAGTGATAAAAATTATGATAAATTTCAAAATCTGTCTAATGAATCCAAGAAGCCGTTGTATCCCGGGTGTACTAATTTTACAAAACTGTCAGCTGTGTTGAAATTATTAAACTTAAAAGCAGACAATGGTTGGAGCGATAAGAGTTTCACGTCCTTATTACAGCTTTTAGGAGAAATGCTCCCAGATAACAACGAGTTACCCGGTACAATATATCAGGCAAAGAAGTTGATATGTCCAATGGGGTTGAAGATCGAAAGAATACATGCATGTCCAATGGAGTACGAGGCCATGCATGTCTGTCCTAAATGCGGTGTTTCACGATATAAACGTCGTAAGGACCAGGACACTGATGATTGTAACGATGACACAAATGGCCGACCTCCGGCTAAGGTGTTGTGGTATTTGTCGATAATACTGAGATTCAAACGGTTGTTTGCGAATCCCAAAGATGCAAAATTATTGCGCTGGCACGAAGAAGAGCGCAAAAATGACGGTAAACTAAGGCACCCAGCTGATTCTCCTCAATGGAGAAACATTGACAGACATTATAAAGAATTTGGTTCTGAAACGAGGAACCTTAGGATTGTGGTGAGCTCAGATGGAATGAGTCTGTTTGGAAGTATGAGCAGTCGGCACAGTACTTGGCCAGTTCTTTTATGCATCTACAATCTTCCTCCTTGGTTGTGCATGAAACGCAGATATATAATGATGTCATTACTAATCCAAGGACCCAGACAACCCGGAAATGACATAGATGTATATCTCGCACCATTAATCGAGGACCTCCAAAAATTGTGGCGTGATGGCGTCCCGGTGTGGGATGCGTATATGAAAGAGACCTTTAACTTGCGGGCCATGGTGTTTTGCACCGTAAATGATTTCCCCGCGTACGGGAATTTGTCGGGTTACACTTGTAAAGGAGCAAAAGCGTGCCCGATCTGTGAAGATGACACGCAGGTGCTGAGGTTGAAAAATTGTCAAAAGAATGTATTCATGGGGCATCGTAGGTTTCTTCCTAATAATCACCCATATCGTAAGAAGAAGATGGCATTCAACGGAAAAATTGAGCTTGGAGTGGCTCGTCATCCATTAGACGGGGAGAGTGTCTTCGAACGGGTAAAAAACATTGATGTTGTTTTTGGAAAATGCGCCAAAGCACAACCGAAGAATATTTGGAAAAAGAGGTCCATATTTTGGGAGCTACCGTACTGGAAATATTTAGAAGTGAGGCATTGCCTAGATGTCATGCATGTCGAAAAAAATGTCTGTGACAGTTTAATTGGTTTATTATTGAACATTCCGGGGAAGACTAAGGATGGTATTAAAGTGAGAAAAGACATGGTAGAGATGGGAATACGACACGAGCTCGCACCGCAGGAGAAAGGGAAGCGCACATACCTACCCCCCGCACTGTGCACAATGTCAAAGAAAGAGAAAACAAGTTTTTGTGAATGCCTCAATGGTATAAAAGTCCCATCAGGATATTCTTCGAATATTAAGAAGTTGGTGTCGATGAAGGACTCGAAACTGGTCGGTCTGAAATCTCACGACTGTCATGTTTTATTGACACACATAATTCCCGTTGCAATACGGGGAATTTTACCAAAGCATGTTCGTCAAACCATTACGAAGCTTTGTTCTTTCTTCAATGCAATAAATTCCAAAGTGATAGACCCTCTAAAATTGGACTCTTTGCAAAAGGAGGTCGTCGTGACTCTTTGCCAACTTGAGATGTATTTTCCGCCATCTTTTTTCGATGTCATGGTTCACCTTGTTGTTCATCTTGTGAGAGAAATTAAGATTTGTGGTCCCGTGTTTCTTCGGTATATGTATCCATTCGAGAGATACATGGGCATCTTGAAAAAATACGTAAGGAACCGACATCGACCCGAAGGCAGCATTATAGAAGGATATTCTACGGAGGAGGTGATTGATTTTTGCACCAACTACTTGACCGGTGTGGATCCTATTGGCGTTCCAAAATCTCGATACGAGGGAAGGCTCCAAGGAGTCGGGACAATTGGGTTGAGAGCCGTAGTTGCTGATCTAAATGAACTACAAAAGGCACATTTTATTGTACTACAACACATGACAGATGTTGCTCCCTATATAGATGAGCACATGACAATCCTTCAACAACAAAACCACACGAGGAGTCAGAAGTGGCTTACTAACGAGCATAATCGTTCTTTTATAGGATGGCTGAAAGAAAGAGTGCAGTCACACCCCGTACCTGAAATTGTTAAACTGCTTGGCGAAGGACCCCAAATTGTTGTTAGAACATTCCAAGGGTACGAGATTAATGGATATACATTTTACACTAAATCCCAGAGTGATAAGAGCACGATGCAAAACAGTGGGGTGACATTGGTGGCGACCTCTCAAGAATTCAGTAGATCCGGAGATGGCCGGGTTGTAATAGCATCAAAGTCATATTATGGCGTTATTCAAGAAATTTGGGAGCTCATTTACAGTCCTCGCCTGAGCATTCCCGTGTTTCGGTGTCAATGGGTCGAAGACCGAGGTGTTAAAGTTGACAACGACGGGTTCACACTCGTTGATTTAAACAGGGTTGGGCATGTTGATGATCCGTTTATACTCGCCAAGCAAGCCACCCAAGTATTTTATGCCACTGACCCGAGTGATGCTAGGTTGAGCGTCGTCCTATCCGAAAAAAGAACGATTGTCGGGGTAGAAAATGTCGTCGATGAAGAAGAGTACGACCAGTTCGACGAAGTACCTCCATTTGTACCGATGTGTAAACTGAGGTAGCAACACTTGAAGGGGTAGACGAAGCTGACTACATGCGGTCCGACCACAATGAAGGATTATGGGCCGAGGGTACTGTTCAAATAGTGGAAAAAAGAAGAAAAAGGAAAAAAAGCATAATGTATAATATTTATTTTGTTTAAGACCGTGTAACTTTTAATATTGCAACCTTAGCTTGTAATATATCAGATAAAAAAGGAAAAAAAGAGGGAAATAAGGAAAAAAGCATAATGTAGTATTAGTATTATCAAATATTAGTATTAGTTTTTGAAACAATGAAGGATTATGTTTTTGAAAATGTAGTATAATGTAGCACAATGTAGTATTAGTATTAGTTTTTGAAAATATTAGTTAAAACATTTAATAATAAAATAAAATAAATAAAATTTCATTATTAGATTTTAATATTAGTTGCTTGGTACAAATATCGGTATAAGTTTTTAAATATTAGAAATCTGAAATTTTACTTAATTTATTATTACTTTAGAAATATTAGAAATCTGAAATTTTACTTAATTTATTATTACTTTATAAATATTCACCTCCTGAAATTTTACTGAACCTGGGACCCGCCTGTCGGATCTATTTATACACAGACATTTAGCTAATAGTCCGTGTAGAAATGGAAGAGAGCTAGACGGACTATTAGCTAGATGTCCGTGTAGAAAGGATATTTGCACACGGACTTTAGAGTTATGTCCGTGTAGAAAGCTCTTTGTACACGGACTATTAGCTAGATGTCCGTGTATAATGAGGAAAACACTATTATTTCGAAATCCATCTCTGCCAAAATTTTCACAAGTCCGAAAACCCTCACAGAGAATATTAAGCGGTTCAGTTCAAAAACCCTCACAGAGAATTTCGAAAGCCTTCTCCGAGCTCGATCTTCACCGCCTCACCGCCTCGCCGCCTCACTGCCTCACCACCTCGGTCTCTCTCACCCGTGGTCTCTCTCTCTCTAACCCGCGGTCTCTCTCACCCGTGGTTAGCGTCTCTCTCTCTCTCGTTATATTTCTTATTGGGTTTATTGAACCCGTTAGCCATGGTTGGTATTGAATAATCTAGGTTACCGGATATCTTTATGGTGCTATACCGAGTTAGTATTGAATAATCTAGGTTAATTTGATATAGGGTATTTTAGGGTATTTTAGATTAATTAATTAATCTAGGTTATATGTCAAAAATTGTGCATGCTATATATTCTTATTAGACTATAAGTTAATGAAACAACCAATGCATGCTATATATTCTTATTTCTATTTGACCGACACATTGTTTTTTTACCACCTCATCCCCTCTTTTGATATAATTATATTTCATAGTACATTTCATTTAATTCTTACGGTGTGTATATTTGAAAACTATTATTGAAATTTAAAAAAAAAATAGCATCTATTAGATGTGTTTTCAATTATTTAGATTAAAATATTATAGATAAGTTTTTTTTAATATTAATAATTATTTAAAAAAAACTCACTAATTTGAAATTTAATATGAATTTGATCGATTGAGTCTCTAATTAATGTAGTTGTTTCAATCAAATACAAAATCAGCCCTTTATAAATAAATAAATATATTTGAGAAACGGAAACAAATTTCACAAGTTACAAAATATTATTGGTACAAGAATATCAATTTTATGATTTGATCTTTAATTTCATAGGATTTTTGTACAAAATATCAATTTTATGATTATAGGATTTTTGTACGAAATATCAATTTTATGATTTGATCTTTAATTTCATGATTTGGTCACTTATGATTTGATCTTTAATTTCAATTATTGGTACAAGAATATCAATTTTTGTACAAGAATATCAATTATTGGTCACTTATGATTTGATCTTTAATTTCATGCAGAACCATGTCGGATGAGGATGAGTACGTCGATATGATGGCAGAAGAGGAGCAGCAAGCTACTGCCTCATCAGAAAGAAGGAGAAGAGGGCCGAAAATGTGCACGAGCATGTCCGAGCACACCCATCAAGAAATCTGGTTCACAGAAGACGGGCGTGCGCAGGGAGAAAAACAGAAAAATACTCAAATTGGTGTACGAGTTTGGTGAGGCAAAAAGCGAGTATCCTTGTTGAGAGATGGGATCATTTTGAGGATACGGTGAAGGACGAGTGGTGGAACATGGTGAAGGTAAAGTGCCTAACAACTCTTTGCTTTATTTTCACTTATGTATGATTTATACTTAAATACACTAAATTTTGGTGTTAATCAGGCTCAGTGGAACATCGAGAATGATGTTCCAAAGGATAAGACTTTGAAGATTATGAACAATGGTTGGAAGCAATTCATGAGACGTTGAAGACGGAGTTCATGGAGAAAGGGAGAACTCCGATCGGCTACTACAAATGGCTAAAACAAGAGGACTGGGATGCGTTTCAAGCTTTGAAGTCTACCAAAGAGTTCCAGGTATCTAACTCATGCCTCTTTTGTGCTTATTATTTCTCGATATGTACTTATCTTTCTAAAACTAACTGATCGTTATTGTCTTGTTTCTGTGAAGGCAAAAAGTAATAAAGGCAGGAGGACCGTTGCCTTTAACAAGTATCCACACCATCTAGGGTCAGCTGGTTACGAGGGTAAGTCGGCAGAATGGAGGAAAGTCCTGGAGCAAAACAAGGATTCTGACTCACCCGTGGTTAGGATCCAAAATCCTAGGGGCAAAGATTGGGTCATGGGTAGAGCCGAGGTAACCGCTGACGGGAGGATAGTACTCCCAAAGGATTTGCAACCCGTGGCTCAAAGAATGGTAAGAGTCCTTTATACTTACTTTGTGACATTCATCCGAAAATTATAACTCCGAAAGTACATCAATTGTTCTTTTGCTTTAACTAATTCTTCTACTTGAACAGTTGGAAGTGGAGGAGGAGGTCAACTCGGGTGCCCGGAGTGTCGAACGACAAAATGATTCCTTGTCCGCAGCGCTCGAGAATCCAGAACACCCGGGTCGAGTAAGGGGTGTAGGGGTCTACAGGGACTAGAAGGAGGTGTTCCGAGTGGAGGGACAAAAACCTCGAAGAAAATCTCGTGCCAAGGTAAACAAAGACGAGATAGTTGTGCAGATACGCGCGGAGGTGAGCAAAGAGTACGACGCAAGGTTTGCTGAGATGGAAGCAATGTTGACACAAATTAGATCAGCAACTACGCAGCCATCCGAGCAACCACCTCCCATTTCGCCGGGAATTCGACGAAGTAGTCAAGCATCCGGCACGTGGGCCTTAGACGATTTGAATAATCTCAAGGTAATCAATACTTGTTCATAATATAAAGGTAATTAAAACCTGTTTGTAACCTTGTTAGACAATATCGCACCATCAAAATAAACAACTTTTTGATAATTGCAGGACCCCAGAGCATGCGACCTCGTCCTGTGGCCTGATAGTGTTCCTCTGACCGTTGCTAAGGGTGTTGTACATCCAGGAGCGAAAAATGTACACTTTGGTTAGCTAAGGCCCGACCATGCATGCGTGCATATTGAGTTAGTCGTGGATGGATGGCAGCGCGTACCCCTTCCTGTCCCTACCGACGACATGCTTGTGCTTGATGAGGCACGGATGTCATTTGTCCAATGGCCCAAGAGTCAGATTATTTTGGATCAGGTAATCCATAAAAAAATCCATTTATTTGTTACATTCAACTCATTCTTTTTGAAATACTAGAATAATCCATTTATAATTTGATACAGACACGAGGAGATGATGTCACCGGTACGGCGATGTCACCAGTACGTCAGGAGGTGGCTTGAGATGTCGGGGCTGACGCGCCATAATCACCGCCCCGTCCTATGGTCACCGAAGAAGAATATAGCCGTTTGCCCAGTGATTTGCGCCTTCTCCACGACTACTTGATGACGGCGCCCGAAGGCATGGAGGCTATCATCATCCCTGTCCCACCTGGGATGTTTCTACACGAAGGCAGGGATCTCCTGCTGTCGTTCAAAGACTTCAAGGACCTCTTCCACCACTCGTCATCCGACAAATGGCTCGATGTGTCACACATCACCATTTTCCTCATGTTAGTGATCAAAAATTATTTTCATTATTGTATAGAACTTAAATATATATTCTAATTACAATATGATGAGTTTTCAGGAAGCTAGTCCGAAACTGTGATGAGATGGTTGAAAAGAAGAACTTGTGCATGTTTCTGGACCCGGAGAAAGTGAGTTCTACGGCAGTGACATATTATCCGGATATGGCTATCGAGTACATATGTTCTGCGATGCATCGTGCTAAGGCGGAGGAGAAGAAATTCATTCTCATGCCATACCACGAGAGGTTAGTTCTAATCTTAACTTATGTGTTGTTTATATTTTAAATTAAATAATTGTATAAAGGAAATAAAAGTTAAACATAAAAAAATGAAATCACACCATCAATCATAGCAAACACTTGTGTCACTTTTATATGCTAAAGTACTATAATTCTTCTCCTCGATCCCACAGCAAACATTGGTGTTCGATTCTCATTGTGCCGTACCTAATTGTGGGCATAATTGTTGATTCTTGTAAGCCCAAAGGAAGATCGCGCTTGACAAGTGCAAAGTTATCTTCCCTTTTGTGAATAAGTAAGCAATAATAATTCACAAGTTTTGAATTTCTTTCAATCATATCAAATTATAAAATTGCTAATTACATTCACTCCATTTTGTAAGGGCTTTTGCGAAATATATTAAAGAGGGAGGATCAGATAGCACGGGCACGCGCAAGAAATCTACTTTGAATTGGAAGTGGATGGTGGTGAGCACACTTTATGAGTTAGAAATTTCATATCTTGTTAAAAAAATTATTGTCATTCTAACAAATGCCGCTAAATGTAAATTTCAGAGCCCGCAACAGGAGGAGGGATGGGAATGCGCTTATTACACGATGATATTCATGTTTGACTTTGTCGAAAGAATACAATTCGATTTCCCAAAAGCGGTATGTACTTCATATTAATTTCCTATATAATAAGCAATTGATATCTACCTTTTCTGAAATACTAACTATTATCAAATTATAATTTTGTAGAATGTGACAAAGCAAGCGCATTAAACCAAGGATCAGATCGACGATGTGCGGTGCATGTGGGCAAGGTGATTTTCCATGGAATTTTGTAATCCTCGATATGGATTTGCATAGATTTGAAATAAAAATATGTTTCGAATGAATTTATTGCTATATGAATTATGTATAAATTTAGTAATTTCTTGCTAATTAATCTGTTTCGAATGAATATTTGTATTTCTGTTGCAAAAAATTGGCTAGCAGAGCTGGAGGCTAGCCCAAAAACAAAATATACAAAAAAAAAGGTATTTATACACGGATATTTCACAATTGTGCGTGTACGATAGAAAAAACAAAATCAAAAATTAGCTATTGCACACGGTTATTTAACAGTTGTCCGTGTACAATAGCATAGAGCTACACGGACATTTTATAAAGAACCGTGTGCAATACTAATCATACACGGATATTTTAGAAAAATCCGTGTATGATAGCCTTGCTGGAGGCGAAATACAAAAAATCTTCAACTATTTGTACACGGATATTTACCAAAAGTCCGTGTATAATAGCTAAGAGAGCTACACGGACTTTTAATACAAAGCCGTGTAGAAAGAGGAATCGTACACGGTTAATTAGGGGATATCCGTGTAGCTCGGTAACTTGTAGAGCGACACCCCAGGTCTTTGTACACGGCGGTTTACAAAGTAATCCGTGTAGAAATTGTTATAATCTCACACGGTTAAATATCCGTGTGTAGTCTGACCTATTCATACACCCTGGCTTTAAACACAGCAGGAAATCCGTGTAGCTCTTCCATTAATGTCCGTGTGCAATCTGTTTTTCTGTAGTAGTGTACCTATCTAAAAAAAAGTAAAAAAAAATCCAAAAAAATATAAAATTTGCTTTCCAAACACATTTTAATATGGAGATCATGTTGAGCAGTTCAGATTGACTCGAAAACAGATATAAAAGATGTGAGGTACAATGAGGCATGAACACGAGGCCTTTTAATCCTCTTCTTAAAAAAATGCACTTTATTAATTTTAGAAAAAAAATGTAAGGTAAAATAAAAATCCATGATCACATAAATGTCACCATGTAATGATTTAACTACAGGGACTATTTTTGCAAGTAATAATTTAAAAAGAGGGCTCAAATTAAATCAAGTATCTTGTATTCTCACTAATTTTTCTCAAGTCATTAAATTCATCTTGATCCGCTAAATATGTAAATATATATATGTAATATAGATATATAAATATTGATAATATTATTTTGATTTCATATATATAATACACGAACAACAAAGTCAATATGAAAAATCATATGATTCGTATATTGTATGAAGTCAAATGAACACTGTTAATATCTTTACTCTAATACAGTGGACTATTCTGGACGGACCTAGCTATGTTGGCCCATTAAAGCCCATTTGTATAATAAGGCCCGACTTACCACAGCAAGATTTAAAGTAAATGTAAGCTTAGCCCATACGATAAATTGGACTTGAGTAACAATCATGATCTTTGTCCCAAAAAGGTAATACCTTTTTTGACATTATTCTATTTACTGCTATCAAAAGTAAACTTTGATTAATTATGAAGCATGCATGTAAAATCGTTTTAACTTATTCTTGTAGTTATGCACTCTTGCAAAAAGAATTAACTTTGTGAAAGACTTCCATGGTAACTTTTAATTTTCTATGGAAGGCGTAACATATAGTGGTTTGGTATTGTGTTGGATTTGGAGTGGTCTCCTTCTTGGTTTGCCTCAAAGTTACGAGTCAGGTTAAAATCTCTAACATCTACATTTCTGATATTATGAGAGTTTCTAATTTGATGTGGCAGTTTTTAATTCAATTTCAGAAACGTGGTAGAGTTTTTTTATTTAGAAACTATGCAGGAATTAAAGTTTCCTATTAAGAAACTGCTTATAAATTCTACACTGGCCAAATGATTGACTCATATTATGTCTTGTTTTTAATTTATTGCTGAAATGGCTTAATAGAAGCTCTAAAATTAATTTCAGAGATGTGAGAGTTAGAAACTTTAGAGGCCTTAATTTTTTAAGAGTGATTAACAGTTATTTAGAAACTCATCTGAGTTGTTTGGATGTAGATGCTCTTAAGTGAGTTCCAATTCAACTTATTTTGATTTTCAAATAAATTGAATCAGATAGAACTAAACTCAAGTTGAGTTGGAGGATTTATGGATACAGCTACAATATATATATAGATAAAAGGTGATGTCTCTGTTACATAGATTGGAAAGCTAGTACACAATACACTACTGCTTGCTTCTTTCGTATAACTTATTATTATTTTTTTGTCTTGATATGTGTTTTTAATACGGAGGCCAATCTTAATTAATTCTTCATATTATTTTCACAAATCACAACCACTACTGGTTATAAATTATTTTTTTACTCCTTTATGTGTTAAAGTGCTATAATTCATGTTTGATGCTGTAATTTTTCTTTTATTTCTGTAAACATATATTTAATATTCATGGTTGTCAAATAAATAATTTGTTGTCATTGCCAAGTATTAATATATATATGGAGCTGTAAACTTCTCCAATAACATTTTCTGTTCATTTTTTAACTTAAACAAAACAAAAGATAATATCGATCACAGTGCCTGCTCCACTACTTTTGCGAATTTCATGCCAAGAAGTGCACATCCCATTACTTTTGCGAATTCATATCCTCTGTATTAACTCAAAAGAAAATTTTTTGAGTTAATGAATCTCAACCGTCTGATTTTAAACATAGCCAATTTGGCTCCTGCCTATAACATAGGGAACCCTTTAATATTAATCCGGATCTAGTCTGCACTAATCTTAAAACAGATCAGATGGTCGAGATGCATTAACTCAAAAGATTTTCTTTTGAGGTAATGCAGAGAATACGAATTCCTACTTTTGCTGGGTGGAATTCCTTTTTTTGCGGTGTTCGGAATTCCGTTTTTTCTGGTTGGGATTCGGTGCTTGCTTTTCCTTTTTAATTCCTTTGGTGGGAGGATTTCACTTTTTTTGGGTGGAATTCACTTTTGCTGGGTGGAATTCACTTTTTTGTGGGGTTTGATACTTAGCTTTCCCATTTCACCCGCTGCCCCTAGCATGCCTTTCGTGAGTGGGATTCACTTTTTTATATATTTTATATATTTATCTAAAGCGGGAACATATTTAATTTAAGGAGCATTCTCATTATTGTTTGAGATATCTCATGCCAATTCCCATTTTCGTTGGGTGGGCTTCATCTTTTTTTTTTGTGAGGTTCAATGTCAGTGATTATGGTTACCGCATATTTATTCTCATATTTCTTATTTATTTATTTATTTATTTTTACTTATGAAAAATTAGAAAAATTAGATATTATTATGTATAATTTTTTTTTACAAAACAGAAATATGCAGTCATCTATCAAGATGAGATCTGACACAATTAATAACATAAATCTCGACTTCACATGTATTCGCTTGACCGTACACGGTTGGATTGAATTAATCGCGTATGTTAGTACTTTATAAACGCAGTTCGGAAACCATGTACAATGTACCCTCCTATTCATACACGGTCGTAGAACCGTATGTCATTAGCTTTTCGGACCGTGTATAATCGTGTTTTCTGTACTAGTGAGGGCTCAAATTTGTCTTTGTCTGGAGCAGGCACTGAGGCACCCTCAATAAGATACATGGTCAGAGATGTCTCATACAAATATAATTTTTTAAAGTTAATGTTCTAAATTTTTTTTATTGCCACTTGTACAATTAATTTAGCTAACTTTCAAACAAGTGGTTAACTATCTTTATATAATAACTCGAGCTGTGTTGTACCAATCATCCCTGCAAACAAAGCTAATACACTCTCAACCCCCCAACACACACACACACACCCCAAAAAAGAAGATGGCAGAGGTAGCTGTGAGCTATGTGTTGGACAAGCTTGCTGATGCCTTGCTGAAGAAAGGTCAGGAACTGCACGATGTTCGTGGTAAGATGGAGCAGATGCAGCTGGAGCTTGGCTTCATCAAAGCCTATCTAAGAGATGCTGATTCAAAGCAGCATAAGGGAAATGAATTGGTAAAAGAGTGGGTGAACCGGGTCAGAGACATGGCCTACAACATAGAAGATGTGATTGATACCTTCCTGGTTGAGATTGAAGAAAACAATCCAAAAAGCAATTCCCTCTTGTCCAGAATGCTTCCAGTTGTAAAGCACCCCAAATTAATGAACAAGCTGAGTGGCAAGCTCAAAGAAATCACACAGAACCTCAATAGGATTTACCAGCGCGGTACCGATTTGGGAATTAAGGATCTTGGTGCTGGTACTAGTGAAGAACCTTTTAGGCCAACAAAACATTCTGAAATTGATGATTCAGAAGTTGTTGGCCTTGAGGCTGATAAGCGCCAGATTATGAAGCAGCTGCTTGAGACAAACATTTCAAGGCGCACGGTGCTCTCGATTGTGGGTACTGGTGGCCTTGGCAAGACCACTCTCGCTCAAAAAGTTTACAAAAGGTACGTGGATGTGTTATTCATTGTGGAGCAATCTATAGCAAGAAAATTAATGGCTTGATTCCGTCACTCCTCTAAAAAAATACTAATAATTAATCATGTAATCATGGAAAAGATCTCCAATGAAATTCTCTTTCTGTTTTTTTTTTTTTTCCTCAACAATAACACAATCATTTTTGTAACTGCAGTGAGGAATTGAAGGGGCAATTCGATTGTTACACATGGCTTTCTATTTCACAAAAGTTCAATTTAAATGATCTCTTGAGAGAAATCCTTTACTCAATTGAACCATATTTGAAAAATGAAAGTCCACCTGTAGCAGATGAGGATTTACCGGAGAGGCTTAAGAGCTATTTGGAAAACAAGAGGTACTTAATTGTCCTAGATGATGTGTGGACAAGTGATCTTTGGGAGCGATTGAAAATTCCATTACGCGATTCGAATAATGCAAGCCGCGTGATAATTACCAGCAGATCGATTGATGTTGCTAAAGCAGCAGATTGCAACACAAGTCCCTATAAACTCCGTTACCTAAATGAGGATGAGAGTCTAGCTCTCCTCTACAGAAAGGCTTTTCAACAACATATACAACCTGAGAATTATCCTGCTGATCTCTCGGAAGTTGCCAAAAAATTAACAAAAAAATGTGGAGGGTTACCATTGGCATTGGTTGTGCTAGGTGGTATCCTGGCACGGAGAGCGCGCACGTATAATGCCTGGAGCACATTGGAGGAGACCATGGATTGGCACAACGAAGACGGGAAGAAGTGCTCGCAGGTCCTAGCCATGAGTTATGAAGACTTGCCTTACGATCTCAGACCATATTTTCTTTATTTTGCATCGTTTCCTGAAGATCATAAGATTTCGGAAAAGCATGTTACAAGAATGTGGTCGGCTGAAGGATTTATACCGAAAAATGGAGCTGGAACAATGGAGGACAGAGCTGAGGAATTCCTTCAAGAGCTAGTGCAAAGGTACATCCCTTTTCAATTTTATTTCTGAAGGTACAAAAGAAGTCCTGAAATTAACAAAAGCTAGTGCCCAAAGCACACTAATTCTTCTCAAACTACTTGCCCGAAATTTAACCAGTACGTACCTGGTACACACATGACCTCTAGTTTACTTCCTTAATTCAACCATTCTCCCAAAGATGTAAATCTTTCGACTGGATATTTCTAATATAATTTAGATTTTGGGTTTATAAAAGATGGTTGATATAATGACTCAAGATCTTTACCGAAAACCCCTTCTCCAATCACTCAAGATCAATCTCTGTTCTTAAATAAAGAGAGATAGATAGAGAGTCAGATCGCACCCTATAGAGGAAAAGACACCTCTGTATTTCAAGAGGTGATCTGTAGTCTATTTTCTTATTGGATATTTTCTTGTTGGATCCTTAGCGGATCTAAATTCAGAACTTGCCTATATTTGAGTATTCCCTTATTTATAAAAATTTGCCATATTTAATTGTGTTTCTCATATACCAATAGCATAATTGTATTATTTTGAAACTTTATATAATTTAGACCATCACTAAATCATAAAGTTATTAATACGCATTCTACACATTAAAGGCCCCACTTATCATGATACATATTGAACCCGATAAATAATACTTAATTTGACACTTCATAACGGGTCTAATTAGATATTTGACAGTCTATTATTCAATATATATTAATATCACATATAAGCCCATAGATGTTGTAATTAATTGAAATTAATTCCAACAGAACCTCCTTACATCTACATTTATATAAACTTTACTTTGGATGCAAGATATAGTCGAGGGTTCATCTTTTTACATATTAATTAATTTGAATTAAGGAATACCTACTTATTCATAAAACAATATTTTCCTTATTCTTGGATGTCAATTTGTTTGGAAAATACTGTTGCAGATGCTTGATTCAAGTCACTGAAAAATCTTGGAATGGCTGCTGCAAATACTGTAACATGCACGATCTTCTACGGGACCTGGCTACCCGCAAAGCCGAGGAAGAGAACTTCTTCACTGTATTCTCAAAAGTTGAAGATTGCAACCATCTAGCTGCTAGAAAGCCACGCCGGGCGGCACTGCAATTTTGCAGTCGTACCAAGGATGGTGTTTATTCAATAAACACTCGTTCTTTACTCTGTTTTGGGTTTTATCAGCAGTATATATCATGTAATGGTAACTTTATACTACCAAATTATAGTGGGTTTAGACTATTAAGAGTATTAACCATTGAGCGTGTTGATATGACAAAATTCAACGGTAGTAAGTGGCTGAAGGACATAATACACTTGAGGTACTTGGGTTTTAGAAATTGTGTTATTGGAAAAAAGATATTCAACAAGAATTCCTTCTATAATCTAGAAACCATTGATTTAACAGAATCAACTATAGGAAGGGGAACTCTAAAATCCACAAATCATGTCGTAATTCCAACTCTGCGACATGTATATGGTACCCAACATTTAGAAAAAATTTGCCCATTAAAATGGGATCACCTTACTAATCTACAAACATTAAAAAGTGTGTCACACACAGAAGTTCCTATTGGAAATATGACCAAAATCCTCTTGATATTAATTTTCTAAAAGAGTGGGAAACTCTTAAGGGTGTGCTGTTAAGGACAAATCAGTTGGTCTCCCTCAGGATTGTAGTGACCCTTATGCCTGGGTTTTTTGTACCATTTGGCGGTACAAGAGACTTACCTTGTCATGAGAAGATACAAAATCTATATCTCCATGGAGAGTTGGGAGGACCTATGTGTGTTCCAAATGTTGAGATGTTCCCAACAAACCTCACCAAATTGAGGCTTCAATATACTAGGCTTCAGGAAAATCCGATGCCCATATTTGAGAGGCTACAGAGTCTCAGAATACTTCAGTTACGGAAATTCTCATATCTTGGAATAGAACTGATCTGTTCAACCAGAGGGTTACCTAAACTTGAAACACTGGAGATTGAACGGATGCCAAATCTACGTCATTGGTACATAAAAGAGGGAGATATGCCCATCCTTAGTCACCTCAAAATTGATGAGTGTCCGGAGCTGCAAGCACTTCCCGAGCTACAAAATGTGCCGACTCTTAAAGAGCTATTAGTATCTTGCCTTTCACCTAAGCTAAAAGAACGTATTCCAGGAGAAGATCATTACAAAATTGAGAATATCCCATCTGTTGGGGAATATAAACCTCATCGTCGCCGTAAGTGATGTAAGAATTTCTGTAAAGTTTCCTTTTCTTGGTTTGCTGTTCATATACTTTGTGTGGCTGAAAGGCATTTATTTTTCGATTGTCAGCACTTTTCTATTCTTTTCTTGTAATAGTTGTACTCTTAATTATTGCAGAGATTCTGTTGAGCAGGCCCTAATATCAATAAAGAGATACTACATGAAAGAATGCAAGTAGAGTGTTCTGCATGCCTCTCGTCTCATCATGTATTTTCATCAGGCTTGATTTAGCAGGATATCATGATAGTAGGCTATGTTTGGCAGGTTATATTAATGAGGTAAAATTTAGTATTTTAGTATAGGGTATTTTAGGACATGTCATTTATAGAGTTCTCTTTTCAGAGATTTTATGTTACTATAAATTATGTCATTTGTACTCTATGTAATAATAAAGTTAAAAAATACAATTAAACTTCCTCATAAAATTTGTCTCTTGCTTCTAGTCTCTTCTTCTTGAAACTCTAACATAGAGGAATATAAAGTCACATAATCACCCATTTCCCCTATCTGAGTGTAGACGAACGGTTGGATTCACTACAGCAAAAAGGGATATCAGCGACCGGGTTTCCGGTCGCTGAAATTAAAAGCGCCGGTCGCTGAAAGTAAATCCGGTCGCTGAAAGCCATTTTTGGTCGCTGAAAGCCCGGTCGCTGTAAGCATTGTCGCTGATACTCTTCTGATGACGTCACCGGTCGCTGATAATACGTCACCGGTCGCTGATAATATTTTTGCGACCAATTTTTTTTTGTCGCTGTTGTTTTTTTCTGACGTCAGCAAAAACTTTCTGCGACCAAAGTTTACGGTCGCTGATACTTAAAACCGGTCGCTGATACTCTTCTGTCAGGTTTTTTTATATTTTGTTATATTATTTAAATTTGCACCATTTAATAATTGGTACGACACGTACCAACGTACAACATAAACATACACACAAATTTAAATATAAATGTCAATATATACAATAAATAAATACAAAACATTGATACATATACATAATAGTAATTAAAATCAAATTAACATCAATACACACACGGTAACTAAACATGCCATTTACAATCCAATTAACCTAACTAATGTTGCATGATTTTGCATTATTAGAACAATGGGCTAATAGTAATTAAAATCCACAATTACAACCATTTACAATATCCAATTTTAAATTTTACATTATCCAACCTATGAACCGAAGGATGTGGGCGTCGATCGCCGAAGGCATAGGAAACTGTTCAGAAAATAGGAAAATGAGTTATGAAGATAGTATACCAATCTAAATAGATAAAGTTTAAAGATTCAATTAGTAAAAGGTACAAACATTATTTAGGGCAAATCATCACAATCAGTAATCCTGTAATCACATTTTAACCTTTTTGACTAAATCAAATCATCACAACTTTAACTTGGACTGATACACAATATATAAATCACTTATATATATGCTTGATGTATTCTATCGCCTCATGTAGAACTGATGCAGTATCAGTCTTCAGATACAAAAAAGTTGAATGAAATACAAATTAAATTAGTCAAAGTAATTACTTTTTCTCTTTTTAGAGCGTTAAATCCTGATAAAATGAATTTACCTTTCCAAAAGGTGAGACTAGCTGCTGTAGAGCAGTGATTCTGTCTCCAAGCTTCTCTTTCCTCACCTGCAAAATTTGTAAACTTAAAGCAATCAAGAACTCCAAAATTTGCTAGTAAAAAAGTTCGGACCCAACAAAAATTCACAAACAGAAAGAAATCTAGAATTTGAACCTACCATTTTTTCTTTGTAAATAAACAACAAAACAGCTTCACTAATGCCTCCTCTTTCTACACTCAATTTTTTTTAACAATTAGGCATGCAGCAAACTCAATTGGAAGGTATCAGCATAGATTGTACTTTTGGAACTTATCAAACTAACTCAAAAATAACACAAAATTAAACTTAAGTGCTTCTAAAAAATGCATCTCTATTATTCAGAAGTCAGAACAGATATACTTCCCACCAATAAACTGTTTTATACAATTAGGCTTGCAGCAGACTCAATTGGAAGGTATGAAATTTAACCCAAAAATAACACAAAATTAACCCAAAAATAACACAAAATTAAATTTAAGTCCTTCTCAAAATGCATCTTTATTATACAATTTCTGTTAATCAATATTGATACTGGACTATAAATTTAACTCTCAGTTATCGACTACAAATTTAATTAATTCTCATGTTTGTATACATACCGTACCACCCTTTCTACTATGAAGAACCCAGTTAATATTGGCCGGTACTGAACTAATTAAGTCTACAAACTTACAATGAACTACTGGTACTGAACCAGGTACTGATTTCATACTTGTACTGTTCAGATATCAACAAATTAAGCTTATAAAATAACAGTTGGGTCCATGCAAAACAAGCCAGAGATCCAGTAACAGGCTAACAGCTAGCCAACATATGATAGTTGACCTATCATAGTTCATAGTTTTAACACGTTTCTTGGATGCCAGTATAAGTTTGAAAATGTACAAAACTACTGTTAATTAAGGCTGATTTGCTTTTTTGGTCAAAATTTGACACTTGGTATCATATACTAAAAATAAATTTGACACTTGTTAAGGCTGATTTGCTTTTACCCGTTTCATTGAAATTCGTTCAAAAATGTAAAGAGGTGAGAAAACAATGAAAACAAAAATAGCCAGCAAATCATGAATCGTAGAAGAGAAAATGTAAAGAGGTGAGATTTGAAGAAATACATCAGCGCAACCAGCAGGGAGCTGCGGCCGCTTGTACGTACCTGACATGGTCGTGTATTGTCGGTAAAAAGACTCGTGTCCTTGATGTGGTCTACAATTCCTCCGGTCGCCTCACCATCGCCGCTTGGAGTGCGGGATCGGAGTCGGCCACAGATCGGCGTCTTCTCAACGACGTCGGAGTCGGAGTTCGGAATCGGTCGGGGTTCGGGGTCGGAGGGTCGGGGGCGGGGTCGGTCAGGGGTCACAGAGGCGACCTTCGGCGCGAGTGAAAATGAAAAGTCGCTGTTTTTTTTTTTTAATCTAACCTAAAAATGAAAATGGGAGAGAGGATTCGGCGGGAGATGAAAAATGGGAGAGAAGGAATCGCGCGACATTTTTAGCGAGATCTTCAGCGACCGGGCCCAAATGGTCGCTGAAAGATGTTGGCGCCGGTCGCTGAATGTTTCTGACTGTTTCGTCGCCGGAAATATTTAATTTCTTTTTTTTTTTTGTTTTTTTGGGTAATCAGCGACCGGCGATTTCCACGGTCGCTGATACCGGCCGCTAAAGCAACGGTTTGCTGTAGTGATTTCGAGTCTCATTGATTGTAAGTTCCCTTTTTTCAGTTTGTTGTTCCTGATTTGATCAACTTTTCATATATACTTGTCATGATTGCCAGGTTTAATTTATTGTCTGCAGTTTTCAATTTTTCTAATTGTATTGTACTCTTAAATATTGCATGGATTTTGATTGGGTTGGGCTGTTGTGATTTACTTCATTTCTGTAACAATATATATGGTATTGTGTTTTCCTGGTTTTGAATCTTGTTTTGTAACATTAAATTAATACTTTGTGTTTTTCTAAAACAAAAAGTTCATAATTTCATCAAGAACATAAAAATTATGGTTAGTTTAGTCAGCTCTAACCGCAGATTCAATAAAGAGAGATTAATTCACGTCTCTAAGTTTTAAGTGGGTAGTCGATCGGTCTCAAAGTGGGACCATTTAAAAGGTCCAGTTATGATGTATTTTATCACAAAGTTTATTCTCCTATTTTTTATGTTATGTATTGAAGGAGTTAAGTCATATACACTACATCAGTGGAACCCTTCTGCGACCGGCCAAATCGGTCACATAATGGTAAAGCGCCGGTCTCAGAAGGGTGTGCCGGTCGCAGAAGGGCAAAATCGGTCACAGAAGGTCTAGTCGCAGTTGTTCTGTCGCTGATGCCCTCCCCGCTAACGTCACTGGTCGTTGAAGGGTAAGAAGCCGGTCGCAGATGACCCTATAGAAACCGATGAAATCGGTCGCTGATGCTATATGCTGCCGTGGTGGAAGAACATCAGAGACCGATTGGGCGGTCGCTGATGGGCCTAGAATCGGTCGCAGAAGGATGTTTTTTTTGTTGGTATTTTTTTGTTATTTTTCTTTTCCCCTATTGGTCCAAAATGTACCAAACAAATATAAAAATCATTCAACCCATTCTGTTCATTTATTTTTCTCTTGCCCCAATTGATACGAAACGTACCAAACAATTCACAAGCAATTCAAATATACAATATAAAATACTGGTACGAAACGTACCAAGCACCAAGCAATTTAAAAGGAATTCAAAAGCAATTTAATTGGTACGTACCAAGTAATTCAGGCCCATACTTTGTGCTCATATCCCGATCGTAGTCTTCCTGTAAAATTTATAAAATAAAACAACAATAAAGTAAGTACAACAAAGAATGAATATCAATAAAATATTGTTATGTTATATTACCTGTGCCTTTTTCGCCCTTGCGGAACAAAATTGCCCCTTCTTCTTGCTGGTATGCATCGGCGTGAACAACTCGTCAGACCACCTAGGCTCGTGCTGGTTTTCATTCTCCTATTATGAATAAACATTTCAACACAAATAAAATTATCAAGGTTAGTTCGAGTAAACTGAAATTGAAATTAATTGTTTTGATGAAATAAAACATCTTATGAATCTTTGTTTGTGAACCAGCATATTACTGAGCCCGTGGTTGCAAAGGAACCCTCTTTAGATGAGGCCCTATTTTGTTGATTATGCTCGCTCCGCCTAGCAAAGTCTTGGATGCACTAATAGTCGCACAATTTGGGTCAGTTATTCATCGTTATCCAATCATATGTGCTTGGCACCCCTCGATCCTTCCACTCCAGAATGATGTCTCCATATCTATCTTTCGCTTCATCTTTGCACTTGTTAAGCAGGTTTTGGAGAGCTTTGTTGGCCATGCTGGCGAAGATCTTCCATACCAGATCCTCACCTGGGGAAAACTGAAAGTGCTTCTGCATGCATTATTAAAAAGTCATTGGTTAGCTTAAAAAGAGAAACAGTAGATTGCCAATTTAAAAAAAAAAGATTATACTCACCAAAAACTCGTCCTGGACCTCTTTTTTAGTTCCCTCAGGATAGTCATAAAATTTCGTACACACGTCTATAGTGGGTAATCTAGTTCCCGCAGGATAGTGAAAACGTGCGCATTGTGAGATTATTTTGTTGACATTTTTGGTTGCTGTCAACAAATCTCCAGCAAAAGATCTGCAAACAAAATTAATTAAAACCACTACAAATATTTTGCATCCGAACATGCCCTAATTTTTCTGAATTCATTAAATTCATCTTTGATAATGTTATTTTGGTTTTATGTAATGCACCAAGAATAAATACAATATGAAAAATCATATGATTCGTATATTGTATGAAGTCAAGCGAACACTGTTAATATCTTTACTCTAATATAGTTGATTAATCTGATCGGACGTAGCTATGTGGGCCCATTAAAGCCCATTCGTATAATAAGGCCCGACTTACCACAGCAAGATTTAAAATAAATGTAAGCTTAGCCCATATGATCCCGAAAAGGTATCGTTTTCACATTGTTCTATCTACTGCTATCAAAAGTTAATGTTGATTAATTATGAAGCATGTAAAAACGTTTCAACTTAATTATCCTTGTAATTATGCACTCTTGCAAAGGAAATTAATTTTGTGAAAGACTTGCATGGTAACTTTTAATTTTCTGTGGAAGGTTTGGTGTTGTGATGGATTTGGAGTGCTCTCCTCTTGGTTCGCCTCAAAGTTACGAGTCTGTTAAAATCTCTAACATCTATATTTTTGGTATTATGAGAGTTTCTAATCTGATTTGGCAGTTTTTAATCTAATTTCAGAGATATGGTAGAGTTTTTTACTTAGAAACTATACAGGAAAGTTTCTTATTAAGAAACTGTTTATAAACTCTATGTTGGCTAAATTATTGGCTCAGATTATTTCTCATTTTTAATTTATTGCTCAAATGGCTTAATAGAAACTCTAAAATTAATTTGAGAAATGTGAAAGTTAGAAACTTTAGAGATCTTAATTTCTTAAAAGTGGTTAACAGTTATTTAGAAACTAATTTGAGTTGCTGGGATGTAGATGCTCACAAATCACAACCACTACTAGTTCACTATGAATTACTTTTTTACTCCTTTACGCGCTAAAGTGCTATAATGCATGTTTGATGCTGTATTTTTTCTTTATTTAACTATAAACCATATATTTAATTTTCATAGTTGTAAAATATATAATTTGTTGTCATTATTTTCATTACATGTATTAATATATATGGAGCAGTAAACTTATCCAGTAACATTTTTCTGTTCATTTTTTAACTTAAACAAAACAAAAGACAATAGCAATCACAGTCAAGCAGTGCACATCACATCCCATTACTACTTTTGCTGGGTGGAATTCCTTTTTTTCTGGGTGGGAGTCGGTACTTGCTTTTCCTTTTTAATTCGTTTGGTGGGAGGATTTCACTTTTTTTGGGTGGAATTCACTTTTTTTGTGGGGTTTGATACTTAGCTTTCCCATTTCACCCGCTGCCCCTAGCCTGCCTTTCGTGAGTGTGGGATTCACCTTTTTATTTATAGATTTTATATATTTATCTAAAGAGGGAACATATTTAATTTGATGTCTATTCAAAATTTACGGAGCAGTATTATTGTTGTCGTCTGAGATTCGTACATGGAGGATTTGAACGGTCCGAACCTTCTACCGATATCTGAACACTACACCTTCACATTTCGCTTTCAAAAAAAGGATTATAATAAAATATTTGATTGCGAACATTTAATTAAGAATTCGGTTCCCTATAATCGGAGAATATTACGGACTTAATTTCAGTCAAAGAAACAGCTCATAAAAAGGAGCGTGAGAAAAGGAAAAATATGAAAGCTGTTCGGTGCAAGATTAGGGATTTAAGTAGTTTAAAAAGAGCTCAAATGTGTCTTTGTCTGGAGCAGGTACTCTCGATAAGATACATGGTCAGAGATATGTCATATAAATATATTTTTTTAAAAGTAGTTGATGATCTAAATTATTTTATTGCCTCTTGTACAATTTATTAAGCTAACTTTCAAACAAGTGGTTGAACTATCTTTATGTAATAACTCGAGTTGCTGTACCAGTCAGCCAGTCATCAGTGCAAACAAAGCTAATACACTTTCAATCCCCCAAACACACAAACACACACACACACACACCAAAAAAGAAGAAGATGGCAGAGGCTGCTGTGAGCTATGTGTTGCGCAAGCTTGCTGATGCCTTGCTGAAGAAAGGTCAGGAACTGCACGATGTTCGTGGTCAGATGGAGCAGATGCAGCTGGAGCTTGGCTTCATCAAAGCTTATCTAAGAGATGCTGATTCAAAGCAGCATAAGGGAAATGAATTGGTAAAAGAGTGGGTGAACCGGGTCAGAGACATGGCCCACAAAATAGAAGATGTGATTGATACCTTCCTGGTTGAGATTGAATTAAACAATTCAGAAAGCAAATCCAAAATTCTTCCAGTTGTAAAACACCCCAAATTAATGAACAAGTTGAGTGGCGAGCTAAAGGAAATCACAAAAAACCTCAACAAGATTTACCAGCGCCGTACCGATCGACTTGGGAATTAAGGATCTTGGTGCTGGTACTAGTGAAGAACCCTTTAGGCCAACAAAACCATCTGAAATTGATGATTCAGAAGTTGTTGGCCTTGAGGCTGATAAGTGCAAGATTTTGAAGCAGCTTCTTGATAGAAACATTTCAAGGCGCACGGTGCTCTCGATTGCGGGTACTGGTGGCCTTGGCAAGACCACTCTGGCTCAAAAAGTATACAAAAGGTACGTGCATGTGTTCTTCTTTGTGGAGCAATCTATAACAAGAAATTTAATTGCTAAATCCGAAACCGGCTAAAACTAGTTGTTAAGAAGTCTATTGTCCAAATTCGATCCTTTGCTGTTCAGATTTATCCACACAAAGAAGTAGTTCGGTTATTCTTATATCCTAACGATACATGAACTTGTTACAAATTGTTGTTCAAATATTCTTAACAATATAAATACTCAATCAGAGAACCAACCTTTGATCTTGTGGAGGTCAAAGTTCAAAATCTGACTGGATGAACTTTTATGGATAATATTAAATGTTGTGGCTTGATTCCTTCACTCCCCTAAAAAAAATACAAATAATTTATTATTTAATCATGGAAAAGATCTCCAATGAAAATTTCTCTTTCTGTTGAATTTTTTCTGGACAATAACACATTCATTTTTGTAACTACAGTGAGGAATTGAAGGGGCAATTCAATTGTTACACGTGGCTTTCTATTTCTCAAAAGTTCAATTTAAATGATATTTTGAGTGAAATTCTTTACTCAATTAAACCTGATTTGAAAAATGGATGTCCACCCATAAAAGATGAGGATTTACCGGACAAGCTTAGGAGCTCCTTGGAACACAAGAGGTACTTAATTGTCCTAGATGATGTGTGGACAATTGATCTTTGGGAGCGATTAAAAATACATTTACCCGATCCGAATAACGCAAGCCGCGTGATAATTACCAGCAGATCACTTGATGTTGCTCAAGCAGCAGATTGCAACACAGGTCCCCATAAACTCCCTTACCTAAATGAGGATGAGAGTCTAGCTCTACTATACAGAAAGGCTTTTCAACAACATATACAACCTGAGAATTATCCTACTGATCTCTTGGAAGTTGCCAAAAAATTAACAAAAAAATGTGGAGGTTTACCATTGGCATTGGTTGTGCTAGGCGGTATCCTGGCAAGGAAAGAGCGCAAGTATACTGCCTGGTGCACATTGGAGGAGACCATGGATTGGCACAATGAAGACGGGAAGAAGTGCTAGCAGGTCCTAGCCATGAGTTATGAAGACTTGCCTTACGATCTCAAACCATGTTTTCTTTATTTTGCATCGTTTCCTGAAGATCATAAGATTTCGGGAAAGCATATTACGAGAATGTGGTTGGCTGAAGAATTTATACCGAAAAATGGAGCTGGAACAATGGAGGACAGAGCTGAGGAATTCCTTCAAGAGCTAGTGCAAAGGTACATCCCTTTTCAGTTTTATTTTTGAAAAGTATTAAAGCAGTCCTGAATTTAACAAAAGCTAGTGCCCAAAGCACACTAATTCTTCTCAAACTACTCCCCCGAAATTCAATCAGTACCTGGTACGCACATCAACTCTAGTTTACTTCCTTAATTGAACAATTCTCCCAAAGATGTAAACCTTTCGCCTGAGTATTTCTAATATAATTTAGATTTAGAAACGAGATGGTCATTATAACATTATTCGTAACACAAATTCAAACTCATGTAGTTCTGCTCTCAATATATATTCTAAATTAATAGTCATTGCTTATTACAAGGTTAAAAAGTAATTGCCAGTGATAATAACAAATTGACTATAAGTATATTTGTATAATTTAGTATCTTTACTGCATAAAATTCATGGATTGTACCTCAAAGAAATCTTAATTGTCTCATAGAAATTCTTTCACATCTCCAAATTTATACATTTAGTTATGGAAATTTCTGTCACACTACGAATGAAGAGACTAAACAATATATATTTTCCATTCAATGCATGACTAGCTCGTTAATATACCTTGCAAAATGAAACAAAAGATAAAGCCCTACTGTTTATCAGTATCTAACCAGAAAAGCAAGAAAATTATTACAACCAAAATACTCATAAAAACAGAAAAAAAATGTTGCCCTATCCCTAACTGGTACCAGTAAACACTAAATCCTGACACTAAAAAAACTATGTTAAAACTTCTTCCTCCAGTGCCCCTTCATTTCTTCCTCCTCCATTTGTTAGAAGATCCTGTACCACCTGATGGCTGCCATCCACTAACACATGTTCAATCAAATCATCACAGAATGCGGGAATTTGTAATACATCACTTGGTAAATTTAAAAAAAGTTTAAGAATAGTTTCATTGCCACTAGATTTAGCCCAAAAAATTGCTAAAAAAAGTATTTGAGTCCCTAAAGCTCTAGGTTTGGTATATACCCCTTGAAAACAAAGTTTATTTCTTGCAAGACACACGGACCAAAATACCACTCCTCTAATAAGTTCAATTAACAACCTATCTTTGAGAGGGATTACTGTATCAATAAACCATAAGTCCTCCACACTATCAAAATCAAAACTAAAATTGTTGTAATCAGCTAACAAATTCCACATAGTTCTAACATAAGGGCATTTAAGAAACAAATGGTCCACTGTTTCGGGATCCCCACAAAAAGGACAAGCTCCTTCCCCTAGCCAACATGTTTTACTCAACTCTTGTCAGTACCCTTTTTTGCTTTACTAGCCACAAGAAAATACACATGCATATAGTTAGGCTACAATATTATGCAAAGCGCATATCAGTTCGTAATATAAATGTGTCTCGCATTTTCAAAGTCCATAAAGTCGACCCAAATCTTTCAGTCCGATCCCTTTTATAAGAGTTCCGTTTACAAATAGAATTTCTAATTTTTCGAACTTATTTAGTATCAAGTCAAGCAGTTAAAAAATAACGATTTTTAGTTAATCTTATTGTATTATGAAGTTTTACATGCATGAGTTGAGGAAAATGGGAGGTAAAGAGTAGGAGAAAATGGAAATGAAAGAATACGGGGAGGTTACCATTTTTTTTTATTATCTTATTTGATTGGTCTTGTGTTTTCTCCTCCACTGACTTAACTCATCTATTGAATTTCTATTAAATAAAAACAATTAATATATGAAGTTTAATTTCTTTATTATATATCTTTTCTTACCATGCACTCTTCCTGTACCCTCTATCCAAACAAGTTGTAAGAGTAGATATAAAAAACACTTAACTAACAAGAAATTCTTGGAAAGATTAATAAACGTACGCTAAGATATATAAGTATAACCCAGTATTTCCTTTTTCAAATAACAAATTATATCAAATATTAATTAGATATAGTTTTTAAACCAAAATAAAGAGGACAAACCTATTATTAATGGTTTCACAGTCAAAAACAAATTTATAAAGCAATTAATCCAAGCGGCACCTCCTTACATCTAAATTACTATACTAATTTTGGCATTTCGAGTTGCCTAAATATATTACATATTTTTATCACGGCACCATTGGCAATCCAAGCGGCACCTCCTTGCATCTACATTTATATAAACCTTACTTTAGATGAAAGATATAGTCGAGGGTTTATCTTTTTACATATTAATTTGAATTAAGGAATACCTACTGATTCACATAACAATATTTTCCTTCTTACATGTCAAATTTTTTGGAAAATACTGTTGCAGATGCTTGATTCAAGTCACTGAAAAATCTTGGAAAGGTTGCTGCAAATGCTGCAACATGCATGATCTTCTACAGGACCTGGCTATCCGCAAAGCCGAGGAAGATAACTTCTTCACCGTATTCTCAAAAGTAGAAGATTGCAACCATCTAGCTGCTAGAAAGCCGCGCGCGCCGTGCGGCACTGCAATTTTGCACTCCTACCAAGGATGGTGTTTGTTTAGAAAACACTCGTTCTTTACTCTATTTTGCTTTTGATAAATATTCATCAAGTAATAATGGCTTTATATTTCGAAATTATAGTGGGTTTAGACTACTAAGAGTATTAACTATTGAGCATGTTGATATGAGAAAATTCAACGGTAGTAAATGGCTGAAGGACATGATACACCTGAGGTACTTGGGTTTTAGATACTGTCGTATTGGACAGAAAATATTAGAGAAGAATTCCTACTATAATCTAGAAACCATTGATTTAACAGAATCATATATAGATAGACCACAAAAAACTACAAATCGGTCCAATGTGATAATCCCTACTCTAAGACATGTATATGGTGAACGGTATTTAGAAGAAATTTGCCCATTAAAATGGGATCACCTTGCTAATCTACAAACATTAAAAAGTGTGGGCCACACAGAAGTTCCTTATTTAGGAGGTTGTATCAACTTGCGTACATTTGGGGTTCACTATTGGATGTATGACCAATCACCTCTTGGATGTCTGACTATTAATTTTCTAGAAGGGTGGGAAACTCTCAAGGGTATTCTGATAAGGACAAAGGAGTTGGTCTCCCTCAGGATTGTAACGACATTTCTTCCTGGGTTTTTTGTACCATTTGGCGGTACTAGAGGTTTACCTTGTCATGAGAAGATACAAAGTCTATATCTCCGTGGAGAGTTGGGAGGGCCTATATGTGTTCCAAATGTTGAGATGTTCCCAACAAACCTCACCAAATTGAGGCTTGAATTTTCTAGGCTTCAGGAAAATCCAATGCCCATATTTGAGAGGCTACAGAGCCTCAGAATACTTCAGTTACGGCGAGAGTCATATGTTGGAACAGAGCTAATGTGTTCAACCAGAGGGTTACCTAAACTTGAAAAACTGGAGATTGAACAGATGCCGAAACTATGTCATTGGTACATTAAAGAGGGAGATATGCCCATCCTTATTCACCTCAAAATTGTTGGGTGTGACGAGCTGCAAGCACTTCCCGAGCTACAAAATGTGCCAACTCTTAAAGAGTTAGTTTATGGCCTTTCATCTAAGCTAGAAGAACGTATGCAAGGAGAAGATCATTACAAAATTGAGAATATCCCATCTGTGCGTCAAACCTCCCCAAATTAGTTGATGTAAGAATTTCTTTGAAGTTTCCTTGTCTTGATTTTTTGTTCATATACTTTCCGTGGCTACAAGGCTTTTTTTTCAATTGACAGAACTTTTCTATTCTTTTCTTGTAATTTCTATTCTTAATTATTGCATGGATTCTCTTCAGCAGGTCATAATAACAATAAAGAGAGACTACATGAAAGTACACTACTACAAAAACTGGCTTTGTACACTGCACATTGTACACGGATTTGGCAATTTTATTAAAAACCGTGTACCAAATATGATTTTTTACTTGTTCAAAAGATCTGCACGATTTCTACACGGATAATTAGTTAATAATCAGTGTAGAATTATTAGAGAGAGCTACACGGTTTATTAGAAACCAAAAATCTGTGTGTAAAGAGGTCCGTGTGCAAATAATTGAGAGAGCTACACGGACTTTTAATACAAAGCCGTGTAGGAATATTACACACGGTTTTTTTATAATATATCCGTGTATAAATAGTATAATTGTACACGGATTAATAACAAAAGAGCCGTGTATGTTTAGTTGGAGAGCTACACGGCTTTATAACTAAATAGCCGTGTATAATAGTGTAGGGTTTTAATGTCTTCCCCTTCCAGCGCCGTTTTGATCAAGTCTTTTAGTTAATACATCTCTCTGAACTGAGCTTTTTCCTATCAGATTTGTGCGAATTGATCGAGGCCAGCAGCTGAGATCTAAGATAATAAGCGGTATGTACTTGATATTAATTTCCTATGATTGCAATTGATCTGTTCTATGCTTTACTCATGATGTGTTTAACCAAGGCCTGCGCATGTTTCAGAAAAAGGGGTGTAACTTTTGATCCGTCCGTCGGATCGGGCTGAAATCTATGATCCGTTTCGCCCATTTTTCGGGCTCAGATTCGCGATCCGACCGTCGGATCTGAACTTTTGGACCTTTCTTTATAATTTTAGCATTTTTAGGGTCTTTTATGTATCTTTTATGCATTTTTGTTTAGGGTTTGTATTTAAACAGCCGTCAGGACTTTTGGCAGAGGCAGTTGTTGTTTTTATAATAGTTTTATCAAAGAATTGAGAATCTGTGTGATCTCAGAACCGAAATCTATCTTTCTATTATTTAGTCCAATTTCTTGATCGTTCGTGCATCATAATCATTTAGTGCATAAGTGACATAATTAATATGTTTATTGCTATATGAATTTTGTATAAATTTAGTATATGAATTTCTTGCTAATTAATCTGTTTCGAATGAATTTATTGCTATATGGAATTTTGTATAATTTCTGTCGCAAAAAATTGGCTAGCAAAGCTGGAGGCTAGCCCAAAAACAAAATATACAAAAAAAAAAAAATTAGCTATTATACACGGATATTTCATAATCGTCCGTGTACGATAGAAAAAACAAAAAAAAATTAGCTATTGCACACGGATATTTAACAAATGTCCGTGTATAATAGCTAAGAGAGCTACACGGACATTTAATACAAATCCGTGTGCAATAGTAATCATACACGGATATTTTAGAAAAATCCGTGTATAATAGCTAAGATAGCTACACGGACTTTTAATACAAAGCCGTGTAGAAAGAGTAAACGTACACGGTTAATTAGGGGATAACCGTGTAGCTCGGTAACTTGGAGAGCGACACTGGCAGGTCTTTGTACACGGTTAATTAGGGGATATCCGTGTAGAAATCATTATAATCACACACGGTTAAATATCCGTGTGTAGTTTCTGACCTATTCATACACCCTGGCTTTAAACACGGCAGGAAATCCGTGTAGCTCTTCCATTAATGTCCGTGTGCAATCTCTTTTTCTGTAGTAGTGGTATGCAAGTAGAGGACATCACATAATCACACTAATCCCCTCTCTGAGTATAGACGAACGGTTGGATTTCAAGTCTCATTGATTGTAAGTTCCCCTTTTTCAGTTTATTGTTTCTGATTTGTTCAACTTTTCATACTTGTCATTGTTGCAAGGCTTAATTTTCAATTGTCTGCAGTTTTCAATTTTTCT
Organism: Carex myosuroides; assembly: GCA_028015225.1. Taxonomy (NCBI): domain Eukaryota; kingdom Viridiplantae; phylum Streptophyta; class Magnoliopsida; order Poales; family Cyperaceae; genus Carex; species Carex myosuroides. The sequence continues at coordinate 3,406,669 of CM051470.1, read as the reverse complement.
AATTGTATGTACTCTTAAATATTGTATAGATTTGGATTGGGTTTGGTTGTTGTGATTTACTTCTTTTCTATAACATTATATATGGTTTTGTTTAATTTCCTTGTTTTGAATCTTTGGTTGTAACATTAAATACTCTGGTTTTTCTAAAACAGAACGTTCATAACATTTACAAGAACATGCAAATTATTGTTAGTTTACACTTCCTATCTCTAACCGCAAATTAAATAAAGAGAGATCAATACATGCCTCCAAGTTTTAAGTGGGTAGTCGGTCTCAAAGTGGGACCATTTAAATGGTCCAGTACTTGCGATGTATTTTATCACACAGTTTATTCTCTTCTTTTTTTATGTTATGTATTGAAGGAGTTAACTGCACCTTCTTATTATATATGGTGAGATTTCTGTTATTCATATATTTGGTTGAGGTCTAAAATTAAGTTATGAATTAAGCATTTTCTTTTTTAATTAGTAGTTGATACTAAAGTCATGCCGCAATTTGTTAGTAGGAGAACCGTCAAAATTCACAAAATTTGTGTGAGTGCCCTCAAAACTTGCAAAAAATATATAATAGGTCCTTGTTATTGCTTACAACATACATGTACACTGTTTAATAGTACCTACGATTAAATTCCTTTGTGTTAGATCATTAGCTGTGTTATCCAGTTGTGAGTAAGGAACTTAATCATTGGACGTAGTGATCATTTCTCGAGTAGGCTATACTAATTTTTCTAGTTATTATGTGGACAGCACCGGTCGATTTACTAGTCATACCAGTGCACTTGGTGGCTGTACCAAATATAATTTCACTAGTACAAAAAACTCCTTCACTGACCCTCTACCACTGACTGTTTTAATATGTAACAGTCAGTGTAGATACTGCATGGCAAAATCGTAAATAAGAATAACTTCAACACTCACTGTTCAATTGTAAACAACTGTCAGTGAACTTACACTGACTGTTTTCTTAATAAAAGGGTCGGTGTAGGGTATGAGCAACATCGACCCTTCTATTGAAAAACAGTCAGTGTTGAGGAGTTCACCAACACTGACTGTTTTTTCGGGGAAGCGTCAGTGTTACTCAAACACTACACCGACCCTTTTATTAAGAAAACAGTATGTGTTGAGCAGTTCACCAACACTGACTGTTTTTTAATGGAAGCGTCAGTATTGCTCATACCCTACACTGACCCTTTTATTAATAAAACCGTCAGTGTTGAGAAGTTCACCAACACTGACAGTTTTTTTAAGGGAAGCGTCAGTGTTGCCTTACCCTACATCGACTGTTTTTTCAATTTAACAGTCAGTGTTGCTCTCTGTTGTGTATAAAAATAAGTTAATTTCACTTGTATATTTAAAAATAAATTGTCAGGGATATATAACTATTTGAGAATAAAATTTGCATTGTGTATATTTTGTAAGATATTTAATAATTAAGTTTATTTGTTTAAATTGAATTTATAGATGCAAAAAGTATTTTATCGTTGTAATTTATAAAATAGAATGGAAATTATATATGGTAAGATGTTTGTTGTAGATGCAATAAGTTTGTTAATGATGGAATGGAAAACCTAATACAACGTAAATTACTAATTAATTGTTTCATCGAAAAATTGCAATGCTTGTTTATTAGAATGAACATATTTTATTTAATAAGTATGATTAGTAATTTACGTGATTAGTGAAATTTAGGCAATTAACATTAAATTTTGACTTTAATTTTAGAAAATATTTTGTGATGAAAATTATATTAGTAATGTTTACGCAATAATTAATTTTATAGCATGTTTATTGCCTAATTAAATGATTTTAACATATTAAATTATATAGAATTACATGCATGTTGCATATATGACTCACATCTTCTATGTATGAACATGAAACATAAGCTCTTGTTTCATGACTTAATGAAGACACACGAAAATATGTCGTCCGTGGTCGATCGAAACTGTTTAAATTGAAGAGCACTGCATTTATTGTCTTGCATCCAAGTTTGATCAAAATTTATTTTTATTTACCCATCCATCTAGTTGACTGAAAATTGAAGCATCGTATGGCCATAAACACTTCGTGTTGGATCGAATCTCATACATAATAAAACTTCCGAACTTTTATGTTGGTTATGTTCAATGTTCTCCCTTGATCATTTTAAAATAGATTTGGAATGATTTCACTGCAGATCGACCGGTGATTTTCCACATGAAAATGAACGGTCCGATTCCGAACTTCCTTTTATGTTGATTTTATTATCATTTTTTTTGTAATTTTGATTCACTGACTGTTTTTATTCCGGATACGTCAGTGTTTGTACCTAACTGACTATTTTTATTTTGGAACCGTCAGTGTTGATGTACTATATTGACTGTTTTCAATTAGTAATCGTCAGTGTTGAGATCATATATTGACTGTTTTTATTTTGGAACCGTCAGTGTTGCTACAGTGTACTGACTGTTGTTTTCTAAGCCGTCGGTATTGTGTTTTTTATTGACTATTTTCTAAAAAACATTCGGAACCGTTAGTGTTTTCATATCTCTGAAAATTTCCCTTCGCGTTTATCTGCTTGGATCGGCCGCCAAACTCTTCTAAATTTCATTTCCCTCTTCTCAATTTCAATTGACTCTCCGCCAAACTGTTTGTGAAATCGCGAAGACAGAGAGAGTCACAGAGGCAAAAAAAAAAAATTTGGCGACGCTGAGGAGTGTGTTGTGCACGGAGGAGAAATAGAGGCGGATCGCGGAGGAGGAGTGCGCGGCCTCACCGGAGACCGCCTGAGGAGATCGCAGAGGAGAAGGTGTGCGCAGCGGCCTGAGGAGCTCACTGCTGCCACTGGTACGATACCAAAATCAAACCTAATTTTTTTTAATTGTGAATTTGTGTGATTTGCGAGTGATGCACCGAGGAATATGGATGTATCACACAGATGCGGTGGTCCTAAAGAGAGTTTATATGGCCCAGAATACCTCCGCAATCCCCAAGTCACACAGATGCGGTGGTCCCAATAGGAGTCACAAAGTCAGGCTGAAGGTTTTCAATTGGAAAAACATAATTTCTGGAAAATAAAATGAGATTGAACAGTGAGTGTGTTGCTATTCTGCTGTGTTTTAATACCTTACTGCAGCTAGGTTAGGGACACAATTGATTTGAAAGCTTTATTCTAATAGCTTGTCTGCTGCAATCAGTTAGGAGTTATTTGTTTATCTTTTAGAATTTTTACAAGTGGATATTTTAAATTTGCAAATTATTGTTTCATTGATTAATTACAAATGCAAGATTGCACACAAAGAACTTCAACAAGTTGTGTTAGTTTGGTCAATATATGTGTGTAAATTAGAGTTGAAGCATGTAATTACAATATAATAAGAAACTTTGCTTCCACAGTTCGTATTGGACCTTATTTTCTATTAAATGATGCAATATTTGTTCCAACTTCCAAATGAGTATTAGATTATTAATCTGGAGTTGGTTCACATCTTCACCAGTTAATCGTACCAGTACCTAATTCATATATTACCTTTTATTTTAGGGGACTAGATGATAAAAGATAAAATTGAGAGGGGCAAGCAAAGAAGACTAAGACAGTGCAAAGATGAAAATAACAAGGTCTGAAGGGAAACAACAATATCAAGCTTTCCTTTTATTTTTTTTTACTTATTTGAAAACATTTGTGAGTTAACTACTATATAATCAATGCAATAACAGGAGGATAGATCTAATTTTGAGCACTATAATTGTTTCAAGAACCAATGCAAAAACAAAGAATATAACATGAGGAGCCATCTGCGTCTACTCAAGCTAGCAAGGTACAACTCCAACTTAAAAAATATGGTCCTTTATATGCTATTTTGACAATCGTTTCACAAAAACTGTGATAATTTATTAGGCTACAAAAGCAACTTTCTAGGAAATTGTGGCAATGATATGAAAAATGTGTATACAAATTAGATTTTGATTTCAATCTTTTAATAGTTTTATTAACTAAAATCGACAAGATATGGTGGTTCTATATGCTATTGGTTTATTATCTTTAATAGTTTCGTGTATATATGCTGCTATGGCTTATTCTTTTAGAACATTTGTCTAAACATCAAGGTATGAGTATTGATGCTTCTAATTCCTTATAAGTGTAAAGACATTCTTATAATGTAATTTTTCTCTTCATTAATTTGGTAACTAGAATTTTTATTTGCAATAGAATTTTCAGCTAAAGAACTTACCTTCCTTTTTGTTGTTCCAGTTGAAGAACTTAACTACACTAACCATATAAGAAAATCGGGATCCTTCGTGTAAAATTATTATAACCTGTTATGTTGTTACAGAAATAAACAATAACAGCTCCTCCTTTTATGTAATAGGTTTGGAATAAAATCAGTTTAGGTACTTAACTATAGGGGGATACAGATTAATGTAATAGGAATAGTTCTAAAGAAGGATACTGGTAAACTGTAATGACCTACGGGTCTGTTTTGAATAAAAAAAGAAAGAAATAAACAATAATAGATCCTCCTATTTTTATATATAAAGCCAAATCAACATAATGTTCTTTTTCTTTTTATTTGAAAAAAAAATATTTATGTTGCAGGGGAGTGAAGGATACACGGAGACAATAATTTGAGGAGCATCCAACCAAAAAAACCACGAACAAGGTAAAATAAACAAAATATATAGAGAATAAAATACATTTCTCAAGAGATTGATTTCTAGCATGAGCTGATGTAAGCTGCTTAGGTGTTAATTAAGCTTACTTTAGAGTATAGGAGTGCATATTGTCATACCAATAAGGATTGATGGGAGTTACATTTATTAGTGAACACATAACTGCTAATTGTTAATAAAAAGATTGTTGTCTGGTACCATAATTAACACAATGGGGCCTATGCTGAGGTACAACTAAGGTAGCATGAGAGATACTCCATCATAGCATATATAATACTACCCCATCTCTATCGAAAAGTTTTGTACATAAGAAAAATATGTTGAACCGGAAAAATGAATGAAAGAAAAATCAACAGCAATTGGATGTCCAATACAATTTCTGTTATCCTCTATTAAAAGGGCATACACATACAGATAAGGATTTAGATATTATTTGTATTTGAATATTAATATACGTTTGAATAACCGAATAAGAACAATTTGTAACTTCTCTTTATAATTGAAGGAATACTATTTAGATGTCAGGGCATGCAATTGGATGTTTTCAACTAAAGTCTACTTGGTCCGAATTTCCTTACATCTTATTGTTTACAATTATAATAATCATATAGTCATGCATGAAAATCACTCATAACTATGGTAAAAAAGCTTGTAGGGTGATAAAATCACTCATATATATATATATATATTCAGAGATAGGGATGAGAAAATCACTCATAACTAGAGGTGGCAAAAAAGTTTGTAGCTCGTTTCATTATACTTCTCAAAAACTTTGAAATCATGTAACTGATCTTTTTTTGGTTTATGATTTGCTACTTGCTTGAGTAGTTGAAAAATATGCAGGAGAAGAAATTTATCCTTGCACCATACATTCAGTTGTAAGTTGTTAAATGGAACATAATAAGTAACTTCTTGATTTTACTTAAATAGAACATTTCAGAGCCCTAAGCAAGAAGGTGGCAAGGTGTGTGAATTTTACGCCATGAAACATATGCAAGAACTAGTCACTACGCAATTTGATTTGATGTTTTTCCTAATGTATGTATTTCATAATTGAACTTGATTCATTTTTCATATAACTTGGATAAAATTAACTTCTCAATTTATATTCATGCAGTGTGATTTACCGACATAAAAATATACACCGATGCAACTTCATGCAATAACACGACAATGGTGTACATTTTTCTTGGACAACTTCTAAACTAAGTATAAGAAATGCAATGTTAAGTTCAGATGTATATTTTGTTAATGTGTTATGTAAATTTTGTTGTAGTGGTTTTTTGTGAATATGTTATGTTGTTTATATTGTGTTGTCTTTTGTTTAGTTTGTTCAAATTATTTGTATGACATTCTATTTAATGTCAATGAATGTCGAATAGTAATATATTGCTAGTAAAAATATGGAGGCTAGCCCCAATACAAAGAGAATCATGCCAAAATTTTATGCCAACACCGACGGTTATAAAACCAACAACGATTGTTTTTAGGATTAACACCGACTGTTTTTAGGACTAACTACGACTGTTTTGAAGACCTATACCGACTGTATTATTTAAAAAACAGTCATTGTTGGTAGCCAACACCGACTGTTTTTTTTTTCACTAAAACAGTCAGTGTTGGTAACCAACATTGACTGTTTTTTAAATAAAACAGTCAGTGTTGGTACCTACACTGACTGTTTTTTATATAAAACCATCAGTGTTGGGTACCTACACTGACTGTTTTTTACATAAAACCGTCAGTGTTGGGAACAGTCAGTGTAGGTAACTAACACCGACGGTTTCTTTAAACGGTCAGTGTTGGGTATCTACACTGACTGTTATTTACCCATCAGTAATGATATACCTATACTTACAGCGCCATCACTGACGCCTCAATAACAGTCGGTATAGGGGTATTTTAACAATCGGTAAAAGGGTTTTTTGTACTAGTGTTTGTTCCATTTCTATATGATAATAATATAAGAGCGGCAATGTTTCATACTACTTTCGTAAAAATAAAAAATCAAAGATTTTAAGTTCGTTATTTGAATTCAATTTGACAACAACTAAATTAATCTCTCGAATCTCATGACTTCTGACCTAGCTTTACTTGGATCGTTAAATTCTGATTCTTTACTAAACAAGTGTATACATCTAAGATTAAGATGGCTGATATCGTTCAGGTTGGCCAGACCTGAACAAAGCAAATTGGGAGGTGATATCTGATTGGCAAAGCAAAAACTTGATGGTCATCTACACATAAAATTGCACTACTGTGTGGAAAAAAAAATTAGTAGTCCTAAAGAGGAAATTTGGACGTGTCATATATATGCTAAATCAAAAGAATTCCACATTTGAGCATAAATTTACACATTCGTCTCAATCCCTTAAAATATGGTACCAATTGCCTTTATGTCACATTAAACTATCTAGCTAAGGTATATGATTTGCTATAACAAAATTTGAACGGAATGGATATAAGGATAGAGCAACTATTTGATCAGATTTTATCAGAAATAATTTGTGGGGTTGGCTCTTTAATGCATCTGCACTTAAGTAGAGGAAGTTTGCAATATGGAAAATGCGTCAGACTTAACTTTTTCACCTTAGAGTCTATATTTGAATGCATTCAATATCTAGACATCTAGTTATCTTCAGTACTAATTTTTTATGTTAAACATGTAATAATGAAATAATGACCAAATAACGGCAGTGTAGCCATCTAAGATATATAACTAAGATTGTTTCGGTCGGGCCTAGTTATGTGGGCCTATTAAAGCCCTTTCGTTTAATACAGGCCCAAACACCACACCTAGATTTCAGAAGAAGAAGAAAAATATATGCTTGCCAATTTGGTAAATTGAGCCTGGCAAACAGCAAAAAATTCATGTATTGGGGAAGTACAAGCATGATCTTGGTCCCAAAAATGTATCGTTTTCAAATCATTCAATTTGTACTGCTATCATCAAAAGCAAAGGTTGATTGATTATGTTGTAAAATGTAAAAGCTAAGTCCTTGTGAAAATTTAGGAGTGAGACATGCAAATTGCTACTTTAGTGGTGGGAAATCAATGTACTAAAATATTAAAAGTATGAAACAATTGTCGAATTATATGATTTAACGGCCTTTTCATGGATTACTCATTTTCCAGAGGATATATAGAGATTTTCCATTAGTAAGTTTTCTAAACTTTTTTTTAACATTAAATTTGGAACTGTATGGACTCAAAATTGAGTAACATGAATCTTACACAAGAAAGTTTTTGAAATGAATTATGTCATTGGATGAAACTAAAATAAATTATTAAGAATTTTTATTTTTAGTTTCACTAAAGAGAATAATTTCAATTATCCATTGTACATTTCTCAAGTTACTTCTCCTCATGCCATCACTAACCATACACCACTTGCTTGTTTCGGTTTGTTTAAAGAAGCTGATGACATCAATTTAGTAACTTGGTGGGTTTTTATCTCATTATGGCTCAGGAATCCGTATTAAGTCCATGGAGATTTTGTTACACGCTTGGCAGCCTCTGCTAAATTGTCAAGATATGTCCTTGGAGATTCTTGGCTTGGTAGGATAACTCTTAAATAATTTTTCCCTTCTCAATGCAATAATGGAATTTATTAGGTTCAATACCACATTTGTAGATAATGGGCTTGTAATAACTAAAGTCGAAGTTAGGTTCAATACCACATGTAATGTACACAAGGATTTGCACTATTGAGTGAAAAAAAAACTAGATTATTATTTTAAAAGAGAATTTGCATGTGTCAGATTCTAAATCAAAAGAATTTATTACATTTGAGCGTAAATTTACACGTCCAATTCAATTTTTTTATACGTCTTGGTAATTAATATTTCTTTGCGCCTCTATTTTCAAATTTTATTAGAGATTACTAGTTAGATTTGAATTTCCATTCAAATAAAAAATTCTAGATAAAATACATGATTTTCTGTAACAAAATTTAAACGAGACAGATAAGCATAGAGCAACTATTTTGTCCGATTTGATCATATAATTTATGTGGGGCGCCTCTTTAATTTATGTGTCGAGTCTAGCTAGCTAGCTAGCTACTTCTTAAATGTTATTATTATCACTTAGTAGTTACTATTAACATATAATAATGAAATAATAACAAGATGACTACGTGTTTGTAACATTAAGTAAATTGTTTCTAAATTGTTATCAAGGTGAGCCTTATTATGGTATATAAATATAATGATGACCACTCATATGGCTATCAAATTAGAAATTATTAAAATAAACCAAATAAGTGGTACAAGAACAATTTTTTTTTAAAATAACTCGTTCAATATTTTTAAAAACACACAATCACATGATCATATTTTTCATGATTATATATTAAAAGAAACTAGCTAGCTTTGTGTTAAATCTAATTATCCAAGTATTGTCAAGGTGTACACTTAACTTGAAACACTTCTTATTATTCTACTACAATTAGTGTGATTAGGCCCTTGAACATTTTTTCTATATCAGCCCCCTTAACAATTGCAATCGGTTAACATAAGCACACAAAGGTCAGAGAGTTAGTAATGTCATATTGAATGATAGTTTTAAGGATTAAAATATTGAGATTTCTCATATTAAAAGTGATATAATATTTAGATTTCTCATATTTAGGTTCCTTCAAGTGGTTTAATATTAAAAGTCAAAATATTTAGATTTCTCATATTTTCTATTTTCTTATGAGATGATTTATTTTAAAATTTTCAAGAAAATCTAACAAACAAAAGATAGCCAGGAGAAATTTATCAAAGAAATAGAAAAAAAATCCTATTAACAAAAGCACAGAAAAATAAATAAATACTGCAACCCCCTCAAGCATCACTGGTACACAGCAGTACTACATCATACCAGCCATGAACAACGTCTCAACAGTTGTGAAATATTTACATGTTAAAGAAACTAAACTATAATCTACAGATGCTTACTGTTTATTCAAAAATTTATAACATATATTCAAGTAAGAAATATTCGAACATAAAAGGTGCCAGGTACCATCACCGTCGTCATCTTGAAAATACAACTCAAGTTACTCATTTGAATCCTCTATTCATCATCTATCAGTTCATCAAACTCTTCATCTGAGAAGGCCCAAAACACATCTTTCATATTGTCAACTCTAATTAGTTATCCAAAACTTCGATCGACGACCAGCAATGGTGCTAAGCTAACATTCTTGTCTAATGGAGCCGGTCAACACAAAGCATACCAAGGCCAATCTAATTTTATTAACCAAAGAGGATTTAAACTGGCCACATTCCCTCAGTAGCTCGATCACTGGATTGAACTATGTATAGTATGAACTATGAACTCTACTTCTATTTTCAGCCATGTAAATAAAAATGGCGCTATATAAGTACGACTAATTTAATAAAAAAAAGATCTGATCTAGTACTAATTTAGAAAAAAAAAATACCACGATCTAGGACTGGCTTACATCGGCAAAGACGCAAAGTACTGTTAGAGATTTCTGAATCAGCAGTTAATTTAATAGGCTAGACAATACTCTAAAGACTCGTGAGCTGTGAGCAACAAACTAACAGTAGCACAAAGAGGAACAATTATGATTAAAAATGTAATTCTAAAACCAAACATGTACTCTGGTTGTTGTTTTTTTTTTATTGTCTAATGGTTTGACAAAATGCAGGAATTATTCAAAACTTTCTTACAGAAACTTAAAAGAACAAAAAATGAGAATAAAACATAAAATACTAAATAATAAAATTGAGAACTAGTTTAACCAAAAATATTTTAAATAAAAAGGTTATGCTTCTCATGAACAAGTTTTAGTGATTCTAAAACAGGACAATTATGGAGCATTCTTGTGACAGCTTCAAAACTATGCTCATTTATGCAAATGGTCATATCCAAGTGCTTCAATTTAGAAAATTTTGGCACATCTTTTCCTGATTCCAACGAGACATGAATTGGATTCTCATCCTGCACAAATCACACGCATGTCAAGAATATTCAAGTAAAGCATCCACCTACAATTGTACCGTACATTACCATGTAAGCATATAAAGTTACCGTACCTCATATGCATATCTGACATAGCTAAGGTTGCAATTCGACATAATCAACAAAAAATTACAGCCATTTTATTTATTCTTTCCAATCTCCAATCAACAACGGGTAGATCCATCGGGCAATATTACGAACACATACTTCACGAGCAATACATTTATCAAATTCAAAGTGGATTTGACCCCGGAAATGCTCTAACATGATTGATTTTTCATAAGGATATTGAATAGTAACAGGTAACTGATAGGTTAGGCACAAATCTAAACAATTAAGAGGTGCATAAAGAACAAATAACAGACGTGCAGAAAATAATAATTTTGAGCGGTAAAGTTTATTACCTTATTCTCCTTTAAATGCAAGCTTAGCTCTTCCACACATGTGAGATGCAATTCAACAGACTAGCAACAACATTGGCATCTCTCTCAAAAAGCTCGTAAAGGTTAATTACAACATTTCTCAACAAAGTAATCTCTCCATGGATGAGAATCACACATCGAAAGCTCTGCTTGATTTCCAAATGAAGTGACTCCAATGAAGGAAGAGATAACTCCACTTTAGCAATTTGTGGCATGTAGATACTAGTAATCTGTCAAATTAATAAGATAGAAATAAAGAACACAGCACTCCCATGGAAGCTCCCTTCCCTCCCTATTTTTATTTAATGGAAAATTATCAATTGTTTGTACAATTCCAATAGGAGGAGATATATCAATATATAGAATAGCTATTCGTGAGAAGGCAACAATCTGCCTTTATTCTACTTTCCAAACTTAGCTTTACTAATTCTATATTTACATGATATTATAATGCAACAAATAATCTCCAGCTCATTCTGGATATTGCGCACCATCTCCAGCACCACCTTCCATCTTTGGCACCACCTTCCTTCTTTGTGAGAATGATCTTCTGTGGCGCTTCAACACTCCCCCTCAAGTTGGTATGTATGGATCTGTCATACCCAACTTGCTCAGTATGCCATAGAATGTCTTGCTCGAGGTTGCCTTAGTGAGAATGTCAGCAAGCTGTTCTTCCGACTTCACCTGTATTAGCCGGATTATCTTTGCTTCAATATTCTCACGAATATAATGTATGTTAACCCCAACATGCTTGGTCCGATCATGTTGAACTGGGTTATGAGAGATATCTATTGCTGCTTTGTTGTCACAGCACAAGTCCATTTCTTTTGTAGGTGGGAAGCCAAGTTCTGTCATCAGTTTCTTGAGCCACATTAGCTCACAAATTCCGTTAACCACACCTTTTAATTCGGACTCAGCACTGGATAAGGCAACAGTATTTTGCTTCTTGCTTCTCCATGTAACCAAGTTTCCTCCTACGAATGTAAAGTAGCCAGATGTTGATCTCCTGTCTGTAACATTCCCAGCCCAGTCAGCATCTGTATATCCCATAACATCTAAATGTCCATTCTTTAGGAATTGTATTCCTTTCCCTGGAACTCCCTTTAAATACCTTATTATTCTTATGACAGCCTCCATGTGTTCTTCGCTCGGGTTATGCATAAACTGACTTACCAGGCTTACTGCATAAGCAATGTCCGGTCTAGTGTGTGATAGATATATAAGTTTCCCCACCAACCTTTGATATCTTTCTTTGTTCGTAGGTGCTTGGTCTGGACTTTCTTCCAACTTGAGATTTTGGATCAATGGTGTGTCTGCTGGCTTACAGTCAAGCATACCAACTTCTGCTAACAGATCAAGAATGTACTTCCTTTGTGAGAGAGTAATGCCTTTCTTTGACCTCATCACTTCAATTCCAAGAAAGTACTTGAGACCTCCTAATCTCTTCATTTCAAACTCCATTGAAAGTCTTTCTTCAAGCCTCTTTATTTTGTCCCTGTCATTTCCTGTAATGATCATGTCATCTACATATATAATCAAAACAGTTAGTTTCCCTTGTCTCTTTTTAAAGAATAGAGTATGATCAGAGTCACTCTGTTCAAACTCATAATTTTTCATAGCATTACAAAACCGACCAAACCATGCTCGAGGTGACTGTTTTAGGCCATACAATGCCTTATGTAGTCGGCAAACTACTGGTTTTGATCCTGTGTTTATGTATCTGGGAGGAGGGTTCATGTAGATTTCTTCCTGTAAGTCGCCATGCAAAAAAGCATTTTTTACATCAAATTGATGTAATGGCCAATCTAGATTTGCTGCAAGAGATAATAAAACCCTAATAGTATTAAGTTTAGCAACTGGAGAGAAGGTTTCCTGAAAGTCAATACCATAGGTTTGTGTGTATCCTTTCGCAACTAATCTTGCTTTATACCTTTCAATTTCACCATTAGCACCAAACTTTATTGTATAAACCCACTTACACCCAACTGTTTTCTTTCCTTTTGGTAATTCTACCAGAGACCAGGTTCCATTTTTATCTAAGGCTTCCATTTCTACATCCATGGCATGCACCCATTTTTTATCCCTTTTTGCTTCCTCAACATTTTTTGGCAGTTCTAATGACAACATTTTTTCACTAAAGGCTCTTAAAGGTTGAGTCAAATTCTTGGTGTTCACATAGTTCGCAATCGGGTATTTAGCAACACTTGTTCCATCTTCTGGAACATACCGGTTTGGTGGTTTTCCCCTATTCTCTCGTGGAGGTAGAATATAGGTAGGAATACTTACCTGTGGATGTTCCTCAGGAGATCCCGGCTCTTGTGGTATTTGGTCCGTTTGTATCATTTCTTCAGCTGTGTTTACCCAGACTCATCTATTTTCACCTCTTCTAAACACCTTCTTGGGTAATTCTGGTTGTTGTTCTTCAAACCCACGGATCTCTGACCCGAGTGACACACACACCTTCTTGGGTAATTCTGGTTGTTGTTCTTCCTACCGATTCGTAGCATTTGTACCCCTTTTTATGTAGTCCAACCCCGAGTGACACACACTTTATTGCATGAGGCTCTATTTTGGATCGTTGGTGTTTTGGAAGATGGACAAACGCAACACATCCGAATATCTTTGGAGGTAAGCTTTGAACAGAAGGAATTGAGACAAATGTTTCAAGAGTTTTTAGTGGGGTTTGAAAGTTATTTACTTTTGTGGGTAACCGGTTGATAACATAGACAGCCATACTAACAGCATTATCCCAGAAAATTTGTGGTACGTTATATTCAAACAACAAAGCCCTCGCTGTTTCAAGAATGTGTCTATTTTTTCGCTCAGCCACTCCATTCTGCTGTGGTGTCCCAACACAGGATGTTTCATGAATTATTCCTTTTTCAACAAAAAATTCCTTAAGAACACCATTGACAAACTCACCCCCATTATCACTTCTAAAAAATTTAATTCCTTTGTCAAATTAGTTTCGTATCATATTATAAAAACTCTTAAAGACCCCAGATACTTCACTTTTCTCTTTTAATAAATATACCCAAGTCATTCGAGTACAATCATCAATAAACAAAACAAACCATCTATACCCACAAATTGAAGTTACCGGGGATGGTCCCCAAACATCAGAGTGAATTAAATCAAAAGGAGCAGCACTTTTATTAATACTAGTTGGATACGAAACACGATGACTCTTTGCTTTTATGCAAGTTTCACAAGAAATCATAGAACTATCAAAGTCAGAAAAAAGAGAGGGTAACAATTTTCTCATATAGCTAAAGGAAGGGTGCCCTAACCGTCGATGCCAGGTCCAAATTTGTTTTTCTGAACTTGAGCCCCTGATTGCTACATTTGCCTTTAATTCCAATGTTCAATTCTTCAAGATGATACAAACGACCTTTCTTAATACCACGGCCAATGATCTCCTTCGTGAGGATATCCTGGAATTTAATATACAATAATCAGGAAACATGAGAACCACACAGTTTAATTCCTCAGTTAGTTGGCCAACAGACAGAAGCTTAGTAGACAAAGAGGGGACCAATAGTGCATTTTTAAGATTAAGAGAATTCGACAGACACACATCTCCTGTGCTTTCTACTGGGTATTCCATTCCATTTGCATTTAGTATCCCATCTCGTATAGGTTTTCTTAAATTTGTCAGATCAGTTTTTAAAAACGTCATGTGATCAGTTGCTCCAGAATCAATAACCCAATTATTTAAGTTATTATTAAAGGATGAGTACATACCTTGACCCACTTGTTTACCTGTTGTTTCAGCTTGCGCAGCAAACCCTGCATTACCTGAATTTTCTGACCGAATCAGATGAACCTGACCCGAACCTGAGGTAGAAGCAGTCCCCTGGTTATTGCTGCTTGGCTGTACTGGTGGCATGGCAGCACTGTGTTCGGCCCAATTGTGACCTGGAGCAGACCACGCCAGACCTGCTTGTCCCTTTTTCGGCACCTGGTGTGACTCCACAGAGCCGGCCTGGTTTGAACCGAATCCAACAGAGAAATTCGGGCCTGGATGACCCAGGTTTGGATTGGTTGCAGTCCAGTTCGCCTTACCCTTCATTCTTTCCCCTTGTTGTTTCATCTTCTTCTCTTGATACCAATCAGGGTATCCGATTATTTTGGAACAACCTTCTTTTAGATGTCCCGTGCCACCACAATGACTGCATTTTAATTTTGCCTTTTCATGTTTAGTTGAATACTTGTTTGAAACAGAATTTACCTCAAAGTGTTTGTACCCCTGTGACACCATGGCCATGGAGCTGTTGAGTCCTTCCTCTCCCTTGAGCATAACCCCTTGTCGTGAAGTCTCTCTTCTGACTATTGCGTATGCTTGTTCTACCGAAGGGAAGGCGGTCATTTGCAAGACTACAGCTCTCACGTTGTCTAGCCGGTCATCGAGGCCATCTAGGAAAGTATAGACCCGAGTCTCTTGAACAAACTCATTAAACTTTGTGATATCCTCTGCATGAACCATAGGATTTGGACGACGATAATCAATCTCACGCCATAACCCCTGTAGTTCATGATAGTACTCTTCTATGGTTCTACCCGACTGTTTGAGCCGAGTTACTCTCTTGTTCAGATTATACACCTGTGCCTTGTCATTCCCATCATAGAATGTAGTGGCAACTGCATCCCATACTTCTTTTGCAGTGGGATACCGAATAAATGTATTCTGTTGTTCTTGATCTAGAGAATTAATTAACCATCCCTTTACTACAGCATCATCAATATCCCATCTTAGAAATAATGGATCAGTCAGTGGTGGTGGAGGAGGGTTGCCGCTTATGTGTTTCATTTTAACACGGCCTTTCACATACATCAGCACTGCTTGGGACCAAAGGGTGTAGTTTGTGTCATTCAACTTGGTAGAAATTGGGTTTGGATGTATTGGGGTTTCTACTACAGTTGTAGCAGGTGGTAGGGTATTGGTTTGAGGTTGTTGCAAGGCCATGATCTGATTTTGTTGCATGGCTAATAGTTGGGTTAGTTTGTCCAGAAATGCAGCGGTATTTGCTGCTTCTCCTGATTCTGAGGTTTTTTCAGACATTGTTTTGGATCAAGTATTTTGGTTTTGGAGGAAAAGGAAAAAAACAGAGAGCTACTGCCAATTTTTCGAAATAACAGAGAGAAAACTAAATTGTTTGTTACCTCCCAGGATTGAACCTAAGCTCTGATACCATGTCAAATTAATAAGATAGAAATAAAGAACACAGCACTCCCATGGAAGCTCCCTTCCCTCCCTATTTTTATTTAATGGAAAATCATCAATTGTTTGTACAATTCCAACAGGAGGAGATATATCAATATATAGAATAGCTATTCGTGAGAAGGCAACAATCTGCCTTTATTCTACTTTCCAAACTTAGCTTTACTAATTCTATATTTACATGATATTATAATGCAACAAATAATCTCCAGCTCATTCTGGATATTGCGCACCATCTCCAGCACCACCTTCCATCTTTGGCACCACCTTCCTTCTTTGTGAGAATGATCTTCTGTGGCGCTTCAACATAATCAGTTTGAGTTTTCTGATCGTTTGAGACGAGAGGATAATATTCCCATACACGACACTTAAATGAAGATCTAAACTTCCAAGGAACACAATTCAGACAGAAGTTGCTTCAGTTTGGCCGGGTCAATCATATTTAACCTAAATGAAAGGCTTCTCAGACAGGTTAAAGTGATTTTAGAGGGAAAACTAAGTTCTTCTTGAAAATTTATATGAGCAGATAAGCGATCAAGGGAGAGGTACTTGAGAGAGTTAATGGTGAAGATAATGGGAACAATAGGTCAGAAACTTGAACACTTGCAACTTTTGATGGTGAGGTGGCGCAAGTTGAGGGAGCGGGCCTTGTCAAGCAAGTAAGAAATAAATGAGGCATTTTTATCACAGCGGGAGACCTCCAGGTGCAAGCTGAGGAGGGGGAGGGAGGGTTTGCGTCTGAGGAGCGCACGTTTGGCCATTTTAGTGAACTTTTCAGGTTGGGGATCATAGAGATCTCGGCTGATTAGAGCAAGGGAAGGAGAGGCCTCCCAAAGATGGCGGAAGCAGCGACAGAGAACAGAGGTGCGAACGGCAATGTAAGTCAGGAGGAATGAGAGGATTGTGATCAGCAACTCGTCGGGGAGATTAGAGAGGTGATCGATTAGGTCGGACTCTGTTGGGTAGTTCGCCATGGCAGCCGCCTGGAGGAACGCCAATAGAGTTGGATGGTTGGAGGGAAGTTTGGCAAAAAATAATATTCAAAGTGCGTATGATCAAGGATTAATATAGATTTCTTTATTTTTAAGTTCCTTCAGTTCATTAAAAGTCAAAATTATATGGATTTATCATATTTTCCATTTTCTTATGAGAGGATTTATTTTCTAATTTTAAGAAAAATCTAACAAACAAAAGATAGCCAAAAGAAATAGTTTAAGAAAAAAAATCTTATTCACAAAAGCACAGAAAAATAAATAAATACTGCAAGCCCCTCAAGCATCACAAGTACACAGCAGTACCAGGGAAATATTTACATGTATAAGAAGCTAAACTATAATTTACCGATACTTACTGTTAATTCAAAAGGTTATAACATATATACAAGTATGAGATATTCGATCATGAAAGATGCCAGGTACCTTCACCGTCGTCATCTTGAAAATACAACTCGTGCTCTTCATTTGAATCTTCTTCATCATCTATCAGTTCATCAAACTCCTCATCTGAGAAAACCCAAAACTCATCTTTCATACTGTCGTTTGCAATTTGTGATTCTTCATTGTGTTTAAACAAACCTTTTTGTCTTTGGAGCGTGTAATTTTAGTTTAACAACAACATGTTAATAGTATATGTTAATAGCAGGAGTGCGGCTACGGTAATATAACTATGGATCAATATCTTTATTTTAAAAGTCCAAACAATTAATCTAAACTGTTAAACATAATCTCCATATAAAAATGTACTTGTAGATCAAATTTTACATTTTTTTTAGATTTGTTAAACTATTTTTTAGATAAGTAGAAAATCACTTGATCTAAAGAATATTAGACCATTCAATGTAGTCATTTTCTATCTATCTAAAAAAATAGTAAAAAAAATGTAAATTTAGTATGCAAGTATATTTTCATACACTATGCATAATACCATAGCCGCACTCTAATAGCAGAACATTATATATATACTCTACATATAGAGTAGAACTAGGGTGTTCTTGAGCTCACCAAGTCTCCTTGTGAGCTTAACTCAAAATCCATCGAATTGGCTTCAAGCGACGCATCCAATTAAACCGTTAAAACCGATCTACTTGACGAGTGATGAGTTTACATGTCAAATTTATAAATTTTCAAACTAATTTAATATAAAGTCAAGCGGTAAAAAAATAATGAAAAATGAACACATTAAAATTAACTTACAGACTATCATTTTTTGACCGCTTGACTTTATACTAAATTAGTTCGAAAATTTTCAAATTTGACATGTAAACGCATCACTCGTGAAGTAGAATGTTTTCAATGGTTTGGATGCATTGTTTGAGGACAATTGAATAGATTTTTGAATTAAGCTCACAAAGGGGCTTGGTAAGCTTAAGAACACCCTAGTTCTACTCTATACATATATGTTTCTCATAAAATTGAAGATGCACAAAGCTACAACAATTTTAATTAATTCCTAATAGAATATAGACTAGAATCTTTTTGTAATCAATTCTGTATTGGTTTTCATTATTATGTAATCTACACTAGAGAGTTAATTATCCCTAAACTATGGTTACAAGCCTTGGTTAGGCTGGTAGAGATTAAGTGAGATGCTCTCCAGTGTAACTAACAATGGACGTATCCAGTGATCATCTAACAATTCCCAATTCCATTTGTACAAGTAACGAGAGATTAAAAGGAGAAATTAAAAGTTGATAGATACCTTCTTCTTCAACGCAACAAAGCAGCTTCACGCCGCTTGCGTTTCAACTTCTCCCTGTCATTCTTATAAAACCATGGTTTGGAAATATTAGCTGATAATTCTTCAAATTTCATATTAGAGATAATACAAATTTCATCTGAACTTTTAAACAATAAACATTTCATCAAAGAACAATAATATAATATTTTAAATCCCACGGCATGCAATGCGTGGGCTATTAAGTAGTATATATATATAAACTGGTCCAGATAGAAAGTGTTTCTCTTTGGGCCGAAAAGCTGGCCGTAACTTCGGAAATCAGTGTTTCTCTTGTTGCATATATATTGTTAATTGCATCATGTTTTCATTAAGATGTTATAACTGTTGTGACTGATTGAGTTGAGTCTTCAGATGTGATTTTATTTTTTTCTTACTAATTTTTCAAATATGGATGATGTAATTGATGATCGGAAAAGAAATCGGGGGTAGCATGGAAGTATGCTTTATAATTAAAAGGAGAAGAAATGGGTTTTATTGGGTTCAGACAACTAATTAAAGTGCTAGCTGGTGATTATGTTTTCAAATGAAAATGGATATGTATATGCGCTGTTATTTCAAGAGAAGGTTCAAATGTCTTTATTTTTGTGTGTCGATCGTGCTTTTATTTTTTAATTTTCTAATAATATATTTTTTAAATTTTATATGTCAATTGACCTCTAATTTTGTAATCAAAATAATATTCATGTTTTTATATGTTTTTTATGATTATTTTGTAGAGAAATATAAAAATTGAGATTTATTATATATACAAGATCTTTCCATTAAAGATCTCCATACTTCTAAGATAACAAACTTAATTAATAATTTTAAGTGTGTTATGGGTACAATAAATTCAAACGAAGGAATTTGATATTGGTGAGAACTGAGAACTGAATGGTCATTCGTAACGGACTTGAAAAAGTAGTAAATTAATTTTGTTGATATCTGATTTAGAGTCTATTTAAATTAAGAAATGTCTATAATTTGATTTCTTATTGTAATTAATTAAGAAATTTATTTGATTGTTTTTTTTCCCTAAATGCTTGACAGTGACAATTTATTTTGATTGCTAATGTATTTCTTTCACAAAGATAAAACAATTGGTATATTATTGTTCGCTTCTTTATCTAAATTAGTAGTGGGGTTATGGTATTATGCATAGCGTGAATATGTATGAGCTATGGATTAATATTTTTGTTTTCAAAGTTCAAACAACTGTATCATAAAATGAGATTCATATTAGAATCTATAGAAAAAATAAATAATAATCAAATTTATCATTATTAATTAGTAATGAGTTAAGTATCACTTCAAATCGATAAAAACTCATAGATTATCAGGCAATGCTCTCCGTGTGGAAAGTCACAGATTCGAAACCCGGATGAGAAGAAACTTTTATGGATATTAAATAGTTGAGAGACTTGACCTCCAATCTTTATTAAGAAAAAAACTCGTTCATTACCGTCTTAATGTGCTGCATACATCTACAAGTACAACAGTTTGAGTTCAAATTCAGTAAAATACCGTATTTAAAAAGGACTCCATGAATTTAAAACAGGTTCGTATAAAATTTGATTCAAGTAGAGAACTAGCATTTGGTCTAGTGACAAAGACACATGGCTCTTATGTGGATGGCCATGAGTGCAAAACCCACAAAGTGAAGAAATTCTCTGTAATATAAACAGGAGTTTGAAAAAAGATGGTACACTAGATCTCCACCTTTCATTTAAAAAAAAACAAAACAAAGCTGGTTCGACTGAGACTCAATAACCACCCGATCACCGATCGATTCCCCACTTGTATTTTGAGATATACATTTTTTACCACTTATACCACTCTATCACGCTATAAGATAATTAGGAAATAATGCGCGTGGTCCAATACTAAAAACAAAACAATAATTGTGTACTAATTGTCATATAGAGACAAGTAAATCACGTGACATTTCGATAACATGTGAGCACATCTTGTCCACAAGAAGAACGCAGTGAATGATCTAGAGATGTAAAAAATTCAATTTTGTGACCGGATCAGTGGCGGATCTAAAGATGGTGAGGAACTCAGTATATATAGTCGCTTTTCTATTTTTAGATTCGAAATTATTTTTAAATCCAGTGGTATTTTATACTTGTGTTCATCTCTGGATGGAAATATGTTCATCTCTACACGGAAAAGAAATTCAGTCTAGACTGATTCGCGTAAAAGAAAGAAAAAAAAAATGCAATCCGATTCGTTACTCCGCTCAGAAGATTCGTTGATTCGCCAGGAGAAAAAAGAGATCCACTACTAGAGATCTAAATGTGTACCGTGCCGTGACTAGTCACGCTGTGATTTGGATCACGTGTCGTGCCATTACCAACAGTCAGATTTATACGTGCCATGACCAAATTTGGAAGGATGGTCATGGCACGTGAATGGTCACAATATGTTAGTCATGCCGTGGCCACACACGACGTGTCCAAACGTGACCGGTCACGTTTGTCACATTTGGTCACGTTTAACTATTTTTTTTTTATAATTTGGGTTAGTTTATTCAAGATTCAATATTCGATCAAGATCTAACGGTCCTAATTACACGTGACTCCCGTGACCATGTGCCGTGACCAAATCTTTTGCGTGACATGTCATGTCGTGCCAAATTTTTGAAAGATGATCACGTCACGTAACCGGCACATGTGACGTTTCATGCCGTGATTTTTTAATCTCTATTTGCTACTCCGCTTCGATTCGCCAGGAGAAAAAAAGTTGTACTCTTGTCAATATTTTTTGCCTACCCCTAACCAGAATCCTGAATCTACCCCTAGACCTGAGACATCACAATATGATACGATTTTAACACGACATCTTTTATCGCATGTTGTATCATTTTTTGAAAATAATGACACAACACGGTACACAAATTTGTCTGATCACAGAACGACACATAATGTGACCAAGTGTGATTACAAGTGATAAAAATAATATAAAATTTATGTCATTATCTATCATAAATAACTTTAAATTCCAAACAATAAATTTATTTTTATACAAAATTTATTTTATAACATTGTTCTTATTTTACAATTATTTATAATTATTCTTTATTTTTAAATTTATTTATTTTATTCTTACTTTATAAACTAAATTAAAATTTGAAAAAAAAAAATAGTTAAACTCCATCAAACATGCATGTCAGGTCATGCCATGTTTGATCACAGCATGACTAATATACCAGGGCTATTTCCATAATTTTGATCACAGGATAGCACGTGACATGTTACGACTCAAATCACGATACGTCACGATAAGGCACAAATTTACATTCCCGAAATTATTCTTGTGAGACAATCGAAATAGTAATAGTTAGATCTTTTTTCGCTTTTATTATGAATTATAAATAGGGGGTAGTTAAAATTTTCTGGAGTTCCAATTTATTGTCTGGCGTCGTCTGGTTTGGTTTATACATTACATTATTTTATTCAATGTTTATGTTTATTTCATTTGTTTATAAATGAATAGATTAAATTAACATAGCAGTAATTACACAGTAAAACCCTTCTACCAGAAAATTGAGGGATATGGGCACTCAGAGCACCTCTCCAAGGATCATCAAAGGTGATGGTATTCACTTGGCTCATGCTGCAAAAATAAATTTTCACGGTGTAGAATTTAAGAAAAAGAGAAAGTCAAGGAACAACAGCACACATGTTTCCAATGCAAATATGCAAGAAAGGTAAGGGAAATCATCATTGAACTCATATCAGAACTAAGACAGTGCCACTGGTTCTGTGAAAGACAATATAACAGCACCATTCTTCTCTCAACATGTAAATAGGCCAGAAGGGTTCAAGTGCTTTGTGATATAGATGGAACGTTGTACCAGAATATTCAGAGAAGAGGAAAAACCCCACATGGCACTGGCAAGGGAAATAAAACAGGAACATGTGAGCTGGTATAATGACGTGTAGGACAAATACATTAGAAATTGTTTAGGGGAATAGTCTCGTTTTATGTTCAGACTTTCTGATTTGTTTTTCTCTTTTATTTTAGGCTAGTTTACGCTTTGCTATTTTTATTTCATTTCATTTTTCATTTTTATTTTATTTCTTCTATCTGTATTTTTCACATTTGCAATTTGTAATTTTTGAACAAAACTTGTGTCCCGTTTAATAGAATTTGGAGGTTAGGCCTTTACATTTCTACTTCAAAAATAAAAAAAATAGCAGTAATTATGAGTTTTATTGTAATCTGCAATTCATGCAAATCGAAATGGAGGTAGGTTTACTATACAAAGTGTTGAGAAATAGAATAACCTCAGAAGATCATAGGCAGTAAATAGGCAACAAATTAAGCTAGCATCCAAGGTACAGCTGTCAAAGCTATACTTGGTAACTAGCTTGTATTTAGAATGTAATTAGGCAAAAGATCAAGCAATCTGTTATTTTAGGAAACAGCCCAACGGCTAATAGTATAGAATAGGCTATAAGTAACTCTGTATATTGAGCTTGTAAGTATCAAAACCAAGCAATAAAATTAATCTGTTCATCATATTATGTCTCTCTTAAATTTTATCACAAAGCATCGATTCTCTTGTATTTCGACTTCGAATATAATCTCAACTCTTGAGATTCGAACAATCTCATCCGTCCAATAAAAGTCAAAATATACTCAAAAGAGATGAGCTTTATGGTTTTAATATTCAATTATATTTTCTAAATAGACTGAAAATTATTGCAAAGTTTTACAATTTGACACTAACGTATGTAGAATATTTCATTTATGTACCACACATGCATTTGTAGCCCTAACATTCAATTTCAAAAACAATGTTTCTTTTCATCTATAAGTGCGCGGACTCAAATGTAGATTATCCCAGAAAAGATCCAAGCGTCCCTCCCCCCCCCCCCCCCCCCCCCCCCCCCAAATTTCCTATTTAAGCAGCAAAACCTCATCGCTCTTCAGTGAGAAAGTGACCATACTCGTTTGACATTTTCAAAATCATAGATAGCATTGATCGATGGGTTCAAAAATTCTAAAAAGTCCGGGGCTCGTATGTCTTCTACTCCTTTTAGGAGCAATATCTGTTCTCTTCTCTCGGGTGGAAACGAGCCCCGTCAACATTCCATCAGAAGTTGAGGCGCAATTATGGGATGAAAACGAGCTGCCTTTGGATCTTGAATTGCACAGGAGGATCCTAGCGGGCTCCGTCAGATACCCGTCAATATCCCGTGCAGATGAAGCCGCTTGCTATCCGAATTGCGGTAATCCAGGACGAGGGTACACTGGCAATCATTGTACCTACCAAAATAGATGCGCCCAAGGGAAATAATTTATGAAGCACACGCTACTGTTAGCAACTCTTTGAAACAAGAGATGACACTGTAATATCTTTTTACTGATTGTATAAACAGTAAGAGTTTGTTTTCTTGTTTCATTCGAATAATATGAGGGATTGTATGATTGTATCTTCATTATTATCTTATACGTCGTGGAGTTATTGTGAATTAGCTTAAATCTTTATAGATGCTTGTCCCTATCTTATGATATAAATTTATGATGCTACACTTGGGTTTGTTCGTTTTGATATGACATGAATCTTATGTCTTTGTATGATCTATTTTATGTTTTGCTGAAATCTTATACAAACTTTTAAGAAACATTTTTTTTTTTCAAGAAACAATTAATGGTATTTAATAACGGTCTATCATTTAACGGTATAATCCTCTTAATAACTGTTTAGTCACAATTTAACAGCGATGTGTTTTTGAAAACCTCTTTTTTTTTGTGTTAGTGGTTAAATACCACGAAGGAATATATCAACAAGGAAAAGATATAATTTACAAGTTCCTAATTTCTAACTCCTCGCCTTACAGAAAGCTATTTACATCACTCTTAAATTGTAAAAAGGGCTGCCAAAAGCATGACAAACACATTGGCCTGATCAGGGCCCCATTTTCCCCCTCTATTCCTAACATACATCCATGGCCGTGTCATTTATAATGAAGTGCACTGGCTTGCTCTTTT
Organism: Carex myosuroides; assembly: GCA_028015225.1. NCBI lineage: Eukaryota > Viridiplantae > Streptophyta > Magnoliopsida > Poales > Cyperaceae > Carex > Carex myosuroides. Next base: position 3,381,686 of record CM051470.1, on the reverse strand, counting down.
GAGAGAATGTTTTTAAAAAACTTCTAACGCTAGAGTGGTCGAAAACCGACAGTCTAGATCAGTTTAATCACAAGTCTATTCCTAACAACAGTTTATCTCTTCAATGATTTTGCACAAGAAGAATGTATCACAGAATTAGCAGTATCTTTGTTCCACAAGAAGGATTAATAAGTAATCATACTGATGCAATACAATGGCTGGTGGATAAAGAAACTTGCAAACAGGTCAGAGAGCTACTTTTAATAACACAATTTGTTATCTGGAGAGAGATGTTCAAGAATTTTTCAAGGCAGTAGCAAGACGGAAAGTGAACTTGTAGAGGAAATACACAGAACAATTAACATGGAGAGATAAGACTTGAAGCCTGAAGACTGGTACACGATTGAAGATTGAAATTTAATTCCTTATCCAAATGCTTCATTTCTTGTACATCACACACAGGGTTATAGACCCCTTTGTGTTTTTTAATTTGTTACTTTATTTTTTTATTTTTTTCACTTTCTTTGTAAATTATGCACGGGTTATTCCTCAAAACCCTAAAACTCTGTAACCAATAGCTATTAATACAAAATAAGGGCTATACCCCTATTCTTTTCTCAAAATAAAAAAAAGTCTATTCCTAACAGAATAGCAACCAGTTGTATATACATCCATGGTCGTGTCATTTATAATGCAGTGCACCGGCTTGCTCTATTAAGAGAATGTTTTTAAAAAACTTCTAATGCCAGAGTGATCGAAAACCGACCATTTAATCAGTTTAATCGCAAGTTTAATCACGTTTGAAAGCTTGCTTGTATATGATCTTATTATTTTCTTTCATCCACAAAAAAAAAAATAATGAACGACAATGACCGTGCTACATTGGTGAATCTCGTCGCCTTGATCATCCGGCATGTTTCATTTCGCAACAGTAGTATCATTCTTGCAATTTCATTTCATTTCATTTGACTCGGCACATACTTTTTACGACACACTCCAACAAAGGCCGTACTTAAAGTAAAATTAAAAAAAAAATCAATTTTGGGCATATTTTTTGTTACATCAGATCACATTAGATATCTTAGATCGGTCATATATACTAATATTAATAGTATATTAATGCCCGTGTGTTGCTACGGATGATTTATTAGAAAGTACCAGTCTTTATTAATCAAGTAGTAAAGCATCGGAGCATTTAATTAGTGCTCAATGCTCATTGAGTATCTTACATATATACTAACACTTAATTACACGTTTCGACTGCTAAACAAAAGATCTTACAACCAAATAACAGGAAGAATGACAATTAAAGAGAGCATTCTTTCAGAGTGCAAAATTGAATTAAAAAAAAAACACCATAGATATATTCTTGCAATCAATGTAATCACCACTGATGAAAGCGATCTGAAGATTATTTCACAGTTCGAAATCATACCGTGTCACCTAAGCGCCTCTCTCTTTTCATATTTCTTCTTTCCCTCTGTTATAGACAATGGTTTATTACTAATAGAATGAAACATTGTTATAGACAATGGTTTCTCTCTTTTCATATTTCATATTTCTTTCTAAATAATTGTTTCAGTAAAGAAAATAGATATGTTTGTTTAAAACTAATATATACAATAAATAGTATATAATTACATATCATCAAGTTTGATTTAGTCAGATTATTGTTTGGCCCATGCATGTATATATATCAGTCGATATTTTATAAGAATATAAATTTGCGGTAATGCATAATTATATCTCTGGGAACTTCTTAATTAATTGTGATGCGCCCCCCTCCCTCCAAACTTTAATTTTTGAGAAAAATATACTTGACAGTCACACCCAATTGAAATTTTTGTTAGTTGTATATATTATTGGCCGAATGCATTGTAATGTTGATTGCTGTACTGCTGGCAGCCAGCGCATATACGATGATATACCAAATATATTTGTTTCTTTCTGGTTTTATACAAACGGCAACATATATTCATTAAGATAACACAAATTGGCCGTCGTTGGATGGGGTCAAATTGTCCCTTCGCTTTCTATACAGCGCGATCGATATGCAACAAAAGTTCAAAGTTTAAACTGGGCCAAAAACAATCATTGTGACAGAGGCTCACCCAACAATGTTAAAGGTAATAGCCAGAATCCTCGCCATGTACGAGAAACTAACGGGACTCAAGATCAACACCAACAAAAGCTCATTCGTCCCAATCTCCATCCCTCCTGGCCTAATTCCGACGATTCAGAACATTCTGGGATGCCCACCGTCGACTCTCCCTATGAAATACTTTGGACTGCCGCTGACTATTAAAAAGCCCAACAAAAATCAGCTTCAATTGCTCATTACGGAGGTTCAGAGACAAATGGAAGGATGGAAATCTAACCTATTGTCATTCGCAGGAAGAGTGGTCCTCGTCAAAGCAGTCACGACAGCCATTCCACTTCACTACATGCAAGCAATGCGAATACCAAAATCCATGATTAAACACCTGGACAGGCTCACGAGGAGTTTCTTGTGGAAAGGTAACGAATCTTGCAAAGGTATAAACTGTTTGGTTAATTGGACTACAATATGTATGCTTAAAATGAATGGGGGGATGGGAGTAATTGCCATATAGAGGCAAAACGAGGCCGTTATGCTTAAATGGTTGTGGAAAATTCAGGCAGAGCGACGAGGATTACGGTCCTCGGCACTTCGATTGCTGCATGGGATTGACAATACCGGCCAAGTTGGGGCCCATGACTCCCAATCCTTCTTCCTAAAATCACTAGTGCCGTTGCTACCCCTCCACAACATTTCATCATCACTTCAAGGGGACAATATACTCTGGAACTGGACACCATCGGGTACATTCTCCACTTCCTCGGCTTGATCGTATGATGCACAACACAGGTGAAATATGCACATACCAAGCAAAGTTATGGAAAATCATGGTACCCAACAAGGTCAAGACTTTCATATGGTTGCTCATCCAGAACAAAGTTTTAACACAACAAGTGTTAATCTCAAGGGGATGCAACATTGATGTAGGTTGTATACTGTGTGCAAGTTGGGAAGTCCAAACCGAAAACCATTTACTATGGACTTGCCCCTTCGCAAGGCGTTTCTGGAGGGGAATGCTGGCTCAACTAAACCTATCCAGCCCAAATGGTAATATACAGGTTATGCGTGACATTTGGTGGGAACACAGACGGTTATTGAGCAAAGAAAACAAAACGTTGTGGGATGCGACATGGGCATCATGCGCTTGGGCGTTGTGGCGAGAATGAAATAGGAGGATCTTCTCGCAGAAACTCAAAACAGAGTCAATCTTAATCAATGAAACGGCCCTTGAAATTCAATTGTAGACAAGCACGTGCTGAGGAACCAGCGACAGGAGTGTCAAAGGAACAGAGAGGAGACCATGCGAGGAATTTTTGTTCTATTATTAGTGTACTTTTTACTATATAGTTAGTTTATGTAACTGGAGTATACCCGGACTTCCGAATTATAAATAACTTTCTTACCGTGATTTTTATTAAAACCCTCCCAAAAATAAAAAATATCAAATCTGCCCTCTAATTGAAGGTCTTTGCAACACTTTAGTTGTGCAGTTAGATTGCAAGATAAGAGGGTAGTAGTAACCCTAGTACTACACTCTAATTGAAGGTCTTTGTAGGACTTAGTAGTGACGTCTGATAAATATATAAGGGGGTAGATGCATCCCTTATTCAACATTCTAATTGAACGTCTTTGCAACACTCTATTAGTGTTACTAGATGGCAAGATAAGAGGGTAGTTGAAACAATAATACAACACAATAATTGAAGGTCTTTGCAGCACTCTAGTTGAGTAGTGAGGTGGCAAGAGAAGAGGGTGGTTGCATTGCTTATAGAACAATCTAATTGAAGGTCTTTGTAGCAATCTACTAGTGTCACTATGGAAAGATAAGAGGTTAATTGCATCCCTAATAAAATACTCTAGTTGAAGGTCTTTGCAGCACTCTAGTTGTGTAGTGAGATAGCAATAGTAGAGGATAGTAGCAACTCTAATACAGCACTCTAATTGAAGGTCTTTGCAGCACTCTAGTTGTGTAGTTAGATGGAAAGATAAGAGGAAAGTTGCAACCCTAATACAACACTCTAATTGAAAGTATTTGCAGCACTCTAGTTGTGTAGTTAGATGGCAAGAGAAGAGGGTAGGTGCAACCCCAATACAATTCTCTAATTGAAGGTCTTTGCACCATTCTAACTGAAGGTCTTTGCAGAATTAGTGACGTCAGAAGGCCAGATAAGAGGGTAGGTGTATTCCTTACTCAACAATCTAAATGAAGGTCTTTGCATCACTCGACTAGTGTAACTAGATGGAAGGATAAGAGTGTAGTTACATCCCTAATACAATACTCTAATTGAAGGTCTTTGCAGCACTCTAGTTGTGTAGTGAGATCGCAAGAGAAGAGGGTAGTTGCAACCCTAATTCAAGATGTTAATTGAATGTCTTTGCAGTACTCAAATAGTGTCACTAGGTGACAAGATAAGAGGATAGTTGCAACCCTAATACAACACTCAGATTGAAGGTCTTTGTAAGACTCAAGTATTGATGTAAGATGCCAAGATAAGAGGGTAGTTCTATCCCTAATACAACACTCTAATTGAAGGTCTTTGCAGCACTATAGTGTCACTAGATTGCAAGAAAAGAGGGCAGTTGCAACCCTAATACAACAGTGTAATTGAACGTTTTTGCAGGACTCAAGAAGTGTTGTCATATGGCAAGATATGATGGAAGTTGCATCCCAAATACAACAATCTAATTAAAGGTCTTTGTTAGCACTCTAGTTGTGTAGTTGGATTGCAAGAGAAGAGGGTAGTTGCAACCCCAATACAACACACTAATTGAAGGTTTTTGCAGCACTCTAGTTGTGTAGTAAGATGGCAAAAGAGGAGGGTAGTTGCAACCCTAATACAACATCCTAATTGAAGGTCTTTGTAAGAGTCAAGTATTGACGGGAGATTCCAAGATAAGAGGGTAGTTGCATCACTTATAAAACATTCTAATTAATGGTTTTTTCAGCGCTCTACAAGTGTCACTAGATGGCAAGATAATAGGGTAGTTGCAATCCTAATACAACACTCTAACTGAAGATCTTTGCAACACTCTAGTTATGTAGTTAGATAACAAGAGAAGAGGATAGATGCAACCCTAATACAACACTCTAATTGAAGGTCTTTGCAGCTCTTAAGTAGTGTCACCAAATGGCAAGATAAGAGGGTAGCTGACACCCTAATACAACACTCTAACTAAACGTCTTTACATCACTCTAGTTGTGTAGTTTGATGGCAAGAGAAGAAGGTAGGTACAACCCCAATACAAATCTCTAATTGAAGGTCTTTGCAACACTCAAACTGAAGGTCTTTGCAGGACTCAATTAGTGACGTTAGATGGCCATATAGGAGGGTAGGTGCATCCCTTATTCAACAATCTAATTGAAGGTCTTCGCAATACTACTAGTGTCACTAGATAGAAAGATAAGAGGGTAGTTGTCACACCCCGCAGCCATGAGTAGTGACAGAGCCCCGCCGTAAGCATACAACTCCATGTATGCTTACAAGGCAATTACGATATAACTCATCATAGCACAATAAAAGAGATAAAACAGGTTTATATATAACAGTCCAAGTACCCAACATCTGGTAAAAGTAGCATATACAAAATGTATCTCATACGGATACTAACCATAGGTTATGACTCAGAGAACTATACAACAAAAATATATCTGCATCTCTAGTCAAATACCAAAAACAACTACTAAGGTAATATGGTGACATATGCCAAAGACCTACTTAGGTAATATGGTCGCCCATTCTGCCTTAAGTCTAAAAATTTCCTCCTCAACGCCTCTCGCTGTAAGTTACTGAGAAATCGTCGAGTGAACTATTGTTCAAACCACTCCCACGGAATCTTTACCTCCTCCCCGACCTAACCACGTCGGGCTCCATCCCACCAAAATCTTGCTTCATTCTCTAACTGTTGCTCTACCAGTTCCACTCTATCTTCCTCAGGTGCTCGACATAAAATCAACTTTGAATTAACATTGGCGAGCCATTCTTCTGCTACGGCATACCCACTGGTGCCATCAAAACGATGTGGATTAAGACGCATGAAAGAGTCGTACAACCTCCTGAACTCCTCAGGAGCACCTCTGTGAACCTCAGGTCCCGCATCATGCCTCTCTGCCTGGCAACCTCTCTCGTAAGCCGCAATCAATCTCTCATCTAAATCGCGATCCCGGTCCTGCACACCTCTAGGTCCAAGATCAGTTCCCTGAACATTAGGCCCCGCAGGTCCAGTCTCAACTCCACGTGCGGCTGGTTCGATAATTGGATCCTGAATGTTATCAAGATCTCTCGTTCGGGGTCGTCCCCAACCTCGACGTCTTTCCATAATTATAAATAATAAGAAGAATTTCGTTAAGTTTGTATTTACTTATTACTATACTAGATAAGTCGTTAATCTTGATGGTCCAATTATAACGTACCGCACTCACGTATCCAATCAGTCTGGTTGGGGCTTAAACCTATGCTCTGATACCACCAAAGGGAACTGTCACACCCCGCAGCCATGAGTAGTGACAGAGCCCCACCGTAAGCATACAACTCCATGTATGCTTACAAGGCAATTACGATATAACTCATCATAGCACAATAAAAGAGATAAAACATGTTTATATATAACAGTCCAAGTACCCAACATCTGGTAAAAGTAGCATATACAAAATGTATCTCATACGGATACTAACCATAGGTTATGACTCAGAGAACTATACAACAAAAATATATCTACATCTCTAGTCAAATACCAAAAACAACTACTAAGGTAATATGGTGACATATACCAAAGACCTACTACTCGTGTGCCTCTCCAGAATCAGTCGTACCGTAACCTGTAAAAAAAACCCAAAGGATGGGGGTGAGAATAACTTCTCAGTGCGAATTTGCCACAATCAGGTTATTGGACTTGCAATCAGAATCCACTTTCAAAAATAAAATCCATACAACAACATTTTAACAGTTCTATATCAGTATATAAATGTATGCATATGCTCCACAACAATAATCAAATGAAACACAACTCACGGAGTTTTCAAGATGAAGTTCAAACAACACATATTTGGCTTAACTCATTTTATTACAGCTGGTAGCACCTACGGATGTCCCACCGAGCTGGACCCTTTTTCCAACCCACATCTGCAGTGTCACTGACACCTACAGATGGCCCACCAGCTGGACCCTTTTATCTGACACTCATCCGCAGTGCTTTGGCTTAACCATTAACTAAGGTCTGGTTCATAATCAGATAAAAAGAGAATTTTGTATGCAATAAGCTCAGAATCGTCCATTCGCAACACGTCAAACCAAACTGTCATTCCTGTCCCAGACTAGATATGACACCATTTCATCGTTTCCTCACAGTCACCCAAAGTCTCCGTCACGATCAGTCATTGCCTAGCATTGACTGATCTTAATCAATCACTGCCCAGCAGTGATTAATTATTCTCATATGCGCACATGGTTTCGAGTCATCGCCCAGCGTTGATTTCGAAACGTTACCGACCATCCTAGATAGTCATAAATTGTTGGGGACCTTCGACCGTAGTTTCCAAAACAAAAGAACACAAACAAACGATAGACCATTCAACATGCAAATACAACTATGATATTCATTTCGGACTGAAATGGGGTTATTGCGGCTGGCAACTTAATTACCCGCAAATTTCCAACTCTTATTGGCATTTTCCAGGCCCTTATTGCGGCCCGAAAGTATTTTAATCTCAGCCAGAGAGTATTTTATTCTCAGCCAGAGAGTATTTTAATCTCAGCCCGTAGTTTCCAACTCTTATTGGCATTTTCCATCTCAGCCAGAGAGTATTTTATTCTGCTACGTTCATTGCGGCCCGCAATGAATTTATTGCGGCCCGCAACAAAGTATTCAGAGGGTCAGTCAGTCTATATCTTGAGCTACGCTGTTGATTGCGGCCCGTAATGGGAGTTGTCGCGGCCCGCAATAAGGCGATTTCAGTACATATCAGTTCTAATTTAATACGGTTATGCATATGATTCAAACAATTCGATTATGCAATCAATCAAGCAGTTCAACATGACAATCGAAAACAATTTAATTTCTGAAAATGAAACATCAAACAAGTCCAAGAACCCCGCACCTGATTACGAAGAGCGTATCTCGCACGTATGGTTCGGACGTCTCGAAAGGTCCCGCAAAATTTTGCTCACCCGAGCCTACATCGATTAATACTTCTCTTTGTTCGATTAGATTAGATTAATCACAACTCCTTTCAAATTTTCGGATTTGAACCAAACCCTAGATAGAAAAATCAAGATTGAAGTGAAATTGAGAAAGGGATTACCAAGTTAATAACTTAGAAGCTAAATGGAGATGGAATACTCAAAATTTTATACAAAAATTTCAGACTTGGGCGAAACCCTAAAAATAGAGAAATTTCAGATTTTGAGAGAGATGGGGAGAGAAGAGAAATTACCAAATTGGAGATTAGATGACCATAGAGAAATACAATCAATTTCTCACTCCTTTCTTAGATTTCTCAAAAATTTTGGGGTGGATTTCTGATGGAGAAGAGAGCTCCCTTCTCCTTCTCTTTGTTTCGGCAGCCACAAATCAAAGGAGAAAAGAAGGGTCGGACCAACAGGGAAGAAAGAAAAGAGAGAGAGTTGTTGATTTTGGAATTTTACTAATAAACCCTCTCATTTGTTTAATATTGCTTAAAGAAGAAAATGATGCATATAACCCCATATATATACATATTTATGTAAATGAAATTTTAATTTATAAGATATAAATTTCAGAATTCGATTAACTCTGACTATTTCGAAATTTCTGACTAACGTTATAATTATTTCCAATTTCAACTCTTAGTTCATCAATAAAAATTTTCTATTATGTTCTAACATTAAAAAAAAAATTTCTATCGTTAAAAATTTCTTGACGTGACATTTCTCCCCCCCTTAAAATAAAGTTCAGTCCTCTGAACTTCATTTCGTACCTGAATCGTTGAATAGCTCCTGGTACTTCTCACGGATACTTGCCTCAAGTTCCCATGTCGCCTCTTTCTCCGAACGGCGTCCCCATTGTATAAGAACAAGCTTGATCACTTTGCTTCGAAGTCGTTGTTCTTTTCGGTCCAATATCCGCATCGGTTCTTCTTGATAAGATAGGTCATCTCGGATGTGCAAGTCGGAGTGGTCAATACAATGAGATGGATCTCGCACATATCGGCGTAATTATGACACGTGAAATACCAGGTGAACTCGGTCCAACGCGGGAGGTAACGAAAGCTCATATGCCAAGGTCCAACTCGTTGCGAGATCTGAAATGGTCCAATATACCGGGGTCTCAACTTACCCGAGACACCGAATCGATGCACTCCTCTAACGGGAGAAACTCGAAGCCACACGTGATCTCCTTCTCGAAATTCCAACGGTCTTCGATGAACATCGGCGTATTTCTTTTGTCGCTCCTGAGCCGATTTAAGCCGACTCAAAACGACCTTTGTCTTTTCGGCCACTTCCTATATCATCTGGGGTCCGGTAGGTGAGTACGTACTCGCGGGTCCCCACCATACGGAGTACGACACTGCTGTCCCGTAAGTGCCTCTTGTGGTGACATTCCGATACTCGAATGGTAGCTATTGTTGTATGCGAACTCTACCAGGTACAAGTGATCGATCCAAGAGCCTCGGAAACTTAGGGCACATGATCGGAGCATATCTTCCAACGTTTGTATCGTGCGCTCGGATTGGCCATCTGTTTTTTACTGTTACCTTGTTCAATTCGCGATAGTCGATACATAACCGCAAGGTCCCATCTTTCTTCTTCACAAACAACACAGGAGCACCCCATGGAGACGTGCTTGGTCTAATGAACCCGCTTTCCAGCATCTCTTCTAATTGTGCCTTGAGTTCTTTCAATTCTGCAGGAGCCATGCGATATAGAGTCTTAGAAATTAGTGTCGTGCCTGGTATCAATTCTATACCAAATTCGACGTTTCGTTCGGGTGGTAGTCCAACTATCTCGTCCGGGAACACCTCCACCAATTCTGAAACCACCGGGATAGTATAAATCTCGGGAACTTCCGTAGTAGTGTAAACTATCGCCGCCAGATAAGCGTTGCACCCGGTATCTACCAAACAATAAGTACGATGATCCGAGATAGAAAGTATACCTGTCATCACATCAGCCTGAGAATCAGGAGGTACCATGTCATCACCCTCACCTAGAGTCTCTGTCGCGTCAGGTGCAACCTCCGACACTCCAAGCGCATGTGCAGACACTCGTCCTCCAGTCCTGCCTCCGCTGAACTGAGGAACACCTCGACCACGGGATGGTGATCCACCCTGCCCACGTCCTGTAGGTCCTCCAACACCACTGTCCCTCTGAACTCCCCATGTAGCGTTCGGGCACTCTCTCGCCCAATGATCTCCGCTGCCACATGTAAAACATGTGCGGTTGAGACGTCTGCAATCTAGTTTCGAATGTGCCTGGTTGCATGAACGGCACCACATTGGAGCTAAACCCGGCCTGAATCCATGTGTTGCCATATGTCTGGGAGGTGGTCTAGCAGCCGACGAACCTCCCCTTGACCTCACTATCTGCCTGTTCTGATCCTCTCTCTGCTTAATATTTCTCTCTGTCATTTACATTCTCCTCCGCTTACCATGCATCTCTACCTGCTCTGCATGATCCATCAAAGCCTAAAGCTCGGTAACTACTGGGGTATCTACAATCATCGGTATACCTCCATCCAACCCATCCAGGTACTGCCTACGGTACCTTTCTGCATCATTCCGCACATCGGTTGCATACCTCGACAAGCCGAGGAAGTCATTGTTATATTCTGCCATGGGTCGCCCATTCTGCCTTAAGTCTAAAAATTTCCTCCTCAACGCCTCTCGCTGTAAGTTACTGAGAAATCGTCGAGTGAACTATTGTTCAAACCACTCCCACGGAATCTTTACCTCCTCCCCGACCTAACCACGTCGGGCTCCATCCCACCAAAATCTTGCTTCATTCTCTAACTGTTGCTCTACCAGTTCCACTCTATCTTCCTCAGGTGCTCGACATAAAATCAACTTTGAATTAACATTGGCGAGCCATTCTTCTGCTACGGCATACCCACTGGTGCCATCAAAACGATGTGGATTAAGACGCATGAAAGAGTCGTACAACCTCCTGAACTCCTCAGGAGCACCTCTGTGAACCTCAGGTCCCGCATCATGCCTCTCTGCCTGGCAACCTCTCTCGTAAGCCGCAATCAATCTCTCATCTAAATTGCGATCCCGGTCCTGCACACCTCTAGGTCCAAGATCAGTTCCCTGAACATTAGGCCCCGCAGGTCCAGTCTCAACTCCACGTGCGGCTGGTTCGATAATTGGATCCTGAATGTTATCAAGATCTCTCGTTCGGGGTCGTCCCCTACCTCGACGTCTTTCCATAATTATAAATAATAAGAAGAATTTCGTTAAGTTTGTATTTACTTATTACTATACTAGATAAGTCATTAATCTTGATGGTCCAATTATAACGTACCGCACTCACGTATCCAATCAGTCTGGTTGGGGCTTAAACCTATGCTCTGATATCACCAAAGGGAACTGTCACACCCCGCAGCCATGAGTAGTGACAGAGCCCCACCGTAAGCATACAACTCCATGTATGCTTACAAGGCAATTACGATATAACTCATCATAGCACAATAAAAGAGATAAAACATGTTTATATATAACAGTCCAAGTACCCAACATCTGGTAAAAGTAGCATATACAAAATGTATCTCATACGGATACTAACCATAGGTTATGACTCAGAGAACTATACAACAAAAATATATCTACATCTCTAGTCAAATACCAAAAACAACTACTAAGGTAATATGGTGACATATACCAAAGACCTACTACTCGTGTGCCTCTCCAGAATCAGTCGTACCGTAACCTGTAAAAAAAACCCAAAGGATGGGGGTGAGAATAACTTCTCAGTGCGAATTTGCCACAATCAGGTTATTGGACTTGCAATCAGAATCCACTTTCAAAAATAAAATCCATACAACAACATTTTAACAGTTCTATATCAGTATATAAATGTATGCATATGCTCCACAACAATAATCAAATGAAACACAACTCACGGAGTTTTCAAGATGAAGTTCAAACAACACATATTTGGCTTAACTCATTTTATTACAGCTGGTAGCACCTACGGATGTCCCACCGAGCTGGTGATTAATCTCCGTCAGTGATTGCCGTCACGATCAGTCATTGCCCAGCATTGACTGATCTTAATCAATCACTGCCCAGCAGTGATTAATTATTCTCATATGCGCACATGGTTTCGAGTCATCGCCCAGCGTTGATTTCGAAACGTTACCGACCATCCTAGATAGTCATAAATTGTTGGGGACCTTCGACCGTAGTTTCCAAAACAAAAGAACACAAACAAACGATATACCATTCAACATGCAAATACAACTATGATATTCATTTCGGACTGAAATGGGGTTATTGCGGCTCGCAACTTAATTACCCGCAAATTTCCAACTCTTATTGGCATTTTCCAGGCCCTTATTGCGGCCCGCAATGGCTGTGGTTGCGACCCGCAACAAAGTACTCCACTCTCAGCCAGAGAGTATTTTATTCTGCTACGTTCATTGCGGCCCGCAATGAATTTATTGCGGCCCGCAACAAAGTATTCAGAGGGTCAGTCAGTCTATATCTTGAGCTACGCTGTTGATTGCGGCCCGTAATGGGAGTTGTCGCGGCCCGCAATAAGGCGATTTCAGTACATATCAGTTCTAATTTAATACGGTTATGCATATGATTCAAACAATTCGATTATGCAATCAATCAAGCAGTTCAACATGACAATCGAAAACAATTTAATTTCTGAAAATGAAACATCAAACAAGTCCAAGAACCCCGCACCTGATTACGAAGAGCGTATCTCGCACGTATGGTTCGGACGTCTCGAAAGGTCCCGCAAAATTTTGCTCACCCGAGCCTACATCGATTAATACTTCTCTTTGTTCGATTAGATTAGATTAATCACAACTCCTTTCAAATTTTCAGATTTGAACCAAACCCTAGATAGAAAAATCAAGATTGAAGTGAAATTGAGAAAGGGATTACCAAGTTAATAACTTAGAAGCTAAATGGAGATGGAATACTCAAAATTTTATACAAAAATTTCAGACTTGGGCGAAACCCTAAAAATAGAGAAATTTCAGATTTTGAGAGAGATGGGGAGAGAAGAGAAATTACCAAATTGGAGATTAGATGACCATAGAGAAATACAATCGAATTTCTCACTCCTTTCTTAGATTTCTCAAAAATTTTGGGGTGGATTTCTGATGGAGAAGAGAGCTCCCTTCTCCTTCTCTTTGTTTCGGCAGCCACAAATCAAAGGAGAAAAGAAGGGTCGGACCAACAGGGAAGAAAGAAAAGAGAGAGAGTTGTTGATTTTGGAATTTTACTAATAAACCCTCTCATTTGTTTAATATTGCTTAAAGAAGAAAATGATGCATATAACCCTCTCATTTGTTTAGCTTTCAAGAGAAGAAGGTTGTTGCAACCCTAATACAACACTCTAAATGAAGGTCTTTGCTGCTCTCAAGTAGTGTCACCAGAGGGCAAGATAAGAAGGTAGTTGCAACCCTAATACAACACTCCAATTGAAAGTCGTTACAGCACTCTACTTATGTAGTTAGATAACAAAAGAAGAGGATAGTTGCAACCGTAATACAACACTCTAATTAAAGGTCTGTGCAACACTCAAGTAGTGTCACCAGATAACAATATAAGATAGTAATTGTAACCCTAATACAACACTCTAATTGATGGTCTTTGCAACACTATAGTTGTGCAGTTAGATTGCAAGATAAGAGGGTAGTAGTAACCCTAGTACAACACTCTAATTGAAGGTCTTTGTAGGCCTCTAGTAGTGACGTCGGATGAAAAGATAAGGGGGTAGTTGCATCCCTTATTCAACATTATAATTGAACGTCTTTGCAACAATAATACAACACGTTAATTGAAGGTCTTTGTAGCACTCTAGTTGTGTAGTGAGGTGGAAAAAGAAGAGGGTAGTTACATCCCTTTTACAACAATCTAATTGAAGGTCTTTGTAGCACTCTACTAGTGTCACTAGATGGAAAGATAAGAGGGTAATTGCATCCCTAATACAATACTCTAGTTGAAAGTTTTGCAGCACTCTAGTTGTGTAGTGTGATAGCAATAGTAGAAGACAGTAGCAACTCTAATACAACACTCTAATTGAAGGTTTTTGCAGCCCTCTAGCTGTGTAGTTAGATGGAAAGATAAGAGGAAAGTTGCAACCCTAATACAACCCTCTAATTGAAGGTCTTTGCAGCACTCTAGTTGTGTAGTTATATGACAATAGAAGAGGATAGATGCAACTCTAATACAACACTCTAATTGAAGGTTTTTGCAGCTCTTATGTAGTATCACCAAATGGCAAGATAAGAGGATAGTTGACACCCTAATACAACACTCTAACTGAAGGTCTTTGCATCATCACTCTAGTTGTGTTGTTAGATGGCAAGAGAAGAGGGTAGGTGCAACCCCAATACTCTAATTGAAGGTCTTTGCAACACTCTAACTGAAGGTCTTTGCATAATTAGTGACGTCAGATGGCCAGATAAGATGGTAGATGCATCCCTTATTCAACAATCTAATTGAAGGTCTTTGCAGCACTCCACAAGTGTAACTAGTTGGAAGGATAAGGAAGTAGTTGCATCCCAAATACATTACTCTAATTGCAGGTCTTTCCAACATTTTAGTTGTGTAGTGAGATCGCAATAGAAGAGGGTAGTTGTAACCCTAATACAAGACGTTAATTGAAGGTTTTTGCAGCACTCAAATAGTGTCACTAGGTGACAACACTCTAATTGAAGGTCTTTGCAGCACTCTAGTTGTGTAGTTAGATGGAAAGATAAGAGGAAGATCCTAATATAACACACTAATTGAAGGTTTTTACAGCGAGAGTTGTGTAGTGATATGGCAAGAGAGGAGGGTAGTTGCAACCCTAATACAACATCCTAATTGAAGGTCTTTGTAAGAGTCAAGTATTGACAGGAGATGCCAAGATAAGAGGGTAGTTGCATCACTTATAAAACATTCTAATTAATGGTTTTTACAACGCTCTACAAGTGTCACTAGATGGCAAGATAATAGGGTAGTTGCAACCCTAATACAACACTCTAACTGAAGATCTTTGTAGCCCTTTAGTTGTGTAGTTAGATGACAAGAGTATAGATGCAACCCTAATACAACACTCTAATTAAAGGTCTTTGCAGCTTTTAAGTAGTGTCAACAAATGGCAAGATAAGAGGGTAGTTGACACCCTAATACAACACTCTAACTAAAGGTCTTTGGAATCACTCTAGTTGTGTAGTTAGATGGCAAGAGAAGAAGGTAGGTCCAACCCCAATACAAATCTCTAATTGAACGTCTTTACAACACTCAAACTAAAGGTCTTTGCAGGACTCAATTAGTGACGTCAGATGGCCCGATAGAAGGGTAGGTGCATCCCTTATTCAACAATCTAATTGAAGGTCTTTCCAACACTCTACTAGTCACTAGATGGAAAGATAAAAGGGTAGTTGCATCCCTAATACAATACTCTAGTTGAAGGTCTCTGCAACACTCTAGTTGTGTAGTGAGACAGCAAGAGTAGAGTGTAGTTGCAACCCTAACAGGACACTCTAATTGTAGGTCTTTGCAGCAATCAAGTAATGTCACCAGATGGCAAGATAAGAGTGTAGTTGGAACTCTAATACAACACACTAATTCAAGGTCATTGCAGCACTATAGTTGTAAAGTTATGCAAGAGAAGATGGTATTTGCAACCCTAATACAACACTCTAAATAATGGTCTTTGCAGCTCTCAAATAATGTCACTAGAGGGCAAGATAAGTGGGTAGTTGCAACCCTAGTACAACACTCTACTTATGTAGTTAGATGACAAGAGAAGAGGATAGTTGCAACCGTAATACAACACTCTTATTAAAGGTCTTTGCAGCACTCAAGTAGTGTCACCAGATAACAATATAAGAGGGTAGTTGTAACCCTATTACAACACTCTAATTGAAGATCTTTGCAACACTCTAGTTTTGCAGTTAGATTGCAAGATAAGAGGGTAGTAGTAACCCTAGTACAACAATCTAATTGAAGGTCTTTTGAGCACTCTACGTGTCACTAGATGGCCAGATAAGAGGGTAGTTGCAACAATAATACAACACACTAATTGAAGGTCTTTGCAGCACTCTAGTTGTGGAGTTAGGTGGTAAGAGAAGAGGGTAGTTGCAACCCTAATACAACACTCCAATTGAAATTCTTTGTAGGACTGAAGTATTAACGTAGGATGCCAAGATAAGAGGGTAGTTACATCCCTTATACAACAATCTAATTGAAGGTTTTCGCAGCACTCTACTAGTGTCACTAGATGGCAAGATAAGAGTGTAGTTGCAACCCTAATACAACACTCTAACTGAAGATCTTTGCATCACTCTAGTTGTGTTGTTAGATGGCAAGATAATAGGGTAGTTGCAACTCTAATACTACACTCTAATTAAAGGTCTTTGTAGCTCTCTATTAGTGTCACCAATTGGCAAGATAAGAGGGTAGTTCACACCCTAATACAACACTCTAACTGAAGGTCTTTGCATCACTCTAGTTGTATAGCTAGATGGCAAGAGAATAGGGTAGTTGCAACTCCAATACAACACTCTAATTGAAGGTCTTTGCAGCACTCAAGTAGTGTCACTAGATGGCAAGATAAGAGAGGGTAGTTGCAACCCTATTACTACACTCTAATTTAAAGTCCTTGCAGCTCTCTAGTAGTGTCACCAAATGAGAAGATAAGAGGGTTTAGGCCACCCAAATACAACACTCAAATTGAAGGTCTTTGTGGCACTCAACTAGTGAACCCAAATGGAAAGATAAGAGGGTAGTTGCAACAATAATACAACACAATAATTGAAAATCTTTGCAAAACTCAAGTTGTGTAGTAAGATGGCAAGAGAAGAGAGTAGTTGCATCCCTTATACAACAATCTAATTGAAACTCCTTGTAGCACTCTACTAGTGTCACTGGCAAGGTCTTTCCAGCACTCTAGTTGTGAAGTTATGTAAGAGAAGAGGGTAGTTGTAACCCTAATACAATACTCTAATTGAAGGTCTTTGCAGCACTCTAGTTGTGTAGTGAGATCGCAAAAGAAGAGGGTAGTTGCAACCCTAATACAAGACGTAAATTAAATGTCATGCAGTACTCAAGTAGTGTCACAAGGTGACAAGATAAGAGGGTAGTTGCAATCCTAATACAACACACTAATTGAAAATTTTTGCAACACTCTAGTTGTGTAGTGAGATGGCAAGAGAGGAGGGTAGTTGCAACCCTAATAAAACATTCTAACTGAAGGTCTTTGTAGAAGTCAAGTATTGACGGAAGATGCTAAGATAAGAGGGTAGTTGCATCACATATACAACAATCTAATTGAAAGTTTTTGTGGCACTCTACTAGTGTAGTTAGATGGAACTCTAATACAACACTCTAATTGAAGGTTTTTGCAGCTCTTATGTAGTATCACCAAATGGCAAGATAAGAGGATAGTTGACACCCTAATACAACACTCTAACTGAAGGTCTTTGCATCATCACTCTAGTTGTGTTGTTAGATGGCAAGAGAAGAGGGTAGGTGCAACCCCAATACTCTAATTGAAGGTCTTTGCAACACTCTAACTGAAGGTCTTTGCATAATTAGTGACGTCAGATGGCCAGATAAGATGGTAGATGCATCCCTTATTCAACAATCTAATTGAAGGTCTTTGCAGCACTCCACAAGTGTAACTAGTTGGAAGGATAAGGAAGTAGTTGCATCCCAAATACATTACTCTAATTGCAGGTCTTTCCAACATTTTAGTTGTGTAGTGAGATCGCAATAGAAGAGGGTAGTTGTAACCCTAATACAAGACGTTAATTGAAGGTTTTTGCAGCACTCAAATAGTGTCACTAGGTGACAACACTCTAATTGAAGGTCTTTGCAGCACTCTAGTTGTGTAGTTAGATGGAAAGATAAGAGGAAGATCCTAATATAACACACTAATTGAAGGTTTTTACAGCGAGAGTTGTGTAGTGATATGGCAAGAGAGGAGGGTAGTTGCAACCCTAATACAACATCCTAATTGAAGGTCTTTGTAAGAGTCAAGTATTGACAGGAGATGCCAAGATAAGAGGGTAGTTGCATCACTTATAAAACATTCTAATTAATGGTTTTTACAACGCTCTACAAGTGTCACTAGATGGCAAGATAATAGGGTAGTTGCAACCCTAATACAACACTCTAACTGAAGATCTTTGTAGCCCTTTAGTTGTGTAGTTAGATGACAAGAGTATAGATGCAACCCTAATACAACACTCTAATTAAAGGTCTTTGCAGCTTTTAAGTAGTGTCAACAAATGGCAAGATAAGAGGGTAGTTGACACCCTAATACAACACTCTAACTAAAGGTCTTTGGAATCACTCTAGTTGTGTAGTTAGATGGCAAGAGAAGAAGGTAGGTCCAACCCCAATACAAATCTCTAATTGAACGTCTTTACAACACTCAAACTAAAGGTCTTTGCAGGACTCAATTAGTGACGTCAGATGGCCCGATAGAAGGGTAGGTGCATCCCTTATTCAACAATCTAATTGAAGGTCTTTCCAACACTCTACTAGTCACTAGATGGAAAGATAAAAGGGTAGTTGCATCCCTAATACAATACTCTAGTTGAAGGTCTCTGCAACACTCTAGTTGTGTAGTGAGACAGCAAGAGTAGAGTGTAGTTGCAACCCTAACAGGACACTCTAATTGTAGGTCTTTGCAGCAATCAAGTAATGTCACCAGATGGCAAGATAAGAGTGTAGTTGGAACTCTAATACAACACACTAATTCAAGGTCATTGCAGCACTATAGTTGTAAAGTTATGCAAGAGAAGATGGTATTTGCAACCCTAATACAACACTCTAAATAATGGTCTTTGCAGCTCTCAAATAATGTCACTAGAGGGCAAGATAAGTGGGTAGTTGCAACCCTAGTACAACACTCTACTTATGTAGTTAGATGACAAGAGAAGAGGATAGTTGCAACCGTAATACAACACTCTTATTAAAGGTCTTTGCAGCACTCAAGTAGTGTCACCAGATAACAATATAAGAGGGTAGTTGTAACCCTATTACAACACTCTAATTGAAGATCTTTGCAACACTCTAGTTTTGCAGTTAGATTGCAAGATAAGAGGGTAGTAGTAACCCTAGTACAACAATCTAATTGAAGGTCTTTTGAGCACTCTACGTGTCACTAGATGGCCAGATAAGAGGGTAGTTGCAACAATAATACAACACACTAATTGAAGGTCTTTGCAGCACTCTAGTTGTGGAGTTAGGTGGTAAGAGAAGAGGGTAGTTGCAACCCTAATACAACACTCCAATTGAAATTCTTTGTAGGACTGAAGTATTAACGTAGGATGCCAAGATAAGAGGGTAGTTACATCCCTTATACAACAATCTAATTGAAGGTTTTCGCAGCACTCTACTAGTGTCACTAGATGGCAAGATAAGAGTGTAGTTGCAACCCTAATACAACACTCTAACTGAAGATCTTTGCATCACTCTAGTTGTGTTGTTAGATGGCAAGATAATAGGGTAGTTGCAACTCTAATACTACACTCTAATTAAAGGTCTTTGTAGCTCTCTATTAGTGTCACCAATTGGCAAGATAAGAGGGTAGTTCACACCCTAATACAACACTCTAACTGAAGGTCTTTGCATCACTCTAGTTGTATAGCTAGATGGCAAGAGAATAGGGTAGTTGCAACTCCAATACAACACTCTAATTGAAGGTCTTTGCAGCACTCAAGTAGTGTCACTAGATGGCAAGATAAGAGAGGGTAGTTGCAACCCTATTACTACACTCTAATTTAAAGTCCTTGCAGCTCTCTAGTAGTGTCACCAAATGAGAAGATAAGAGGGTTTAGGCCACCCAAATACAACACTCAAATTGAAGGTCTTTGTGGCACTCAAGTAGTGAACCCAAATGGAAAGATAAGAGGGTAGTTGCAACAATAATACAACACAATAATTGAAAATCTTTGCAAAACTCAAGTTGTGTAGTAAGATGGCAAGAGAAGAGAGTAGTTGCATCCCTTATACAACAATCTAATTGAAACTCCTTGTAGCACTCTACTAGTGTCACTGGCAAGGTCTTTCCAGCACTCTAGTTGTGAAGTTATGTAAGAGAAGAGGGTAGTTGTAACCCTAATACAATACTCTAATTGAAGGTCTTTGCAGCACTCTAGTTGTGTAGTGAGATCGCAAAAGAAGAGGGTAGTTGCAACCCTAATACAAGACGTAAATTAAATGTCATGCAGTATTCAAGTAGTGTCACAAGGTGACAAGATAAGAGGGTAGTTGCAATCCTAATACAACACACTAATTGAAAATTTTTGCAACACTCTAGTTGTGTAGTGAGATGGCAAGAGAGGAGGGTAGTTGCAACCCTAATAAAACATTCTAACTGAAGGTCTTTGTAGAAGTCAAGTATTGACGGAAGATGCTAAGATAAGAGGGTAGTTGCATCACATATACAACAATCTAATTGAAAGTTTTTGTGGCACTCTACTAGTGTAGTTAGATGGAAAGATAATAGGGTAGTTGCAACCCTAATACAACACTCTAACAGAAATCTTTGTAGCACTTTAGTTGTGCAGTTAGATGACAAGAGAAGAGGATAGATGCAACCCTAATACAACACTCTAATTGAAGGTCTTTGCAGCTCTTAAGTAGTGTCGACAATTGGCAAGATAAGAGGGTAGTTGACACCCTAATACCACACTCTAACTAAATGTCTTTGGATCACTCTAGTTGTGTAGTTTGATGGCAAGAGTAGAAGGTAGGTGCAACCCCAATACAAATCTCCAATTGAAGGTCTTTACAACACTCAAACTAAAGGTCCTTGCAGGACTCAATTAGTGACATCAGATGGCCCGATAGAAGGGTAGGTGCATCCCTTATTCAATAATCTAATTGAAGGTCTTTGCAGCACTCTACTAGTCAATAGATGGAAAGATAAAAGTGTAGTTGCATCCCTAATACAATACTCTAGTTGAAGATCTCTGCAACACTCTAGTTGTGTAGTGAGACAGCAAGAGTAGAGGGCAGTGGCAACCTAACAGGACACTCTAATTGAAGGTCTTTGCAGCAATCAAGTAATGTCACGAGATGGCAAGATAAGAGGGTAGTTGGAACTCTAATACAACACACTAATTCAAGGTCTTTGCAGCACTCTAGTTGTGAAGTTTTGCAAGAGAAGAGGATAGTTGCAACCCTAATACAACACTCTAAATGAAGGTCTTTGCAGCTCTCAAATAGTATCACTAGAGGGCAAGATAAGAGGGTAGTTGCAACCATAATACAACACTCTACTTATGTAATTAAATTACGAGAGAAGAGAATAGTTGCAACCGTAATACAACACTCTTATTAAAGTTCTTTGCAGCACTCAAGTAGTGTCACCAGATAGCAATATAAGAGGGTAGTTGTAACCCTAATACAACACTCTAATTGAAAGTCTTTGCAACACTCTAGTTTTGCAGTTAGTTTTGTAGGACTCTAGCAGTGACGTCGGATGGAAAGATAGGGGTGTAGTTGCATCCCTTATTCAACATTCTAGTTGTGTAGTGAGGTGGTAAGAGAAGAGGGTAGTTGCAACCCTAATTGAACACTCTAATTGAAATTCTTTTTAGGACTGAAGTATTGACGTAAGATTCCAAGATAAGAGGGTAGTTGCATCCCTTATACAACAATCTAATTGAAGGTTATTGCAGCACTCTAATAGTGTCGCTAGATGGCAACACAAGAGTGTAGTTGCAACCCTAATACAACACTCTAACTGAAGATCTTAGCATCACTCTAGTTGTGTTGTTAGATGGCAAGATAATAGGGTAGTTGCAACCCTAATAGTACACTCTAATTAAAGGTCTTTGTAGCTGTCTATTATTGTCACCAAATGGCAAGATAAGAGGGTAGTTGACACTCTAATACAACACTCTAACTGATAGTCTTTGCATCACTCTAGTTGTGTAGCTAGATGGTAAGAGAATAAGGTACTTGCAACTCCAATACAACACTCTTATTGAAGGTCTTTGCAGCACTCAAGTAGTGTCACTAGATGGCAAGATAAGAGGGTAGTTGCAACCTATTACTACACTCTAATTTAAAGTCTTTGCAGCTCTCTAGTAGTGTCACCAAATTACAAGATAAGAGGGTAGTTGACACCCTAATACAACACTCTAACTGAAGGTCTTTGCATCACTCTTATTGTATAGTTAGATGGCAAGAGAAGAGCGTAGTTGCAACCCCCATACAACACTCTAATTGAAGGTATTTGCAGCACTTTACAAGTGTCACTAGATGGAAAGATAAGAGAGTAGTTGCAATCCTAATGCAACACTCTAACTGAAGGTCTTTGCAGCACTCTAGTTGTGTAGTTTGATAGCAAGAGAAGACGGTAGTTGCAACCCAAATACAACACTCAAATTAAAGGTCTTTGTAGCACTCAAGTAGTGTCCTCAGATGGAAAGATAAGAGGGTAGTTGCAACAATAATACAACACGTTAATTGAAGATCTTTGCAAAACTCAAGTTGTGTAGTAAGATGACAAGAGAAGAGAGTAGTTGCATCCCTTATACAACAATCTAATTGAAACTCTTTGTAGCACTCTACTGGTGTCACTAGATAGCAAGATGAGAGGGTAGTTGCAACACTAACACAACATTCTAATTGAAGGTCTTTGCAGCACTCAAGTAGTGTCACTAGATGGAAAGATAAGAGGGTAGTTGAAACCCTAATACAACACTCTAACAGAAGGTCTTTGCAGCGCTCTAGTTGTGTAGTTAGATGGTACGAGAAGAGGGTACTTGCAACCCTAATACAACACTCTAATCGAAGATCTTTGTAGCGCGCAAGTAGTGTCATCAGATGGCAAAATAAGAGGGTAGTTGCAACAATAATACAACACATTAATTGAAAGTCTTTGGAAAACTCTAGTTGTGTAGTAAGATGGCAAGAGAAGATGGTAGTTGCATCAGTTATACAACAATATAATTGAAGGTCTTTGTAGCACTCTACTAGTGTCACTAGATGGAAAGATAAGAGGGTAATTGCATCTCTAATACAATACTCTAGTTGAAGGTCTCTGCAACACTCTAGTTGTGTAGTGAGATAACAATAGTAGAGGATAGTAGCAACTCTAATACGACACTCTAATTGAAGGTCATTACAGCACTCTAGTTGTGTAGTTAGATGGAAGGATAATTGGGTAGTTGCAACCATAATACAACACTCTAACTGAAGATCTTTGTAGCACTTTAGTTGTGTAGTTAGATGACAAGAGAAGAGCGTTGTTGCTACCCCCATACAACACTCTAATTAAAGGTATTTGTAGCACTTTACTAGTGTCACCATATGGATAGATAAGCGGGTAGGTTCAATCCTAATGCAACACTCTAACTGAAGGTCTTTGCAGCACTCTAGTTGTGTAGTTTGATAGCAAGAGAAGAGGGTAGTTGCAACCCAAATTCAACACTCAAATTGAATGTCTTTGTAGCACTCAAGTAGTGTCCCCAGATGGAAAGATAAGTTGGTAGTTGCAACAATAATACAACACATTAATTGAAGATCTTTGCAAAACTGAAGTTGTGTAGTAAGATAGCAAGAGAAGTAGTTGCATCCCTTATACAACAATCTAATTGAAACTCTTTGTAGAACTCTACTAGTGTCACTAGATGGCAATATAAGAGGGTAGGTGCAACACTAATACAACACTCTAATTGAAGGTCTTTGCAGCACTCAAGTAGTGTCACTAGATGGAAAGATAAGTGGGTAGTTGCAACCCTAATACAACACTCTAGTTGTGTAGTTAGATGGTAAGAGAAGAGGGTACTTGCAACCCTAATACAACACTCTAATCGAAGGTCTTTGTAGCACTCAAGTAGTGTCACCAGATGGCAAAATAAGAGGGTAATGGCAACAATAATACAACACAATAATTGAAAGTCTTTGCAAAACTCTAGTTGTGTAGTAAGATGGCAGGAGAAGATGGTAGTTGCATCACTTATACAATAATATAATTGAAGGTCTTTGTAGCACTCTACTAGTGTCACTAGATGTAAAGATAAGAGGGTAATTGCATCTCTAATACAATACTCTGGTTGAAGGTCTCTGCAACACTCTAGATGTGTAGTGAGATAACAATAGTAAATGATTGTAGCAACTCTAATACGACACTCTAATTGAAGGTCTTTACAGCACTCTACTTGTGTAGTTAGATGGAAAGATAATAGGGAAGTTGCAACCCTAATACAACACTCTAACTGAACATCTTTGTAGCACTTTAGTTGTGTAGTTAGATGACAAGAGAAGAGGATAGATGCAACCCTAATACAACACTCTAATTGAAGGTCTTTGCAGCTCTTAAGTAGTGTCAACAATTGGCAAGATAAGAGGGTAGTTGACACCCTAATACTACACTCTAACTAAAGGCATCGACGTTCTTCCATAGAAGCCCTGGTGCCAGTTCAAACAACGCATGAAAGTAGTAACCTTTGGATCACTCTAGTTGTCTAGTTTCATGGCAAGAGTAGAAGGTAGGTGCAACCCCAATACAAATCTTCAATTGAAGGTCTTTACAACACTCAAACTAAAGGTCCTTGCAGGACTCAATTAGTGACATCAGATGGCCCGATAGAAGGGTAGGTGCATCCCTTATTCAACAATCTAATTGAAGGTCTTTCCAACACTCTACTAGTCACTAGATGGAAAGATAAAAGGGTAGTTGCATCCCTAATACAATACTCTAGTTGAAGGTCTCTGCAACACTCTAGTTGTGTAGTGAGACAGCAAGAGTAGAGTGTAGTTGCAACCCTAACAGGACACTCTAATTGTAGGTCTTTGCAGCAATCAAGTAATGTCACCAGATGGCAAGATAAGAGTGTAGTTGGAACTCTAATACAACACACTAATTCAAGGTCATTGCAGCACTATAGTTGTAAAGTTATGCAAGAGAAGATGGTATTTGCAACCCTAATACAACACTCTAAATAATGGTCTTTGCAGCTCTCAAATAATGTCACTAGAGGGCAAGATAAGTGGGTAGTTGCAACCCTAATACAACACTCTACTTATGTAGTTAGATGACAAGAGAAGAGGATAGTTGCAACCGTAATACAACACTCTTATTAAAGGTCTTTGCAGCACTCAAGTAGTGTCACCAGATAACAATATAAGAGGGTAGTTGTAACCCTATTACAACACTCTAATTGAAGATCTTTGCAACACTCTAGTTTTGCAGTTAGTTTTGTAGGACTCTAGCAGTGACGTCAGATGGAAAGATAGGGGTGTAGTTGCATCCCTTATTCAACATTCTAATTGAAGATCTTAGTAGCACTCTACTAGTGTCACTAGATGGCAAGATAAGAGGGTAGTTGCAACAATAATACAACACACTTAGTGAAAGTTTTTGCAGCACTCTAGTTGTGTAGTGAGGTGGTAAGAGAAGAGGGTAGTTGCAACCCTAATTGAAAACTCTAATTGAAATTCTTTGTAGGACTGAAGTATTGACGTAAGATGCCAAGATAAGAGGGTAGTTGCATCCCTTATACAACAATCTAATTGAAGGTTTTTGCAGCACTCTAATAGTGTCGCTAGATGGCAACACACGAGTGTAGTTGCAACCCTAATACAACACTCTAACTGAAGATCTTAACATCACTCTAGTTGTGTTGTTAGATGGCAAGATAATAGGGTAGTTGCAACCCTAATACTACACTCTAATTAAAGGTCTTTGTAGCTCTCTATTATTGTCACCAAATGGCAATATAAGAGGGCAGTTGACACCCTAATACAACACTCTAACTGATAGTCTTTGCATCACTCTAGTTGTGTAGCTAGATGGCAAGAGAATAGGGTACATCCAACTCCCATACAACACTCTTATTGAAGGTCTTTGCAGCACTCAAGTAGTGTCACTAGATGCAAAGATAAGAGGGTAGTTTCAACCCTAATACAACACTCTAACAGAAGGTCTTTGCAGCGCTCTAGTTGTGTAGTTAGATGGTTGGAGAAGAGGGTACTTGCAACCCTAATACAAACACTCTAATCGAAGATCTTCGTAGCACGCAAGTAGTGTCAACAAATGGCAAGATAAGATGGTAGTTGACACCCTAATACAACAATCTAACTATAGGTTTTTGGATTACTCTAGTTGTGTAGTTAGATTGCAAGAGCAGAAGGTAGGTGCAACCCCAATAGAAAACTCTAATTGAAGAAATTTACAACACTCAAACTGAAGGTCTTTGCAGGACTCAATTAGTGACGTCAGATGGCCCGATAGGAGGGTAGGTGCATCCCTTATTCAACAATCTAATTGAAGGTCTTTGCAGCACCTACTAGTAACTAGATGGAAAGATAAAATGGTAGTTGCATCCCTAATACAATGCTCTAGTTGAAGGTCTCTGCAATACTCTAGTTGCGTAGTAAGATAGCAAGAGTAGAGGGCAGTTGAAACCCTAATAGGACACTCTAATTGAAGGTCTTTGCAGCAATCAAGTAATGTCACCATATGGCAAGATAAAAGGGTAGTTGCAACTCTAATACAACACATTAATTCAAGGTATTTGCAGCACTCTAGTTGCGAAGTTATGTAAGAGAAAAGGGTAGTTACAACCCTAATACAACACTTTAAATGGTTGTCTTTTCAGCTCTCAAATAGTGTCACCAGAGGGCAAGATTAGAGGGTTGTTGCAACCCTGATACAACACTCTAATTGAAAGTCTCTGTAGCAGTCTACTTATGTAGTTAGATGACAAGAGAAGAGGATAGTTGCTACCGTAATACAACACTCTTACTAAAGATCTTTGCAGCACTCAAGTAGTGTCACTATATCGACAGCAAGATAAGAGGGTAGTTGTAACCCTAATACAACACTCTAATTGAAGGTCTTTGCAACACTCTAGTTTTGCAGTTAGATTGCAAGATAAGAGGGTAGTAGTAACCCGAGTACAACAATCTAATTGATGGTCATTGTAGGACTCTAGTAGTAAAGTCGGATGGAAAGATAAGGGGGTAGTTGCATCCCTTATTCAACATTCTAATTGAAAGTCTTTGCAGCACTGTACTAGTGTTACTAGATGGCAATATAAGAGGGCAGTTGCAACCCTAATACAACACTCTAACTGAAGATCTTTGCAGCACTCTGGTTGTGTTGTTAGATAACAAGAGAAGAGGATAGATGTAACCCTAATACAACACTCAAATTGAAGGTCTTTGTAGCTCTCTATTAGTGTTACCAAATGGCAAGATAAGAGGGTAGTTGACATCTTAATACAACACTCTAACTTAAGGTCTTTGCATCACTCTAGTTGTGTAGTTAGAGGGCAAGAGAAGAGCGTAGTTGCACCCCCATAAAACACTCTAATTGAAGGTATTTGCAGCACCTTACTAGTGTCACCAGATGGAAAGATAGGAGGGTAGTTTCAATCCTAATGCAACACTCTAACTGAAGGTCTTTGCAGCACTATAGCTGTGTAGTTTGATAGCAAGAGAAGAGGGAAGTTGCAACCCAAATTCAACACTCAAATTGAAGGTTTTTGTAGCACTCAAGTAGGGTCCCTTGATGGAAAGATAAGAGGGTAGTTGCAACAATAATACAACACTCTAATTGAAGGTCTTTGTAGCACTTAAGTAGTGTCACCAGATGGCAAAATAAGAGGGTAGTTGCAACAATAATACAACACAATAATTGAAAGTCTTTGCAAAACTCTAGTTGTGTAGTAAGATCGCAAGAGAAGAGGGTAGTTGCATCCCTTATACAACAATATAATTGAAGGACTTTGTAGCACTCTACTAGTGTCACTTGATGGGAAGATAAGAGGGTAATTGCATCTCTAATACAATACTCTAGTTGAAGGTCTCTGCAACACTCTAGTTGTGTAGTGAGATAACAATAGCAGAGGATAGTAGCAACTCCAATACGACACTCTAATTGAAGTTCTTTACAGCACTCTAGTTGTCTAGTTGGATGGAAAGATAATAGGGTAGTTGCAACCCTAATACAACACTCTAACTGAAGATCTTTACAGCACTTTAGTTGTGTTGTTAGATGACAAGAGATGAGGGTAGATGCAACCCTAATACAACACTCTAATTGAAGTTCTTTGCAGCTCTTAAGTAGTCTCACCAAATGGCAAGATAAGAGGGTAGTTGACACCCTAATTCAACACTCTAACTAAAGGTCTTTGCAGCACTCCACTAGTGTAACTAGATATAAGGATAAGGGAGTAGTTGTATCCCTAATATAATACTATAATTGAAGGTCTTTGCAGCACTCTACTTGTGTAGTGAGATCGCAAGAGAAGAGGGTAGTTGCAACCCTAATACAAGACGTTAATTGAATGTCTTTGTGGTACTCAAGTAGTGTCACTAGGTGACAATATATGAGGGTAGTTGCAACAATAATACAACACTCTAATTAAAGATCTTTGCAGCACTCTAGCTGTGTAGTTAGACGACATGAGAAGAGGATAGATGCAGATCTAATAGAACACCCTAATTGAAGGTCTTTGCAGCTCTTAAGTAGTGTCACCAAATGGCAAGATAAAAGGGTAGTTGACACCCTAATACAACACTCTAACTAAAGGTTTTTGCATCACTCAAGTTGTGTAGTTAGATGGCAAGAGAAGAGCGTGCAACCCCAATACAATTCTCTAATTGAAGGTCTTTGCAACACTCTAACAGAAGGTCTGTGCAGAATTAGTGACGTGAGATGGCCAGATAATAGGGTAGGTGCATCCCTTATTCAACAATCTAATTGAAGGTCTTTGCAGCACTTTACTAGTGTAACTAGATGGAAGGATAAGAGAGTAGTTGCATCCCTAATACAATACTCTAATTGAAGGTCTTTGCAGCACTCAAGTTGTGTACTGAGATCGGAAGAGAAGAGGGTAGTTGTAACCCTGATACAAGACGTTAATTGAATGTCTTTGCGGTACTCAAGTAGTGTCACTAGGTGACAAGATAAGAGGGTAGTTACAACCCTAATACAACACTCTAATTGATGGTCTCTGTAACACTCAAGTATTGATGTAAGATGCCAAGATACGAGGGTAGTTGTATCCCTAATACAACACTCTTATTGAAGGTCTTTGTAGCACTATAATGTCACCGGATTGCAAGAAAAGAGGGTAGTTGCAACCCTAGTACAACACTCTAATTGAAGGTCTTTGCAGGACTCAATTAGTGTTGCCAGATGGCAAGATATGATGGAAGTTGCATCCCATATACAACAACAATCTAATTAAAGGTCTTTATTAGAACTCTAGTTCTGTAGTTAGATTGCAAGAGAAGAGGGTAGTTGCAACCCCAATAGAACACACTAATTGAAGGTTTTTGCAGCACTCTAGTTGTGTAGTGAGATGGCAAGAGAGGAGGGTAGTTACAACCCTAATACAACATTCTAATTGAAGGTCTTTGTAGGAGTCAAGTATTGACGGAAGATGCTAAGATATGAGGGTAGTTACATCAGTTATACAACAATCTAATTGAAGGTTTTTGCAGCACTCTACTAGTGTCTATAGATGGCAAGATAATAGGGTAGTTGCAACCCAAATACAACACTCTAACTGAAGATCTTTGTAGCACTCTAGTTGTGTAGTTAGATGACAAGAGAAGAGGATAAATGCAACCCTAATACAACACTCTATTTAAAGGTCTTTGCAGCTCTTAAGTAGTGTCAACAAATGGCAATATAAGAGGGTAGTTGACACCCTAATACAACACTCTAACTAAATGTCTTTGGATCACTCTAGTTGTGTAGTTAGATGGCAAGAGAAAAAGGTAGGTTCAACCCCAATACAAATCTCTAATTGAAGGTCTTTGCAACACTCAAACTGAAGGTCTTTGTAGGACTCAATTAGTGACGTTAGACAGCTTGATAGGAGGGTAGGTACATCCCTTATTCAACAATATAATTGAAGGTCTTTTCAACACTCTACTAGTGTCACTAGATGGAAAGATAAGAGGGTATGTTGCATCCCTAATACAATACACTAGTTGAAGGTCTCTGCAACACTCTAGTTGTGTAGTGAGATCGCAAGAGTAGAGGGTAGTTGCAACCCTAATAGGACACTCTAATTGAAGGTCTTTGCAGCAATCAAGTAATGTTACCAGATGGCAGGACAAGAGGGTAGTTACAACTCTAATACAACACACTAATTCAAGGTCTTTGCAGCACTCTAGCTGTGAAGTTAGCTTGCAAGAGAAGAGGGTAGTTGCAACCCGAATAAAACACTCTAAATTCGTCTTTGCAGCTCTCGGGTAGTGTCACCAGAGGGCAAGATAAGAAGGTAGTTGCAACCCTAATACAGCACTCTAATTGAAAGTCTTTGCATCACTCTACTTATGTAGTTAGTTGACTAGAGAAGAGGATAGTTGCAACTGTAATACAACACTCTAATTAAAGGTCTTTGCAGCACTCAAGTAGTGTCATCAGATAGCAATATAAGAGGGTAGTTGTAACCCTAGTACAACACTCTAATTGAAGGTCTTTGCAACACTCTAGTTGTGCAGTTATATTGCAATATAAGAGGGTAGTAGTAACCCTAGTACAACAATCTAATTGAAGGTCTTTGTAGGACTCTAGTAGTGACATCGGATGGAAAGATATGGGGGTAGTTGCATCCCTTATTCAACAGTCTAATTGAAGGTCTATGCAGCACTCTACTAGTGTCACTAGATGGCAAGATGAGAGGGTAGTTGCAACAATAATACAACACACTAATTGAAGGTCTTTACAGCACTCTAGTTGTATAGTGGGGTGGTAAGAGAAGAGGGTAGTTGCAGCCCTAATACAACACTATAATTGAAGTTCTTTGTAGGACTAAAGTATTTACGTAAGATGCCAATATAAAAGGGTAGTTGCATCCCTTATACAACAATCTAATAGAATGTTTTGCAGCACTCTACTAGTGTCACTAGATGGCAAGATAAGAGTGTAGTTGCAACCCTAATACAACACTCTAACTGAAGATCTTTGCATCACTCTTGTTGTGTAGTTAGATGTCCAAAAATAAGGTAAGTTGCAACCCTAATGGTGCACTCTAATTAAAAATCTTTGTAGCTCTCTATTAGTGTCACCAAATGGCAAGATAAGAGGGTAGTTGACACCCTAATACAACACTCTAACTGAAGGTCTTTGCATCACTCTAGTTGTGTAGTTAGATGGCAAGAAAAAAGGGTAGTTGCAACCCCAATACAACACTCTAATTGGAGGTCTTTGCAGCACTCAAGTAGTGTCACTAGATGGCAAGATAAGAGGGTAGTTGCAACCCTAATACTGCACTCTAATTTAAAGTCTTTGCAGCTCTCTAGTAGTGTCACCAAATGACAAGATAAGAGGGTAGTTGACACCCTAATGCAACACTCTAACTGAATGTCTTTACGACACTCTAGTTGTATAGTTAGATGGCAAGAGAAGAGGGTAGTTGCAACCCCCATACAACACTCTAATTGAAGGTATTTGCAGCACTCTACTAGTCTCACTAGATGGAAATATAAGAGGGTAGTTGACATCCTAATGCAACACACTAACTTAAGGTTTTTGTAGCACTCTAGTTGTGTAGTTTGATAACAAAAGAAGAGGGTAGTTGCAACCCTAATATAACACTCAAATTGAAGGTCTTTGTAGCACTCAAGTATGTCACCAGATGGCAAGATAAGAGGGTAGTTGCAACAATAATACAACACATTAATTGAAGCTCTATGCAAAACTCAAGTTGTGTAGTAAGATGGGAACAAAAGAGAGAAGTTGCATCCCTTATACAACAATCTAATTGAAACTCTTTGTAGCACTCTAGTGTCACTAGATGGCAAGATAAGGGGGTAGTTGTAACACTAATACAACACTCTAATAGAAGGTCTTTGCAGCACTCAAGTAGTGTCACTAGATGGAAAGACAAGAGGGTAGTTACAACCCTAATACAACACTCTAACTGAAGGTCTTTGCAGCACTCTAGTTATGTAGTTAGATGGTACGAGAAGGGGGTACTTGCAACCCTAATACAATACTCTAATCGAAGGTCTTTGTAGCACTCAAGTAGTGTCACCGAATAGCAAGATAAGATGGTAGTTGCAACAATAATGCAACACATTAATTGAAGGGGTCTTTGCAAAACTCTAGTTGTGTAGTAAGATGGCAAGATAAGGGGGTAGTTGGATCCCTTATACAACAATCTAATTGAAGGTCTTTGTAGCACTCTACTAGTGTCACTATGGAAAGATAAGAGGGTAATTGCATCCCTAATACAATACTCTAGTTGAAGGTCTGTGTAGCAATCTAGTTGTGTAGTAATATAGCAATTGTAGAGGATAGTTGAAACTCTAATACAACACTCTAATTGAAGGTCTTTGCAGCACTCTAGTTGTGTAGTTAGATGGAAAGATAAGAGGAAAGTTGCAACCCTAATACAACACTCTAATTGAAGATATTTGCAGCACTCTAGTTATGTAGTTAGATGACAAGAGAAGAGGATAGATGCAGCCCTAATATAACACTCTAATTGAATGTCTTTGCAGCTCTTAAGTAGTGTCACCAAATGGCAAGATATGACGGGAGTTGACCCCCTAATGCAACACTTTAACTGAAGGTCTTTGCAACACTCTAGTTGTGTAGTTAGATGGAAACAGAAGAGGGTAGGTGCAAATACAATTCTCTAATTGAAGGTCTTTGCAACGCTCTAACTGAAGGTCTTTGCAGAAGTAGTGACATCAGATGGCCAGATAAAAGGATAGGTGCATCCCTTATTCAACAATCTAATTGAAGGTGTTTGCAGCACTCCACTAGTGTAGCTAGATGGAAGGATAAGAGAGTAGTTGCATCCCTAATACAATACTCTAATTGAATGTTTTTGCAGCACTCTAGTTGTGTTGTGAGATCGCAAGAGAAAAGGGTAATTGCAACCCTAATACAAGTCGTTAATTGAATGTCTTTGCAGTACTCAAATAGTGTCACTAGGTGACAAGATAAGAGGGTAGTTGCAATCCTAATACAACACTCTAATTGATGGTCTTTGTAAGACTCAAGTATTAATGTAAGATGCCAAGATAAGAGGGTAGATGTACTCAAATACTACACTCTAATTGAAGGTCTTCGCAACACTATAGTGTGATCGGATTGCAAGAAAAGATGGCAATTGCAACCCTAATACAATACTCTAATTGAATGTCTTTGTAGGACTCAAGTAGTGTCACCAAATGGCAAGATATGATGGAAGTTGCATCCCAAATACAACAATCTAATTAAAGGTCTTTGTTAGCACTCTAGTTGTGTAGTTAAATTGCAAGAGAAGATGGTAGTTGCAACCCCAATACAACACACTAATTGAAGGTTTTTTTACAGTACTCTAGTTGTGTAGGGAGATGGCAAGAGAGGGGAGTAGTTGCAACCCTAATACAATAAGAGGGTAGTTGACGGTCTTTGTAGGTGTCAAGTATTGACGGAAGATGCCAAGCTAAGAGGGTAGTTGCATCACTTATACAATAATCTAATTAAAGGTTTTTGCAGCACTCTACTAGTGTCACTAGATGGAAAGATAAAAGGTAGTTACATTCGTAATACAATACTCTAGTTGAAGGTCTTTGCAGCACTCTAGTTATGTAGTGAGATGGCAAGAGTAGAGGGTAGTTACAACCCTAGTAAGACATTCTAATTTAAGGTCATTGCAGCACTCTACTAGTGTCACTAGATGGCAAGATAAGAGGGTAGTTGCAACTATAATACAACACTCATACAAAAGGTTTTTGCAGCACTCTAGTTGTATAGTTAGATTGCGAGAGAAGATGATAGTTGCAACCCTAATACAACACTCTAATTGAAGGTCTTTGTAGCACTCAAGTAATGTCATCAGATTACAAGATAAGAGGGTAGTTACAATCCTAATACAACACTCTAATTGAAGTTCTTTGCAGCACTCTACTTGTTTAGTTAGATGGCAAGAGAGAGGGTGGTTGCAATCCTAATACAACACTCTAATTGAAGGTCTTTGTAATACTCAAGTATTTGAGTAAGATGTCAAGATAAGAGGGTAGTTGCATCCCTAATACAATACTTTAATTGAAGGTCTTTGCATCACTTTACTTATGTAGTTAGATGGCAAGAGAAGATGATAGTTGCAACCCTAATACAGTACTCTAATTGAAGGTCTTTATAGGACTCAAGTATTGACATAAGATGCAAAGATAAGAGGGTAGTTGCATCCCTTATACAACAATCCAATTGATAGTCTTTGCGGCACTATACTAGTGTCATCAGCAGGGCTGGTCCTGAGGATATTGGGGCCTGGGGCGGGAGAAAATTTTGAACCCTTTATGTAAACAATTTTTTCTTATTAATATGCCATATCATACAAAATAGGGAGGGACATAAAACCAATACCCCTCAAAATAAAACTTATACAATGATGAATATACCCACACCATGCTTCTTGCTTGCTTCTTGATTAACCAATTTTGAACACTTATATGTTGTACCTTCACAAAAAACACATCTAAATCACATCTCATCTGAAATGACTCCTTCTTGCATTTTTATAAGCAAAATCATCAATTATATGTTCAACATCAATAGTTTTCAACATATTTTTTTCAATACTTAATATTGTTAATCCATTTAACCTATCTTGAGTCATAGTTGTCCGTAAGTAAGATTTTATCAACTTTAATTTTGAAAAACTCCTTTCTGCAGATGCCACAGTAATAGGTACAGTTAGTAAAACTCTATAAGCAACTAAAATATTTGGAAACATGTCCATCTGTTTTACAAACTCCATAACTTTAATGGAGTTCCATGTATTTCCATTTTGGCACGCTTCATTTGGTAGCATTACCTACAATATTTGTAATTCTGCAAATAAATGTTGTGCATCAATATCACAGTTCTCACCATGTGTCAAAGCATTTTCAAGTTTCAAACAATAATTTTTTATTCCTTCATCATCTAATGAAATTAACCGTGATGCATCAAACAAGAAATCAAATATAGATTCAAAAAGTTCAATTTGTTCAAATCTGATTTCAATTGAGAAATTGCCATATCAACTAAAACAAGAAAATAGTCTGTTCTAAAATTTTGTTGAGCAGATTGTTGCTCTCTATCTGTATTAGGATTTTCATCAAAATGTTTCTTTCTTATAGCCCTACGTTTTACCTGAAACACTGGTTCAATTTCCATTTCATCAGCAATCTCTTAAGCATCAATCATAGCAGAAGTAAACCCATTTTCTCTATATTTTTCAAAAAAAGAAACTAACCTTTCAAACTTTCAATAGCTACATCAAGATACATATCTTCAGATTGTAAGTTTTTGCTCACCAAGTTTATTTTGAACAATATTTCATGCCAAATAACCAAACTCAAAATAAATTCAAAGTTGGACAATTCACTTGATACTAATTTTTCAGCATCCCAACTTATTTTTGGATTATCAAAAACTTCAGCTAATTTTATTAAAACCTTTTATTTTGGGAGCTTGATATTTTATTGCTATTACACTTTATATACGACTTTCCCATCTTGTTACACACAAAGACTTCAAGTAAAATGTTCCATCATTTTGTTGAATTAGCAAACACATTATACAAAGCCTGACATGCTCCAAAAAAATATTTTGCTTTCAAACAAGAATTTGTAATATCAGAAAGTACTAAATTAAGATAATGACAACCACATGGCATATAAAAAGCTCTAGGATTTAGGTCAAGCAATCTTTTTTGGACACCTTGATGTTTTCCTCTCATATTAGAACCATTATCATATCCTTGTCTCCTTACATCATTAATATCTAAATCAAGAGAACTAAGAGCAGCTTGTAATTCACCAAAAAGACCTAACCCAGATGTGTTTTCTACATTTAAAAACTCTAAAAAGTACTCTTCTATTTTTATTGGGCAGCTTGCAACATCAACACATATAGTTACCAAAGTCATTTGTTCTGTCTGACTAGCATCAGGAGTGCCATCAAGAATTATAGAAAAATATTTAGCTTCTTTTATTTTATTTATTATTGCATTCCTGACACTTGGTGCCAACATGGCAATTAATTCATTTTGTATTTTATGACTAAGATAATGATAATGAATCTCTTTATCTTGAATGAGTCGAAAATGATATTTCATTGTTTGATCAAACTCAGCAATATATTTTAGAAAGCCTAAAAAATTTATCCATTATTAGAACCCTCATTATTTTTTTCATTTGTTCCACGAAATGCTAGATTATTCATTGCAAGACGCTTAACAATGGAAATTATTCTAATAATAACTTGTTTCCAATGTTCAGTATCTTTCTTGATTTGTTCTTGTAATTCTTTATCAATAGTTTGATTTGTTCCTAATCTAACTCTTAGTTCAGCCCAAGCTTTAAGATTGGTAAAATGTTCACTACTATCTTCATGTAGTTTAATTTTTTCACTTAGATGTTTCTAATCATCAACACCTATAGTTGCTATTTGACTTTTAGAACAGACATGTCTTACAACTTTACAACAAAAACAAAATACTTTATTTAAATCTTTTGAGTAAACCAACCATTTCCTATCAATAAGTTCTCCATTTCTTAATTTGTGATCAAAATAATATGTGGAGAACCCCCTATTGTAATTATCTTTAGGAAAATTAATATTAGAATCTCTAATAGGACCGTTCTCAATAAGCAAATCTCTCAGTTTTGAAACTAAACTATCTCACACTCTAGGATCATATATAGTTATAGATAACGAAGAATCTAAGCACTCAGACACATGATTAATTTCTTCAATATTTTCACTAGTCTCATTTTCAAGCACATTTGTTATTTCTTCATTTACCTCATTTTCATTTTCAGACGCATTTGTTGTTTGTTCGTGCACCTGACTTTCAACTTGGTTTCCCAAAGACTCATTTTGCGGTTTAATTTCTTTCACAGCTTTTGAATATAACCTTTTTGAGGTTTTAGTTTTTCTTCTCCCTCTCTTTTTCTATTTCTTTTTTTGCTACCTGATACATGTTTTCTAGGAAACATTGTTTTAAATTAAAAAAAAAGTATAGAACCTGGGTAATGAGGCAAAGAGGACTCAACTATGAGTTACTCAAATCTGCTGCAAAATCTAAGTTAAAATTACCTATGTGCAGTAAAATTCATCTCCAATTTGCATCTGTGAATATGGGAAAATGATTTCAGTATTGAAATAAATTGTACAAAATTGTTGGTATGAAATTGCATATCCAATTTGTACCAATTTAATGTATTTGGTAAAGGTACTGAATACATAAACGATCCAATTTGTACCAATTGCTGTATTTTTTGAGGTAAAACAAAAACGATCCAATTTTAAAGTAATGGCTTTATCAAATGCACCAGCGGTAACATAAACCCATCATGTACCACCTCTTTGAGAATTGAGACTAATAAAATATATATAGTAAGCAGTGACTCAATCTGCGATTAAATTATATTGAATTTTCTCCGCACAAACACCAATATGATTTCGATTTGACCATAGAAAACTTACAAATGACAAAAAAAGGAACAAAGAATGTTTAATTTAGGGTTTGGGCAGACTGGCGGAGATCAAGGCCGGAGGCCTGGAGGCGGAGATCAAGGGTTTCTGTAGAAGCGATAAAAGTTTGGAAAGAAATAACAGAGCTAAATTTTTGGAAGCGGAGATCAAGGTTTAACCATATACAAATTAAAAATTTTTTTTGGCCCCCTGGATTTTTG
The DNA here is from genome assembly GCA_028015225.1 of Carex myosuroides. Taxonomy (NCBI): domain Eukaryota; kingdom Viridiplantae; phylum Streptophyta; class Magnoliopsida; order Poales; family Cyperaceae; genus Carex; species Carex myosuroides. Next base: position 3,343,791 of record CM051470.1, on the reverse strand, counting down.
GGCCCGGGGCCATCGCCCTGCGTACCCTGGGCCAAGGCCGGGCCTAGTCACCGGATGGCAAGATAAGATAGTAGTTGCAACCCTAATACAACACTCTAATTGAAGGTCTTTGCAAGACTCAAGTAGTGTTGTCAGATGGCAAGATATGAGAGAAGTTGTATCCCTAATACAACAATCTAATTGATGGTCTTTATTATCACTCTAGTTGTGTAGTTAGATTACAAGAGACGATGGTAGTTGCAACTCTATTACAACACTCTAATTAAAGGTCTTTGTAGCACTTATATAGTGTCACCAGATGACAAGATAAGTGAGTAGTTGCAACTCTAATATAACATTCTAATTGAAGGTTTTTGCAGCACTCAAGTATTGACGTAACATGCCAAGATAAGAGGGTAGTTGACACCAAAATACAACACTCAAACTGAAGGTCTTTGCGTCACTCTAGTTGTGTAGTTAGATGGCAAGAGAAGATGGTAGTTGCAACCCTAATACAACACTCTAATTGAAGGTCTTTGCAGCACTCAAGTAGTGTCATAAGATGACAAAATAAGTGGGTAGTTGCAACCCTAATACAACACTCTAATTGATGGTTTTTGCAACATTCAAGTATTGACGTAACATGCCAACATACGAGGGTAGTTGCATCTCTTATACAACAATATAATTGAAGGTCTTTACAGCACTCTACTAGTGTCACTAGATGGCAAGATAAGAGGGTAGTTGCAACTAGATATACAAATATTGATAATGTTATTTTGGTTTCATGCAATATACGAACATTAAAAAAAAAAAAAAAAAAAAAGAATATGATCACTTGTGTATTGTATGAAGCACAATAACTAACATAGTCAATATCTTTACTCTAATATAATGGCCTATTCTGGTCGGACCAAGCTATATGGTGGCCCATTAAAACCCATTTGTATATAAGGCCCGACTTACCACAGATTTAAAATAAATGTAACCTTAGCCCATATGATAAATTGAACTTGACTAACAATCATGATCTTGGTACCAAAAAGGTATCGTTTTCACATTATTCAATTTCCAGGTATCAAAAATTAACGTTGATTAATTAGGAAGCATGTAAAATGTAAAAACGGAGTCCTCATGAAAATTAAAGTGCAAGTGGTGGGAAATCAATGTACTAAAATATCAAAAGTGTGAAAGATGTGATAGCTACGATTGTCTAGGTGAGAGAGAAGAAATATCAAATATCTCAGAGGATGCGAATTCATCAGCTTATTAAAATGAAATTTGGAGACAGACAGGCACGCAAAATTTGGTAGTTTGTTATCGGTTCACAAATGTACTGACAGAACAAGAGAATTTTATTTAACGATGCGTTTCTCCAAACCGATAGTATACAAATATAAAGATTTTCTAGCTGTTCAAATATAAGAACCGTTAGAAGAAGGATTATTTTTAGAAAGAAGAAAGTCTACAACTCTTACTAACGGTTTGTTTTAAAAAAAAAACAAAAATTGTGTCATTCATTCACTAGTGGAAAAAGTACAATTAGTGTCGCCCCATCAGTGTCGGATTTAAGCCCTACCCGATACGGATACAGATCAGCAACGGGCACATTACAAAGCCGACCTTGATTTCACTTATCAGGAACGGTTGTATTTAAAAATCCGTTCTTGATAGTGCTGGCCAAATCAGGAACGGTCTTTTATAAAGAGGTGTTCCTGATTGTGTCTTAATAGGATCGGTTTTATAAAGAGGCGTTCCTAATTAGTAGTATTTTGTATCGGTTGTATTAGGTGCGTTCCTGATAGGTATTAGGAACTGTTATTTTAATAGCCGATGCTAATGGGCCAAGCTAGGGTTCATTCTGCGCCAAGCTAGGTTCATATCTCATTTTGAAATCTCTCTCGGACTCAGACCCTCTCCCTCACGCTCAAGTCACGTCCCGGGGTCTCTCTCTCTCTCTCTCGCGGGCTCTCTCTCTCTCTGCGCCAAGCTTTTCACTCGGGCTCTCTCTCTCTCGCGGGCGGCTCTGCCGCACCTCGCTCTGCCGCACCTGGAAGTCACTCTAGTCGCCGCTTCTCTCCGCCGCACCTCGCTCCGAATTGATCCGCGCAGCGGCCATCTCGCCGGACGAATTGAACCGCGCAGCAGCCAATGCTAAATGCTAAATGCCACTCTAGTCGCCGCACTCACAGTGGGAACACTCACGACTGTCTCGAGACTCGGTTTGCCCCGTCTCTCTAGAATTCTACAAATCGCAGGTAACTCTGGTATCCTACCTTTGAGTTCTTTCAAGTTGGAAATGAGTAGTTAATAGCAAGGTTATAGTGTTTGTTTTAGGTTGGGATTAACTACTCAAAGGTGAGAAATAGGGTTTGGAAAAAAAGGAAGGGTATAAAATTAACTAGATTTGCATGTGGGACCTACATTGATTCAAGGTTGTTGGTTTTGAGGGGGTTAACGGGTCAGCATTACTTTTCACAAGATCATGTTTCTGAAAATTGTTGGTGAGTTTTAGCTCTTGTTGATTGATCTGTAGTTAGTTTGTAAATGCCATGAGACTTCTCTTTAATTTGTATAGTGTTTTGTATCTCATTAAAGCATTATAGATGAATATTATAGGTGGCCTCTAATTTTTCGTCTCCTAAACAATATCAAATTCTTTTTTATCATTTTTGTACAAGAAAAACTGAATAATTGTGTATTGATGCAATGACCAAGTGTTTGAATAATTCACATTGAAAAAATAAGGGTTTCTGACAAATGAACACAGACTCGAGGGAAAAAGAAGGAAAAAGACAAATATGAATTTTGATTCAGAAGTTTCTGTGGATGGTCATTTTTAATTTACCGAGCTACAGTTCATGTTTTTATATGTTCAGGGCCAAGTGATCATTCCTTAATTTTTCTAAATACCTGTGCTCAACATTTTGGATACTTTCTGCAAAGATGGATAAATAGTTTGCTTTTCGCACCTTTAAGTGATGAAAAAGGAAACAAAAAAAGTATAAGATATTTTCATTTTTATCTGGATGACGAGTAATAAACTTTAATTTTTATTTCAATTTTTGACATACAGATGTTTGGGTTTCATAATGGCAAAGTTGGTCTTGAGGGAGCTTATGGATGCTTCTGTGTTTTCAGATTTCAAGTCATTCTTATATAAGGTTTATTATATTTTCATCTCTAATTGTTTTGTTCCAAAACCTTTACCTCTGCTGACCAACAGGCTATGCTCATCAAGTTCATTTTTTGCAAATATTTGACCTTTTGTTTCTAAATATAAGATTTGACCATCTCCATTTATTACTACGTGCCATATTAATGTTATTTATGAATGATCTGAGGTTGTTAGATGATATTGCTAGAACAGAAAGGTTCTGGTAGTTATGACTAACCAAATGGATTATAATATAACAATTTGAATATATATAAATGTGATTTTGTTGGTTAAAATTTTTTGTAGGGAAATGATCCATCATGTTTGCGCGAGTTCCTTCTCCCAATTCTTTGCTGCAACTCTCCATCTGGAAATATTGGCGTTCAGGTTGTTTATTCAAGATATGTTTAGCATTTCCTTTGAACATAGGCATAAAATTAATATATTTAATATATTTTGTGGGCATATGCATGCTAGCCAGGTTTAACAAAGCTTGCATGAATTTTCACGTTGGATTTTTTTCGGGTTTCTCAAATGTTAACAACAGCTTTTGTATTTAAATTGTTATTTTTATTTTATTTATAATTCATTTTCAGATGCTAGATAGAAACTGGGGGGCTGGATGGAATCTCTTGTCCCTTCTCCTTGCAACAAAGCCTTGTGAAAGGATAAGGTGAGAAATAGGGTTTGGAAAAAAGGAAGGGTATAAAATATCATCTCACCGTCACGGTGAGTAGTTAATAGCAAGGTTAATAGCAAGGTCATAGTGTTTGTTTTAGCAAGATGTGGATCTGGATGTAAATCTAGGTGAGAAATGTGGATCTGGTATCCTACCTTTGAGTTCTTTCAACTTAATTTAATTTCCAGTTCCTTATTTGAGAGTTTGGGTAGGGTATACAAATTCCATCAACTTAATTGTGAATTTTCTATTTTAAAAGGTCTATCTTTATAAATTTCAAAACTAGAGTAAATACTTCTTGTTAGAGGGGTCTAAGCACAAGTTGGTATTATTAGTTGGAATGGACTGTTCAAATCAAAAAATTTAGATGGGAAATAAATGGTTGGGAAATTTTGAATACATTTTTAATTCGAAAGTACTAATGCACCCAATATTGCATTTTGTATTCACAGGTGGATCCTCTCACTCATCAAGTCAAGATCTGTGATTTCGGAAGTGCAAAAGTTCTGGTAAATAATAAGTCTCTATTATTACTATCATAGTTATCATAGTTGAAAATGTACATGGATGCCAAATTTTAGATTTTTAGATTTTTTAGATTTAAAATCAGGAGGGTAATTTAAGGTAAAGTAAATTATCTTACTTAAATTAATCTGGTTCTTAAATTCTTAATTAATTGGTAAATGTTTGTTTTATGTGATTTAAATAATTAGGTAAAAGGAGAACCGAACATATCATACATATGTTCCCGTTATTAAACTGATAATGGCTATGTATGCTACATGGAATTAAACTGATAATGGCTATGTATGCTACATGGAATTAAATTAGTATCATTACCTTTACAATTTATCAAGATAACGCTTTCAATTTATTCTCAATTGACAAGATCATTTATGTTTTATATTAGGGCTTATGCTATCCCTTTATGCGTTGTTTGTGTCATCTATTCTAGGCTCATTTCTTGGTCTTGTTTTGAATCTTATTATTATTTAACATTTCAACTACAGGAATACAGCTGGACAAGAGCGATTTAGGAGTCTTATTCCCAGCTACATTCGTGACTCCTCAGTCGCTGTCATTGTTTATGATGTCGCCAGTATGTTATTTTATCATAGATCTATATCCAACTGGTAGAGCACATCACCTGCAATAGAATTTTTCCATTTTTTGGACCGGCGTTGATATTTAAGCCTCAAATTAAGTACTTAGACGAATATATGACAATTAACTTGGATAATTTTGTGTCTTTTGTGTGTTTTGTGGATATATGGAATTAAATTTGTAACATTCTCCTCTAATTTTTATAGAATAAATATGTAAATATAATTTATTTGATAAATTAGTCATATATATATAAAGTTAATTATGTTGAAAGATTTAAAATGCATTAAAATTTTAATTGAAGGAATTAGGTCAAGAAAAAGGTGTAACTATATTTTTTCTAAATTGATATATATATATATGATTATATATGAAAGTATATATTAGAATTGATTTTGTAAGAGTTAATATGCATTAAAAATAAATACAAGGCTATATAGGTAAGATACACACCCTTTATAATAATTGAAAGTTTGGAGGGCTTATTAATAAAAATCCATATATCACCTTGAAAGTATCTCCTTCTCTTCATTTCCACCGATCCCATCTGTTTTTTTTTTAGTGTGTGTGGGTGTGTTGCCGAAGAGAAAGAAAAAGAGAGAGATAGGGTGAGAACTTGAGCGGATTATCGAATCGATCGCATTTTCGGAATCAGAGCGACGTTCTCTACTTAGTTGTAACCTCTAATTTGGTATATTTCTATCTTAGTGATTCCTTATAAACCCTATAACTTGTTTCTTTGAATTTTGAGTTTGAAATTCTGAAATTGGGTTGATTTTATTTAGTTTAATTCGATTTTCGGTTCGATTGCGATAAGGATTGCTTGAATTTGATCATTTGAAATGAATGGGTTGAGCTAGGGTTTTGGGACTTGAGAAAAAGGAAAATTTTGTTGAATTGAGCTTGGTATAACTCAATTTAACCATTTAGAATTAATATCTTGAACTGATTGAGTGTTATCGCAATCGGAATCGATCGAATCGAATTAAAACACAACTTGTCAAAATTCTGTGAAGGGTTTTCGGGCCGCAAGAAAAACACTAAATTTTCCAGAAATTGTTGATCTAAAACCCAATTAATATTAATAGTAGGTGTCGAAACGATCCGACGAGGTATTCCGGGACCCTCTGAGACGTCTGAACCTTAAGCGAGAGTACGTGGTACGCTAAGGTGCGGGATTTCTGGACTTGTTTGATACTTTACTTTCAAAATTAAATTGTGTTTCGATTGACATGTTGAATATTCTTGTTATTGCATTATGTGAATTGTGCATTGCATTGCATACCCTATTATTCTTGAACTCTAATTGCGGTAAGCTGATTGACCTGCATATTGGTATTGATTTCGTTTGTGTCGATCCATCGTGATCTGATTTTAGATGATAAGTCACCATAATTGGAAATGAAATGATTGTTGTGTGTTATGGATCACCAAAGTGTGACCAATTTACAAAACCTGGTGCACGGGTTTTGGGAGGATTCTAAAGCTTTAGTCTACCTGGGCCCGCGTAAGACCCCAAACCGGTTGGGGCAAGGGTAGTATGAAACGATTGTGAGATAAGAACTGTAGGAATATGGGTGACTAGTGTGAAATGTCACATGCATGATCCTTTGTGATATGCGTTTGAATGATCGATTGGAAATGTGATTCCTAATGAATTTTCTGAATATGACCTGTAACCAGAATAAAATGAATATGGTTAAGCCTAGCTCTACCGATGGGTGTCTTATATAGCAGGGTAGGGTTGCCTTCTGTAGGTGTCTGGAACCCTACAGTTGTCGACGGGTTTGTGGTACAGCTGGGTGGTACATCGGTAGTTGCTACCAGACCAATTAAAATGATTAAGCCTAACTGTTGTTGATTCGAATTTCGATTGAATAATTCTTGTGTTGTATTTCACTTGATTATCTGCTGTCAGGTATGCACTCATGTTTATATTCTGTTATATGTATTATGCAATTATTGATGGTTTAATTATGAAAATAAAGTTTGATTGCAAGTCCAGGGGTTCATTTGTGGAAAGTAACGCACTGAGAATTTATTCTCACGCCCGTTGGGTTATCTTTTTCAGGTTTTGGTGCGACTGATGCAGGAGAGACACGACAGCCGTAGGTCACCTGTCTACTTAGTTCGGTATGGTATTTGACTAGAGATGTATATATGTTTTTGTTGTATTATATATTCTCTATGTCATGAACCACTTTTGTACCTGTATGGAATACTGATCGGTATGACATACTTGTCGGTTTCTGTGATGACTTGTGGTGATATGGATTTTATTACTTGATTATATATGTGGTATGTTTTATGTGGTGATTATATATGTGCTTATGTTTGGGTTATGATTTGGGAATTATTTTGGGGTATATATATTGGTATGCATGATATGGGGTATCTTTTGGGTTAGGTTTGGGGATGGTAGAAATTAATCGTAATTGCCTAGTAGGCATACGGGAAACCGTATGTTTACGGCAGGGTGCCGGTTGCATTCCGTAGCTGGTGGCCACGGGGTGTGACAAAATTTGGATATTTTTTTATGGCAATTAACTTGTTTGATGTCTTTTGTTTGTGATTGTGGCATATTAATTATTGATCTAAATGTGATATTTGAATTAGCTCATGCGAATACTCACATTTTGCAAAAATATATATATATATATATATATATATATATGAACAGTAACAGTTGTTTATTAAAAGGCCGTTCCTGATTGTTAAAATCAGTATCGGTTGTTCTTAAAGGCCGTTCCTGATTATCAACATCAGTATCGGCTAATAACAAACAACCGTTCCTGATTGTCCATATCAGTATCGGCTATATCAAACAACCGTTCCTGATTATGAGATTTAGTGTCGGTTATTTAACCGTTCCTGATTAGTTCTACTATCTGTAACAGCTGGGTCAGTGTCGCCTCTAGGTCCGCTCCTGATGCGTGTTTTTAACCGTTCCTGATGTGTGTTTTTCCACTAGTGATTCATGTTACATTTGAGTCCAAACAGTTTCAAGTTTAATGTTTTTTTAGAAACTTGGTAGTGGCTACCAAAATAAGTTTCAAGTTTAATGTTAAGAATGAAAACTTGGAAAACTTGTTAATATAAAATCTCTATATATCATCACTCGGAGAAATGAATAATCAATTATAAAATCGTTAATTCATGTCATTTGAATGTCATAACTACGACACTTTTCATACTTCTAATATTTTAGTACATTAATTTCCCACCACTAGATTGCAATTTAAAATGCCAACAAACTTAAATTTTCATGAGGACTAATCAGTTTTTTACATTTTACATGCTTCATAATTAATAATTGTTAACTTTTTTTAGAAGTAATTTTTTTGAGAAAGTGATAGCAGTAGTACCAGGTGGTACCTGGTCTTGGATCGATGATGAGTAGTGTGTAGGTGGGGTATACTAAGTGTATGAGATTGATAGTGTGTAGGTGAGGTATACTAAGTATATGAGATTGATAGTGTATGGGTTGAAATGGAATACCAAGTGTTGAGGCTAGGTCTGGAATACCAAGTGTCGAGGCTAGTATATGGTATACTATAATACTGTTATTCTATAAGTGTAGAAAAAGGTCTAGGGAGGATCTCATTTCAAAGTCGTATACATATAACCTATGTTGCACGGATACGGGTATGGGTATCGTATCGGATACGATACGGATACGGCGATACGGTAATTTTCAAAAATCAAGGATACGATACGTTTATTATATATAATATTATTTAATTATATTTATATGAATCAAATGGAGCAAAATAATACTACAGCGAAATATATGTTAAATACAATAAGTACTCTATTATAACAACAACATTGCATTGGTATAGTGGTAGAGGCTATATATGGTTGTTATGCCTACTTCCCAGAGTTCGAGTCACGGCCTTAGCAAAAAAAAGGGTTAATTTTGGCGCGGTCCACGGTGGACCACGCGGTGCATGTGATTTTGGCGCGGTGCACGGTGGACCGCGCGGTATCCGGGCGTATCTAGCCGTATCCGCACGAGTCAAAGGCGTATCGGCCAAGTAAGGATACGCCACGTAGGCGGATACGCCAGCTGGCGTATCGGATACGTATCGGTGCCGTATCGGGCGCGTATCGGTATCCGATACATGTCCGATACCGATACTTCACCTATTTAGGCGTATCCGTGCAACATAGCATATAACAAATATCCAATCAGTTATAAGTTTAAGTCTTATAGTTATAAATGATAGGATCTCATTTCTAAGTAGTATACATACAACAGATATCCTATCAGTTAGAAGTCGTATTTTATCTAGTTTTTTATTGGACCTTATGAAAAGTTTAATATCATATAAATAAAAACCTTTAAGTGTAAAGAGTACAGGATGGCATACATATAAAAATAGTAAAATGTAGTAATAAATTAATAAAGAAAAGAGTGTTTAAATAGATACTAATATAAATAAGAATGTAATATAGAATAAGTATAATTAAGCATTTTCAAAAAATCCTCATATAAAGCATTCCAAAATGAACTAACTACCGGACCGCATAAGATATAAAAAAGAGTCTATATAATAATAAAATAATAAAGAAAATAAGGGTAAAATGAATAGATAAATTGTGAAAGTGAAAAAGTAAAAAAGTAAAAAAGAAAATAAGGTAAAAATCATAAGAATAAGGGTCTCTAAAAAAGAGGAAGTAAAAAAGAGAAAAATAAAAAAATAAAAGAAATAAGAAAGAAAAAAAGAGTAAAGAAAAGGGGTAAAAGAGAGAAGAGAGAGACTAGAATATCTGTCTTACTTAGATCAATAATGTGAAAACGAAAGCTTTTTTGGACCAAGAACAAGATTAATTTTTAGTCAAGTCCAATTTATCATATGAGCAAGCTTACATTTATTTTAAATCTTGCTATGATAAGTCAGCCGTTATTATACGAATAGGCTTTAATGGGCCCACATAACAAGGCCCGACATGAATAGTCGATCCGCTATATTAGAGTAAAGATATTATCGATGCTGTTTTGATTCATACAATACACGAGTTATATGGTTTTTCATTTTAACATTTTTGTCCATACGTTGTATGAAACCAAAACAGCATTATCAAGATGATGTTTATCCCTATATGAGATGTATACACTTATTTAGCAGAGATGTATACTTCTTCAGTTGCCCCGTAGCTGATCTTACTGGCAGGGGCGGATCCAGGATTTTCGTCAGGGGAGGCAAAAAAATATCGAATCGGGTTTAAATCCTTTAACTAATTGGGTACTTGACAAAATATAATGCTTTAACTTATATTTTCTAATATTTTGACTTGTAATTTCTGATGCGCTCTGACTTATAATTCTAATTACCAATCAAAATTCAACAAATTTATTTCAATTTTAACTCTAATTTTAACTCGAATTACAAATTAAACGTCCAGAGGGGGGCAAAAAAAATTTCAAGGGGGGTAAAGTCGGTCGGAACCGATAAATTTCCACTAAAACTCAAAATAGCTGCCCCCCTGGAATACTCTGGGTCCGCCCCTGCTTACTGGGTCAGCCCCTGCTGATCCACAACGTATTTGATAAGACGGGTATGGTGAGGATTTTTTTTGTTTAACTTATTGTATACCGGTGAGGATAATTTTTTTTTTCATTAACATATATAATATTACTAGGCCCAACCTAAACAATCTCAGCTTATCTTATTATTTTAGATGTATACACTTGTTTAGCATAGAGTCAGAAAATTTAACAATCCAATTAAAGCTGGGATCAGGCCACAGGTCACAGCACAAAAGATCTCAGCCCTTGGTTGTCTGAGAGCCCTTAATAAGAACCGGCAAACCCCTTTCTCCACCGCAGCACAAGAGAATTCATATCACCGACGGTATCGTAATAGGGAATCTTTTACAATTACTTGATCTGGACCGTTCTTTTTAACTTGGCACGAATTTCAAAGCCCAATAATACTTCCCCCTTAGTCAGCCCGAATCCCAAACCGACTGAGAGTTAATCTCAAACTGTAAATTAGCTAAATAGCTAATTGTAAAAGGGAATCTTTTACGGTACCGTCGAAGATATGGATCCAACACACAAGATGCCGGATATCGCTACTATGGTGGAAATCTCGATCGATGACATCACTGTTGTCGTTTCTTACATCACCTCCTTGTGTAGTGACTCACGAGATGTAATGCAATTACAGCAGGTGCTAGCGAGTCCGAATCTGCTGTGATTCCGAGAGGGATCGCAGGATCCTGAAATTCCGAGATCAACCGTTCAACTTTTTCGTGTGCAGATCTCGAAAACGTTCTCAGAAAAGTAAATTTTCATACACGCATCTCGAAAAAACCAACAGTTGAGATTGAGATCGTAGGTCCTATGATTCCCCGAGAATCACAGAAGATTTATTTTCGGTGCTAGCTAGCTTGCTCCAGAGAATTAGTTACCATTTTTAGTAAATTAGAAAGACTGAATTGTTAGGCATGAACATATTTTTTATTCTATAAAATTAAAACTTATAAATTTAAATATGTTTTAACATGAAAAGACAATAAATTGAATAAATATATGAGTTTCTACAATTTTAAGAAAATAATTATAATATTATAAATTTTGACCACCAAATAAAGATATATATCAGTAGTACGAACAAACCGATATGACTCCCGGGTCTAAGGATTCATGAATCATTGATTAGCCTAGCTTGGTGCTACTCAGGATTCAAATCATTCTACTAATTACTATAACGCCATGTACATGTTCTACCTTCGATTGGGCAAAGTTTTATGTTAATAGAAATTATTTGAAAATATTATAGGACAATAGATATCTTATTTCGAGATTTTGATTCCATAGAAAGAATCAAAATAAATTAGAAAATTTAAAGAACTAATCACCGTATCTTCCAACCTGTACTTAAATATCAAAAGAAAAACAATGTGACATTAGGGATTGAGAGATAAATTATTAATACGATACTTTTTGAATTTCATGCAGTTGAAAGAGAAAGTGAAAGAGAAAATGAAAGCGAAAGAGAAAGCAGAAACAAAGTCATTTTTTTAGGCTATGGCTGATTTAATATTTTGAAGAGTTTTTTTGGTAGATGTTACTTTCTCCTCAAATTTGTGAATGCAGAGTCAGGATTGCTTCTCAGATATCAGCGCAAGTGAGACACTTAATTTGGTCGCCATAGAGCTCTCATTCCTATATGATTTGCTACATATGACGGTAGTCCACATGCACTACAATTTAGACCGTATATGAAATTCACATTTTTGCATCGGTATTTGAAAAAAAAAACGAAATTAATTTCAGATATTAGCCTTGAAAGTAGAAAATTGCTCATTTTTTTAATTCATCTTGGTGTGCTTATTCCGGTGAATATTGCAACTGTCATTCTCATGAGCAAACAACAAAATCGACTTTTATATTAACACAATTTTTCATTCTTAACATTAAACTTGAAACTGTAATTTGGACTCAAATGTAACATGCATGAATGACCCAATTTTTTTTTTTGAAATAAATTATGTCATTGGAGAAACCGAAAAATATTATTGAGAATGATATATATATATCACTTGCTTGTTCCGGCTTGTGTAGAGCAGTTGTTAGTATGATGCGAGTTTCTTCTAAGAGTTTTAACCTCATAATAATGGATCAAGTATCTGGATCAAGTCCAAAGATAATTCCTATTTCCTCTTTTCGATCTTATTATGACAACAATGTCATAATAAGGTTTTTCGCTAATCAATTGTATACATTTAAGATTAAGATGGCCTGAGATCGTTCAGGTTGGCCAGACCAGAATCAATCCATTTATATTGATGTAATTTGAACATGAACCGAGTTTTAGGCTCTATCGATCCTTATATCATTATCAGAGCTTCCAATATTAACTCGTTAACTGCTCGACCAGCCGACCTGTTTGTCAACGGGCCAGACTGACAACAAAAAGCCCATCCGTTTAAAAGGCCATATGGTTAATTGTATGAGTTCGTATAATATACATCTTTCTTAGGAACTTTACTGGCCATTGGTACAGCCACCGGTGCAGTCCACTCCACACAATAACTAGTAAAATTAGTATAGCCTAGCTACTCGAGGAACTCACGCAGTCGAAGGATCAAGTTCCATATACTAAAAAGTAGACAACACAGCTAATGATTTAACAGAAATTAGGAATTTAATCATCGGTACTAGTATTAGCCGGTGTACTAGTATATTGTTAGCAACTTAACATCATGATTAAATAATAAAATGCTTAATTCATGACTTAATTTTAGACCTCAACCAAATATATGAATAACAGAAATTAACCTCGCCATTATAAGAGGAGAATAAAATTTGTGATAAAGTAAATCATAACTGGACCATTAAATGGTCTCACTTTGAGACCGACTACCCACTTAAAACTTGAAGACATTCATTAATCTCTCTTTATTGAATCTGTGATTAAAGCCAAGGAAGTCTTAAATTAACTAACAATAATTTCATGTTCTTGTAAAAATTATGAACTTTTTGTTTAGTATTTAATGTTACAATTAAATATTCATAACCAGGAAAACAAAACCATATATAATGTTACAGAAATGAGGTAAATCACAACCACCCAACACAATCCAAATCCATGCAATATTTAAGAGTACAATACAATTAAAAAAATTGAAAACTGCAGACAATAGAAAATTAAACCTTGCAATCATGACAAGTATGAAAAGTTGAACAAATCAGGAACATAAATCCAAGTAGTCTCTGTTTATTGTTATTTTTTTTTTTTTGAAGGTTGGCAGTAAAACTGCCAACAATATATTGATAAGAGAAAAATGTTTTTTACATGGCTAGTATGCTAAGTTAGCATCTTGCCTTATTAAAAAGGTAAATCAACCAAAACAGAAAATGAAACTACGACCAAGGGCTTGCACACAGGACTAGAAAAGCCCAGCCCGAAGCAGTTGGCCCCTTCCTAAACCAAGTTGGGACCAGAAATGAATTTCCATTGTTGTATCACTAATCAAGATCCGCACTGGTTTAGCCTTATCCGAGAAGACGCGCCTGTTCCTTTCTCGCCAGAGTGCCCATAATCCCGCTGCCCAAACCACGTTCTTTAGTGACCTTGTCCTAGATGAGAACCGGGGACAATTTAGGTCCCATCTATGTATGTCCATGTTGTAGTGAGCGAAGAGACCCGTCCAGAACCTAGCTGCGTATTGGCACCGCCACAGAATATGGTCTCTTGTTTCTATGATTTGTGAACTGCAGAGGTGGCATCCCGGCTGAATTGTGCAGCCTCGAAACCAAAGGACCGATTGTGTAAGAATCTTATTGGCTAGCATTAACCAGATAAAGATCCTCACCTTCATTGGGACTTTTAGCTTCCAAAGCTGTGTGTAATTCTTAGAGAGGACCCCTCTCTGATGCAATACACGGTAAGCGGATGCGCAAGTGAAAGAGCCGGTCGGATCCCAGTTCCACCGGATTTCGTGATCTACCCGAGTTGAGCACGAATAAAAAGGGATAAGGGTAGATAGAACCTGAAGAAAGGGGGAGTCGTTAGCGGATGCCTGAATGTGGCCTGCATTTGATACACTATGCAGCCTGCTGAGTGTGTATGCCCATAGGCTCTCCGGTTGAGTTTCTAGCCGCCAAATCCATTTTGTAAGCAGAGCATCATTCTGGCAACTCAGATCAATGATACCCAGGCCCCCATTCTCTTTTAATGCACAAACATTTTCCCAATTAACAAGACAGTTAATGCTCTTGCATGGATCGTGGCCCTTCCATAAGAAATTCCGCCGTATCTTGTCAATGTGTTTGATTACCCCCTTAGGGATCCTCAAAGCCTGCATGTAATGTAGCGGCATTGCCGAAAGAACCGCTTTAACCAAGGTTATTCTTCCTCCATAGGAGAGGAAGTTTGATGTCCAACTCTCTAGTCGGGCTTGGACTGCCTCCAGCATAGGCTGGAAGTCCATTTTCCTTGGTTTCCTAACCATCAATGGTAATCCGAGGTATCTGATAGGCAAATCAGATTTTGTTGCCGGCAGGATTTGGTGAACTGGTGCAATAAGGTTTGGAGGGATTGCAATTGGAACAAAGGATGACTTCGCCGGGTTGATTCTCAGTCCCGAAAGTTTGGAGTACACCTCGATTACCCGGGAAATAATTTTCAATGTCATCGGATGAGCCTCCGCGATGATCAGAGTGTCATCCGCATACTGGATAATCTCAGGTGGGAGGGCTGCGTGCGGTGGCATAAGTTGCTGAGCATTCTTCAAAAATCTGCTTAAGGCATCTGCTACCAGAATGAATAGCATCGGAGAGAGGGGGTCTCCTTGTCGAAGGCCACGCTTGTGTGGGAAGGAAAGCGTGTGTGAGCCATTGACTTTAATCGAAGATGAGGATGACTGGAGGATGCTCAGGACTGAGGAAGTCCAGGCTGGCGGGGATCCTCGTTCAATGAGAAGGTTTATCAAGAAACACCAGCTTACCGTGTCAAATGCTTTTTCAAAGTCGACCTTGAAGATGACCGAGGGGATTTTCCTTTTGGACAAGAATCCGAGGAATTCTCTGGCTGAGAGGAAAGATTCCATTAAGGATCTGCCTCTGACGAAAGCAGTTTGACTCGGGGTTATAAGTTTAGTGAGAAGAGGCTGGAGCCTGTTGGCCAGGATCTTAGGAAGTATCTTTGCGATGGTGTTGATCACGCTGATTGGCCTGTAATCGGAGATACGGGCTGGGTTCTTCTTTTTAGGAAGCAGGGTTATTGATGCCTTGTTAATGCATCGTAACGAGGTTTGGTTGCAGTGGAAGGCCCCCACGAGTTCGATGATGTCCGACCTGACCGTGTCCCAGAAGGAGAGGAAGAATTCCACGGGTAGGCCATCCGGGCCGCTAGCTTTTCCCCGTGGCATGTCCTTTAGTGCTGATAGGATTTCCTGCTCCGTAATGGGGTCGTCGAGACACAAAGATCCTCCGTTAGTGCCGGGCCGATATGACCCCGTAGATCGAAATGTCCAGCCGGTGGGGGTGGGCACCCTAAGATGCCTCTGAAGTGGCTGAGAAGAAGATCCGGGAGGTCCGCACTGGGGACCGATGGCTGGGGACCCATGCCAGATTGGTCAGGATCCTGAGAAACCGTAATGATAGAGTTGTTGTTCTTTCTCCCGTTAGCAACTGCATGAAAAAACTTGGTATTTTTATCCCCCAGCCGAAGCCAGGTGCATCCCGATCGTTGTCGCCCTTTCTCCTCCTTATCCGCTGCCAATTGAAAAATATGCTCGCGCAATCTGATACGCAGGCCAAACTCAAGAGAGTTGAGCTGCCGCTTCTCCTCTACTCTGTCAAGCTGGAGTAAGACCCACTTAGATCGGGTCAAGTATGTATCGCGGATGCTGAACTTGTGTTGGGCCCACACTCGAAGTTCCTTCTGGACCGTCGCGATTTTCTGTTGGATCCTTCGTGCCGGATTGATAATAGAATTCGAGCCCCATGCTCGGGCGACCACCGGCTTGATATCCTGGTATTTGAGCCAATAAGTTTCGAATATGAATCGTCTTTTGGGTGGGTTTCTGTGAGGCTTAAGGGTCAGGAGTAAGGGTGCATGATCAGAAGCTGATGCCGGAAGGTCTCGCAGGTGGAAGGTTGCGCCCATAGCGTTCCAGTGTGCCGAAATGAGGACTCGATCGAGCTTGGAGAAGGTTGGAACCGGCCTCTTATTTGACCAAGTGAAATTACGGCCCTGAAGCGGGATCTCTATTAGGCACGTGTGATCAATGAAGCTGTTGAATGCCAGCATGATTCCCAGATTTATGTTTCCTCCGGTGGTATCGGTAGCCGAGCGGATCAGGTTGAAGTCGCCTAGGATCATCCAGGGAAGATTATTCAGTGTTCTAATGGACCGTAGTTCATCCAGGAACAAGCGTTTGTTGCGGTCGTCCTGGGGTCCATACACTCCTGTACACATAAAAGTTAGTTCTCTTGCTCGTATCACCACTGTGACAGAGTAGGTAAAAATGAAGGTATCAATTAGAGTGAGCTTATTGCTCCACGCGAGCAATATGCCCCCTTTTGATCCTTCCGCGTCGAGGGCTGCAAAGTGTCTAAATTTGGGGGGACATGCGTGTCTAACCTCAAAGATAGAACAATTGCTCCATTTTGTTTCTTGGAAGCAAATTAAATCCGGGTTATTATCAGAAATAAGGTCTTTAATAACCGCATATTTAGATAAGTCTCCCAAGCCTCGTACATTCCAATTAAGCACAGAAAGTGGAAATTTAAATTCATTCGTCATAGTAAAAGTGGGGTTACACAAAGTGCTCTTAGGGTAGAGTTACAACAAAATAAATCCAAAAGTAACCATCTACCAAGGCTGACTATCCCTGTCTAAGCCGAATCCCCATGATCCCCCTCATCTGAGAGATCTTCGTCGCTACTGTTGAATTCCAATTCGCCTAGCACTGACTCTCCTTCGTCGGCAGCAGGGTTAGTGGAGGGACCGGCTTGTTCTTGTGCCATGTGCCTGTTGACTCCACAGTGAGCGCCAATCTCATCCACTATGGCCTGCTGTAGCGGGTGTGCTGCGAGGGTTTCTTCGTCAAGGGCGCGGAGGATTGCTGCTTGACGTGCCGCGTCCTGTTTCTTGGTTTGACCTGGTGCGCCCGCGCCTCTGTTAGGTTTTTTGTTCTTCTTTCTATTGCCCAGACTGTAATGTTTGACCGAACCTCTCTTGCTGATCCTAGCGCTTCGTCTGAGTGCAGGTGGAGTAGAATGTTCATGGTCTGATTCGGTGAACAAATGTGCCTGCGTAGGGTCAGCTAAGGAGCTTTGGTATGCGACCTCAGCCTCAAGTTCCTCCTCGATAGCTCTCACTTGAGCATCTAGTCGAGCACCAAATATGGCTTGATCCGAAGAAGAGTCAGATTGATTGAGATCGTTAGGATTGACCTCCCTTTGTGGCATGGGCAGGAATTCGTCAGACGGGTTTGAGAAATATTCCTCTGGTTCTACCTCCATCGGATCCGAGAAGTATTCTTCTGGTTCGTGCTCCATTAGGTTCGGCGGTAGCGGGTCATGGTGTTGTGGCGGAGCCGAGGTAGGTGGCGCCTGGTGTTGTAGCTGGTCCAGGTAGGAGTTGGCCTCATCAGCTAGATTGCAGACGCCGGGTTCGATTAGGGAGTTGGCAGTGTTCTCCAAGGATGCAGTCGGCGAGATCTGTATTGGGTTATCAGATTCTCCCAGGAGTAGGTGCTGGTTGTGAGTGGAAGGAGGAGCGGGTGACGGGTTTGAGTTAATGGGAGTTTGGATTTGGGTTTTGGTGAGGTGCGGTGTTGGATTCGGGTAGGCAGCTGCTCCTGTTGGGGATCCAAATATAATGGCCGAGAGGCCTAGTTATGAGGGGCCTGATGGGAGGAGAGAAATGGGTCAATGGGGGGGAGTGGATCGTGGGAGGGACAGGGCCGATTTGGGCTAGGGGGTTGAAAAGGGCCGAAGCCTGGGAGTTAGGAGGTAAGTGGTCTGTTGAGGGGATTGGGCCGAGGTGAGGGGAGGAGAGCGGGTTGGGCCGAGATGAAGTGAGGTTATGGTATTGGGCTGGAGTGATGTGAGCTGGGGGGACTTGGGCATGTGAGGTGAGGGTGGCGAACTGGGCTGGTCCGTGGGAATTAGAGTTTTGGTGAGGTGAAATAGTTGTTGGCGGGTTTGGAGTATTCAAATCAGTTTGAATTAAGTTGTTGCTTTTTGCAGTACCTTCAGCTGTCAGTACGAACAGAGGGGAATTAAGTGTGGCGTGGGGTGGGAGTTTTGAGGTACTAGGTACTGTGGGGATAGTCTTAGGTTGCAGAGAAAAAGTTATTGTACGATCTCCATTATGATAGTCACTGGAGACCTCCAGTTCTTCTCCTCCAGTTGCCTTGCCTTTGCCTTTGTTCTTCGGGTCCAGTGAGGGTTGCCTAGCAGCGAGGCGGGCATGGTTAGGCTGCGGCAGTTGCCGGAGGTACTCCTCAAAGCGAGGGCTCGAACGTAAAATATGCTCCATCTTTTCTTTCCTCGAGCCCTCGGTGAGACTTGCCCAAACGGCCAAGAAGAAATCGAACTCGACATCGATGGTGTCCCCTACCTTGTTGACCGAATTGTGGCCGGTTTGTGCTGTCTCATTAGCTTGACTGACTTTGTCGAAGTATTCGTTAGAAGGGGTGGGGTCAAGGGGAGGAATTAAGGGGAGGGGTTCTTCTAGCCAACCATGAACCGAGATTTCTATGATTCGAGACATGCCTCGGATCCACATTAAAATGCCCTCGGGTATATGGCTTAAGTCTGGCACAGCCACTACCATCATCAATTTTTCGAAGGAGCTTACCTTTGTAAGAGGTGTGTGATCAAGCACTATGCCAAAAGAACTAACGCCCGCAACCAAATGTTCAATATACCAAGCTTCTGGCGACAGGCCTTTGAACTCGAGCCACACTTTATACTTCAATCGAGATGGGTACGCGTTTATCGCGGGGCTCCACGGATAGGTGATGTAGCCGAGTTCCTCTAGAGGCTTCGCAAAGGTCCGTAGAAATCGGTGACGGTCCGATCCCAATGGAAGCAAGAGCAAGTACTGTGCGCCCGACATATGGGTTAGCGGGTAGGGGTATTCGGAGCGACACGTTGACATTAAGATGGATTGAATTTTGTGGGTTGTGTGATTCGGTTTGAGACGTGCATCGACTATGACAGCCCTGTTGAGTGCTTGGGCGTTCTGCTGCATGACTTGGGTCTCGGGGATGTAAACCGTAGCAAGCTTCGGACGGTTCTTCGGAAGGCCAGATTCGCCTAGGTTGCCCCTCGGGGTTAACGGGTTGAAGCGGTTGGCGATAGCGGGCAGCGGGTTGGTGCAGGTTTTGGCTTCATGGCCCTTCCTCCAGCATACGGCGCATACCCGCTCTTTGCTCAGGCAAGCCTTTTGGTCGTGTCCAAGGTTGAGACAATTGTAGCAGCGGCCTCGCCAAGCGGCGGTTGCGGGGTTGGGAGGGAGCGGTAGGGGTTGGGGTACCGGCGCGGTACGGGTGGTGTGGTCGGCAGAGGCTATGCGATGCCATGGGTTGTGGTCGATGTAGTGCGGCCATGGGGGAGATTGCAAGCGGTGGCCGGCTTGGTTGTTGAGAGCGAGGTTCGAGAGAGGAGAGTGGACGGCTTGGGCATAGGTAGGATGATTTGAAGGGATAATAAGTAGGTTGGTATTCTGTGGGGAATTGAACGGCTGGGGGTTCTGTGGGGAGTTGAAGGACTGGGGGTTCATTAAGTGCGTGTTGGTGGGGGTTGTGCTATTTTTCTTCTTAGCCATTAATGCTCGGTTGGAAGAAAAACTGTTGCGGTAAGTGTTGTGGGTTGTTGGTTTGAGTAATACCGGTTTTGAAGGGGAGGAGTGTACCGGATTGCCATTAATGGCATTAATGTCTGAATAGATGGAGCATGGGAAAAGCATTTCGACGATACGAGAACAATTAATGTTGCTGGTGTAGGCAGGATTTCCATATCTCTGGTAATGATGAAAGTTCCCATGGTACCGGTACTTACCTTGAAAAGAGGTGGTGTTTGGGTGTCCTTGATGGTTGTAGAAGGGGCGTGCTTGAGGTTGATGGCGACGGCAGCTGTGGTGGTTGTGCTTCGGAGTGGTGACCTTGTACCAGCCGTCTCCCTGAGGCACTGCCTTCCGCCTTGCCATTATTTCTTCAGAGAGTATTGGTCTATGATTCGATCAGCTGCCGTCATTTCTTCAGAGAGTATTGGTCCATTATTTCATAGTTTTTATGAATATGAAAATTCTTCTATCACACAAGTGGCTCTGTTTATTGTTATTAGTACCTGCTCAACAAAATCCATGCAATAATTAAGAGTAGAACAATTACAAGAAAAGAATAGACCAGTGCTGACAATCGGGAAAAAAAAAAAGCCTTGCTGCCACGCAAAATATATGAACAACAAATCAAGACAAGGAAACTTAAAAGAAATTCTTACATCAATAAATATGACGGGTTTTGACATTTCCCAATGTTTTAAGCACATATGGGATATTCTCAATTTTGTAATGATCTTCTCCTTGCATACGTTCTTCTAGCTTAGATGAAAGGCGATATACTAATAGCTCTTTAAGAGTCGGCACATTTTGTAGCTCGGGAAGTGCTTGCAGCTCCGGACACCCAACAATTTTGAGCTGACTAAGGATGGGCATATCTCCCTCTTTTATGTACCAATGACATAGATATGGCATCTGTTCAATCTCCAGTTTTTCAAGTTTAGGTAACCCTCTGGTTGAACACATCAGCTCTGTTCCAACATATGAGTATTGTCGTAACTGAAGTATTCTGAGGCTCTGTAGCTTCTCAAATATGGGCATTGGATTTTCCTGAAGCCTAGTATATTGAAGCCTCAATTTGGTGAGGTTTGTTGGGAACATCTCAACATTTGGAACACATATATATAGGTCCTCCCAACACTCCATTGAGATATAGACTTTGTATCTTCTCATGACAAGGTAAGCCTCTTGTACCACCAAATGGTACAAAAAACTCCATTATAGACCTCGCTACAATCCTGAGGGAGACCAACTGCTTAGTCCTTATCAGCACACCCTTGAGAGTTTCCCACTCTTCTAGAAAATTAATAGTCCTCAACTTATCATAAGGTGATCTCTCATACGTCCAATAGTGAACCCCAAATCTACGCAAGTTGATACAACCTCCTAAATAAGGAACTTCTGTGTGTCCCACACTTTTTAATGTTTGTAGATTAGTATGGTGATCCCATTTTAATGGGCAAATGTTTTCTAAATGTTGGGTACCATACACATGTCTTAGAGTTGGGATTACGACATGATTTGTAGTTTTTTGAGTTCCCATGTCTATAGTTGATTCTGTTAAATCAATGGTTTCTAGATTATAGAAGGAATTCCTCTCGAATATTTTTTGTCCAACATTGCAGTATCTAAAACCCAAGTACCTCAAGTGTATGATGTCCTTCAGCCACTTACTACCGTCGAATTTTGTCATATCAACACGCTCAATGGTTAATACTCTTAATAGTCTAAACCCACTATAATTTGGTAGTATAAAGTCACCATTACTTGATATATATTGCTGATAAAACCCAAAACAGTGTAAAGAACGAGTGTTTACTGAATAAACATCATTCTTGGTAAGAGTGCAAAATTGCAGTGCCGCACGACGCGGCTTTCTAGCAGCTAGATGGTTGCAATCTTCAACTTTTGAGAATACAGTGAAGAAGTTCTCCTCCTCGGCTTCACGGATAGCCAGATCCCGTAGAAGATCGTGCATATTGCAGTATTTGCAGCATCCGTTCCAAGATTTTTCAGTGACTTGAATCAAGCATCTGCAACAGTATTTTCCGACATATAAGGAGGAAAAATATTGTTCTATGAATAAGTAGGTATTCCATAATTCAAATTAAAATGTAAATAGATGAACATTTGGCTATATCTTTCATCGAAAGTAAAGTTTATATAAATGTAGATGTAAGGAGGTGCCGCTTGGATTGCCAATGGTGCGGTGATAGAAATAAAGAATATCATTAGGCAACTCGGAATGCCGAAATTAGCTTAGTAATTTAGATGTAATGAGGTGCCGCTTTAACTTGTTTTGACTGTGAAACCATTAATAAAAGGTTTGTCCTCTTTATTTAGGTTTAAAAACTCCATCTAATATTTGATGCTTATAATTTGTAATTTGAAAAACAAAAATATCGGGCTATAAAAATATCGGAGTGTGACAGAAATTGCCATAAATGTATAAATTTGGAGATGTTAAAGAATTTCTAAGAGAATTAAGATTTCTTTGAGGTACAATCCATGACTTTTATGCACTAAAGATACTAAATTATACAAATATACTTAAATATAATCAAATTGTTATTCTCACTGGCAATTACTTTTTGACCTTGTAATATGCAACGACCTTGTGCTAAATTATTCATTATATCAACCATCTATTTATAAACTCAAAATCTAAATTATATAAGAAATATCCAGTCGAAAGGTTTACATCTTTGGGAGAATGGTTGAATTAAGTTAACTAGAGCTCATGTGTGTAGTTTGAGAAGAATTAGTGTGCTTTGGGCACTAGCTTTTATTAATTTCAGGACTTCTTTCATACCTTCAAAAATAAAATTGAAAAGGGATGTACCTTTGCACTAGCTCTTGAAGGAATTCCTCAGCTCTGTCCTCCATTGTTCCAGCTCCATTTTTCGGTATAAATCCTTCAGCCAACCACATTCTTGTAACATGCTTTCCCGAAATCTTATGATCTTCAGGAAACGATGCAAAATAAAGAAAACATGGTTTGAGATCATAAGGCAAGTCTTCATAACTCATGGCTAGAACCTGTGAGCACTTCTTCCCGTCTTCATTGTGCCAATCCATGGTCTCCTCCACTGTGCTCCAGGCAGTATACTTGCGCTCTCTCCTTGCCAGGATACCGCCTAGCACAACCAATGCCAATGGTAACCCTCCACATTTTTTTGTTAATTTTTTGGCAACTTCCGAGAGATCAGGAGGATAATTCTCAGGTTGTATATGTTGTTGAAAAGCCTTCCTGTAGAGGAGAGCTAGACTCTCATTCTCATTTAGGTAACGAAGTTTATAGGGACTTGTGTTGCAATCTGCTGCTTTAGCCACATCAAGTGATCTGCTGGTAATTATCACGCGGCTCGCATTATTCGGATCGGGTAATTGTATTTTCAATCGCTCCCAAAGATCAATCCTCCACACATCATCTAGAACAATTAAGTACCTGACGTTTTCCAAGGAGCTCTTAAGCTTCTCTGGTAAATCCTCATCTGCTATGGGTGGACTTACATATTTCAGATATGGTTTAATTGAGTAAAGAATTTCTCTCAAAAGATCATTTAAATTGAACTTTTGAGAAATAGACAGCCATGTGTAACAATCGAATTGCCCCTTCAATTCCTCGCTGCAGTTACAGAAATGAATGTGTTATTGTTGAGAAAAAAACAACAGAAAGAGAAAATTTCATTGGAGATCTTTTCCATGATTACATGATTAATTATTTGTATTTTTTTAGAGGAGTGAAGGAATCAAGCCACAACATTTAATATTATCCATAAAAGTTCATCCAGTCGGATTTCGAACTTCCGGCTTCCTATACGGAGAGCATTACCTTTTGCCACTAGATCAAAAGTTGGTTCTCTGATTGAGTACTTTTATTGTTAAGAACAACATCTTGTTAGAAGTTTATGTGTCGTTAGGATACAAGAATAACTGCACCACGTCTTTGTGTACGGATAAATCTGAACAGCAAAGGATCGAATTTGGACAGTTGACTTCTTAACAACTAGTTTTAGCTGGTTTCGGATTTAGCAATTAGATTTCTTGTTATAGATTGATCCACAAAGAAGAACACATGCAAGTACCTTTTGTATACTTTTTGAGCCAGAGTGGTCTTGCCAAGCCCACCAGTACCCACAATCGAGAGCACCGTGCGCCGTGAAATGTTTCTATCAAGCAGCTGCTTCATAATCTGGCGCTTATCAGCCTCAAGGCCAACAACTTCTGAATCATCAATTTCAGAAGGTTTTGTCGGCCTAAAAGGTTCTTCACTAGTACCAGCACCAAGATCCTTAATTCCCAAGTCGGTACCGCGCTGGTAAATCCTGTTGAGGTTCTGTGTGATTTCTTCGAGCTCGCCACCCAACTTGCTCATCATTTTGGGTTTCTTTGCAACCGGAAGCAGTCTGGACAAGAGGGAATTACTTTTTGGAGCACAGTTTTCTTCAATATCAACAAGGAAATTATCAATCACATCTTCTATTTTGTAGGCCATGTCTCTGACCCGGTTCACCCACTCTTTTACCAACTCATTTCCCTTATTATGCTGCTTGGAATCGGCATCTCTTAGATAAGCTTTGATGAAGCCAAGCTCCAGCTGCATCTGCTCCATCTGACCACGAACATTGTGCAGTTCCTGACCTTTCTTCAGCAAGGCATCAGCAAGCTTGCACAACACATAGCTCACAGCTGCCTCTGCCATGTTCTTCTTTTTTGGTGTGTGTGTGTGTTTGTGTATTAGCTTTGTTTGCAGGGATGACTGGTAGAGCAGCTCGAGTTATCATATAAATTAAAGATAGTTCAACCACTTGTTTGAAAGTTAGCTAAATAAATTGTACAAGAGGCAATAAAATAATTTGGATCACCAACAACTTTAAAAAAAAATATTTATATGACACATCTTTGACCATGTATCTTATCAAGGGTACCTGCTTCAGACACAGACAAATTTGAGCTCTTTTTAAACTGCTCAAATCCCTCATCTTGCGCCGAACAGCTTTCATATTTTTGCTTTACTCCTCTTTTCCATGAGCTGTTTCTTTGATTGAACTTAAATCCGTAATATTCTCTTATTATAAATCTTAATTTATCAATTCTTTCATTGCTAGTTAATTTGATATTTCTTGCTGAGCTTAAACTTATTAACATTTCTCAAAAAATTGTGCCTAATATCATATGAAGTAGTAAGTAGGAAGGACCGGTCAAACTGTAGTCATGAATTTAATTGTAGCAATAGGCTCCAGATAGGACAAAAAAATGAAAAGGAATCACTAGGTGTGCAAACGGATCGGATATTAACTATCCGTATCCGGATCAGTATTCGAAAATTAGATACAGACATCTGATATCCGAATATTCATGCAGATATGGATATGATTTTAAATTTTAATTATCCGTATCTGAATTAGTAGATACATACCATATAGTTAATTATATATTATTCGCCATTTAAAAGACGGATATATGTATCCGTATCTGTTTAATATTTGATTTGTATATGTATCCATCTAATATCCAATCCATAACCAAAAAAATAAAAACGGATACGGATATGATTTTACTATTATCCGATCCGTTTGCACCCCTAGGAATCACTCAAGGCTTGCATGCCCTGCATCTGCATCTAGCTAGGCTTCTCTACATTAATGCTTTAATTAGTGGCTTATTAAATTATCTTTCCTGTTTTTTGTTTTTTTTTTAATTAGAGGGTTGGAGATCAAGCCACCCAACATCCTTTTCAAACCCCTTTAATTAGTGGCTTATTTCTCTCTTTTGAATTGGAGATATATAATCAAGATCGTTGGATTAATATTTTATATTGTTGTTAGTTCATGCCTTTAACCATTAACATATAAAACAAGTACTATAATAATAAGACATCAATCTTTTAAGAACATTAAGTTAATATTAGTAAGCTCACATATTATATTTATCAAAAAAAAAAAAAAAAACTGGTCATGAACAAGTGAATTTGCATAAGATATCTGTGCCATCATTTTGTCAACAAAAAAAAATAAAAAAAAAAACAGGCTCATTTTGATTTTGCCTAATTAAAATAGATTTCAAAGTGTGTCTGATCAAGGATTAAAAAAAATATATTCAAAGTGCGTCTGAGCAAGGATTAAAATAGATTTCTCCTACTTTTAAGTTCCTTCAAGTGGTTCATCAAAAGTCAACATATATTTATTTATCATATTTTCCATTTTCTTATGAGAAGATTTATTTTCTAATATTAAGAAAATCTAACAAACAAAAAATAACCAAAAGAAATAGTTTAAGAAAAAAATCCTATTCACAAAAGCACAGAAAAATATATATATATATATATATATATATATATATATATATACTGCAACCCTCTCAAGCATCACTAGTACACAACAGTACCAGTGAAATATTTACATGTTAAAGAAACTAAACTATAATATACACATATATACTTCTGATAAATTCAAGAGGTTATAGCGTATATTCAAGTAGTACTATGAGATATTCGATCATAAAAGGTGCCATGTACCTTCACCATCGTCATCTTGAAAATACGACTCAAGTTCTTCATTTGAATCTTCTTCATCATCTATCATCAGTTCATCAAACTCCTCATATGATAAGGCCCAAAACTCATCTTTCATACTATCGTTTGCAATTTGTGATTCTTCATTGTGTTTCAACAAACCTTTTTGTCTATGGAGCCTGTAACTTTATTTTAACAACAACATGTTAATAGTATATGTTAATAGCAGGAGTGAGGCTACGATACTATGAATAGTGCATATTGATCTTTACTATGGATCATATCTCTATTTTAAAAGTCCAGAAAATTAATCTGAACCATTCAACATGATTCCATATAAAAATGTACTTGTAGATCAAATTTTACATTTTTTAGAATTTTTAAACTATTTTTCATAGAAGGAAAAATCGGTATCGGGATCGGGATTGGCACCGTCCGATCCCGATCAGGATCGGAAAAATTGGTCGGGATCGGCCGAATCGGATCAGAAAATCAGACTTTTTTGCCAGAAGCTTGTACAAATTAAAATTATCATATATATAAATGAGTTGTGTTTTTTAACAACAAAGGTTGTATGGTGTGGTGGTAATTGACTTTGGTTGCATAGCTAGAGGGCATAGGTTCGATTCACGAAGAGAGCTCAAAAAAAAGTTTTGGAGTTTGTTTAATTCGCGTTTCGGCCGTTTCGGTGGAATCGGTCTATTTCGGTCCGGAACGGTCGAAATTTGACTGGAATCAGGCCGGAACGGTTGAAATTTGACGAAATGTACACTAACCGCGTAACTCGGCCTGAAATAGGATCGGTACCGTCCGATCCCGATCCGGAACGGCCGATTTTTCCTTCTATGCCATTTTTTAGATAATTAGAAAATCACTTTATCTAAAGAGATTAGACCATTCAAAGTAGTCATTTTCTACCTATCTAAAAAATAGTAAAAAAATTCTAAAAAAATGTAAAATTTAATATGGAAGTACATTTTCATATGAAAATCATGTTGAATAGTTCAAATCAGCTATTTATAGTCTTTGAAAATAAATATATAGATCAGTAGTATGGAACAATCCGCGCTATGCATAATACCATAGCCTCACTCTAATAGCAGAACATATTATTGGACTATTGAAAATCTTTATTATGTTTCAGGTGGCTTCCATTTTGCATTTCTGGATCCTTTTTTGTCATAATTGCAGACTATAGTTACAAGCCTTGGTTAGGCCCTTTCTGATTAGTATTGAAAATATATATATATATATATATATATATATATATATATAGAGAGAGAGAGAGAGAGAGATGGGCTATGGTGCATTGCAATGCATAGGCACTCTTGTGCATTGGACCATAAATCACCAATTCAAAGTCCAAATGACCGATCCAAACCGTTCATCTTGTTCTCCATATTAATATGTACTTGGAGACCAAATTTTACATTTTTTGGAATTTTTTTACTATTTATTAAGCCACTTTGAAAGTTTCTGATCCAACGGTGAACAGTAAAAAACAGTAAAATTTTCTGGACCACCAGATCAGAAACTTTCAAAGTGGCTTAATAAATAGTAAAAAAATTCAAAAAAATGTAAAATTTGGTCTCCAAGCACATATTAATATGGAGAACAAGATGAACGGTTTGGATCGGTCATTTGAACTTTGAATCGGTGATTTATGGTCCAATGCACAAGGGTGCCTATGCATTGCAATGTATAATAGCCCATCTATATATATATATATATATATATATATATATATATATATATATATATATATATATATATATATATATATATATATATATATAAATTGTGCTATTATACATTGCAATGCATAGGCCCCTCCGTGCATTAGACTAAAATCGTTGGATTCAAAGTCTAAATGACCGATCCAAACCGTTCATCTTGTTCTCCATATTAATATGTGCTTGGAGACCAAATTTTACATTTTTTTGAATTCTTTTACTATTTATTAAGCCACTTTGAAAAAGTCTGATCCGGTGGTCCAGAATTTAGTTGCACTGTTTTTACTGTTCACCCGGATCAGCAATTTTCAAAGTAGCTTAATAAATAGCAAAAAAATTCCAAAAAATGTAAAATTTGGTCTCCAAGCACATATTAATATGGAGAACAAGATGAACGGTTTGGATCGGTCATTTGGACTTTGAATCCAACGATTTTAGTCCAATGCACGGAGGGGCCTATGCATTGCAATGCACCATAGCCCATCTCATATATATATATATATATATATATATATATATATATATGAGTGAGGCTATGGTGCTATGCATAGCACGGATGACTAGTGTACTACGGCTCAATATGGTACTTTTTAAAATCCTAACGGTCGATCCGAACCGTTCAATGTGATAACCATATGAATATGTACTTGCAAACTAAATTTTATATTTTTTCGAATTCTTTTACTATTTTTTTAGATATGTAGAATTTTGATGGTCCAGAATTTTCAGAAAACACTGATTTTTCTACCTATCTAAAAAAATAGTAAAAAAAAAATATAAATTTAGTTTGCAAGTACATATTCATATGGATATCACATTGAACGGTTCGGATCAACCGTTAGGATTTTAAAAAGTACCATATTGAGCCATAGTACACTAGCCATTGGTGCTATGCATAGCACCATAGCCTCACTCAATATATATTTCTCATAAAATTGAAGATGCACAAAGCTACAACAGTTTTAATTAATTCCTAATAGAATATAGACTAGAATCTTTTTGTAATCGATTCTGCATTGATTTTCATTAATGTGTAATCTACACTAGAGAGTTAAATATCCCTAAACTACGGTTACCAGCCTTGGTTAGGCTGGTAGAGATTAAGTCAGATGCTCTCCATTGTAACAAATACTGGACATGTCCAGTGATCATCTAACAATTCCTAATTCGATTTGTATAATTACAAGAGATTAAAAGGAGAAATTTAAAAGTTGATACATACCTTCTTCTTCGACGCAACAAAGCAGCTTCACGCCGCTTGCGTTTCAACTTCTCCCTGGCATTCTCATAAAACCACCTTCTCCTCCATTCCCTAAACAACCCCGTTCTCACAATCTGTCTATTAAACCGATCAAGTCTCTCCTCCATGTCGTCTTCTTCATCCACCACCACCTCCACATTGAAATTTCTCTTCTTGGCGCACAAGATTATGTTTCTCTCTCTCCTCTCCAGTTTCAGCTCCAGTGATGACTGTTTGCTGGTTCCTGGCATGGGAATTTGGAGAAGAGGAAGGGGGTTGCTGGTGGTTAGAGATCGGAGCATCGATCGTAGTAGTACGCTCTTTGATCAAAGAATTCTTCTCGCATCGTTGGTTAATTGGCGCCGAGTTCTAACGAGGTCGCGATTGATCGCGATCGTTATAGGCAATTCGTTTCTTTCCGGTTTCAGTAACTCAAATTTTGAATTTAGATCTGAACCGTGATATCTACTTCAGCACGAATATTAAAGGAGGCCCTGCATTCCACCTCAG
The DNA here is from genome assembly GCA_028015225.1 of Carex myosuroides. Lineage (NCBI taxonomy): Eukaryota > Viridiplantae > Streptophyta > Magnoliopsida > Poales > Cyperaceae > Carex > Carex myosuroides. Next base: position 3,313,558 of record CM051470.1, on the reverse strand, counting down.
GACGGATTAGTTCTGATTCTGATCGGACGGTCCGCATCTAAACCAAAAGTTTGAGTTACTTCAGAGGAACCGGACTCTTGCTGACTGCTGACGTGAGTAAGTATGATTTAAGAAAGCGATGCAGAGAAAGCCACACTTATTAGGGCCTTTGACCGGCCCACTAATGGGTGCAACAGAGCCCGTTATCGTTTTTGTAACACTTTAATTAAAATTTTAATTGAGAAAATTTTATGTACATTCTTCAAAAAATTTAAAATTACGATTCTCCTAAAATTTAAGATATTATAATTATTCTTTTAAATGGTAAACACGCCGTCTAATATATTGTCTTTTATAATTATTCTTTTATGTTAAAATTAATTTTAAATTTATAAAGATTTAATTTTATTCTTTATTAAATGAATAAAAAATATGTGCATGACTAACAATTCAGTCTTCTAATTTACTAAATTGTGAGGACTATAGTTAATTTCTTTTTAATTTGATGGAAAAAAATTAGAAGAATAAAATTGGGAAAACACAATATCCAACCGAAATGATACTGAAACAAAAGAAGTACCAGTTAAGAACTACAAGCTTCTAATGACTAGAAAAAATAATTGAACAAAAACAAAAATTACAAAATAATAGAAGCCTAGCAAGTTAATATCAGCTGTTACCAAATTTACAACAGCAAACTGATACACATATTTCCCCAGAAGAACAATAGTCATACTGGCACTTTCTCACCAAAAGCAGCAGCATAAGCTTCACCAAGCCCAGGCACATCCTTCTCATACGGCACGACGTAGATCTCGCGGAAGCGCCTTTCAGAAGCCAAACAAGCACTGAAAAAACTGCACTTTTTCATTAGTCCCTTGCTTTGCAGTGTACTCAGTACAGTATACCTCGGGATCAATACATTTTGTAAGCTACACCCGAGTATCCGCGGTCGCAAAGCTATGCTCCTTGCCTCAAACCCAGCTTTACCGATAAGAAAGTTCATACTCGACTTCACATTCTCCTCTGATAATCCGAGTACCACAGGGTACTTCCGGAAGGCAGCACAAACCTCTTCCTGCGACCAGCCATATGTGTTCTTGAAGAACTCTGCATTGCTTTCAATTTTACCTATGCTAAAATTAGCAATAGCATACAACCCCCATAGAAACATCCCGGATCCCCTTGGAATCCCCAGCTCCTCAATTAGATCGAGTATCTGCCTTAAAGAAACCAGGTTACGGCAAAAGCAGCTTCTTTCCCCTAACAATGAAACCATATCTTCATTCGACAATCCATATTCTTTCAGTAAATTTATTCTCGGAAGAATATGCTTGTCAATGTGCAATGCAAACAGGAAAGGATTTCTTGAAATAATCTTCAACAAAGCCTTGTCGTTGTTACTGACAAAATCTCTCCAAAACAGTACGCGGGCAAGAGTGTCTTTCAATTGAAGTGCAACCGGGTTGTATCGGATCATTTGAACCAGTACTTCTCCAGGGATCCCCTTTTCCATCATTTCACGCACCTTTGGTCTCAAGATCTTATCCGCATTGGATCCCAGAAGAGCTGGCCGGAGTGAAACAACAGATTTGATCTGAGAATGAGATAAGCCAGTATCAATTAGGACATTTACCACTGCATCAGGCCGTGCCGGGGACTTAATCGCCGTAAGATTACTGTCCGCGGAGGCCTTGAGCGCTCGATCGAGAGAGAAGCCGAAGGAGGAGATGAGATAGTTGGCAATAAAAGGCAACTCCTGGCGCTTGCTACTTTGGGTTGAAAGAGGAGAGAGGAGGAGATGGTGGTAATGGCATTGGAGAGGAGAGAAGAACCTGTAGTAGATTGCTCTCTTTAATTGAGAAGAAAGATGGGAACACATGGTTTAATTGCGAAATGAAGGCGACAATTGACTCTTTTCCTCTTTTTTTCTTTAATTTTTGGTAATTGGTACAACAGTAACAACAGGCGGATACTCGAGCACAGCACAGAACGGTTAGAAACCCTCCATTTTATACTCGAGCACAAAAGAAGCCAACTAAGAAAGAATGACTTGTCAAGCCTTCAAAACACCACAGAATGGAATAAATCATTTCTTGTAACTTGATTGATGCCTTCAAACCAAAACAATACAAAGGTATGTTGAAATAGACTCAGAAAGAGGAAAAGACAAACATATACACTTCTCAGCATGTATTTAGGAACTCAGCAATAGATGCAATGAAATTGTCAAATTGTGCTCTTGTGGTTGATGAAGACAGATGGGCATCCCTACAATTAATATAATAATTTACAGCATAAGAATACAGAAAATTAAAACAACAGTATTATGATAAAATTTCTCCTAAATTTGAAGAATTCCGTAGAAAACATATAGATAATCAAATATCTTCATAGAACTGCTCCCTCAAAGGTACAACCATCGATCTAGGGTTTACCATCAGCGAAGAAATCTCTTCAATAAGAGAATAACAAGAGCGATGCGACTTAGATTACTTACAAGAGATAGAAGAAGCCGAGGGAGTGCTTGGAGGTGTCGAGCTGAGAGAGGAGCGGCGGCAACTCTCTTTGAGAGAGGAGAGACTCAAGTTGCGCCAACTCTTCGGGCCGCGTCAGGGCTTGTATCAATGTTACCATCATTTTGCTATTTTGCGAGAAAAGAGGAATGGGCTTTTATTGGGCCGGATTACACAAGACTAATAATAGATCACTTTCTGAAATAGTTAAGAAGATGTCATAAAAATTCTTCACATAGTTTCAGCTCTTAAGTTAAAACATATAATTAATTAAGTTATCATGGATGAATCAACTGATTGCTTAATTAGTGCATGTAAATTGCAGTGTAAGATTCGATTGGAGAACCTATTTCAGTTTACAAATTATTACTAGAAGAACCGATTTTTTTTTATTAATATCCATTAGTAAATAGAAAAATACAAAAATGCCCACGATTTTTTTATATTTTTAAAAATGCCCAAACCACCGAGATTTCTAGCGGTCCACTTTCTTTCATAACCATTAGGAATCTTGGCGGTCCAGAGAAGAAAGTGGATCGCGGAAAATCTCAGCGGCCCGGGTATCTATATAAATAAACAGACAGAGGTCCGATTTTACACTCTCTCTCCTCTCTTTCTCTGTCAATCTTGTATGTAAGTCTCTATTTTTTGTAATTATTATTTTGTAGTTCAAATTAGTTAGAAATTAGTTAGATATGTACCAAATTAGTTAGAAATGTACAAAATTAGTATAATTAGTTATCTATTAGTATAATTAGTTATAAATTAGTATAATTAGTTATCTATTAGTATTATTAGTTATCAATTATTATGTAATTAATGTTTTAGCATATAATTACATGTTCTCATAAATACCTATTCTCACATAATTCACCTTCTTTGTCTATGACTTCTCAGGTACCGTCTTAGTGGATTCGGGTACAAAAATCTAGAGAAGTATGACACTGCTATCGCCCCAGAAAATCCAAGAAAAAATCTGAAAACCACAATCCATTTGAACCAATGATCTTCACTTTCTCTTCCCCTTGTGCATCTCAATCTCTGTCACTCACCTCTGACAGGTTATCGGATCCACACCGAACCTGGATCTGAATCCCACACAACCCGCTATTGTTTGTGTAGGATGCTATATCCATCATGGATGACGAATCCGACCCATTCACCTGTTATAACTCAGATTCAGTGTTGTTAACTCGTTCAAACTCTCAAAGGAGGTATAGACCCGCTAAGCCTATTATGCGACAAACCAAACTTTCTAGTTTACCTAAATGCCCGAAATTAGCTGGTATCCTTCCTTGTATCATGTTATATGACATGTTAAGAGATTTCAGGCCTTTGAGGTTACCCAGTTCAATTGGTATTATACCTGAAAACCCGTTTCTTGACAGATCCAAATTTGCATAGGGCAGGGACAGGTTTAAAAATTTCGATTGGTTCAGTACAGGTTTTAAAATTTGTAAACCTAACCAAACAATTAAACCGGTTTTAAAAAATAAACCAGACTGATTCATTTAACCGGAAAAACCGAACCATTTAATTCGAGCTCCCTCAGTTCGGTTTAAAACCAGTTAAACTGAATCTGATGAACACCCTTACCCCAAGAAAAAAGGTTACTGATTGAATTGGGATTCTACATTTTTCATAAGTATCAGATTGAATTGGACCTAGTTAGAATTAGGGGTGGCAATGAGCTGGCTCGGTCCGAGCTAAGTTCTAACTCAGCTGCTAATTTTGGACCGAGCTACAGCCGAGCGAGCTGGACCTAGGCTATTCGAGCTAAAACCTCAGCTTGAAATCGTGACAAGCCAACCCAAGCTAGCTCGCTGGGTCTGGCTAGATCTTGTTTTAAGAGATTCAAATCAGCTGAAATCCGAAATACATGAACAGTATTCCTGAAATTCCTGAATTTTCGAATTCAGCCGTTCAACTTTTTCTATGCACGCATCTCAAAACAGCTGGTTTTCTATACAAGTATCTTGAAACAGTTCAATGGCTGAATCAGAATTTCAGGAATTTCAGCAGTACTGTTCATGGTTTTGGATTTCAACAAATTTGAATCATGTTTTAAGAAGAAAATAAATTCTACAAACTTTTTGGATCGAGCTGGACCGAGCTAGACAGTATAAAATGCACACAAATTCATACAAATTCACAAATTGATGCCTAATCAATCTAGCTCGCGAGCTAGCGAGCAAGCTAGCCCCAGCTTGAACTCGTTAATTCTGGACCGAACTAGTAGCGAGTTAGCTCGTTAACAGCTCGATCCAGTAACGAACAAGTCAGGTGCGAGCCACGATCAAGCCACGAGCTTCTTTTTGCTTGCCACCCCTAGTTAGAATTAATCTGGGCCGTCCGTTACTGATTGCTCTCAGTCAGGTAATGGGATGATACGAATTCCACGTAAAGGTTGTTTCACAAAGATTTTAAATAAGTTTATCCAGTCAAAAAAAATTCAAAACGCTCAAAACCAACTAACTCCTCTAGCGACTCCCACCTGTCGGAAAATCCTGCGCCGCCTGTTGTACCAATTACCAAATAAATTAAAAAATGGAAAAGAGTCAATCGTCGCCTTTGCCGAGGGTGGCAACCGACTTCTTGTCACCTCCGCTTCGTAATACTTAAAAGAGTCTCTTTCTGATCGTAATAGTTAAAAGTCTCCTTTCACAATTAAACCATGTGTTCCCATCTTCTTTTAAAGAGAGCAATCTACTCCTCTTTCTTCTCTCCTCCCCAATGCTATTACCATTACCACCATCTCCTCCGCCCTCCTCTTTCAACCCAAACCCATCCTCAGGAGTTGCCTTTTATTGCCGACTATCTCATCTCCTCCTTCGGCTTCTCTCTCGATGCGCTCAAGGCCTCCGTGGACAGTAAATCTTACGGCGATCAAGTCCCCAGCACAGCCTAATGCAGTGGTAAAGGTCCTAATTGATACTGGCTTAACCCATTCTCAGATCAAATCTGTTGTTTCACTCCGGCCAGCTCTTCTAGAAGGACATGGTGGTCATTGAGGGCCTTGTAGCATGCGGCGAGAACAATTTCAGTGAAATGTCCACACAGTGGTCAATGTCGTGGGACCTGTCGACCAGGATCTCGGGCTCGATGATTGGCACGAGGCTGTTCTCTTATGGCGTAGCGAGCGAGGCCGTGCGCGTTCGGGCCACTTGGCAAAATAGACAAAGAAAATCACGCCACTTGGCAAAACGGGCACCAGCCATGTAGTACTTCTGGCAATGCTTAGCCAGGTCATCATGTCCCTGCAATAGAACAATATAAAAATTTGTTCAATTGGGTACCACCACTCATACCAGCCTAGGAATTATCAGAATTATCAATTTCATATTTTCATCAGAGTGGAGCTACTGTACTATGCATAGCACAGATTTGTCTGTACTGCGGATCAATATTTTAATTTTTAAAGTCTAAATAGTCCATCTGAACCGTTCAATATGAATTCTATATAAAAACGTGCATCATAGCACGGCACAGAACATCTTAGAATTTTAACATGCTGGCACAACACATGTTCCGAACATACCCAAACACAACAAACACAACACGACATGTGGGAACACAATACGATACTGTTTGAATACCCTATCTAGGGTGTTGGATCAGATACTATTACTTGTTCTGGTTCACCAAAAAAGAAAAAAGTTTTTTTAAAAAAAATAAAGATATCAGTGCTGGTGTGGTCCTGGATTCTCTTGACAAGTCATATGTAAGGTTGTTTCACAAAGATTTTAAATAAGTTTATCCAGTTTCAAAACCCTCAAAATCAACTTAACTCCTCTAACAACTCCCACATGTCGGAAAAACATGCTCCGCCTGTTGTACCAAATTACCAAATAAGAAAGAAAAAGGAAAAGAGTCGCATCGTCGCCTAAGGTAAGGTATGGAGATGCGCTATACATGATACCAAAGCCTCACTATAATGAAAATATGAAATAGATATTCTGAATTTCTGATACACCACTTGGCCTTAAATCATGATCAAAAGAAAACATGTAATTTCAGTGTAAATTTTATTTAGAACTGGTTTTGTACAGCCTACATACAACAAAACATAAACAATAAAGAGAAGATATAATTTAAATACCTGAGTGGTGGCCTCGCTGTCTGTGCCGGCGATCTCAGTGGTGCCCATGTCAACCTTAATTACCGGCATCAACGAAAAGTTTCCCATCCTTTGTCTTTTGATAGAGGATCTTCTCATAGAGGATGACGCCAGTGATGCACTCAAGGGCGCTAGGTGTCAAGAAGAGCAACCCACGCAAGTTACGGCGGTTCTGCTCAATGTTCTCCACGTTGATGCTCAATAGGCGCTTTCCGATCGTGCCGGTTGATTCATCGGCCGCTAAGATTTCCTTCCCGGGTGTGCCCATGTAAGTTGCATGGTTGCTAGGTGCTTCTCCAATCTGCACTATGCATATTACCATAGCCTCACTCAAGGTACAATATATTTTACCAGTATAAAACCCATAGGTAATATCAATTAGATTTTATTTTAATAATGATTCTTATTCAGTGCTAATATATGCACAGCTGCCAAATAAAATATTACCCATATCAGATCTGGAGCCCAAGTTGTCAAAAAACAAAAGGAGGTTAGAAAACAGCAAATGTCCCTTTATTAAAAAGTGACATTTGCAAATAAAATGAAAAAGATAAAGATACAGCAAATAAATTAGAAGAATGGAATTGAGAATACCCAATATCCAACTGAAATGATACTGGAACCAAAGAGGTACCAGTTAAGAACTACAAGCTTCTAATGACTAGAAAAATAATTCAACAAAAACTAAAAATTACAAAATAATAGAAGCCTAGCTAGTTACAAAGAGGTACCAGCATAAGCTTCACTAAAAATTACAAAGAGGTACCAGCATAAGCTTCACCAAGCCCAGGCACATCCTTCTCATACGGCACGACATAGATCTCGCGGAAGCGCCTATGAGAAGCCAAACAAGCACCGTAAAAACTGTAATTTTTCTTCAGTCCCTTACTTTGCAGTGCACTCAGTACAGTATACCTCGGGATCAATACCTTTTCTAAGCTACACCCGAGTAACCGCGGTTGCGAAGCAATTCTCCTCGCCTCAAACCCAGCTTTATTCATAAGAAAGTTCATACTCGACTTCACATTCTCCTCTGATATTCTGAGTACTGGAGGGTACTTCCGGAAGGCAGCACAAACCTCTTCCTGCGACCAGCCATATGTGTTCTTGAAGAACTCTGCATTGCTTTTAATTTTACCTATGCTAAAATTAGCAATAGCATCTAACCCCCATAGAAACATCCCGGATCCCCTTGGAATCCCCAGCTCCTCAATTAGATCGAGTATCTGCCTTAAAGAAACCAGGTTACGGCCACAGCAGCTTCTTCTACCTAACAATGAAACAATATCTCCATTCGACAATCCATATTCTTTCAGTAAATTTAATCTGGGAAGAATATGCTTGTCAATGTGCAATGACGTTACAAAAAAATTACTCGAAATAATCTTCAGCAAAACCTTGTCGTTGTTCTCGACAAAATCTCTCCAAAACAGTAGGCGCGTAAGATTGTCTTTCAATTGAAGTGCAGCCGGGTTGTATCGGATCAATTGAACCAGTACTTCTCGAGGGATCCCCTTTTCCATCAATTCACGCACCTTTGGTCTCAGGGTCTTATCCACACTATATCCCAGAAGAGTTGGTCGGAGTGAAACAACAGATTTGATCTGAGTGTGGGATAAGCCAGTGTCAGTTAGGAACTTTACCACTGCAACAGGCCGTGCCGGGGACTTGATCGACCTAAGATGACTGTCTGCCGCAACCTTGAGCGCTCGATCGAGAGAGAAGCCAAAGGAGGAGATGAGATAGTCGGCAATAAAAGGCAACTCCTGGGCATGGGTTTGGGTTGAAAGAGAAAAGCGGAGGAGATGGTGGTAATGGCATTGAGGAGAAAAGGAGGAGGAGGAGTAGATTGCTCTCTTTAAAAGAATATGAGAACACATGGTTTAATTGTGAAAGTAGTAGTCCGATCAGAAAGAGACTGTTAACTACTACGAAGCAAGAATCCGGTTGCCACCCTCGGCAATGGCGACAATGCGACTCTTTTCCATTTTCTGGTAATTGGTACAACAGGCGGCGCAGGTTTTTCCGACAGGTGGGAGTCGCTAGATATTTTGAGGGTTTTGACATTTTCCGACATCATCGGAATCGGACCGGTCCAGTAAAATTTGATTTCCTGATTAGACCGTCGGATTAACCCATCTGATTACTAGTTTATTTAAATATTTAATATTTATATATACGCGAGATATAAAGATTCTTATCAAATAATCATGTTTTTTATATAATATTTGTAAAAATTGTTACATACATGTTAACCAATGTCATATATGATCGAATTTACATGTATATCTAAAACATTTTAGGGTATGTACAAATTTTGGCGACATTTTTATTAGTATCCAAAGTTTAATAGAAATTATAAAAATATTCAGTGGGAAGTTATAAAAATATTCGTACCGGTTATTTTCTGACCGGTACTCAATTTAATCCATTACCGTCCGAAAAATGGCCGGTATCTAGGGCTGCAAACGAACCGAACCGAATCGAACTTACCTCCAGTTTGAGTTTGGTTTGAATTAATTTCGAACTAGGTTTGGTTTGAATTAATTTCGAACGAACTGAATTTCGAATCGAACTCAATTTCGAATCGAATTTTTTACGAACTCAATTTCGAACTTCTTCGAACTTTGTTACGATTTACGAATATCCAAAATTTTCCAAATAGCCAACAAAGTTTTCAAATATCCAAAGTATCAAAGTACAACAGAGGGAAAGTCGCAGCCAACAGCGGTTGATCTTTCACTTAGTCCGACCTTATTTCTAAGGTATCGCAACCTCTAGAGTTTGGTATCGCAATTCGCAGCCAAGAGAGAGAAACTCTAGGGTTTGGTACTTTGGTATCCCAAGTTTGAAACCAACAGAGAGAAAGTCGGCTAGGGATTTGACTACAGCGATTATGGCTAGTTTTGTTTAATATTTCTATTTGAGTTTTGCTGTTGAATTTTTCTATTTGGGTTTGTAGTTGGACTGGGCTTTTTGTTTTAAGAAATAATTTTCAAAAGTCAGAATTGAGGGCAGCCTTATATTTTCATCAGCGAACATAAGTTATCAGCGGAAATTAACGGTTCACATTTGAGTTAATTTCGAACTAAATTTGGTTTGCGAACCTATTTCGAACGAACTAGGTCCAGTTTGAGTTTGGTTTGAATTAATTTCGAACTAAGTTTGGTTTGAATTAATTTCGAACGAACTCAATTTCGAATCGAACTTTTTTCGAACTTTTTCGAATCAAACTCGAATCGAATTACGAACTACGAATTTTTTGTGCAGCCCTACCGGTATCCAAAAACAATTTTTTATATACATTACCGGCCATTTTCTGGCCGGTGCTTAATTTTTTTTTTAGGATGAGCATAAGATAGTTGACTAGAAGAAAAAGTCGTAAGAAACTCGAAATTTGCACTTGGTTTGTAAAAATTCTTACATACATGTATATCTAAAACATTTTAGAGTATGTACAAATTTTGTAAGAAAAAAACAAATCCTAACGGTATACTTCTTTCACATGTGCTGCCATCTAAGAATCAAGGACTAGAGCCTAGTGAACATGTCTAAAACCGGGTTTTCTTTAAAACGAGTTACCGTTTTTTTGTCACAAAACAGCTAATTAGTTCGGTTTTTATTGGTTCGATAACCAAAACAGTCTACTAATTACTAAACAAATCAAACCGCAAAAGAGTCCGAGTCCTATTTATTTCAATCTTAACCATCAGTTCCGGTCCGGTTTTAGTAACACTGAGATAAATTTATTTAAAATCTTTGTAAAACAACCTTACTTGACTCGTCAAAAGAATCCAATACCACACCAACACGAATTTGGATCCAGTGAAGTAAACTAATTTTTGGATTTTAAATTGGGACCGTCCGATTCGGATCCGAGACATACATTTTGAAGTGGAGTGCATACATTCCGACAACGAACTCAAATTCCGAAACGATCTCGAGCAACATAATAGAATCGAATGGTCCCAATTGAAAACCCAAAAGTTGGGTTACTTTAGGGGATCTGGACCCCACCAACACTGGTATTTTTATTTATTTATTTTTGTAAATTTTTTTGGGGAACCAGCACAAGCAGTAGTAATAAAAAAAAAAGGAAACAGATTTGTTTAATTTTGTTTAATTTTTTTTTAAATCATGTAACTTTTTACCTATCTAAAATATAGATAGCAAAAAATACATAAATGTAAAATTTGAAAGTTAATTTTTTTATGAAAATAATATTGCACAGTTAAGATTGATTATTTGAATTTTGAAAAAACGTAGATCATGATAGAGGTAAATTCAGAATTTTTATCAGGATGAGGCAATAAAATAGCTAATCAGATTCAAATAATTAATCAGATTTAAACTCATTAGTTAATCAAGTTTAAAGAAAGAAAGAGAAAAGGGATTAAGTGATAAACCCTAATATAATTCTAATTTACCATTTACCAATCAAAATTCAGTGGATTAACTCTAATTTTAACACTAATTATTAATCAGAAATAAAAAAAAATCACCAAATAAAAAAGAATATTAGCAAGAATTTTCACACACCGGCAAACAAAATCAATTTGGTCATAGTTTTCAAAATCAGAATCGAAGTCAAAATTGGTAATTTTTTTTTATGTAACCCTGTTTTATGTCAAAAAAATAGGAAACAAATAGAAAAGGGTTGGCGTGGACCGCGTGGTATTGGTTTTTTTTAGAGTCCAAAGTTGTTTCAGGTATTTAAATAAGTTTATCCAGTCAAAATGTCAAAACCCTCGAAATCAACATAGCTCCGTAAACCCTTCGCCGCCTGTTGTTGTGCCAAAAAGAAAGAAAAAGAGAAACAATCAATCGGATTCTTATCAGCTCCGCTTCTTCTTACACGCCACGACTCAACAACAATGTCTTCCCATCTTTCTTCTCAATTAAAGAGAGCAATCTACTCCTCTTTCTTCTCTCCTCCCCAATGCTATTACCATTACCACCATCTCCTCCGCTCTCCTCTTTCAACCCAAAGTAGCAAGCGCCAGGAGTTGCCCTTTATTGCCAACTACCTCATCTCCTCCTTCGGCTTCTCTCTCGATCGAGCGCTCAAGGCTGCGGCAGACAGTCATCTTTCGGCGATCAAGTCCCCGGCACGGCCTGATGCAGTGGTAAAGGTCCTAATTGATACTGGCTTATCCCATTCTCAGATCAAATCTGTTGTTTCACTCCGGCCAATCCTTCTGGGATCCAATGCGGATAAGATCCTGAGACCAAAGGTGCGTGAAATGATGGAAAAGGGGATCCCTGGAGAAGTACTGGTTCAAATGATCCGATGCAACCCAAAGGTACTTCAATTGAAAGACACTCTTGCTCGCGTACTGTTTTGGAGAGATTTTGTCGGTAACAACGACAAGGCTTTGTTGAAGATTATTGCAAGAAATTCTTTCCTGGTTGAATTGCACATTGACAAGCATGTTCTTCCGAAAATAAATTTACTGAAAGAATATGGATTGTCGAATGAAGATATGGTTTCATTGTTAGGGGAAAGAAGCTGCTTTGGCCGTAACCTCGATTCTATAAGACAGATACTCGATCTAATTGAGGAGCTGGAGATTCCGAGGGGATCCGGGATGTTTCTATATGGTTTAAAAGCGTTCAGTAATTCTAGCAAAGGTAAAATTAAAAGCAATGCAGAGTTCTTCAAGAACACATATGGCTGGTCACAGGAAGAGGTGTGTGCTGCCTTCCGGAAGTACCCTCCGGTACTCAAATATTCACAGGAAAAAGTGAGTTCGAGTATGAACTTTCTTATCGGTAAAGCTGGGTTTGAGGCAAGGAGCATAGCTTTGCGACCGCGGATACTCGGGTGTAGCTTACAAAATGTATTGATCCCGAGGTATACTGTACTGAGTACACTGCAAAACAAGGGACTGACGAAAAAGTGCAGCTTTTTAAATGCTTGTTTGGCTTCTGAAAGGCGCTTCCGCGAGATCTATGTCGTACCGTATGAGAAGGAATTATGTGTATCAGTTTGCAGCTGTAAATTTGGTAACAACTGATACTAACTAGCTAGGGTTCTATTATTTTGTAATTTTTGTTTTTGTTCAATTATTTTTTCTAGTCATTAGAAGCTTGTATTTCTTAACTGGTACCTCTTTGGTTCCAGTATCATTTCAGTTGGATATTGGGTATTCTCAATTCCATTCTTCTAATTTATTTGTTGTATCTTTCTCTTTTTCATTTTATTTGCAAATGTCACTTTTTAATAAGGGGGGAGTGTTTTCTAACCTCTTTTTTTTTTTGACAACTTGGGCTCCAGATCTGATATGGTTAATATTTTATTTGGCAGCTGTGCATATATTTGCTCAGAATAAGAATAATTATTAAAATAAAATGTAATTGACATTGCCTAAGGGTCCTATACTGGTAAAAACTATTGCACCTTGAGGGAGGGCCTGGATGCTATGGTAATATGCATAGTGCAGATTGGAGAAGCGCCTAGTGACCATGCAACTTACATCGGCACACCTGGGAAGGGAATCTTAGCGGCCGATGAATCAACCGGCACTATCGGCTAGCGCCTAGCTAGCATCAACGTGGAGAACATTGAGGTGAACTGCCACAACCTACATGAGCTTCTCTTCTTGACACCTGGTGCTCTTGAGTGCATCTGTGGTGTCATCTTCTATCACGAGACTAAGGATGGTAAACTTTTTGTTGATGTGTTAGATGAGAACGGCATCTTGCCAGGAATTGAGGTCAACATGGGCACCATTGCGATCGCCGGTACTGATGGAGAAACCACCACTCAGGTATTTAAATTATTATCTTCTCTTTATTGTTTATGGTTCTTGTGATTTTGGTTTAACAAATATTTGAATTGGTTTGTTGTAGGCTTAAACAAGGCCAACTTTAAATAAATTTGCACTGAAACTACAACCTTTCTTTGATCATGATTTTAGGCCAGGTAACTTGCCAAAAAAAAAAAAAAAAAATCTAGGCCAAGCGGTGTATCAGAATACCAATTTTATATTTCATGAGTGAGGCTACTATAATTTGCAAAGCGCGGATTAGTCCGTGCTATGAATTTATATTTGTTCTGAAAATTCAAATAATAGATCCAAACTGCTCAACATGATTTCCATATGAAAATGTATTTGGAGAACCAAATTTCACATTTTGAAACTTTTTTTACTATTTTTTTAGATAGTGAAAACTACTTGATCTAAAAATTTGGACCATCCGAAAGTAGTGAGTATAAACTACACAAGTTAACCATCATTTCCATATAAAGAAATAAGAATTTGGTGTAGCCATTTGCTCACAATAATTTTCTGACTGTCAAAACTGCACTGTTTCATGTATAACTGTCACCAAAATCATGCTTGTTCATCACAGTTCTAGTTATAATAAAAATTTGATACTTGTCCACTGAAAAGCATGTACATCAATGGTTATTTTCATATAAAGAACACCCAATATAGTGTAGCCAATTAATTGTGATAAAAAGGACAAATCAGCATGCCAGAAAATGGCAAACTAGTCCATAGCTAAGCCACATCCCCTGAGTTGATGTTAACTTCCAGATTTAGCGTTTTTTTAACTTTCTCAGTGGTTGAATCAGTTTTTTTAGGGAAATTATTGTGCTTTTGAGCTGGTTTCATTTAGTTTTGCTTGTGTGAAACCGATATCAATGTGCTAATTGAGTAATTTTTAGATGTCATATCAATATGCTAGTACTTTAACACATCTAATAGATTGAAATATCAAAATATAGATGAAAATCTTGTATATTGATTTTTCTTCAATTAAGAACAGGAAAACTTGATATTTTGGTTAAATTGATGAGCAACAAGTGATTTTTCTTTAAATTAAGTGGGTCAGTACTGAATAATGGAGAATTAAGTAGTATCTCATGGGTTTCAGTTGTGAATATTTTAGGCTTCTATGTTTGCTTCAAGTAAAGTTTTATTTCTTACTTTGATTTTATGCTAATTTTTTTAATTTAGTAATACTAATATGTTTAAAAACATATATTGCAGGAGGACAAAAGAGATATTCAAAGGGAGATCTTATATATTGTTTTTATTTGACACAATGTTTTGTATCTCAATTAAATACATTGGCTTATTCTAAAGACCAAAATTTATGTTTTCATTCTAAAATTCAGTTTATCTCAATTAAATATTGCTTGTTGTTGTAATTTATTTTTATGCACCATTTAAAGGGATATCTCAAATAAACATAAACATTTGCCTCCAAGAACTTAACTTTTCCAACGGTAGTCTTATAGAAATAATAAGTCTATCTATAAAATAATATAAACTGAATAAATATAATATTTTCAAGGGCAGAGTGCTTGAGTATTTTCATGAACCTTCACTATAAAATAATATAAACAAATTACACAAAATATTTCCATGTCTCTCTACTTCACACTTATTTCCAACGGCATAGTGAGAGGTATTTCCATGAACTTTCAATAAAATATAATATTTGGTTTGTTTGGCGTGTCATGAGTCATGCAAAAATATTTCCAACGGCGGAAAAGAAACAGCAGGGATTTCCAACCGCTACTATATCCATGGAGATACCGTTGGAAATTGTTAATGGTGTCAGAAAAAAGCAATTTTATTTCCATCGACCTTTCCTCCGGTTGGAAATAACATTGCTCCCGTTGGAAAAAAGTAGAAATTCTAGCAGTGGATTAAGCTTTCGTTAATTTGGATTTTTAACCATCTTGATATTATTGTTGATATTCATTGTTTAGAAAAAACTACTTACAATTAGATGTATAGTTGATAATTAAGCTAGATTTGAGTTTACTTTGCTGGACATTCAGAAACGCTGTTGCAGATTCAGATCATGTTTTACCTTACAACTGATGAACCCTCTGCACAATAAAGCGGTTGAGGCATGTAGAGAAGTTAATAAATACTCATACCATTTGCAATTAATAAAACTTTATTTAAGTTGTAACTTTTTTTTTACTGGGTCTGGATGTCACTTTGTTGCTAGAGCAAGAGATACTGCTACTTCTACGTAGGGATCTAAAAAATTCAGAGAAGAACCAGATGCATGACAGCACATGTGCCGGTTATGTGTTGATACTCACGTGTTCCGTATTGTGACTATTTTTTAAAAATCTGATACGTGGTCTCGCGAGTCACGTATAATTAAAACCGTTAAATCTTGATTGAATAATGAATTTTTAATAAACTACTATAAAATTAAGTATAAAAAAATAATTAAACATGACTAGTTACGTTTGAACACGTCACATATTTAGATCCAACCTAGTTGTGCTGGTTCACCAAAATAAAAAAAGTAAAAAAAAAAAAATATACCAGGGTTGGCGTGGTATTGGTTTTTCTGAGAGTCCAAGGTTGTTTAAAGATGCGTTGGTATTGGTTTTGAAGATGCGTTGAAACTTTTGCATTTCTTCAAAAAGAGCACAACCATTTGTGATCTTTATCTCATTTTTGTTTTGTTCTCATGCACAAGTAGGAGAGTAGTATAACACAACAATTTTTTAATTTTCTTGTGTTTAGTTTACACAACAAATAAGGAAAAATAAATTATTTCTTTGTAAGTTTAAGTGAGATCTATTTACAATCTCAAAAAACTAAAATATAAACTTAATCGATCGGACGGACAAAAAAATACTTTCCACAATGATGCAGTCCAAATGGCTTCGGCTTCGGACATAATCCCCTCCCTCGAAATAAACCCTTCGTCGCCTGTTGTGCCAAAAAGGAAAGAAAAAGAGAAACAATCAATCCAATTCTTATCTGCTCCGCTTCTTACACGCCACGACTCAACAGCCATGTCTTCCCATCTTTCTTCTCAATTAAAGAGAGCAATCTACTCCTCTTTCTTCTCTCCTCCCCAATGCTATTACCATTACCACCATCTCCTCCGCTCTCCTCTTTCAACCCAAACCCATCCCCAGGAGTTGCCCTTTATTGCCAACTACCTCATCTCCTCCTTCGGCTTCTCTCTCGATCGAGCGCTCAAGGCTGCGGCAAACAAACAACTTACGGCGATCCAGTCCCCGGCACGGCCTGATGCAGTGGTAAAGGTCCTAATTGATACTGGCTTATCCCATTCTCAGATCAAATCTGTTGTTTCACTCCGGCCAGCTCTTCTGGGATCCAATGCGGATAAGATCCTGAGACCAAAGGTGCGTGAAATGATGGAAAAGGGGATCCCTGGAGAAGTATTGGTTCAAATGATCCGATACAATCCGGCTGCACTTCAATTGAAAGACACTCTTGCTCGCGTACTGTTTTGGAGAGATTTTGTCAGTAACAACGACAAGGCTTTGTTGAAGATTATTGCAAGAAATTCTTTCCTGTTTGCATTGCACATTGACAAGCATATTCTTCCGAAAATAAATTTACTGAAAGAATATGGATTGTCGAATGAAGATATGGTTTCATTGTTAGGGGGAAGAAGCTGCTTTTGCCGTAACCTCGATTCTATAAGGCAGATACTCGATCTAATTGAGGAGCTGGAGATTCCGAGGGGATCCGGGATATTTCTACGGGGTTTAAAAGCGATCGGTAATTCTAGCAAAGGTAAAATTAAAAGCAATGCAGAGTTCTTCAAGAACACATATGGCTGGTCACAGAAAGAGGTGTGTGCGGCCTTCTGGAACTACCCTCCAGTGCTCACATATTCAGAGGAGAAAGTGAGTTCGAGTATGAACTTTCTTATCGGTAAAGCTGGGTTTGAGGCAAGGAGCATAGCTTTGCGACCGCGGATACTCGGGTGTAGCTTACAAAATGTATTGATCCCAAGGTATACTGTACTGAATACACTGCAAAACAAGGGACCGATGAAAAAGTGCAGCTTTTCAAATGCTTGTTTGGCTTCTGAAAGGCGCTTCCGCGAGATCTATGTCGTACCGTATGAGAAAGATGTGCCTGGGCTTGGCGAAGCTTATGCTGCTGCTTATGGTGGAAAAGTGCTGGTCTGACTATTGTTCTTCTGGGGAAGAAATTATGTGTATCAGTTTGCAGCTGTAAATTTGGTAACAGCTGATACTAACTAGCTAGGGTTCTATTATTTTGTAATTTTTGTTTTTGTTCAATTATTTTTTCTAGTCATTAGAAGCTTGTATTTCTTAACTGGTACCTCTTTGGTTCCAGTATCATTTCAGTTGGATATTGGGTATTCTCAATTCCATTCTTCTAATTTATTTGTTGTATCTTTCTCTTTTTCATTTTATTTGCACATGTCACTTTTTAAAAAGGGGGGTGTTTTTCCACTGTGAACAGTAAAAAACAGTAAAAATTTCTAAACCACCTATCAGTAATTTTTAAAGTTGCTTAATAAATATTAAAAAAATTCAAAAAATGTAAAATTTAGTCTCTAAGCATATTTTAATATTTAGAACATGTTGAACGGTTCGGATCATTTGAATTTTTAATATTTTAATATTTTAATATTTTAATATTTAGAACATGGAATAGCCTAAAAGTTAGACCGACCTAAACAAGCTTAAACTAAACCACTTCTTGAGGTGCCTTAAATTTTTCTTTAATTTTACGCCACTGGGACCCACTGTCATTCACCTTCAACTATTTCACCCCTCTCCTCATTAATTAGTAATAATATATTATTAGTATATAATAAGTATATTATTATTAATAATTATTATTAGTATATAATTATATAATTAATATCTTATATTGTTAATATATTAAATAATAATTATAATAATATTATATAATTAGTATTTTTTATTAATAATTATTATTAATATATAATTATATTATTAATATATTAAATAATTATTATAATATATTATAGTTATTATTAATATATTAATATCATATAATTAGTATCTTTTTATTACTAATTATTATTAATATATAATTATATTATTAATATGTTATATTGTTAATATATTAAATAATTATTAACAATAATATTATAATATATTATAGTTATTATTAATATATTAATATTATATAATTGGTATATTTTTATTAATAAATATTTTTAATATATAATTATCTAATTAATATGTTATATTTTAATATATTAAATAATTATTATAGTAATATTATAATATATTATAGTTATTATTAATATATTAATATTATGTAATTAGTATCTTATTATTAATAATTATTATTAATTATATAATTATATAATTAATATCTTATACTGTTAATATATTAAATAATTATTATGATAATATTATAATATATTATAGTTATTATTAATATATTAATATTATATAATTAGTATCTTATTATTAATATATAATTATATAATTAATATCTTATATTGTTAATATATTAAATAATTATTATAATAATATTATAATATATTATATTTATTATTAATATATTAATATTATATAATTAGTATCTTATTATTAATATATAATTATATAATTAATATCTATATTACTAATAAATTAAATAATTATTATGATAATATTATAATATATTATAGTTATTATTAATATATTAATATTATATAATTAGTATCTTATTATTAATATATAATTATATAATTAATATCTTACATTGTTAATATATTAAATACTTATTGTAATAATGTTATAATATATTATAGTTATAATTAATAATTAATATTATATAATTAGTATCTTGTTATTAATAATTAACTAACTTAGGCTTCCAAAACTTTAGTCCTCCACCAACTCTAACCAAACAAGAAATACTTTAAGCTGTGATCTAACTTTAGACCTCAACAAAACATGAATAATTTAGACTGACCTAAGTTGGAATAATCAATTTAGACCTCCTTAGCTTTAGTCCACAACCAAACACCATCTAAGACAATAAAAGTTTACATTGGGCAGCCAGCCTATAATAAAACTTTTAATCAATATATCTTTTCAGTTAAGTCAAATGAACGGTGCTGATTAAACCTGGATCACCTCAAAGATTTTAAATAAGTTTATTTAGTCAAAAATGTCAAAACCCTAGCGACACCCACCGGTCGGAAAAACCTCCGCCGCCTGTTGTACCAAATTACCAAAAAAAGGAAAAGAGTCAATCATCGCCTGCGCAACCTCCGCTTCGTTGTAGTTAACAGTCTCTTTCTTTCTGATCAGACTCCTTTCACAATTAAACCATGTCTTCCCATCTTTCTTCTCAATTAAAGAGAGCAATCTACTCCTCTTTCTTCTCTCCTCCCCAATGCCATTACCATTACCACCATCTCCTCCGCTGTCCTCTTTCAACCAAAACTCAGCCCAAGGAGTTGCCTTTTATTGCCGACTATCTCATCTCCTCCTACGGCTTCTCTCTCGATCGAGCGCTCAAGGCCTCGACAGACAAACATCTTACGGCGGTCAAGTCCCCGGCACGGCCTGAAGCAGTAGTAAAGTTTCTAATTGATACTGGCTTATCCCATTCTCAGATCAAATCTGTTGTTTCACTTCGGCCAGCTCTTCTGGGATTCAATGTGGATAAGACCCTGAGACCAAAGGTGCGTGAAATGATGGAAAAGGGGATCCCTGGAGAAGTACTGGTTCAAATGATCCGATACTACCCGGCTGCACTTCAATTGCAAGACACTCTTGCCCGCGTACTGTTTTGGAGAGATTTTGTCGGTAACAACGACAAGGCTTTGTTGAAGATAATTGCAAGCAATCCTTTCCTGTTTTCATTGCACATTGACAAGAATATTCTTCCGAAAATAAATTTACTGAAAGAATATGGATTGTCGAATGGAGATATGGTTTCATTGTTAGGGGAGAGAAGCTGCTTTGGCCGTAACCTCGATTCTATAAGGCAGATGCTCGATCTACTTGAGGAGTTAGGGATTCCGAGGGGATCCAAGATGTTTCTATGCGGGTTAAAATCGATCCGTAATTACAGCAAAGGTAAAATTAAAAGCAATTCAGAGTTCTTCAAGAACGCATATGGCTGGTCACAGGAAGAGGTGTGTGTTGCCTTCCGGAAGTACCCTTATATACTCATATTTTCAGAGGAGAATGTGAGGTCGACTATGAACTTTCTTATGAGTAAAGCTGGGTTTGAGGCAAGGAGCATAGCTTTGCGACCACGGATACTCGGGTGTAGCTTACAAAAGGTATTGATCCCGAGGTATACTGTACTGAGTACACTGCAAAACAAGGGACTGATGAAAAAGTGCAGCTTTTTAAATGCTTGTTTGGCTTCTGAAAGGCGCTTCCGCGAGATTTATGTCGTACCGTATGAGAAGGATGTGCCTGGGCTTGGCGAAGCTTATGCTGCTGCTTATGGTGGAAAAGTGCCGGTCTGACTATTGTTCTTCTGGGGAAGAAATTATGTGTATCAGCTTACAGTTGTAAATTTTGTAACAGCTGATACTAACTAGCTATGCTTCTATTATTTTTTAATTTTAGTTTTTGGTGAATTACTTTTCTAGTCATTAGAAGCTTGTAGTTCTTAACTGGTACCTCTTCGGTTCCTGTATCATTTCAGTAAACTGAAAATTAGGTATTCTCAATTCCATTCTTCTAATTTATTTGTGCTGTATCTTTCTCTTTTTCATTTTATTTGCAAATGTCACTTTTTAATAATGGGACAACTGCTGTTTTCTAACATCGTTTTCTTTTAGACAACTTGGGCTCCAGATCTGATATGCGTAATATTTTATTTGGCAACTGTGCATATATTAACACAGAATAAGAATCATTATTAAAATAAAATCTAATTGATATTGCCTATGGGTCCTATACTGGTAAAATATATTGTACCTTGAGGAAGCTATGGTAATGTGCATAGTGCAGATTGGAGAAGCGCCTAGCGACCATGCAACTTACATCGGCACACCTGGGAAGGGAATCTTAGCGGCCGATGAATCAACCGGCACTATCAGCAAGCGCCTAGCTAGCATCAACGTGGGGAACATTGAGGAGAACTGCCGCAACCTACGTGAGCTTCTCTTCTGGACACCTGGTGCTCTTGAGTGCATCAGTATGTGTCATCCTCTATCACGAGACTAAGGATGGTAAACTTTTTGTTGATGTGTTAAATGAGAACGGCATCTTGCCAGGAATTGAGGTCAACATGGGCACCATTGCGATAGCCGGTACTGTAATTCATTTCTCTTTACTGGCAGTAAAGTTTGGATTTAGTGATAGGACTGGTAAAAAAATTCGTAGTTCTTGACTCGTTCGAGATCAGCTCGGTAAACAGCTTGCTCAATTCAGGCCCAAACTGAAAACGAGCTTGCTCGCTCTGACAAGTTCGAGATTAGTTCGGATCGCCTCATTCCGGATCGATCCGTTAACAAGTTTGATCTTGGTATCAATTATTATTTGATTTAATATGGACTGTTGATATGTTAGAGTTGGAGACTATCCCGCCTCAGTTGGGATACAAGACATGATATATATTTGACTTGTGAAAAATTATGAAAATGGAGAGTTTTTTCAGCTCGCAACAAATGTTACCTTGCTCGGCTCAGCTAGTTTACAACTCTATTTTAAAATAAATAGAGCTAAAAAGACAGAAAGATTACTGAAAGGACTGATATTTGGATTCGAATCTATTTTCCATGAAATAAATAGATATTTAAACAGTTGAAACTCTGAAATTTTAGTCTAACATAAAAACATTTAAGAAGCATATATATATATAATCTGGCTAATATGCTACGCGTATATAAGGGCCCCTCCGTGCTACGGCTCACTTTTTGAGTTTTCAAAATTCTAACGGTCGATCCGAACCGTTCAACATGATCTCCATATGAATATGTACTTGCAAACCAAATTTTACATTTTTTAGAATTTTTTTACTATTTATTAAGCCATTTTGAAAATCGCTGATCAATGGTCCAGAAAATTTTACTGTTGTGTACAAATTACTGTTTTTTCAAAGTGTTTTAATAAATAGTAAAAAAATTCTAAAAAATGTAAAATTTGATTTGCAAGTACATATTCATATGGTGATCACGTTGAACGGTTCGGATCGACCATTAGAATTTTGAAAACTCAAATATTGAGCCGTAGCACGGAGGCCTCTATGCTACGCATAGCACCGTTGACACTTCCTATATATATATGTTTGAAAAGATTTGGTAAATTGAAACTAAAGATAATAATGTAACCGGGTCATCTGGAGCCAAGGTAGTTAAAAGAAGCGATATTAGGAAATGTATAATTAATGTAACTGGGTCAAGGTGTTAAAACAATTTATATAATTTATCAAACCGATATTAGAAAATTATGTGACTGGGTCAGCGCAGCACAAGGTAGATATTATGGATTTTAGAGGGGGGAATACGTAATTTTGAGATTTTTGAGGGATAGTTGATGTTGATCAGCTTGCAAAGCAAAAGAGAGGAAATCAAAGTAACAAACGACAAACAAACAAAAAATAACTCTTCATCAAATGTTCATGTTTCATTATCTTCAATACCATACTTACATAGATTAAGCCAAAGCATTAGCTAACAACGGATAGCTAAATTCAAAAAGTCAGAAAATATAAAGAAACTATCTGAAGATGACAGCGGCATTTCTCAAGGCTAAGTACCGTTGCAGATAGGGCTGTTCAAATGATCGGTTCGGTTGAAATCGAACTAATATAGTCAAATCAAATTTTTTTCGGTTTTTAAAAATCAAACCGAACCGACCGAATTAAAACCGAACTGATTAAACTAAATTAAACTTCGGTTTATTCGGTTGAACCGATTAAAAGAATTCATTCTTAAATAAGTCAAAACAAACACTCCGAATTGTGAAATTGAAACAAACATGCATAGGGACCAGATTTTTCATTGTACCAAACAAACATTCCAATTTGAAACTTTGCCATGCATTAAGTACAGAAAAGATTCACTATTTAGAATTTTAGCAAAAAAATCACAATGGCCGTCTCTCAAAGTCCGAACTTCTAATTACCTTGTTTGTTGCTCTTTCATCTCTGTAAGAGATTAATCAAAAGATACTTTTGTTAAGAACAAAAAAAGCAGAACTCAAAATTGCAAATTAAAAAAAACGAGAGAGGAAAATACTATAATTTTCAATTTGACTGGACCGGATCTATGGCTGTCATTTTCTGAAATTTATGATCCTTGTGAGAAAAGAGTTTCAAAAGAAAGATAAGGAGAAAGGTCATGTGTACCAATGGGAGTGAGTACTGAAATCGTGCGTACCGATTACTGAATCATTATAACCAGTCGGTTCGGTTTAGTCAGTTCTAAGAAATCAAAACCGAACCGAACCATAAACCGATTTAATTAAAAAATTCAACCGATCCGATCCATTTAAGCTGAAAAACCGATCCAATTAAACCAAAATTTTCCGGTTCGGTTAAAAACCAAATAAACCGAACCATTTGAACACCCCCAGTTGCATATGCTCGTTCGGCAGATTTCTGACCTGTCTGAACACCTCTGGGTCAGCGTACCGCAGCTTTGTCCTTGGATCAACATATGGGGCCTACATTGAATATGTAAACAGGTCTAGGTCAAAATGCTTGAAAGATTAAACAGGTCTTGACCAGTGAATGCGTATCCTCTCAGGTATGTGCTTTGAGATTCGTCCAAAGTTTAATAATACAAAGAACTGTCCTATTCATTATAGAAACGCATGCTTTGTCAGTGACCAAAATAAAAACAATTGACGCATATTAAAACAATAAAAGTTTGCATTGGGCAGCCAGCCTATAATAAAACTTTTAATTAATATATCTTTTCAGTTAAGTCAAATGAACGGTGCTGATTAAACCTGGATCACCTCAAAGATTTTAAATAAGTTTATTTAGTCAAAAATGTCAAAACCCTCAAAATCAAACTAGGCTCCTCTAGCGACACCCACTTGTCGGAAAAACCTGCGCCGCCTGTGGTACCAAATTACAATAAGAAAGAAAAAGGAAAAGAGTCAATCGTCGGCTGCGCAACCGGATTCTTCTCACAATTAAACCATGTGTTCCCATCTTTCTTCTCAATTAAAGAGAGCAATCTACTCCTCTTTCTTCTCTCCTCCTCAATGTCATTACCATTACCACCATCTCCTCCGCTCTCCTCTCTCAACCCAAACCCATCCCAAGGAGTTGCCTTTTATTGCCGACTATCTCATCTCCTCCTTCGGCTTCTCTCTCGATCGAGCGCTCAAGGCCTCGGCGGACAGTCATCTTACGGCGATCAAGTCCCCGGCACGGCCTGAAGCAGTAGTAAAGTTCCTAATTGATACTGGCTTATCCCATTCTCAGATCAAATCTGTTATTTCACTCCGGCCAACTCTTCTGGGATCCAATGCGGATAAGATCCTGAGACCAAAGGTGCGTGAAATGATGGAAAAGGGGATCCCTGGAGAAGTACTGGTTCAAATGATCCGATACGACCCGGGTGCACTTCAATTGAAAGACACTCTTGCTCGCATACTGTTTTGGAGAGATTTTGTCGGTAACAACAACCAGGCTTTGTTGAAGATTATTGCAAGAAATTCTTTCCTGTTTGCATTGCACATTGACAAGCATATTCTTCCGAAAATAAATTTACTGAAAGAATATGGATTGTCGAATGAAGATATGGTTTCATTGTTAGGGAGAAGAAGCTGCTTTTGCCGTAACCTCGATTGTATAAGGCAGATACTCGATCTAATTGAGGAGCTGCAGATTCCGAGGGGATCCGGGATATTTCTACTGGGTTTAAAAGCCATCGGTAATTCTAGCAAAGGTAAAATTAAAAGCAATGCAGAGTTCTTCAAGAACACATATGGCTGGTCACAGGAAGAGGTGTGTGCTGCCTTCCGGAAGTACCCTCCAGTGCTCACATATTCAGAGGAGAAAGTGAGCTCGAGTATGAACTTTCTTCTCAGTAAAGCTGGGTTTGAGGCAAGGAGCATAGCTTTGCGACCGCGGATACTTGGGTGTAGCTTACAAAAGGTATTGATCCCGAGGTATACTGTACTGAGTACCCTGCAAAACAAGGGACTGATGAAAAATTGCAGTTTTTTAAGTGCTTGTTTGGCTTCTGAAAGGCGCTTCTGCGAGATCTATGTCGTGCCGTATGAGAAGGATGTGCCTGGGCTTCGTGAAGCTTATGCTGCTGCTTGTGGTGGGAAAGTGCCGGTCTGACTATTGTTCTTCTGGGCAAGAAATTATGTGTATCAGCTTACAGTTGTAAATTTTGTAACAGCTGATACTAATTAGCTATGCTTCTATTATTTTGTAATTTTAGTTTTTGTTGAATTACTTTTCTAGTCATTAGAAGCTTGTAGTTCTTAACTGGTACCTCTTCGGTTCCAGTATCATTTCAGTAAACTGAAAATTAGGTATTCTCAATTCCATTCTTCTAATTTATTTTTTCTTTATCTTTCTCTTTTTCATTTTATTTGCAAATGTCACTTTTTAATAAAGGGACAACTGTTGTTTTCTAACCTCTTTTTCTTTTTGACAACATGGGCTCCAGATCTGATATGCGTAATATTTTATTTGGCAGTTGTGCATATATTAACACAGAATAAGAATCATTATTAAAATAAAATTTAATTGATATTGCCTATGGATCCTATACTGGTAAAATATATTGTACCTTGAGTGAGGCTATGGTAATATGCGTAGTGCAGATTGGAGAAGCGCCTAGCGACCATGCAACTTACATCAGCACACCTGGGAAGGGAATCTTAGTGGTCATTAATCAACCGGCACAATCAGCAAGCGCCTAGCGAACATCAACGTGGAGAACATTGAGGAGAACCGCCGCAACCTACGTGAGCTTCTCTTCTTGACACCTGGTGCTCTTGAGTGCATCAGTGGTGTCATCCTCTATCACGAGACGAAGGATGGTAAACTTTTCGTTGATGTGTTAAATGAGAACGGCGTCTTGCCGGAAATTAAGGTCGACATAGTACGGACCAATCAGTGCTTTACAAAGTATCATATCCTCACTCTAATTTCATTATTTTTGCATAAGTGAACGATGAAAGGCCATCAAGAATTCCTAGGCTGGTAAGGGTGGTACATAATTTGACAATGATTATATTATTCTACTTGCAGGGCCATGTTGACCTTGCCGAGCGCTAAGCGAAGTACTACGTGGCCGGTGCCCGTTTCACCCAAGTGGCGTGCCAAGATCGGTCCGAACGAGCCATCTCAGCTTTCCATTGACCTGAACGCCCATGGCCTCGCTCGCTACGCCATCATCTGCCATGAGAACGACCTCGTGCCGATTGTCAAGCCCGAGATCCTGGTCGACGGGTCCCACGACTTTGACCGCTGATTAGAAAAATAGAACAATTGGTAAGTTCCAAGTTTGATATTTTGAAGTGTTTGGTAAATAGTCTTTTTGCATTTTGAAAACATTGCTGTAGTTTACTTTTGTTAGTAATAAAATGTGCTGCCAGTCTTTCAATTAAACTTTCCACTTTTCAATCCTAATCTTTCATATGCCCAAGAGATACTCCTTAGTAGTAGTACTATGGATTTTTGAACCAAGTTGATATTATTGCTGATATTTGTTGTTAAAGCAATGCAGAGAGAGCGCCTCCTATTTGGGCCTCTGGCCGGCCCACCAATGGGTACAGCCGAGCCCATTAAGCAACAAAATGAAAAAGAGAAAGATACAGCACAAATAAATTAGAAGAATGGAATTGAGAATACCCAATTTTCAGTTTACTGAAATGATACAGGAACCAAAGAGGTACCAGTTAAGCACAAGACCAGGAGATGCATGACCAACTCATTGAGAAGGTCCAATAGAAATTAGCAGGGTGGAAAGCAAATCTATTATCTCTTGCGGGGAGATTAACACTTGTCAAAACTGTCTTGGTCTCACTTCCGGTATACTACATGACAGTCGCACGATTACAAGCAAGAACAATCAAAGCCCTAACAGCGATCATACGGAAGTTCCTACGGGATAAGCAAAATGTGCAAATTTGCTAAAATTATGTGACAGGTACACAATGGTATGGAAGGCAGCAAACTGGGCCAGAAGAACAGGAAGATGTTTTAGAGGAGAAATTGGGGAAGCAACCACCTTAAGTTTCACCCTTCAAGACTCAATTCACAGTTTATTTCAATTAATGGATGTCAGGTACCGGGTAGCTTTGTTTAATTAATTGTATTAAACAGATGTTAGGAACTGGGTAGTTTAGATACCAGTTTTGAGTTTTGTACACAGCAGCTATCAGGAGTAGCTTTTTACCAGCAACTGCTGCTGCGTTTTTATTTTAGTTTTTACTTTATCTATAATTGTAACATGGCATTTTCAATTTAATCCCAGCGCCTAAGGGCATTCACTTCAAAAAAAAAAAATACAATCTTCTAATGACTAGAAAAATAATTCAACAAAAACTAAAATTACAAAATAATAGAAGCCTAGCTAGTTAGTATCAGCTGTTATCAAATTTACAACTGTAAACTGATACACATAATTTCTTCCCCGGAAGAACAATAGTCAGACCGGCACTTTCCCACCATAAGCAGCAGTATAAGCTTCACCGAGCCCAGGCACATACTTCTCATACGGCATGACATAGATCTCGCGGAAGCGCCTTTCAGAAGCCAAACAAGCACTGAAAAAACTGCACTTTTTCTTCAGTCCCTTGCTTTGCAGTGCACTCAGTAAAGTATACCTTGGGATAAATACCTTTTCTAAGCTACATCCAAGTATCCGCGGTCGCAAAGCTATGCTCCTCGCCTCAATCCCAGCTTCACTCATAAGAAAGTACATACTCAACTTCACTTTCTCCTCTGTTAATACGAGTATCGGAGGGTATTTCCGGAAGGCAGCACACACCTCTTCTTGTGACCAGCCATATGTGTTCTTGAAGAACTCTGCATTGCTTTTAATTTTACCTTTGCTATAATTACTGATCGCTTTTAAACCCCATAGAAACATCCTGGATCCCCTCGGAATCCCCAGCTCCTCAATTAGATCGAGTATTTGCCTTATAGAATCGAGGTTACGGCCAAAGCAGCTTCTTCCCCCTAACAATGAAACCATATCTCCATTCGACAATCCATATTCTTTCAGTAAATTTATTTTCGGAAGAATATGCTTGTCAATGTGTAATTTAAAAGCGACATTGACAAGGCAAAATCTTCAACAAAGCCTTGTCGTTGTTACCGACAAAATCTCTCCAAAACAGTAGGCGGGCAAGAGTGTCTTTCAATTGAAGTGCAGCCGGGTAGTATCGGATCATTTGAACCAGTACTTCTCCAGGGATCCCCTTTTCCATCATTTCACGCACCTTTGGTCTCAGGGTCTTATCTGCATTGGATCCCAGAAGAGCTGGCCGGAGTGAAACAACAGATTTGATCTGAGAATGGGATAAGCCAGTATCAATTAGGAACTTTACCACTGCATCAGGTTGTGCCAGGGACTTGATCGCCGTAAGATGACTGTCTGCCGCAGCCTTGAGCGCTCGATCGAGAGAGAAGCCGAAGGAGGAGATGAGATAGTCGGCAATAAAAGGCAACTCCTGGGGCTGGGTTTTGGTTGAAAGAGGAAAGCGGAGGAGATGGTGATGGTATTTGGGAGGAGAGAAGAAAGAGGAGTAGATTGCTCTCTTTAATTGAGAAGAAAGATGGGAACGCATGGTTCAATTGCGAAATGAAGGCGACGATTGAAATTTGATATTTACGCATCATAATTGGGAACACATGGTTTCTTTAGATATTTCCCCATCATAATATTGAAATTTGATGTTCACCCATCGAAAATCATCTTTATTATAAATAAACCCAATTTTGAATTTAATCAATCTAAAATATGAATTAATAATAATTAGAAAAGAAATTGACTCTTTTGCCCTTATTATAGAATGCTGGAGGTACAAAGGCTGAATTTCAGTGAGTGTGTTTTTTATTCTGACTCGCTCCAACTCATTAATACTTTGCGTATGTCACCGCGACCAATTAGTTGGGATTGGAGGGTTCATTCTGAAATTATGCAAATTTGGGTTCTTTTGGATACCTACCTGGGGTTTAAATGTGTTCATGTATCCCATATTTCCCCCTAAATTTTTCATTGCTAATCCCCGAGTTATTTTGTACTTTGGATGTATTTTTTTTCTTATGTTGCTAATCAACAGGTGTACAGTATGATTAAGCCATAGTTACAATGGATTTTTAATCCTCTTGATATTATTTAGCGGAGCGGGTATATTTGAAATTCTTATAAACATAAGTATATGATTTGAATTTTCACTGGACAAAATATTATAGAT
This sequence comes from Carex myosuroides, assembly GCA_028015225.1. NCBI lineage: Eukaryota > Viridiplantae > Streptophyta > Magnoliopsida > Poales > Cyperaceae > Carex > Carex myosuroides. Next base: position 3,283,830 of record CM051470.1, on the reverse strand, counting down.
AAAGATATAAATAAAGATACATAGAGATAGAGCGGAGTAGATCAGATGAAAATGAGATCTACTAACTACTTTAGATTTGATGAGTTGAAGATCGTCCGATGAGCTTTAAGATCTGTGCACCCCTGTTTCAATATTTGTGCATAACCTTTTCAATTTTTATACGAACGGTACGGATATTAAAACGGATTGGAAAGTGTTGAAACCCTCCATGGCCCATCAGAGCCGACATTTTTATTAATATCCAAAGTTTAATACAAATTATTAATTATGTCCAGATTTCCAAACTTTCTCTAAATATACCCAAGCCGGCCAAAAAATGGCCGGCTTAGTCCCTCCCTAAGCCGGCCATTTTCTGGCCGGCTTGGTACTTTTTTTTTTTTTTTTTTAAACCGCAATATTTTTGTTTTAGGTGATTTCTATTAGAGTCAAATATTTCATTTCTGAGTTTCGTACAAAATAATAAAGTACACACAAAATACAAATAGAGTCCACACAATTTTTACAACATGCATACAAATCACCTATTACTACCACGTCTAAAATTTAATCCCCGAAGTAAACCACTTGCGAAAGATGACCTACGAGATGGCCTAGCAGGTGGCCTGGTTGCTCAGTAGATGGCCCGGCTTGGGTTGTAGATGGCCCTGCTTGGCTTGTAGATGCCCTTGTTGTGCGTCTAGTAGTGGACCTCCTCGGTTGGATCACAGATGGCTCCCCTTGCACCCGAACCGCCTCTCCTCCTATGTCAACCGCCTCTCCCATTGCTTCGGCATACATAGCAGTTGCATCTAAACGGCTCGTAGCTGTGCTACGCCGTGACCCTCCGGACCCACTTCCCGACGTCATTACTCGCTCATTTTCTGCCGCATTTGCTGCGTTTCTTGCGTCTGCATTTGCATGTGTTACTTAGTAAGTTGGTATAAATTGAAAAGAAAAATAATTTTGGATGAATGTTACATACCTCTTCGTTACCTATCGGAAGTGGAACGACGAGCCTGATGCCCCATTCGTCTACCTTCTATTTCATCCATCGTCATTACACGACGGGTGTGTTTTCGCCTCCCTTTCCTAATCCAACCACTACTCGGAAGGATTCTGTCTCCAACATTAGGAGGCCAGTCTCCCATATTGACAATTGGAGAGAACACATGGTTCCAAGTACTCACAAGATAAGGTGTTTTATACCAGTCTGCAACAAAGTCGTCCTCTTGTCAGTTTCGGTCACGGCAAACAGCTAAGACATGAGCGCACAGAATAGAAGTTAATTGGATACCTCTGCAAGTGCATTCCATTTGTCTGTCGGGACCGCGAGTCACAATATACATGAACTCCCTGTGAGTGGGTTCCATGTTGCCCATGTCGCTACGAGTGCAAGGAACGTACTCATTTGGGGATGAAACTTGGTACTGACCTTGGCCCTGCGTGTAACTCACCAACTGCATTTTTCCAGCTTTCTCCCAATGTTTTCTGATCTTCTGCAAAACCCGGTCAGACAGAACCTGTCCCTTGTCTTGTAATTCCATTGCTCGCTGACGCCACTGAACAAACCATCTGTTGCACGTGTAGAACGTATCCTCCATTATGGCACAAATAGGCAATCTACGACTCGTTCGGAAGACATTGTTGAGCGACTCGGAGCCATTTGTTGTCATGATACCAAACCGGTATCCTCCGTCACAGATTTGGAAAATTTTCTCATAATTGGACGGCTCCATCACATCATTATGACGTATTTTGCCCACTCTCTTTAAATATGCATTACACTGCGAATTTAGCTGCATAAAAACAAAGGGGTGTTATTTCATTTTCATAAAATTCTTATAAGATAATTAAACGAAATGTTATAAGTTAGACATACATGAGCAAACTCTTCGAACATCTCTTTCAATCTTCTCGGCTTCTTCCTCTTTGCTCCTTCCCTGAACCTCCATTCATACCATCTGTCTCCTCCACAGTTCTTGACCAGGTTGTCAGCAACATGCTGCATACAATACATGTGCACAAAAAGCTCGGGAGGCCATCCGTATTCAGCTGTCAGTACAGCTTTGATCCCCTTGTGCTGGTCTGATATGACGCATACAAATTTACACGGGCCGAGCACTTCATTCCTCAACCACTGCAAGAAAAAACCCCAATTCTCAGTATCCTCCTGCCGTACAATTGCAAATGCAATAGGCAACAATTGGTTCTCGGCATCGTAGCCGCAAGCTATCAAAAGCCTCCCCTCATATCGCCCAGACAAGAAGCAGGCATCGATGCTGATCACTGGTCTCACGTACTGGAACGCCGCAATGCATGGACCAAACGCCCAGGCTACGACTCTGAACTGGGCAACACCTGGCATGATTAGTCCTGTTTCCTTATTCCGTACCGGCCTGGTCAGAAATTGGTGGGTCGAGCCGGGATTGTTGTGGCAAATTGCAAGCAACAGTGGTCTCAGCAAGCTGTACGAAATCTCCCAACTCCCAAATTGTCGGGCTATTGCCAGCTCACGGCCCCTCCACAGTCGGTTGTATTTAGGTGTCACATTGTCATACACAGACAAAACAATGTGTGCCACCGTCTGGATGCTCATACACGGGTCCTTTTTAATGGCGTTCTCAATGACATCGGTAATGAGTGATGTCGTCAGACATTCGTGGTCGTCCCTCGTACTGTCAGTCCTACATGTGTGAGGCATGTCTTGCTTAGTTATAACCCATGCGTCTCCACATCCCGTCGGCTTTGCCCTAAGCTCGTAACGGCAATTCTTGTCCTTGCACAACAGAGTAACCCGATCCCTGTCACTTTTCCAATGTCTGAACTCCTGATTCTTTTTTATATGGTGCTCTCTGATCTTCTTCATTAGGTCTTCTTTGCTATTAAAATATTGGTTTGCAGTCAGCTCACCTTTGTACTCAATCCATTGCCCATAATAACCAATATCTGCTTCTCTAAACTCAGAAATATCATTGAGGTCTGGGAACGGGTGTGTATCAGTCCGGCCACTAAGCGGCCCCCCTCATCAGTACGACCCATGTGCCTTTCAGCTGTTTCAACCGGCCCATCTTCATCGCAACCTTCCATGTGATCTGAATCCCCCCACATGTCTCCCTCAAATTCATCCCCGCTCCCCAGATCGTCCTCCGACCTTTCATTAATATCTTCAAAGTCCGGGCAGCTTGCATCGTCTACTGGTGCAGGTCTGGGGTAAGGTGATACTGGAGGTAACGGTAAAGGAGTGGCATTTACGGATCTAGGTGGGGTTGAAACTGAGTGTCTTGGTCTACCTCGATTGTGTCTAGGTGGGGATGCAACTGAGTGTCTTCGTTGAGGCGCTGGTGGAGTGACGTAGTTGTAGGGTTCTGGGTCAGGTTCGTTGAGGAGTAAGGTGGAGTCACGTCTGTAGGTTTCTGGTTGTGGGGTATAATGTGGTGCCGCTGATTCAGAGCCCGAACTTCCAACCCCGGGCTCTACCGGAACTCTTTTAGCAAATATTTCTATTAGAAAATTTCCTTCGGACCTCAAATAACCAAACATGGCTCTCCACGTACTCTCATCTACCAATTTCGCAACCATAAATTTTCCGCTGGAGGGATGACAATATCGGGTTGCCAATTCTAGGTCCCACCTTTCTGGGTTGTAACCGGTGTGTGTGTAAACTATGGATTTCAGGTCTAAAAGTGAGATGTCATCTGGAATCATTAATGAATGAGCTGCATCTTTGTTGTAATACGCCCCTTGTGCACTATTAAGGATCTTCCCACCATAGTGTAATGAAATAAAGGCCATGGTAAACAAACTACATTTTAGAAAATGTTAACAAGAGGTTACTAAATGGTAAACAATTGTCAGGTAACTACACAGTAAACAATTGACTGGTTACTACTTCTTTTTGGGTTTAGGGTTTAGGGTTATAGGGTTATAGGGTTTTAGGGTTATAGGGTTATAGGATTATAGGGTTATAGGGTTTTGGGTTTAGGGTTTAGGGTTATAGGGTTTTGGGTTTAGGGTTTAGGGTTTAGGGTTTAGGGTTATAGGGTTATAGGGTTTTGGGTTTAGGGTTTAGGTTTAGGGTTATAGGATTATAGGGTTATAGGGTTATAGGGTTTTAGGGTTTAGAGTTTAGGGTTGGGTTATAAGGTTATAGGGTTATAGGGTTTAGGATTTAGGATTTTAGGGTTATAGGGTTTAGGGTTTATTATTAATTTTTAGTAATATAATTAATTATTCTATAAAATAAAACATAATAATAAATAAAAAATAAAAAAAATTTACCTCAACAGTGATTATTAGCGAGCTGCCTCGGGCTGTGTGCCCTTCAGCTGAAGGAGGGGTGGTCTTTTATAGAGTTTTTGCGTTTAAAAAAAAAAAAAGTACCAAGCCGGCCAGAAAATGGCCGGCTTAGGGAGGGACTAAGCCGGCATTTTCTGGCCAACTTGGGTATATTTAGAGAAAGTTTGAAAATCTGGACATAATTAATAATTTGTATTAAACTTTGGATATTAATAAAAATGTCGGCCATCAGAGCTACTGCGCTGTAATTCAAAATATCAAAACCCTCAAAACCAGCTCCGCTAGCGACGCCAACTTGTCGTAATTCGTAAAACCTTGGCCGCCTGTTGTGCCAAAAAGAGAAACGATCGATCATCGCCTTTGGCTCTTGGCAATCGGATTCTTATCACCTCTGCTTCTTTGACGCCACAACTCAACAACCATGTGGTCCCATCTTCAATTAAAGAGAGCAATCTACTCCTCTTTCTTCTCTCCTCCCCAATGCTATTACCATTACCACCATCTCCTCCGCTCTCCTCTTTCAACCAAAACCCAGCCTCAGGAGTTTCCTTTTATTGCCGACTATCTCATCTCCTCCTTCGGCTTCTCTCTCGATCGAGCGCTCAAGGCTGCGGCAGACAGTCATCTTACGGCGATCAAGTCCCTGGCACAACCTGATGCAGTGGTAAAGTTCCTAATTGATACTGGCTTATCCCATTCTCAGATCAAATCTGTTGTTTCACTCCGGCCAGCTCTTCTGGGATCCAATGCAGATAAGACCCTGAGACCAAAGGTGCGTGAAATGATGGAAAAGGGGATCCCTGGAGAAGTACTGGTTCAAATGATCCGATACAACCCGGTTGTACTTCAATTGAAAGACACTCTTGCCCGCGTACTGTTTTGGAGAGATTTTGTCGGTAACAACGACAAGGTTTTGTTGAAGATTATTGCAAGAAATACTTTCCTGTTTAAATTGCACATTGACAAGCATATTCTTCCGAAAATAAATTTACTGAAAGAATATGGATTGTCAAATGAAGATATGGTTTCATTGTTAGGGGATAGAAGCTGCTTTGGCCGTAACCTCGATTCTGTAAGGCAGATACTCGATCTAATTGAGGAGCTGGAGATTCCAAGGGGATCCGGGATGTTTCTACGGGGTTTAAAAGCGATCAGTAATTCTAGCAAAGGTAAAATTAAAAGCAATGCAGAGTTCTTCAAGAACACATATGGCTGGTCACAGGAAGAGGTGTGTGTTGCCTTCCGGAAGTACCCTTATATACTCATATTTTCAGAGGAGAATGTGAGGTCGACTATGAACTTTCTTATGAGTAAAGCTGGGTTTGAGGCAAGGAACATAGCTTTACGACCACGGATACTCGGGTGTAGCTTACAAAAGGTATTGATCCCGAGGTATACTGTACTGAGTACACTGCAAAACAAGGGACTGATGAAAAAGTGCAGTTTTTTCAACGCTTGTTTGGCTTCTGAAAGGCGCTTCCGCGAGATTTATGTCCTACCGTATGAGAAGGATGTGCCTGGGCTTGGTGAAGCTTATGCTGCTGCTTATGGTGGAAAAGTGCCGGTCTGACTATTGTTCTTCTGGGGAAGAAATTATGTGTATCAGTTTGCAGCTGTAAAGTTGGTAACAGCTGATACTAACTAGCTAGGCTTCTATTATTTTATAATTTTTGTTTTTGTTCAATTATTTTTTTGTAGTCATTGGAAGCTTGTATTTCTTAACTGGTACCTCTTTGGTTCCAGTATCATTTCAGTTGGATATTGGGTATTCTCAATTCCATTTTTCTAATTTATTTGTTTTGTCTTTCTCTTTTTCATTTTATTTGCAAATGTCACATTTTTATAAAGGGACATTTGCTGTTTTATAACCTCTTTTTTTTTTTAACAAATTGGCCTCCAGATCTGATATGGGTGATATTTTATTTGGCAGCTGTGCATATATTAGCACAGAATAATAATCATTATTAACATAAATTCTAATTGATATTGCCTATGGGTCCTATACTGGTAAAATATATTGTACCTTGAGTGAGGCTATGGTAATATGCATAGTGCAGATTGGAGAAGTGCATAGCGAGTATACAATTTACATCGGCACACCCGAGAAGAGAATCTTGAGCAGGCTATGATTAATCAACCGGCATGATCGGCAAGCGCCTAGCGAACATCAATGTGGAGAACATTGAGGAGAACCGCAGCAACCTAAGTGAGCTTCTCTTCTTGACACCTGGTGCTCTTGAGTGCATAAGTGGTGTCATCCTCTATGAGGACACTAAGGCTGGGAAACTTTCTGTTGATGTGCTCAATGACAACTGCGTTTTGCAGGGAATTAAGGTTGCCATGGGCACCATTGTGATCGCCGGTACCGGTGGCGAAACCACCACTCAGGTATTTAAATTATCTTCTCTTTATTGTTTATGGTTTTTTGTGAATTTGGATTAACAAATGCTTGAATTGGTTTGTTGTAGCCTGTACACTGCCAACTTTAAATAAAATTTGCACTGAAACTACAACCTTTCTTTTGATCATGATTTAATGCCAAGTAGCTTGCCAAAAAAAAAAATTAAGGCCAAGTGGTTTATCAGAATATCAATTTTATATTTTCATGAGTGAGGCTACGGTAATTTGCAAAGCGCGGATTAATCTGTGTATGAATTTATATCTTCGTTTTCAGATTCAAATAATATATTCAAACTGCTCAACATGATCTTCATATGAATTACCAAATTTCACATTTAAAAAAAAATTACTATTTTTTTAGATAGTAAAAACTATCTGATCTAAAAATTTGGACCATCCGAAAGTAGTGATTTTCTACCCACCAGTAAAAATAGTAAAAAATTCTAAAAAATATAAAATTTGATTTCTTAGTACATTTTCATATGGAGATCGTGTTTTATGGTACATATCAACTTTTTACATTTAAAAAATGGATATATGGGTACATAGTACGGACCGATCCGTGCTTTACAAAGTACCATATCCTCACTCATTTCATTATTTTTTGCAAAAGTGAACAATGAAAGGCCATCAAGAATTCCTAGGCTGGTAAGAGTGGTACATAATTTGACAATGATTATATTGTTCTACTTGCAGGGCTGTGATGACCTGGCCAAGCGCTGCCAGAAGTACTACGCGGCTTCGCCAAGTGGCGTGCTGTCCTCAAGATCGGCCCGAACGAGCCATCTCAGCTTTCCATTGACCTAAACACACACGGCCTCGCTCACTATGCCATCATCTGCCAAGAGAACGGCCTAGTCCCGATTGTCGAGCCCGAGATCCTGGTCGATGGGTCCCACGACATCGACCGTTGCGCTTATGTCGCCGAGGTTGTTTTGGCTGCATGCTACAAGGCCCTCAATGACCACCATGTCCTTCTAGAAGGAACTCTTTTGAAACCCAACATGGTCACACCCGGCTCTGATGCCCCTAAGGTGGCCCACGAGGTGATCGCTGAGTACACTGCTCAGGACAGTCCCACTGGCTGTACCGGCTGTGGTTTTCCTCTCTGATGACCAGCGCGATGAGGAAGCAACTTTGAATTTGAATGCAATGAACAAGTTGCAGGGAAAGAAGCCGTGGAGTCTCTCGTTCTCATTCGGCCGTGCGCTTCAGCAGAGCATGCTCAAGGCGTGGGCCGGTAAGGAGGAGAATGTGGAGAGGGCACGTGCCGCCTTCCTTGCCCGGTGCAAGGCCAACTCTGCAGCAACCCTCGGGACTTATGCCGGTGATGCTGCCGGTGGCGAAGGCGTGTTGGAGAGCCTCCACGTCAAGGATTACAAGTATTGATCGGCATTTGAAATTTTGATGAATTTTAATGTGTTTTTTCAAGTAAAAAGTTGTAATTTTATTTTTCTCCGTCAAAGATGTCATTTTTTGTGTTTGATTTTTTTCTTTAATGTTGTTTTTAATAAGAGAAATGTGAAATGACTTGTGATATTTTCTACTATAATTGGTCATCTCGTTAGTCTTTAATTGTTTTTTTTTTTTTAAGTAGAAAACTAGAAATCATAATTTATACCTGGCAAGCTGAGATTCTTTTGAGAATATTAAACTTTAATAAATAGGTGGAGATATACTATCATATTTACTGCTGTTCAAAGTCGAGTACAAGCAAACATATTTTATGCAACAAAATCAGAACAACTGATTAGAAATATGGAACAGTTGGACAGTAACAAGCTTGACAACTGCTAAAATGCTGATCTTTTGAATTATTAAGAAGCGCATGTGATAAACTGAGTTGTGGGTGCTGCAACTCTGCAATTATTAATGTTGTTAGTCAAACTCTAAAATTGTTGGTTTTAAATCAGAGGGACTCGGTTTGATTACCAAATGTATGAATGTATGATCCTTTCTTTTGGTTTTGCAAGGGTTAGACAGTGTATGTGTTATACATGACCATTGCTTGCTGGTAATATCTGTTTTTATGATTTTTGGCTTTAGACTGATTCCTATTGGCTTCAGTAGTTCTTTAATTTTTTATGGATTCTTACAGTAACTCAACTAATAAGCAACAAAATGAAAAATTGAAAGATAAAGCAAATAAATTAGAAGAATGGAAATTGAGAATACCCAATATCCAACTGAAATGATACTGGAACCAAAGAGGTACCAGTTATGAACTCCTACAAGCTTCTAATGACTAGAAAAAGTAATTCAACAAAAACAAAAATTACAAAATAATAGAAGCATAGCTAGTTAGTATCAGCTGTTACAAAATTTACAACTGTAAGCTAATACACATAATTTCTTCCCCAGTCAGACCGGCACTTTTCCACCATAAGCAGCAGCATAAGCTTCACGAAGCCCAGGCACATCCATCTCATACGGCACGACATAGATCTCGCGGAAGCGCCTTTCAGTAGCCAAACAAGCACTGAAAAAACTGTAATTTTTCTTCAGTCCCTTGTTTTGCAGTGTACTCAGTACAATATACCTTGGGATCAATACCTTTTGTAAGCTACACCCGAGTAACCGCGGTTTTGAAGCTATGCTCCTCGCCTCAAAACCAGCTTTACTCATAAGAAAGTTCATACTCAACTTCACTTTCTCCTCTGAAAACATGAGTATATGAGGGTATTTCCGGAAGGCAGCACACACTTCTTCTTGTGACCAGCCATATGTGTTCTTGAAGAACTCTGCATTGCTTTTAATTTTACCTTGGCTAGAATTACCGACCCCTTTTAAACACCGTAGAAATATCCCGGATCCCCTCGGAATCTCCAGCTCCTCAATTAGATCGAGTATCTGCCTTATAGAATCGAGGTTACGGCCAAAGCAGCTTCTTTCCCCTAACAATGAAACCATATCTTCATTCGACAATCCATATTCTTTCAGTAAATTTATTTTCGGAAGAACATGCTTGTCAATGTGCAATTCAACCAGGAAAGAATTTCTTGCAATAATCTTCAACAAAGCCTTGTCGTTGTTCCCGACAAAATCTCTCCAAAACAGTACCTTTGGTCTCAGGATCTTATCCGCATTGGATCCCAGAAGAGCTGGCCGGAGTGAAACAACAGATTTGATCTGAGAATGGGATAAGCCAGAATCAATTAGGACCTTTACCACTGCATCAGGCCGTGCCGGGGACTTGATCGCCGTAAGATGACTGTCTGCCGCAGCCTTGAGCGCTCGATCGAGAGAGAAGCCGAAGGAGGAGATGAGATAGTTGGCAATAAAGGGCAACTCCTGGCGCCTGCTACTTTGGGTTGAAAGAGGAGAGCGGAGGAGATGGTGGTAATGGTAATAGCATTGAGGAGGAGAGAAGAAAGAGGAGTAGATTGCTCTCTTTAATTGAAGATGGGACCACATGGTTGTTGAGTTGTGGCGTCAAAGAAGCAGAGGTGATAAAAATCCGATTGCCAAGGTTTTACGAATTACGACAAGGTGGCGTCGCTAGCGGAGCTGGTTTTGAGGGTTTTGACATTTTGACTGATCAACTATTATTTGTGCTTTGAAACACGTGCAGAATGTATTTGAACAGTTGAGATTTTTTTTAAAAACACTCAAATTTTGAGATATCTCAGGGGATGCGAATTCGTTTTAATATCCGTTTGTACAAAAATTAAGACGGTCATGCATAAGTATTGAAGCAGGTGTACAGATTTTGAAAGCAGATTGAACGGTTTTGAATTCATCTGATCTACTCTGCTCCTAGTATTTTTATTTTTATTTTCATCAGTTGTAACTTTGTCCCAAATTTTATCTATCACATTCTGTTCATTGAAAATTCAAATCATACACTCATTTTAAAAAAAATGAATTTCAAATATATCTGGCTCGCTAAATAATTCAACAAGTTATATCTGACTTGACCCGCTAGATTATCTAACGGGCCATTTACATACCTAATTCTCATACAAAATAGCCGGTTAATTGGTCCTCTGAATTATCCAGCGGGTCAGATTACTTAACGTGCCAAATATATTTGAAATTCTTACAAACATAAAATAAAAATTTAAGCTTTACTAAAGAGTACATATTCCGCAAATGAAATATATATTAAGACTGAAAGCTTAAATTGAATAAAATATATATTGTTAACATGTTAATAAATTGTATACTGTATCAGCACAAACTTATATTACAATCAGTCAAACTTAATTTGTACAAATTAATATATTGAGTCCGCACTATAAAATACAAAAATCAAAATCAAAATAAGATAAAATATACATTGTGTGTCAACAAATAATAAATTGGAAGAGCTTAATTTTTAGGGTATATCAGTTATCCAACATATTAAATTTTCTTTTATTGAAAGACTATCAGCATGTCTTACATCAGACACCAACTACAAAACTTCAATTATACTGGTATTAATCTCCTGATATTCAACCAAATAACAGTATGATTGGAACCAAATCTCTCTCCTTCAAATGCGAAAGAGAATTCGCGATTTCACAAATTCGGTAATCAGAAGAAAGAGACGAACTAAAGAAGAAACGATTGGGCGCGACTTTTTTCCTTCCAAATCGCACCGTAAATTCCTCGGAAAATCAATGAGATTTGATGAGAATTCCTCTTCTCGTCGCTCTTCTCATTTCAGTAACAAAAGAAGGCTACAAAATGAAAGAAACTCTAAGAATATCTCAACTTGAAAGAAACTCAAAGAATGACATTCATTGTAAAGGAATCAAGTTTATGACTATTTATTTACAATTAAATTCTTTCTCATCCCAATTTTTATTCAGATCATCAGAATTCAATTCAAATATATTCTGTTGAACTCTATTTTACTGAATTCTATTGAATTCTTATCGAAGGTCTGGTTCTGATCGGAGCCTAAAAACCCTCAAAATCAAACTACGCCGCCTGTTGTAGAAACCTGCGCCGCCTGTTGTAAGAGTCAATTGCAATTAAACTATGTGTTCCCATCTTTCTTCTCAATTAAAGAGAGCAATCTACTCCTCTTTCTTAAAATTCTGCACCATTGGAAAACAGCGATTTTCAAACCATCTTAATAAATAGTAAAAAAATTCCAAAAAATGTAAAATTTGGTCTCCAAGCACATTTTAATATAGATTGAACATCTAACGGTTTGAAAATGTCGTTTGAAGTCAATTTGATAGGTTTTAGAGTCGCGCTCACGGAAGGGCTTGGTGAGCTTAGGAGCACCCTAGTTCTACTCTATATTGTTGTATCAGATGACATGTTAAAGACTAAACTGCCCTTTGTATATTACTTTAAATATGTTTACTGGTACATGACTTTGAACAGCAGTAAATACCATTATAGATCTCCACGACTCCACCTATTTGGTAAAGTTTTATAGTCTCAAAAGAATCTTAGTTTGCCAGATATAAATATGATTTCTACTTAAAAAATAAAATAAATAAACAATTAAAGATTAATGAGATGACCAATTATAGTAGAAAATATTACAAGTCATTTCACATTTCTCTTATTAAAAACAACTTTAAAAAAACAAAATCAAACACACAAAAAATGACATCTTTGATGGAGAAAAAGAAAATTACAAGTCTTTACTTAAAAAAACACATTAAAATTCATCAAAATTTCAAATGCCGATCAATACTTGTAATCCTTGACGTGGAGGCTCTCCGACACACCTTCACCACTGGCAGCATCACCGGTGTAAGTCCCGAGGGTTGCTGCAGAGTTGGCCTTGCACCGTGCAAGGAAGGCGGCACGTGCCTTCTCCACATTCTCCTCCTTACCGGCCCACGCCTTGAGTGTGCTCTGCTGAAGCGCACGACCGAATGAGAACGAGAGACTCCACGGCTTCTTTCCCTGCAACTTGTTCATTGCATTCAAATTCAAAGTTGCTTCCTCCTCGCTCTGGCCACCAGAGAGGAAAACCACAGCCGGTACGGCCGGTGGAACTGTCCTGAGTAGCGCTCTGACAGTGTACTCAGCAATCACCTCGTGGGCCACCTTAGGGGCGTCAGAGCCGGGGGTGACCATGTTGGGTTTCAAAAGAGTTCCTTCAAGAAGGACATGGTGGTCATTGAGGGCCTTGTAGCATGCAGCGAGCACAACCTCAGTGACGTAAGCACAGCGGTCAATGTCGTGGGACCCATCGACCAGGATCTCGGGCTCGACAATCGGGACTAAGCCATTCTCTTGGCAGATGATGGCGTAGCGAGCGAGGCCATGGGCGTTTAGGTCAATGGAAAGCTGAGATGGCTCGTTCGGGCCAATCTTGAGGACAGCACGCCACTTGGCGAAACGGGCACCCGCCGCGTAGTACTTCGCGCAGCGCTTGGCCAGGTCATCATGGCCCTGAAAGTAGAACAATATAATCATTGTCCAATTAGGTAAACACTCATAACAGCCTAGGAATTATTGATGGTTTTTCTTTGGTTCAATTTTGCAAAAAAAGAATGCAAATATGAAATTGATGTTTTTCTTCTGCTGTCTGCTGAGTCTTGAATCATGATCAAAACAAAGGTTGTCGTTTCAATGCCTACAACTAGGGGTGTTCATTGGATTCGGTTGAAATCGAAATTTACTTCGGTTTTTTCGTTCCGTTGTTATTCGGTTGACAAATTTAATTCGGTTGGTTTAGTTAGATTTTTAAAAACCGAATAAAAGTTTAACCGAACTGACGGTTTTGAACACCCTACCTACAACAAACCGGATGCGTATAAATTAGTTTAGTACCGCACAGTGGGACCCACTACTTTACGGCTTCATATTAACTCAAAAACGGTACCTATATTAGAGATAGCGCAAGGGCCAGTATTATTTGTGATTTGAGATTCGTGCAAAGTTAAAAGACCAGTCTGAATCATCTCACTCTATAGATCAGTATCTAGATAGTAATACAGAGGATATAAATTTCAACAAACCAGCCCCAAGTACAATCCAAACCCACAACAAACTATAAACAATAAAGAGAAGATATAACTTAAATACCTGAGTGGTGGTCTCGCCATCGGTACCGGCGATCGCAATGGTGCCCATGTCGACCTTAATTCCCGGCAAGACGTTGTTCTCCTTCATCACATCAACGAAAAGTTTCCCATCCTTGGTTTTCTGGTAAAGGGTCTCCTCATAGAGGATGATGCCACTGATGCACTCGAGGGCGCCAGGTGTCAAGAAGAGAAGCTCACGCAGGTTGCGGCGGTTCTCCTCGATGTTTTCCACGTTGATGCTCGCTAGGCGCTTGCCGATCGTGCCGGTCGACTCGTCGGCTGCCAGAATTCCCTTCCCGGGTGTGCCGATGTAAGTTGCATTCTTCTTCAATTCCTCTGTAGTTGGAACCAAGATGAGGTGAATCAATGTAGTAACTAATGTCTATTTTGAGATGAGTAATTGAAATAGAAGAAATCAATCCATGATACAGTCTATTTTTTACCAGTATAGGACACATAGGTAATAACAATGGGATTATTTTTATTGAAAATAGAAAAAATCAATCCATGATACAGTATATTTTTTTACCAGTATAGAACACATAGGTAATATCAATTGGATTTTATTTTAAAAATGATTTTGATTCTATGCTGATTATACACAGCTATCAAATAAAATATTACCCAGATCAGATCTAAAGCCCTAAAGCCGCCCAAGTTGTTTAAAAAAAAAAATAGATTATAGCAAATGTCCCTTTACCAAAAAAGTCAACAAAAATGCATAACAGCTGAAAAAGCTGACATGATAATTAATAAATCATTTTGTGATAAATTATGGCAATAATTCCAACTGCTGACAAATCAATAAACAATTACAATTAGAAAAAGAAAAAGAAAAAGAGGAATATGACAAAAAAAATCAGAATAAATATCTGCTCCATAATGTTATAATTTGAAAATTAAATATGAAAACAGTATTATTAGGTAACTAATAGTAGGTTAAACTCTATATGTAGCCAAAATAAGGGTCAAAAGTGGAATTAAAGGGAGAATAATTTCCTAAAGATTCGGTACAAAAAAATTCCAAACTTAGAATTTAATTATGAGCCCAAAAGACAGGAGAAGAAAGAGAAATAAGTTCCAAATACCCAATAGATCCCATATAAATGTTTGCCACTGGTATGATAACAAATTAACAGATAGATATAAACTGGAGAATTTCAAAATTTTGACATGATGATGATGATAATTGAAAATTTTCAAACAACATACTAACAAAGTTTGATATTTCTGTTTCTGGATTATCCTTCTAAATGCTAAAAATTCACAAAATAGAATAATTTACAAGACTAAGAGAACAAAAGAAATGAAAAATAATAATATAAAAATGGGGTGTTTAAACTGTACCAGCATATTTGCCACAGTAAGCAGACATTTTGATGGAGAAAAGCTTTTGAAGTCTAAAGAGGGAGAATGAATGAATGAAAATTGAGAGCTTGAAGAAGAAGAAATGAAATGAGAGATATGAATGAATAAAGGTTTTTAGGGGTGTATATAAATAAATAGTTGGAAACATTTCATGAGGTGGGTCCCATGGAGGAAACGTGCTGGTTCTTCTTTTCTCATTAAAATTTGTTAATCATTCTAAGCAAATGAGAAATTGTGCTTTCCTTGCTTAAAATAATTCATGATAATTTTTAATTACAATAATAATTTCAATTATTGTATATATATATATATATATAAGTTTTACAAATTTGTATTGTAAGAGCATTTATATTGGATATGTGAAAATTTCAACATAGGTAGCATTTTTCAAATATTTGAGATACAGAATTACATAATTGGTGAATTTTCATAATTAGCAATTAACAAAATTGTGAATGAGAAAATTCGTTAATGGTTAATTGAACTCCCCATTAAATCTTAAGCAACCCACAAATTATTTATAATATTCAATTTCCTATATAATTTATACTTCCTCAAATGTTTCTCTTATCTTGTTTTTTTTTATTAACCAATAAGAGTTATGTCAAAATATATCTTAAAATTTACGCAATGATCCGCTACACAGATCGTTACAAACCATCAGACTTAACATACTTATGTGGCATTTACAAGCATAGTGACAAATCAATAGTTCGGGTTCAGTTCGGCGAGATCAAAAATTTGTGATTCAGGTATAATTCGAGTATAATTCGGAAATGATTCGGTACAACAAGAAAGCAAAAAAAAAAAAAACCCGAAAAAACCATAAAAAGAAAATTTTGAAAAAAAATAAAAAAAAATTTCACACTTTTTTGTATTTTTATCATGAATAATTTGTCAACTCGCGTTTTACTCGCGAATAAAATGTATTATATGTTTTTCTGCATTTTATTCAGAATTCAGTTCAGTAACGTCAAAAAACAAATTATATGCAAATTATACGCGAATCTTATCACTGTGTTTACAAGGCGCATTTGGATGCATGCATTACTTTTTTCTTTTATTAATTTGTATCTAAGCGTTTTTTATGTCAAGATTATAATCTATGGTAACCAAAGTACATCTTCTAAAATATTGATGCCTCTTTTTCAACAAAAAATAATAATATTTTTTTGCTAGTATCGTTACTATTATTCTTAAAATTCAACTAAATAGCGTTATTGTTCAATTTAATGACTTTAATCATCATTTTATATTCATAGGATCTGACCAAGCGCTGAATTAAAAATAATAATTAACAAATGAATAAGAAACTAATAAATTAAATAGAGAAAGAATCTTCCGATTTTTTATCGATAACATAAAAAATAATTCTAAAATCAAAACATAACATCATATTCTTACAATATTTTATTAATATAATACCTTCGAATATTTTAATTATTTAGACAAATTTACCCTTCATTAATTATTTCCTTTTGAAATTAAATCTTTCACTTATATTAATGTCTATCAATATTTCCTTCTCTATTTTTTTTTTTTGTAAAAATAAAAAATGTAGATGTATTACCATATATATGGTCTTTTAGCAAAAGTAAAAAGATTAAACAATTTAAATTCTATTTTCTTTTTCTCCACAAAAACAATTGTCATTACTAGTACATAAAACACAAAGCATACACTAATATTATATATGTTTGCTTAAAATTTCCACTAAGTCCGTGTCCAAAAGCAAGAAGAAAATACTGTTCCGAAAATTTATGCACATTATACACGGTTTTACTGTTTACAACCGTGTATAAATGTGCTCCATCATTCATAAACAGTTTTTTAATAAAAACCGTGTATAAATATTGGAGGACATTTTCGGAAGTTCTGAAACACATTTTTGGACAGAAGTATATGAGATGCTCCAACAATTTACACGGTTTTACTGTATAGTCCTTGTATAGTCCTTGTGTGATGAAAGAAATACAAACTTTTCCACGTCATCGATCTGTGCCTTCATGTTATAATGCATCTCTCTCTATTTTTCTAAATTATTTCTAAAGCATCTCTTCCCTATAAGTTGTACATGTATTTTATCTGAAAGAAGTAAATCTAAACATGTGAGGCTAGGGCGAGGAATAAGGCAAGAGAGGCGATATCTTCACCGAAAAGACGATTTCCGACGAAGAAACTTCAAACAGGCGTATCTCGAAGCTCGAGTGTCCGATTTAAGCAAATGACCATTTTTCGGAAAGCTTGGGATGAAAAGATATCGATTTTGATGGCTATGCCATTTTCCAAAATTCAAAATTGCAAACAAAGGGAAAAGCCTCTAAACTTGAGTTAAAGTTTCCAATTAAGTTTTTCATTTCTAATTTTCGATTTTTTGTTCATGTAAATATATGAAGTCTCAGATCTAGGTTTTTTTTGTTATATTTTCAAGTTTTTTAGTTAGAATGTTATTCATGTAATTAATAATATGTGATGTAATTGTAATTGTTGTTTATATATTGGTAAATGTAGTGTTGTAGTGTTCATTTTTGAAATTTAGTTTAGTGTTTTTGGTTTCAGATCTAGGATTTAATTTGAATTCAGATCTAGGGTTTTATGTGATTTTTTTTAGTTCTTGAATTATACACAGTTTTTTTATTAAAAACCGTGTAGGATGTGTGTTTTTATACACGGTTTTACTTTAAAACCGTGTATGATAACTTTTGGCGAAAAAAATTGACGAAAAAATTATGGATTTTCTGTACTAATGCATGATTCGAAAAATGTGTAAAATTTAGCAAATCTATTGTACACGACTTCCATAAACACGGTTCGAAAACCGTATAGAAGCCCATTTTTTTACCGTGGTTAGTAGTATTTTCTGTACTAATGCATGATTCTTTAATCAACAGTTCAACACTATTATTGAATTACTGAACTTCAATCTAGTCCAATCTGATTAATTTAAATGCAAACCAGAAATGATAATTTGTTTCTTTCAATTTTATTAAGATACACATATAATTGAATTGAATATAATTGGAGGCCGAACAATATCCAATAGTGATATGAAGCTTCTCTAGGTCAAAATTCAAAGTCCAAGAAAAAAATGAAAAGAAATATTTGTGCTATGCCAAAGGTGGGTTGGTGTAGGTATATTATATTAGAAGGGATTTGATGGTTTGGCATGGCAAACGTGTGCCTAGGCTTTTAGCTTAAGGGCCTGTTCGTCGCTAACTCGGGAATAAGTATGGGCGTAGGATCAGAAAATTTTTGAATCAAATTTTATTATACGTGTGGAGAAAAAAAAATTCAGAGTGAATTTTTTTTTCCCACGACAACAGGAGTTGGCCGAACAGGCCCTAAATATGGTTTGCTATGTTAATTAGATGCTATGAAAAATGTTGGGTCCGTTGCTTTTGGATCCGAATCTGCTGAAATCTGAGGTCGGTACTGTTCGCCCTAAAATCTCTGCAATTCGAATTCAGCCGTCGAACTGTTCCAAGATACATGCAAGAAAAAATCAGCTGTTTCGAGATGCATTCTCGAAAAAAATTCGATGGCTGGATTTCGGATTGCAAGGATTTCAGGGTAAACAGTGCCCGATCTCGGAATTTCAGCTCATTTATTTCCGTTGTTTTTTTTTTGAGAGATGTTTTTTTCTAGATTCAACGAACAACATTTTTCTAGGGATATTATTTCGTATCATATTTGAATTATATGAAAGCCAAACATTTATTGGAGATTTTATGTAATTGTTTAAGTCTCTACCAACCATATCAAATTATTAAAAGGGAACATTTTATAAGCTTGTGTACACATATCACACAAGTATAAAATATTTTGGACCGATAGACAGAGACTGCTCATTTTTTTTCTCAATTGAAGACTTGAATTCTCTTTTAAAAACTGAGTAGAGATCTTTTGTAACAAAAACAAAATAATCTCTTTTTGTCGAAGATTTTGACAAGCTGGCCCCACATTCGATTTTTTCATCTGTAGCATTCTAAAAAAAAAATTATGACATTATTACATATGAAAAATCTCTAGGTACAGCGCAAATGCTATCAATAACCAGGGGCGGACTCAGGCAGTTCCAGGAGGGGCAGCTGTGCTCCGTGGATTTTGAGTTTTAGTAGAAATTTATCGGTCCTGACTGAATTTGCTCTCCCTGAAATTTTTTTTGCCCCCCGCTAGATGTTTGATTTGTAATTCGGATTAAATTTAGGGTTAAAATTGAAATAAATTTGTTGAATTTTGATTGATAATTAGAATTATAAGTTAGAGTATCAGAAATTATAATTCAAAGCATTAGAAAGTATAAGTTAGAGCATTATTTTTTATCGAGTACCCAATTAGTTAATGGATTTAAATCCGATTAGCTATTTAAACCTGATTTGATATTTTTTCGCCCCCTGACGAAAATCCTAGATCCACCCCTGTCAATAACAGCATTTCATTATGTTGCTTCAATATCACTCAGTATCAGCCACAGAAGATCCGGGCTCTGTTACAAGAATTGTTGAGGTGGTCAACGGGTCTGACTTCCTTAGAATCCTCCAATAAATTCCTGACCATAATTTCAAAAGAAAATAATATTTTGACCTTTAATTTTTTTATAATTGTTGTGACGAGAGAAGAATATTAATAGATTGAAAGAGAAACTATAGATAAAAAAAATAAAATGTATAGTGTCATGGAAAAAATATTCTATGATATATTTTTTTTTTATCTTATGTAACATATAATTTTTTTAATAGCATGCATCATGCAGTATTTGGATATTTATAAGAAAATATGACTGAAAAAATTCAAAAATAAGAGAGAAAAAGGAGCAGAGAAAGAGACGATGATGTAGGTTGAGATTCCTTTGTTCAAAATAGTCCGATATTTAAAATAAGAAAATAAAAAAAATTGTTCTATGAAATTCAGAATCTAAGAAGAACGTAATGGTTTATACGTTCATAGAACGTTATAAACCATAACGTCCCGTCAAATTCCCACTTTACCTCCATCTCCACACAAAAAAATGCTACAGTATGAATGTTATGTTCCATAATGTCCATATTATAGCAATTTATTTTGGGTTTTTTTTTCATATATGTTAAAAAAAAATCATTTGAATTTGAATTCTGAAATCAAAATTAAAATTAAAATGAGATTGAAATTGTTCAAATTGGAATGTTTGGCTTTCAAATATATTCAAATGACATTGAAATTTAAAAGTAAATTTATAGATTAGTTATTCGTCATATACATAATCTAACAATCAAATATCGTACATATTGAATATTATTTCATTATGCATGAAAAATTTATTAATTATAAATTGTTCAAATTTTATGCTATGCTAAATATTTTTTATAAACAATATATATAAATCATATATATAATACTTATAATGTTGGATTTTTTTTAACATATATGAAATGAAATCCAAAAAAAATGGATACAGTTCTAACGTCCATACTGTAGTATTTTTTTTACGGGAATGGTGGTAAAGTGAGAATTTGGTGAGAATTGTTTTTATAAGACGTTATAAATCATAACGTTCTTCTTAGATTCTGAATTTTCACATAAATGTTTCATGTTGTCGATATTTTTTTTATTTTTCCTAGTAATAAAAATCGGCAAAATAGTACAGGGTGTTAAAAAATTCTAGAAAAAAAAATATAAAACATAGAATGTATTTTATACAAAGGTCAAGTTTATTTCCTTAAAAGAAATAAAGATTCGGCTTTTATTAAAAAATATCGAATTTATTGACAACGAAACATTTATAAAATAGTTATCATTATTAAAAAATTAATAATTAAAAAGAGTAACATGCATATTATACAATCAATCCAAAGTCAAACAAGTTTTGTCACACATTATTGGATGTGATCATGCATAATGTATTACCTCTCACAAGTAAATCATGAATTAGAATTCTAAAAGAAAAACCTTTAATACATTGTATAAATATGATATTTGTTGGGTGTAATCAAATAAAATATAGAATCTCCAATTTTACCAAAAAAAAAAATATATAAAATGATCTAATAGATTGAGTTTTAGTGAGAACTTAGTTCTTTTTAAACATTAATTTTTTTAGAGAAAATCAACACAATTTTATAATATAGCTTATAAAATTTAATATGTTTTTATCACATGCATATAATATTGTCATAATTATATTAATTTTTAAATTAATTACTTATCATTACATGATTTACATCTTTCAATTTAGCCACTAACCTCTTTTATATATTTTGATTGGTTTTACTTAAATTCTCCAAAAATATTCTATTTTCTGTTTTTGAATAGAGAAAGAAGAAAAAATAAGTAAGAATTCTTAACTTGTTACTACATATCTAAATATTTTTTTGAAATGAAATTATGTAGTTAATTTAATATGTATCACTTTAATTAATAAAAAATAGAATAAAAAGTAATAGACATTCTTTCTAACTATCTAGTTTGATTGGAAATCTTTATAACTTACTTATTTCAGTTTTTTTTTCAATTATTATTTCATCTAGCTTACGCTAAATTAATGAATCACATTTTTTTTCCAAAATTCAATCTTGTAATTTTTAAATTTGTTTTATATTCAGTTAACACTAAAGCAACATTAGTATAATAATAAAACACGAATTGAACAAAACCATCAAGGTCATAATAATTATAATAATATTTATTGAAACTGTTATTTTCAACCAGAAACCACACACACAATTACCACAATTTTGAGTTACAACAAAGTTATCACAACTATTTTCTACATTTTCAAATTCCAAATTGTCGATTCAAACCGTTCAATATGATCTTCACAATAAAATGTGCTACTAGATCAAATTTTACATTTTTTTGAATTTTTTTACTATTTATTAAGATGGGTACAAAATTCAATAGTCTGAATTTGACTAGTTTTTGTAAAATACTTAATAAATAGTAAAAAAATAAAAAAAAATGTAAAATTTGATCTGGAAGCACATTTTATTGTGGAAATTATGTTGAACGGTTTGGATCAATAATTTAGAATTTAAAAATATAAGAAATAGTTGTAGTAACTAGATCCCTCCTCATAATAGTAATTGGAATTTGGTGTCAGTATTCATACCCGTTTAATCAGAGGGGGAGGGATCACATGAATATCTTTTTATAAACCATAAATAAAATAAAAAAATTTATCAAACTAACTTGAGTAGTTTGATTTTTACAAAAATCCGAAGTATCGAAATGTCTGTTCGGCACGTACTCATTTTTTTGTTGTACCGAGATGCCTATTCGGTTCCAATTTTTTAATCTAACGGTTACATAAAATCAATTTTAATCTATTCGGTCTCATAAGTTTTTTCTTCTGTGCCAAAATGACACTTTGGTTCCAACAAAAAAAATCATTTTGAATATGGACCGAAATTTTTAAAGTTAGCACAGTTTAAAAAAAAATAAACTAAAAAACCATCATTTTTGAGAAATTTGAAATCTAACACGACCGCAGAATGATTATGCGACCCCAAATACTGGGGACCGCACAGGCGTTCTGGGGTCTGTAGAACCATTTTGCGGCCCCATATTTTTTTTTTGTTTTTTATCTACGCACCACGTGGGGATATCTCAAAGTTTGGTTTTTTAATAATTTTTTTTGTTCTAGAAATGCGTGCCCGTATGAGATTTCTCAAAATTTGCTTTGACAAAAAAAAAATTATATATGGGGCCGCAGAATGGTTCTGCGGACCCAGCCAGATGTCTGTGCGTTCCCCAGTATTTAGGGCCGCAAAATCATTTTGTGGCCGTGTTAGGTTTCGAATTTCTCAAAAACGATAATTTTTTGGTTTATTTTTTTTTAAACAATGGTAGTTTTAAAAATTTCGGGAATATGGATGACTCAAAACATGTTACAACAATTAAATTAGCTATGTATTGTATATTGTAAAGTATGAAACTATAATCAATAAAATTAGAGAAATTACATTTTAACAAAATCTTCGGTATAAAAATTCTGATAACTTCAAAAAAGAGACACTACATTTAAACTATATCTTTTAATTCTTGTAAGAAATTAATTTGCCTCTGATTCAAGTATATGTTTGACCTTTATTTATTGTAAGACATTACATTTAAACTATATCATTTAATTATTTTATGAAGATTTATATGTTTGACCTTTATTTTTTTCAAGAAAAAATGATTATTGTACAATGTGTAGAACTTGAATTATTGAAACTTTTCTACTTGAAGTATGTAAATGTTAAAATTATTAATATTTAATTTGTTAAAACAAATTTATGTTATTGAAACTTTTTTTTCTTGTATATTTTTGACTCCATTACTTAAAAGCCTGTGTCTAATGTTATTTTCTTCTCTGTTTTTGAGTTTCTCCATTTGAAGATCTTTTCTTTAATTAATTGTTCAGATACATTAAAAATGTTGCAGCAAAAATCAATTATATTTAGGCTGTAATGTTAATAATTATAGAGGTTTTCAATAATTTAAATAAATTACACAATTATTTTTTATGCATTTCGACGATGATTCAATTAACAATATTCAACCTATCAAAACTTGATAAAATCAAACCGTCAAATTTTAAATACTTTGATGATAAAGATCATTTTTAAAATTTTACCAAATTTATCACAACCTATCTAAACTATAAATAAGATATATATTTTCAAATTTATTTAACTGTATCTGTTTTTCATACTTCACTTCATAAAGAAAATCATCTGTAAAATAAAAAAATAAAAATCTTTAAAATAAAATGAGTCCATAAAATAATATCTTTTTTTGGAATGATAAAAACATGTACAATAAAGATAATAAGAACATGTAAAATTATCATTTTTTTTTGAATGATAATATCTATTTTGATGGGAGTTTTATTAATTGTTAGTTTTGTCAAACAATTTTGTTATAAAAATATTAACCTATTTAATAAAGTATAACTTGGATGCCCTTAGGCTTACTAAGTTTTTTTATGAGCTTAATTTCACTTATCAGAATGACTTCAAATAATAAATCCAAATAATTGAAATCGATTTACTCTACGAGTGATGCATTTACATATCAAATCTATACATTTTTAACTTAATTGAGAAAGAAATTGAGCAGTAAAATAATGATGTAAATAATGCATTAAAATTATTTTTTAATATTTTTTTTACAGATTGACTTTATTCTAAATTAAGTCAAAAATATATAAATTTGATATATAAATGAAACACTCGTAAAGTAAATAGATTATTTCATCAGTTTAAATTCGTTATTTGAAATAAATATTTTACTATTGAAGATTAACAAACAAAACAAGCAAAATGGATGATATCCTAGGTACACCAAGCAAAAACAAAAATGAAAATTTTACAAATTGTACCCTCACACTTTTTTCTATTTCTTTCCTGATACTTTCTGTATTTTATTATTTTCTCAATGGTTCTTTAGCCAATTCTCTCTTTCTAATCCATTCTAAATAGGACTTAGAATTTGTACAATAATGTATGATCAATCAATGAAATTGATTATCTTTCAATTTATTCTCAAATTCTAACAGGTACTATAAGACCTTTGTTTAATGTTTCGAACTTAGAGGAATGATTGAAAAAAAAAAGAAAAATATCAAATATCTCAAAATTGCAACTCTCTAGTCTTTACTCAAACCACAATAAAATTCAATAAAATTCATCAAAATTTCAAATGCCGATCAATACTTGTAATCCTTGACGTGGAGGCTCTCCGACACGCCTTCGCCACTGGCAGCATCACCGGTGTAAATCCCGAGGGTTGCTGCAGAGTTGGCCTTGCACCGTGCAAGGAAGGCGGTACGTGCCTTCTCCACATTCTCCTCCTTACCGGCCCACGCCTTGAGTGTGCTCTGCTGAAGCGCACGACCGAATGAGAACGAGAGACTCCACGGCTTCTTTCCCTGCAACTTGTTCATTGCATTCAAATTCAAAGTTGCTTCCTCCTCGCTCTGGCCACCAGAGAGGAAAACCACAGCCGGTACGGCCGGTGGAACTGTCCTGAGTAGCGCTCTGACAGTGTACTCAGCAATCACCTCGTGGGCCACCTTAGGGGCGTCAGAGCCGGGGGTGACCATGTTGGGTTTCAAAAGAGTTCCTTCAAGAAGGACATGGTGGTCATTGAGGGCCTTGTAGCATGCAGCGAGCACAACCTCAGTGACGTAAGCACAGCGGTCAATGTCGTGGGACCCATCGACCAGGATCTCGGGCTCGACAATCGGGACTAAGCCATTCTCTTGGCAGATGATGGCGTAGCGAGCGAGGCCATGGGCGTTCAGGTCAATGGAAAGCTGAGATGGCTCGTTCGGGCCAATCTTGAGGACAGCACGCCACTTGGCGAAACGGGCACCCGCTGCGTAGTACTTCGCGCAGCGCTTGGCCAGATCATCATGGCCCTGCAAGTAGAAATTTATTGGATTCAGTGTTTAATTTTATTTAGAATTGGCTTTGTACAACCTACAACTAGGGGTATCATTGGATTCGGTTCAAATCAAAGTTTACTTCGGTTTTTTTGTTCCTTTGTTAATCGGTTGACAAGTTTAATTCGGTTGGTTTAGTTTGATTTTTAAAAACCGAATAAAAGTTTAACCAAACCAACTATTTTGAACACCCCTATCTACAACAAATCGGATGTGTATCCTATGTAGTACTGCACGGTGGGGGCTCACTGCTTTACGGTTTCAGATTAACTCAAAAACAGTACTTTTTCAGGATAGCGCAAAGGCCAGTATTAGTTGTTCTTTGAGATTCGTGCAAAGTTAAAAGAACGGTCCGAATCATCTCACTCTACCGAACAATGTCTATGTAGTAATAGAGAGGATATAAATTTCAACAAACCAGCCCCAAGCACAATCCAAACCCACAACAAACCATAAACAATAAAGAGAAGATATAATTTAAATACCTGAGTGGTGGTCTCGCCATCGGTACCGGCTATCGCAATGGTGCCCATGTCGACCTTAATTCCCGGCAAGACGTTGTTCTCCTTCATCACATCAACGAAAAGTTTCCCATCCTTGGTTTTCTGGTAAAGGGTCTCCTCATAGAGGATGATGCCACTGATGCACTCGAGGGCGCCAGGTGTCAAGAAGAGAAGCTCACGCAGGTTGCGGCGGTTCTCCTCGATGTTTTCCACGTTGATGCTCGCTAGGCGCTTGCCGATCGTGCCGGTCGACTCGTCGGCTGCCAGAATTCCCTTCCCGGGTGTGCCGATGTAAGTTGCATTCTTCTTCAATTCCTCTGTAGTTGAAAGTTGAAACCAAGATGAGTTAAAAAATGAAGTAATTGAAATAGAAAAATCAATCCATGGTACAGTATATTTTTTACCAGTATAATAATTCTGATTCTATGCCAATAGACAGCTACAAAATAAAATATTACCCAGATCAGATCTAAAGCCGCCCAAGTTGTTTACAAAAAGAAATAGATTATAGCAAATGTCCCTTTACCAAAAAAGTCAACAAAAATGCATCATAACAGCTGAAAAAGCTGACATGATAATTAAAAAAATAATTTTGTAATAAATTATGGAAAATTAAATACTACAACAGTATAATTAGGTAGCTAATAGTAGGTTAAATTCTGCATAAAGCCAACATAAGGATCAAAAGTGGAAAATCTGGTTCAATTTTTTTTTATTAAAGGGAGAATCTTTTCCTAAAGATTCAGTACAAAAAAAATTCCAAAACTATAGAAAAATTCAAAATTTGATCATGATGATGACAAAATCTACACAAAAACAACTACTTATAGAGATTTTTTTCAAGAAAATTTGTTAAAGATCTCCCAACTACACCATTTCCTACTGATTGGTAGAACACAAAGAGATTATTTTAGACTTAATTGGTATCTAATACAAAAATTAGAAACAATATTTTCTATATAAAACAATCTACAAATCACAAAATCACAAAATGAAACAATCTACAAAACTAAGAGAACAAAAGAAATGAAAAATAATATAAAAATTGGGTTACCAGCATATTTGCCACAGTAAGCAGACATTTTGATGGAGAAAGGTTTTTGAAGTCTAAAGAGAGAGAATGAATGAAAATTGAGAGCTTGGAGAAGAAGAAATGAAATGAGAGAGATGAATGAAAAGAGGGTTTTAGGGGTATATATATAGAGTAGAACTAGGGTGCTCCTAAGCTCACCAAGCCCTTCCGTGAGCGCGACTCTAAAACCTATTAAATTGACTTCAAACGACATTTCCAAACCGTTAGATGTTCAATCTATATTAAAATGTGCTTGGAGACCAAATTTTACATTTTTTGGAATTTTTTTACTATTTATTAAGATGGTTTGAAAATCGCTGTTTTTATTAAAATTCTGCACCATTGGAAAACAGCGATTTTCAAACCATCTTAATAAATAGTAAAACAATTCCAAAAAATGTAAAATTTGGTCTCCAAGCACATTTTAATATAGATTGAACATCTAACGGTTTGAAAATATCGTTTAAAGTCAATTTGATAGGTTTTAGAGTCGCGCTCACGAAGGACTTGGTGAGCTTAGGAGCACCCTTGTTCTACTCTCTCTCTCTATATATATATATATATATATATATATATAAATAGTTTGGACTTTGGAAACATTTCATTAGGTGGGTCCCATGGAGGAAACGTGCTGGTTCTTCTTTTCTCATTAAATTTTGTTAATCATTCTAGCAAATGACAATTTGTGCTTCTCTTTCTTTAAATAATTCATGTTAATTTTTTGTAGAGGAGGGTTAAAAATGCCTTTATTTTGGAAAATAAATCTGTTGTGATTCTCGGGGGATCACAGGACCCTGCGATCCGATCTCAACTGTTAGTCTTTCTCGAGATGCGTGCATAAAAATTACTTTCTGAGAACGTTTCCGAGATCCGTGTATGGAAAAGTTTGAACCGTTGATCTCAGAATTTCAGGATCCTGCGATCCCTCTCGGAATCGCAGCAGATTCGGACTCTATTTTTTGTGCCTCCATCATGCCTCTATTTTTTAAAACTTTAATAATTTAAAATTTAAAACTTAAACGTCAAAATAAAACCGTTAGATGTGATCTATGTTATTTTCTCTACGTGCTCATAAAAAATTATCACATTTCAATTTTGCTTTTATGTGAATAAATAAGTTGAAAAATCAACGTCTAGAAATTATCGACATTAGTATACATTTTTACATGCTCAAGATGACCACTAAAACAAAGTTGAAATGCCATAATTTTTTACACGTGCATAGATAAAATGATGTAGTTCATAACCAATGGTTTTATTTAAAATTTTAAGTTTAAAATTTTGAGTTATTAAAGTTTTAAAGATGGAGGCACGATGGAGGTACAAAAAATGAAGACATTTGAACCCTCCTCTTTTTTTTTATTACAATAATAATTTTCATTATTGTTGATAAGTTTTATGAATTTGTATCGTAGGAGTATTTGTATTTGACTTTTTTATTCTATTTTTTAATTCAGCATGATAGTTATTTTCAATGTATGAGATATGTGAGAATTTCATTATTAGTAAATTTTCTTTAAAATAAATCACTGACAAAATTATGGATTTTCATTCGCTGATTTTTAATTGATAATTCTATATTAAACTTTCAATTAAAATTTCTTATTTTAACGTGACAATTTGAAATTAATTTTAGAAATAATTAATTTCTAATTAATTTTAGGAAATTTCGACTCAGACCCGCTAAAATGATTCTCTTAAGCCACGCCGTCTATTTTTATGATTATGATTTATGAATCATAAAATTTAAATTTATACAAATTTTATACTTGTCAGAATAATAACACATAACCCGCTCAAATGATTCTCTCATTGTGTTTTTTTCATTAACTGATAAAAAGTTATGTCAAAAAATATTTTAAAATCTATGCAATGACCCGCTACACAGATCATTGCATTTTTAATGATGCAAACCATCAGATTTCACATGATTATGTGTGGCATTTATAAAAGGCATTTGGAATGTAATTAATGCATTACCTTTTTTCTTTAATTAATTTGTATCTAAAATCATTCTCTTAATAGCTAAGTGCTTTTGATTGCACAGAGAAAAAAAAAACTGTTTTAAAATGTGATTAAAAAGAATTAATTTTCTATGTATCCTTGAAAATTTCTTCAATTTTCTATTTACTCTCGTACTCTTAATTATATCTAATATATCTCTCAACTCTAGATTTATTTTTTTATTTACCTTTTTAGTTAATAACCCACATTTAAATATTTTATAATTTATTTTTTCCATCATACCCTTATCATTTCTCTCTGATTAAATTCTGCAAGGGACAAATGTATTTTTTTTAATTACATATAGCAAATCGACACCTCCGCTCCTTATTTACAGATAGAAACACCTTATGTTAATGCCTTTTAGAAATCATGCGTATAATCATAGTCACAAGATTTGGGAATTATTCGCGAATAATTTATTTTTTTGGTGATGACAAACCGAACGCTGAATTATTCGGTTGAATGAACTTTGACCAAATTATTCCCGAATAATTCGCGAATTTTACAAACTTTTCTCGAATTTTACGAATTTTTCCCAATCCGTGCTATGTAATACGAATTTTTCCCAGAATCAATTGAAAGCGAAACATGTAAGGGCCTGTTCGGTGCCCCCTAGGAAATGGGTATGGGTGTGGGTTTAAAAAAAATTTGAACTGAAAATTACTGTTCACGTGGAAAAAAAAAATTCACTCAAGAGTGAATTTTTTTTCCCGACAGCAACAGTGGGGCGCCTGAACAGGCCTTAATTGTTTAGTCTCTACCAACCATATCAAATAGGGAAGGTCCATATTATTATAAGGGAAATTTTAATATTATAATCAATTGATTATTATAAGTTTGTGTATATATCACAAACTTTGAAATAATTCTCATATAAAGTATTTTTGGACAGCCATAGACAGAGACTGCTCATTTTTTTAAACGTAAATGGTGGCACAAATTTGACTTGAATTCTCTGTTTTTTATTTATTAAATTTTATTTTCTCCTTCTTTTGAAAGATGCCTATTGAAGACTTGAATTCCCATTTAAAGATCAAGTAGAGATCTTTTGTAACCTAAAAAAAAATAGTCTCAGTTTGCCAAAGATTTTGACAAGAAAGCCCCACAAATTTCCAAATTCATATCTGATCAGAATCCGCATGAATATTAGAGGGGTTCATGCATTTCAAACATGGACTGAATTAACCTGAATTCTGATCGGACGGTCCGGAGCTAAACTCAACCTGTACTAATGCAGAAGTTCAGGATTCCAAATTTCGAACCGACTTTTTTATCTGTAGGCATTCTAAATACAATAAAATAAAATTTATGTTCTTAAAATGTGACAAGGAAGCATAAAATTTGAGCTTGAAATCTGAATTAATCCGGACGAATTTGAAAATTTACAAAATAAAGTTCGTTAATATTTATGTCAATTTAAAACAGACGTTAGTTATAACTCAAAATTTGAGTTACTGCACACAATACAATTTCTATTACGACAAGGTGGCCATAGAAGATCCGAACTCTGTTAGACGAATTGAGGAGGTGGTCAAGGATTTTTTTTAAAAACAGTAATTAAAATAATTAATGTTAAAGAACCAACATGATTACCGAAGTTTTTAGAAAAACAGCAAAAACCGAATAGCCTATTCGGTTTAAGGGTTTTTTTTTTTGCTTCACCGAATAGGCTATTCGGTTTAGCCTATTTTCACAAAAAAAAACACCGAACTCTGTAACTTACGTGTAAACACTCCTAAACCGAGATGGCAATTTGGTTTAGGACTCTTTTAGCCTAAACCGAATTGCCATTTCGGTTTAGGTTTTTTTTTTTTTAAGAGACTAAGAAGAGCAAAATAAAGAAATCTAACACTCAAAATTTGAACTTTTTGTTTAAATTATTTGTTAGATTACTTCTTTTGATTTATAATTAGCAACAAAAAAAAACACTAAATTACTTGAAATTATGTTGAATTACACTGTATTACAATAAATTATGTTGAATTACACTAAATTACGCTAAATTACACTAAAATAGACCGATTCTGTGCCATCTTTCACGAATCATAAAAAATAGTAAAAAAAATTCGAAAATAGTAAAAATTGGTATTCTACAAGTTCATTATGTAACTAATTTACTGAGCTACTTGGATTGAATAATAGAAATGAAATCTTAATCGGAAACTTCAACTCAAGTTTTGAGGCTCTTCTCTTAGTTTTTTGGCGATTCTGAATTTTGGAATCTGGCATCGATGGCACGGATGCATGCGTATTTTCGCAAGCTTTCCGAAAAGTAGTCATTTGCTGAAATCGGACACTCGAGCACCGTTTTATGACCGTTTGAAGTTTCGCCGTCGTTTTTCGCCTTTTCAGTGAAGATATCATCCCTATTCATATGTAATTTAGCGTAATTAACCGTATTTTAGCGTAATGTAATGTAATTTAGTGTAATTTAATTTAATATAGTGTAATTCAAAATAATTTCAAGTAATTTACTGTATTTTAGTATAAATATGCTAATTATATATCAAAGAAGTCGAATAATTTAAATAAAAAATTCAAAATTTCAATATTAGATTTATTTATTTTGCTCTTCTTAGTCTTAAAAAAAAAAAAAAAAACCTAAAACTGAAATGCCTATTTGGTTAAGCCCAAAAAACACCAAACCGAATAGCCTATTCGGTTAAGCCTATAAAATGAATTTTCTGTGGCGTCGTATCCTACAACCCAGTTAAAATCCTGTAAACCGAATAGCCTATTCGGTGAAGCAAAAAAAAACTCTTAACTGAATAGGCTATTCGGTTTTTGCTGTTTTTCTAAAAACCTCAGTAATCATGTTAGTTCTTTAACATTAATTATTTTATTACTGTTTTTAAAAAAAATCCGGTGGTCAACGGTTCTGACTTCCTCGGAATCCTCCAAAAGAAAATAATAATTGTGACCTTATTATTTTTCAAATATATTGCATACTAATCAAGGAAAAAAAATGTATGGCGGTTTTTGGTTGCATACATCATGTGGTTTTTGGATATTTTATGCAAGTACACTTAAAAATTTGAAAATATAACAGAAAGAATTCAAAAATAAGTGGGAAAAGAAGCATGAGAAAGGAGACAATGAAATAGGTTGAGATTCTTTTGGTCAAAATAGTACAGAGGAATTTCATGTGTAGTAGGTCCTTCTGAAATTCTAGAAAAAAAAAAACATAAAATATAAAATGTATTTTGTACAAATATCAAATTTATTCTTTAAAAAGAATAACCGAAATTTGTTTAGTTACCACAGTAAAAAATAGAAATTAAATTATTACCACTTGGCTCAAACTATTTTTAATCATACCATCCATGCGGACCCAGTTCACGCACCAAAATGAATTGGTGTGCGGACTGGGTTGGCGCGCCAACTCGTGCTCTAACTAATAATTAAAAATAGTAAAATGCCAATCATGCATAATGTATTATCTCTCACAAGTACATCGTGAATTAGAATTCTAAAAACCTACATTGTATAAATATGCTACTTATTGAATGCAATCGAATAAAATATAGAATGTCCAATTTTTACTCAATAAATAAAATATAGAATGATCTAATAGGTAGAGTTTTAGTAAAAATTTAGTTCTTTTTAAATATTAGTTTATTGAGATAATGGAGAAAATCAACACATTTTAAGGGTAACCATATAATATATCTTATAAAATTTAATATCATTTTTCTCCCACATATAATATATCTTATAATTATATTAAATTTTAAATTAATTACTTATAATTACATTTATAATACATAATTGATTTTTCACTAATTTTTAATTTGTTTTATATCCAGAAAAACACTAGAGTAGTGCATATCATTATGCGAAGAGACCAACAGCATTGCATATTGCAATTATGCATATTTTTCATCGAAATATGAAAAAACAAATTAAAAAAAATCAATCGGGATCGTCATCATTATAATCATGTTTATTGTGATTAAATATACCGCATTCTTGTAATTATGATTTCCAATAAGAAATCATACAATTGCTACTGTTATTAGGGATTATAGAATGGTAATTGCTATTGTTCTTATTCTTCTAATTTTTTTGGATTCTTTCATTTCAAGGTTTTTTCTTTAATTAAAAGCTAAGATAAAATGAACATGTTGGGTTTGCTCAGTTATATTTGAGCCTATAATATTAATAATTATATATGTTTTTAATAGTTTACATAAATTACACGATTATTTTTTATGCATTTCGACGATGATTCGATTATGAATATTCTACCTATCAAACGTTGATAAAATTGAACCGTAAATTTTTTAAATACTTTGATGATAAATATAATTTTTTAAAATATACCAAATTTATCAAAACCTATCTGAACTATAAATAAAATATTAACTATATCTGTTTTTCATACTTCGCTTCATAAAGAAAATCATTTATAAAATAAAAAATTAATATCTTTAAAATAAAACAAGTTCATAAAATAATGATAAAAACATGTACAATGAAAATAATAAGATAAGTTGTAAGAAAGTTTCTACATAGGAATGCAAAAAGAATGTATCACTTTTAAGTGTTCTTTGAATTTTATGCACATTAAACAAATGAGGAGGGTTCAAATGCACCATAATTTTTGTGCTCCAATATGCTCCACATTCTTTATCTCTATTTTCAAAGTCCGAACAGTCGATCCGAACCGTTCAACATGATCTTCATAATATAATATGTTTGGAAACCAAATTTTATATTTTTTTTAAAAAAATTTACTATTTTTTTTTAAAAAATTTACTATTTTTTTTAAAAAAATTTACTATTTTTTTAGATAGGTACAATATCACTTTATCGGATGGTCCAGAATATCCTTAAAAAAGTGATATTGTACCTATCTAAAAAATACAAAATTTGGTCTCCAAACATATTTTATTATCAAGATCATGTTGAACTGTTCGGATCGACTGTTCGGACTTTGAAAATAGAGATAAATGATGTGGAACATATTGGAGCACAAAAATTATGGTGCATTTGAACCCTCCATATTGGAGCACAAAAACATAGGTAATGTGACATGATTAGTATTTACAAACTTAAACTCTTATTCTGTATCTATAATTTTGATGGGCGTTTTATGAATTGTTAATTTTGTCAAATAATTACGCTATTAACATTACCTATTTAATGAAGTATTACTTGGATGGTCTTAAGCTAAGTTCTTAATTTGATGATCTCCATAATCTATTTGAATAACTTCAAATCGAATACAAAGTGTGGAAATCGATTTATTTCACGATCGAGTGATGTGTATTACATGTCAAATTTATAAATTTTCGACTTAATTTAGTTGAACAGTTAAAAAATAATAAAATGAACAAAGGTTTAAATTTGAACAGATAATAAAAACAGTTGGTTAGCTTGAATCCTAACTAATTAAATAAAAAAGAATATGGATTTGAGTTGTAATGGTGCCTTCTTCGATTGAGAATAGGTTATTATTGGAATTAGACTATTCGGAATAGCTTATTCGGTGTTTGGTTGGGTTAGAATAGCTAGAATAGTGAATTCAAACTTTTTGTCTTATTAGAATAGACTATTCCTAAGAGTATTGAGATTTGACTATTCTAATAAGACAAACAATAGTTATTCTTGATTTAGCTATTTTTGTTTTACAACCAAACATAGCATAGCATGAGAAATTTACAAAGCTGTTTAACACGTCTAATAGAAATATGAATTTATTTGGAAAAATTGAAACTTGAAAATTGATTTTACTAATTACTATAATTCTACATTTTCTTTTCTGTAATGTACGAATCAAATCATAAAAGGCTCGCTATGAAGAGCGAATATTGTTTTGCTAATCCCAAAATCAAAATATATAATAAGCCCATTGATTTCATGACAGGTAGGCCCATATTAGACGGCCCAATAAAGCACTACACTGTTCCTCTATGGCAAGCATGCAGAAACTTACCTTTGCCTTAGGTACGCTTCTTTCTCTGACATCTGGGCCCAGCAATCAAAATATACATCACCTTAATTAGACACAGTGCCACAGTATTACGAGGAGCAAAGGGGTCTGATTAGCATTGGTTGCTAATTTGGTTCATAGTAATATAATTCGTAAATAATTTGTTAATAATTTGCTAATAATTTGTTTTTTTTGACGTTTCTGAACCGAACACTGAATAAAATGCAAAAAAACGTATTATACGTTTTATTCGCGAATAAAACACAAATCACTTATTATTCGTGAATAAAACACGAAATTATTTTTTAAAAAAGTTTTTTGGTTTTTTTTTCTTCCTTGTGGTACCGAATCATTCTCGAATTATTTTCGAATCACGAACTTTTGACCCCGCCGAACCTAACTCGATCTATTCATTTGTTACTGTGATTCAGTTTGATAGGTGGGTATAGACTGTTCGATCCTCGTCTAAATTCAGATTTTTTTTTTTATATACCATCATTAATAAAATAATAATAACTGTTGAGAACATACACGGAAGCGCTCAAGGAGAAATTTTATCGAACACCTTGCGGGCATACACCAATACCCAACCAAATGGACAAATATGAAAATCAAACAAGAAGCCAACACAAACAAAAACTCAATCACAAAAAATCTCTTTGTTATCAAAGATTTTGACAAGAAAGTCCTACAAATTTCGTAACGATTTTTTTTCTGTAGCATTCTAAAAAAATTAAATTAAATGTATGTTATTAAAATTTTAAAAGGATTAAATGTATGTTGCTTTAATTTAAATAACTTTGCTTTAGGACTAAAACGTTGCCAACAACAATATTTTAGTTATGATTCGAGATTTTGTTGATATATATCATAAGTTTAAATTAATTATTACATATAAAAAAGAACAAATCCTATGTGATTCAAATTTTCACACATTATGACAAGATAACATAAATTTTGAGTTTGGGATCCGGACTAATCCAGATGAATTTGAAAATTTACAAAAAAAAATAATATTCGTGTCAATTTAAAACAGATGTCCGGAATTATTCAGCAGTAACTCAAAATTTGAGTTAACTGTCGACAAGGTGGCCACAGAAGATCTGAACTCTGTTAGACGAAATGAGAAGGTGGTCAATGGGGTCCGGATCCCTAAAGTAACTCAATTTTTGGGTTTTGGATCGAGACCGTCCGATTCGAATTTGTTGCTCGGGATTCGATTCTGTCGTCATAATGCGTGCGCTCCACTTCGGAATGGATGGTTTCGGATTCGAATCGGACAGTTCCGATCTAAAATCCAAACATTGAGTTACTTCACTAGATCTCGATTCTGGTCAATGGGTCTGACTTTAATCCTTCAATCAAATTTATTGACATAAGAAGGCGGAATATATCGACAAAACAATGAAACGATGTATAAAATAGTGCAAAGTGTCGATTATACAACTAATTCAAAGTCACACACACTTCGTCACGAAGCATGAAATCATACATAACGTATTGCTTCCCACAAGTATATTGTGAATTTACCTTTATATTATCAATTATATATATAAAATTGCATTTGAATGATACATAATAACAACATATTTTGATCATATATAATATTATTTATAGAAGAGTGTTTAAAAATCTTATAATATATTGTACAAATATATTATTTGTCGGATGCAATCAATTAATGTATATAATGGTATAATATATAGCAACAATGAAGCTTTCTTTTTACAAACATTTGTTTGCTAAGATACCGGAGAAAATCAATATTATTTCAGCAGTAATTAAAATATATCTTTCAGATTTAATATTTTTCTCTCATACATAATATATTATCCTCATAATTATATTAATTTTTAGATTAATTAATTGTAATTACATCTATATATAATTGATTCTTATCTAACTCCTTAAATTGTTGCATATACAGTCAATATTAGAGAAGTAAAATATTACGTTGCTAATAGCCAATTGACATAAAAGACTGCAATCACATATGCTTTCTAATGAAAAAATAATAATACAAATTGAAAATCTACCGAAATTGACAGCATTATAATAATCATGTTTATATTGAATACATATATCACAATCTTATACTTCTAATTCTCAATTAGAAACCACACACTTTTCTTTTTTACACAACGACTATTACTTTCTGCACAAACAGAGTGATGTTATAAATTGTAACAGAAATTCTGTATGAGTATTCATACATGGTTTCTTTTTTCATCTTATCTTTTCTTAAATATTTTATTCAAAGTCTTCTCTTTAATGATAGTTGAAAATAAATCAATCATGGTGGACTTGCTATAATACAAAAATTAATTATATTTGGACCTATCATGTAATAATAATAATAGATGTTTTTAATAACTTAAATAAATTACGGAATTATTTTTAGTGCATTTTGACGATATGTATCCAATCAGTTGACGAATATCGAATATAAGAAATAATATATTTCCATTGCAAAATTATGGAATTTACATGTTTTTAGTTGTAGAATACGTGCATCTCCAAAAAAATTATATACATGTAATTTTTGATGAACCTGATTTCATCATTCATATAATTTATATATTAACCATGTGTTATTTTTAAATAACAAAGTAAAACACATTTTTTTTTATTAACCAATCCCACAGTTCTAGTAAATGATATACATATATATATATACATACATATTCATATATATACATATACATAGAGTAAGGCTACGGTGCTTTGCAAAGTAAACCCCCCGTTTACTTCGGGCCACTTTTTGGATTTTGAAAATCCAAACAACCGATCCAAACCGTTCAACATGTTCTAAATATTGAAATGTGATTGGAGACCAAATTTTATATTTTTTGGAATTTTTTTACTATTTATTAAGCCACTTTGAAAATCGCTGATCCGATGGTGAACAGTAAAAAACAGTAAAATTTTCTGGACCACCGGTTCTTAAGCATAAATAGCCGTGTATGATTAATATTTGCAATTACATTACTACCAAGGGCAAGGGTCTGAATGGAAAAAAAATTATATATATTAATTGGTTATATATATACTTGATACACAAATACACTTGCACTTCTCTATATATATTAATTGGTTACCTTTGGTCATACTCATACCTATACTCCCTCATGTACATGTGAAGTCGTACATAAAGAAAAATGAAAAATCATAATCAATGATTGCATTGATTGAACAAATATATAAATGTAAATCAACCACAACTTGTTAGTTTGGGTGTGTGTGAACAGAGATCTAGGATCATATTTTGTAAGGCTTGCAGAATATCGGCAGCTAAATCTTCAAACTTCTCAACTCCAAAACTAAACCTAACCAAATTGTCCTTGATTCCAATCTTAGCTCTTTCAGCAGCACTGTAATCCCTGCTTAATTAGTTTAGAAAAAATTATTATTTCACCATATATATGATATAAAGAGTGATGCTACAATGCTTTGGGAAGTAAATCGGGTGTTTTACTTTCCGCTCATGTCTCCATTTTCAAAATTTAAATAGTCGATCCTAATTTCTCAACATGATCTTTATATTGATATGTGCTTGGAGACCAAATTTTACATTTTTTGGAAATTTTTTACTATTTTTTTTTAGAATTTTTGAAAATCAGTGTTTTTGTGAATTTTTTATTTAATGAAAAGCTGTGATTTTCAAAAATTCCAAAAAACTAGTAAAAAATTTTCAAAAGATATAAAATTTGGTCTCCAAGCACATATCAAAATGAAAATCATATTAAGAAGTTCTAATCGACTGTTTGAACTTTGAAAATGGAGATATGAGCGGGAAGTAAAACACTCTTTACTTCCCAAGGCATGATAGCCTATCTCTGATATAAATATTAAATGGGTAAATTTCGCTGGAGGTTACTAAACTTTGTCCTTTGTCACGAATTGGTCACTCAACTTTGATTTGTCCCTCCATAGCTACTGAACTTTTATTTTGTCCCAATCAAGTCACCCTATAACTTTTCCATCCAAATTATAACGGAATATGCTCATTCCGTCCAAAAATTTAACGGAATATGCTCATTCTGTCCAAAATACTAACGGAAAAGTTATATTCCGTTAATATTTTGGATGGAAAAGTTATAGAGTGACTTGATTGGGACAAAATAAAAGTTCAGTGGCTATGGAGGGACAAATCAAAGTTGAGTGACCAATTCGTGACAAAGGACAAAATTTAGTGACCTCCAGTGAAATTTACCCATATTAAATACTTCAAAGTTCAACACATTAAGGAATTGTACTCCATAAAATCAGCTTATCACAAAATTATTTATTGGCAAATGGCAATTTATACTTGGTCATTTGTGTCTGTTTTTAATTGACTTTAATTAACATTTCTATTAACACAATTGACCTTTCTTACCAGAAAGACATAACAGCAGGCTGTTGCACTAGACTCTCACAGCCTCCGAAGGAGGTCGCAATATAGGGTAACTTTAGTGAATCAACGAACTTCATAGTAGCATGCAAGTCCCCAGCTACCTATGTAAAAAGTATCAGTAAAATTTACCAGTATTTATTGTATTATAAGAAACTCAGGACTTACAATTCTAACGGTATATTCAATTGAATTGCAAATAGAATGATTAAATTGATTAATTATTTATCAATTCTTTTCTCTATGAAAAAACAAATTAATTAATGTAACCATTTGTTAACACAACTAATATGGCAGGATATATTACCTCAAAGCTAACAACTCCACCAAATCCCGACATTTGAGTCGTTGCAATATCATGTTGTGGATGGCTTGGCAATCCTGGATAATAAACATGCTTCACCTGCCAAAGTTGTTGTGCAGTTCTCAATTTAGACGGTACTTTGCTCAATTTTATATATATATATATATATATATATATATATATATATATATAGAGTGGCTAAGATCAAAGTGGTATGACCAAGGCCTTTGGTGCTACCAAGTCGTTTTTGGATTTTCAAAGTCCAAACGGTCGATCTAAACCGTTAGATATGATCTCTATATTAAAATCTGCTTGGAGACCAAATTTTACATTTTTTGGAATTTTTTTACTATTTTTTAAGCCACATTGAAAATTGCTGATCACATAGTCCAGAATTTGGTTGCACTGTTTTTACTGTTCACCCGGATCTGTCATTTTCAAAGTGGCTTAAAAAATTGTAAAAAAATTCCAAAAAATGTAAAATTTGGTCTCCAAGCAGATTTTAATATAGATTGAACATCTAACAGTTTGAATCGACTATTTGAACTTTAAAATTGCAAAAACTAATTGGTAGCACCAAGGCCTTAGTCATACCACTCTTATATATATAGGATTTTGCTAATATATATGCTACGCGTAGCATAGAGCCTCTCCGTGCTACGGCTCATTTTTTGAGTTTTCAAAATTCTAACGGTCGATCCGAACCGTTCAACATGATCTCCATATGAATATGTACTTGGAAACCAAAATTTACATTTTTTAGAATTTTTTTACTATTTATTAAGCCACTTTGAAAATCGCTGATCCAATGGTCCAGCAGATTTTACTGTTGTGTACAAATTACTGTTTTTTCAAAGTGGCTTAATAAATAATAAAAAAATTCTAAAAAATGTAAAATTTGGTTTGCAAGTACATATTCATATGGAGATCATGTTGAACGGTTCGGATCGACCGTTAGGATTTTGAAAACTCAAAAAGTGAGCCGTAGCACGGAGGGCTCTATGCTATGCATAGCACCGTAGCACTGTCCTATATGTATATATATATATTGTATTTCAAGTTGTAATTAAAATAAAGATTGATTACCAATAGTAGATTTAATTATATATAGCATGTACATACCATGGGATGTTTTTCTAGGAGATGAGCCATCTTTAGAGCTGTGTTATTTTGTGTATCTACTCGAAGGTGCATGGTTTTCATTCCTCTTATTATCATATATGCTGCATTCTGATTTTAAGAACCAAGCATTGTATTTCGTGAGAAATGAAAGGAGAAGAAGCAAGCTCCCAAGAAATAGGAAAGACAAAAAGAAAACAAGTAACATAAATTAAGTACTTACTGGATCTAGAGGTGAACCAAGGTCAAAATGGCATGAGCGGATTTTGGATATCAGGTTCTCAGAACCACTAACACAACCTCCAACTACCTGTATATAT
This sequence comes from Carex myosuroides, assembly GCA_028015225.1. Classification (NCBI taxonomy): domain Eukaryota; kingdom Viridiplantae; phylum Streptophyta; class Magnoliopsida; order Poales; family Cyperaceae; genus Carex; species Carex myosuroides. The sequence goes on along the minus strand of CM051470.1, from coordinate 3,242,746 downwards.
TTATGTTAAAAGAAAGTCATTTTAAGAAATTCTACATCAAAGATATAGAGCAGTGTTGTTAGCCACGGATCGACATAAACTAACATATTTATATAAGTGTTTTCAAACAATTCTTTATGTTAGAAAAGATTTGAGTATACAGCTAGATGACTGATGAATAAGTTCCTTTTGCATTTTTCTAAGCAACACATCTCAATGGGGTTATTGAAAGGCTGTTTAACAAGTTATAGTTCAAAGGCCTCTAACCTAGCTAGGTCATTTCAGTTCATGTGAGCAGGCTTTAAAATAATTAATAAGTATTAATATACTGTAAAATGATGCATATACTGGCATTCTAATTTATGTAAAAAATATATACGCACATCATGGTGTCCCGAGATGTACTTGGTGGCAGAATGAAGGACAAGATCGGCTCCTAGAGTCAGTGGCTTCTGATTAATTGGAGAGGCAAGGGTGCTATCAATGCAAACTAAAGCTCCATGACTGTGGCATAGCTCAGAAACCCTCTTGATATCGAGGCAGTTGAGCAATGGATTGCTGGGTGAATCTGCATAGAAGAGGGACACCTATCCAATGCGATAGATATATATATATTAATAGGTAGTTTAATTAGGTCTGATCATTTTTTAAATAAAAAAGTTTTACAATATTGTGACAACCATGCATTTTGTTTCTAATAAGTCTGTGCAAGATTTATATTTCATTTAGTAGTTTGGGTATAGTACATGCATGTAATCAGTTCTTGTCAAAGCATGTGCGAACTAAATGAATTGGCAGATCAAGCACAAATAGTTGTGCTTTGAAAGATTTTTATCTATATTGGAGATAACACAAATCAAGATATTTGTTATATATGATTAATAAACTGACCTTGTGTTTTTCCAGTACTTCCTTCAGTAAATTCATGTCATTCATATCAACAAAGGTTGCCTGAGAAAACACGAAAGCAAGTTTATAAGGATAAAAGAAAATTAATCAGGTCTAAAATTTTCACAAAAGAAGAAAAAGAAAAAGAGAAGATCACTCACCGAGACTCCCATTTGCGAGAGTTTGTTTTGGATGAACATTCTAGCCTCCCAATAACAGTCTTTGGTTGCAACAATATGACCACCAGGTGGAACCAGTGACAAGAGAACAGCTACAATTGCACCCATACCAGATGAAACAAACAGAGTAGATTCTGCTCTTTCTAGTGCACTACAATTCAAAGAGTATGCAATAATTTTTTTATTCACCAAGTAATATAACAAAAGAGAGTAGCAAATTTCATGAACAAAAAACAAAATTCACTATTATATATAGATGTTTCTGATTTTTTGTTTTTGTTTAGAAAACTCCTTTTGGATAACTTATATAATGCATTAATGCAACACCCTTGTTTATAGGAAAGAAAGAGTTCTATAGTCCACCTTATCTTTTCTTCCAAAACTTTTGTTGTTGGATTACCATATCGGGCATACTCAAAACTCGGTTGCCTCCCCTCCTATATATGTATAACAATGTATCGAAATTAGTAAGCAAATACTATGTATTAGTATCAAATTAAGAGAGAACAAACTAAAGAATTTAAGATATTAATTAACATACTTTGAAAGCTATCACTTCTTCTGAGTTCTCAAACCAGCGAGCAGTCGAGTTAATGATTGGAGTTCCTATCGAGCATTTAGGAATCCAATCTTGCTTCTCTCCTAATTCATAATTGTGAAACAACAACAATTGTCAAGCAATGCATGAAAATTCAAAGGAGGAAGAACAGTGTTTAAGGATGTAAAACAGTGCAGAGAACAAAAATTAGTTTTTACTAGATGGAAAAATTAGAAAAAGAAAAATGATGATAGAGCTGTAAGTCTGTAACATATAACTCCATTACCGGCATGGACGGTAAGGCTCGCATCGGAGATAACTGGCAAGTGCTCAGGTTTAATGTCCAGCATAGGCAACTGTGTTGGCCCTTGTATTAGTTGTATAGGGCAAGATACATATCCGGTCTCAAGAGAAGGATAAGCTACAACCATTAGGACAGATGAATATATATTGCAAATTTGCAATGCAATTGAGGTGATTTATAGTTAGGTAGTAAGTTCAAATTATAAGCAGGATATATATAGGTTTATGTGTGTGTGTGTGTGTGTGCTGTGTTATAGTTTTCATTTCTCCCAGACACAGCAAGTTTGAACTAAACAGGGTCAAGGTCAAGTTCATTTTTTATTGACATAAAAAAGGTCAAATTTTTATATCAAAATTAAATAAAACCTCAAATCCCATGTTACTCACCAAGCAGTTTCATAGATCGATGCATGCACTGAAACGTGTTCTTGATCGTGGATTGATACCAAGAATAGTAAAGAAATGTTTATGATCATGGATTTGCTGAGGCGAGGAGAATATTCCTCATATTATGCTGCGAATCATTACAGCACCGGGGGATACAATATATATATTATATTTATATTTTTCAGTTTCTTCTTTTATCTGAATTTAAATGGACAGGATAGAGAATTAAAAGGCTTCCAAATTTGTAAATATCATTTTTTTTTTCCAATTTTTCTTTGATTATCACTTAACGATTTTTTTCATATTAGAAAAATAAAAACACTTTTAAATATGTGCTGACCGTGTACAGTTTTCGTACTTTTTAACACGTCACTTGTAATTTGTAGCACATGATTGCACGACATGATACATTTGACAACAATACCTATAAACACGGCACGACACACATCCATAACACATTTATTACGGCTGAATGTAGTTCTGATATATTTTCTTTGTATTATAACCTATTCAATAATTCTATTTTATCTGAAATATGGGAGATAAAAAATAAATAGTGACCGAACTTAACGAGTTTAACTAAAGTCAATTAATGCCACAAAATTCAAAAATAATTCCTTAAAATTTTAAGCTGTATCCCCCAGTACTGATTGAGGTGCAATAAGTAAATCTGGACAGTTCATTTTACTTGGCACAAATCTCAAAGTGAAACCCTATCATTTTTATAGACACCGAATTGAGTTTGATTTAAATGAAATTAATCTGAACTGTCTGTTTAATTATTATTGCACCCCTCTAATTAATGGCACTCACATGAGCCCATTATTTAATTAGCTGCCGGGTTCAGCTTTCGCCACAAGAGATCAAGTTGCTTTGGTTCCACACCGAACACTTAACCAGTTGTTTATTTTGTATATGTACGCGGTGATTTCCACATGCGTATTAGGTGGCAAGAAAAACAGGCGAGTAATAATTTACTCAAGTCAAAATCACTTCCAATAAATTTGACCACGTTGTACGCGCTGAATTCCAATAAATTATGCATATATATATATATATATATATATATATATATATATATATATATATATATATATATATATATATATATATATATATATATATATATATATATATATATATATATATATATATATATATATATATATATAGGGGACAGTGCTACGGTGCTATGCATATATAAGGGCCCCTCCGTGGTACGGCTCACTTTTTGAGTTTTCAAAATCCTAACGGTCGATCCGAACCGTTCAACATGATCTTCATATGAATATGTACTTGCAAACCAAATTTTACATTTTTTAGAATTTTTTTACTATTTATTAAGCCACTTTGAAAAAACAGTAATTTGTACACAACAGTAAAATCTTCTGGACCATTGGATCAGCAATTTTCAAAGTGGCTTAATAAATAGTAAACAAATTCTAAAAAATGTAAAATTTGGTTTGCAAGTACATATTCATATGGAGATCATGTTGAACGGTTCGGATCGACTGTTAGGAGTTTGAAAACTAAAAAAGTGAGCCGTAGCACGGAGGGGCCCTTATATATGCGTACCATGCTAGCCAATTCCTATATATAGGCCATCAGCTCCACATGCCATTTAGAATTAAATGTTACTAGACGAAATAATAAAAAGGAGGAATTTCATATTTCCCCTCTAAAACTTTAATATTACGTCTTCTCCTTTCAAAATCAATAACTACATATTTATCCTTTAAAATTATAAAAACTCCCATATTTATTCAATTCTGCAATTCATCGTGTTTAATTAACATTAACTTTTTATTAATTCCCATTTTACCCTTATAAAAAGTAAAATGAATTATTTCTAGAACAATCTGATTTGTCATTTCCAGTCTACATGAATGATGCCAGATTTACCAGTAAAGTGCTATTTACACTCTATTTACATAACCCACTTGAATAGCATAGCAATATCAACTATTGAACAGCTAGTAAAGAAATGAACTCCAAAAACAACAAGGATGAAAGCTGTGATGACAGAAGGCCCTGCAATTTTTACATCACAAGGATCAAAATACAGAAGTAAAAGGCGGAGTCTATTTTAATTGCAACGAGAGGACATGTATTTACTTTTACACGATTCAACAAACATGACATTGTTGTTTCATTGCTCGTTTGGCCCATGCCAGTTGATCCAAATTAGAGTTCTTCGTTCATTTATTCTGTTGCTCCTTGTTTTTTCCTGTCACATTATATGACTGATTGATTGAAGCTTAAACAAAGCTAATAATTGACTTATTTTGAAAGCATAACGAAGGTTTAATGAATTTTCAGGAAAAATGAGGGTCTTACCCTTCATTTGATTGCATTCAAACAGGTGCCTGATGAGTTAGTTCTCTAACTTATATTAGAGAAAAACAAAGCTCAAAACAGTTGAGCATCAAAAAGTTGAATGAAGATGTTAATTAACACAAAATAAAGCGGAAGTAAAATGGAAACCCGGTAGTGCCTGGTTCAGCTACCGGATGCTGTCCCTATTTTTTTTGTTCATCGATCCTTACATCACACTTGAAATGAGCCAAAATGAAGTAATTCTTTATTCATGACCCCTTGGGGTATATATAGAGTTTACATCTTACAGTCTAGTCTCTTGACTTTCTCTATATTCTATTTTACGGATAGGTCCCTAAACTAGATACAAGGTTTAAGCTTGGAGGATTTTGCTAAACCAATTTCCTATACACCGTAGGATAGGGTTTGACCTCCAAACTGTACCAAATTATTTTTATTTATGCTTATTTTAGTGTCAAATACATTTAATAATCAAGTTACTGTTAAAGTCTATTTAAATTACAGAAAATGGAGCAAATTGTAGATCTTCTCACAAGCTTTCTGAAAAGTGGTAGAACACTAAAAAGGAAACCGACCCTAGTGCGGACGCACTCAGCCATCAAATGCAGAAAACAGAGAAACCGACCCCCGTGCGGCCCGCACTATTTTGGCCATATCTTGGTCATTTGAAATTCAATTTAGGTGAATCAAAGCTTGAAAGAACCATGACAAAAAATAACTTTTATGAAGGAAACAAATTCAAATTTAGAATGTAGAATTTTTTACAGCCGCACCAATGGCCGCACTAGCTTGAAAAACTGCTAAATATGGAAAGTTAGTGGGCTTAGTGGGCGCCAAAATTAGAATAACTTGGTCTCCAAGTTCAGAAAACATTATATAAGGCTAAGGAGGCCACAAGAGGAATTATCACTGCTCATCACTGCTCATCACTGCTCAATTGAAGTCATTCTGCTCCACTTTCCAGCGGTGATCAAAGTTGCGATAAATTTCAAAGGAAGAGAAGGAAGAAGTCGAGGTTTTGCTTGAGCGACAAGGGAAGAATTTCGGCAGGAATTAGGAGATTGGTTGTATTCTTTTTTCTTAGAATTTTCTCAGTTTTTACCATGTTTATCTTGTATTTTCTTGTGGATGTTAAAGCACCCGTGAGAGGCTAGATTTCTTCTCTATGGGCTTAGATCTTTTAGCATGAACTTGTCTAATTTTATCTTACTCAGATCTTAGTTTTTTATTATGATTGTTTGATTTGATGATAATTTCTGAGATTTATTCTTTGTGATGATGCATGATTAGTACTTGAATTGTAGTGTCCCGCTTAGGTCTAATAGACTTGAAGTAGATTAGGATTATATATGATAGTATCAAATTATGATCACAAATATCTTAGAATTTAGATTAGAATTGATCAATTTGAAATCTAAACCGGAACTACATAAATTATGGTTAGGGTTTGATGAAGGACTTAATCGTGAAGTCGAATCTCTAATTAGGACCCCTTGAATTGAATTGAATATGGGTACGAAGGACTTAATCGTGAAGTACTGATATCTAAGGATATGATAGGCTAACGAGAACTTCATGGTCTAGATAGCTAGAGTGAATGACTTAATCGTGAAATCTGAACTGTTTAGACACGTTATTAATTCACGAAAGTGACCATTTTTAACATCTTAGGTTAGAAACCTCGTCATATCAAACATGAATTTAAACAAACCGAGTAGATAGAATTAATAAGAGATTGTAGACCGAATATCCCTAGACTTTTCCAACTTGAATCACATCCGAATTTTAATTACTTTGTTACGAACCTTTAATTTTCATTTAAAACGAAATTACACAAAACCCTCCTTTTGCTTTTATTGTTTAGTTTTAAAAAGAGTTTAGTTTATTAAAAATTAGTATTTTTCTACCTCCCTTCACTGTTTTAAAAGTAGTTTATTTTATTAAAAATTAGTATTTTCCTACCGCCCATCTTGAACGGCCCAATAAAGCCCTTCACTATTCCTCTATCACTCTACGGCATTCATGATTCTGCCCCTACAATACATTCATGCCGAAGCTTACCTTAGCCGGGTCCAGATCCTTTGAAGTAACTCATTTTCTTATTTTAGATACGGGCCGTACGATCGAAATCCGGTCTCATTAATATTGGTATTTAACAGTCTGGATTTAAACACAAAATTTGAGTTAACTCTGGTGATAAGAATTGGATAAAATATTTTAACTGAGCAGTTTTGACTTAGTGCAGCGCATGGACTATATAATCAAAACAGCAGCGCATATATAATCAAAACAGCAGCGCTATATAATCAAAACAACAGCGCATATTACTCGCGCTTTAAGAACCCAAAACCGCTATGTTAAAATATTGGGTCCGCCTAGCTCTCCCCCGTGAACAATCCCCCGTTTCATCCCCCGTCAGTTGCATTAATTAAGGTAGTTAGTTAGTTAGAATTTATAACTGTCAGTGTATTTTAGGAATTTGCAGAAGTATTCATATGTAGCACAACTAGTATTCATCCATCTATATGAAGGTATTCACATTTGCAATAGAAACATATTTGGATATATTAGAACAAAAAAGTAGGGGACAAACAACATGTGTGGGGGACCGCACAACTGTCAGAGCATTAATTAAGTGGGGGACCGCATAACCGTCAGCGCATTAATTAAGTGGGGGACTTCTAACTACCTTCAGCTCATTTTAGAAATTTGCAAAAAAAGTATTCATCTGTAACACAACTAGCATTCATCCATCTATATAAATGTATTCATCTTTGCAATAGAAGCATATTTGGACACATCAATCACTCATCTTTTACACGTTTTTAGAGATGGGTTTTTTTTTCTCCGTTCAATCTAACCAATATTTCTGACGATCTGTGAGGAATTTTGCAAATCTAAAACCACGAATGTCTTCTACACAATTTTCTCTTTCAAATGAGATCCATGATGACATACTTTTGAGTTGTCCGTTGCACAAGTATTCACACCTCGTCATGCAAGTATTCATCCCGCATTAAGCAAGTATTCATCCTCATCGTGTAAGTGTAAATAGTTAATGTACCAAGAGTATTACACGTTTTTAGAGATGAGTTTTTTTTTCTCCGTTCAATCTAACCAATATTTCTGACGATCTGTGAGGAATTTTGCAAATCTAAAATCACGAATGTCTTCTACACAATTTTCTCTTTCAAATGAGATCCATGATGACATACTTTCGAGTTGTCCGTTGCACAAGTATTCACACCTCGTCATGCAAGTATTCATCCCGCATTAAGCAAGTATTCATCCTCATCGTGTAAGTATAAATAGTTAATGTACCAAGAGTATTACAAACATATGTGCATACCAAACAAATAAAAAGTATTCATCCATAAGATATCAAGTATTCATACATATAAGTTGTATTTATGCCTAAGATATTAAGTATTCATCCATAAACGTTGAAGTATTCATCTCTAAAACATTAAGTATTCATCCATATGTACTTAGTACGCACTGTTCTAATTCACCATTAATAAAGCTTTGTTCTTTGCAAATAACTCGGATCTGATCCGGCGGAGGCGGATCTAACCCGGCGGTTGACAGTGATGGATCTACTCCGGCGGAGGCGGAGGTGGAGGTGGGAGGTGGGAGACGGAGGTGAGAGACGGAGGTGGAGGTGGGAGAGGGAGGCCGAGAGGGAGAGGTGGGCGGAGGCGCAGAGGGAGAGGTGGGAGAGGCGGGCGGAGGTGGAGGCGGAGGTGGAGAGGGAGAAGTGGGAGAGGTGGGAGAGGGAGGGAGAAAGAGGAAAGAAATAAATGGAGAAAATTGAGTAATTAATTTGTAGAGCCATAGGTATTTAGAATTTTGAATTATAGTTAGAAAATGTAGTTAGTTAGTTGGGGGATGAAATGAGGGATAGATAGATGGGGGAAGATATAATTACCCTAAAATATTTACCCCTTTAGGCTTTAGCCCTTGGGTGTGCTTTCACTGACATCTGGTCCCACAATCAAAGTATACCTCCACTTAGTTAGACAGTGTCACAGTACTAGTTTGCTCTGTAGAAAGGAGAAAACCATTACCTTAGTCCGAGTCTGGATCCTCTGAAGTAACTCAATTTTTTTAACTTAAATTCGGACCGTCCGATCGGAATCCGTTCCCTATAATATTCGTGCTTCAACAGATCGAACGGTCCATATTTAAATCCAAAATTTGAGTTAACTCGGTGATATGAATTCCCTTGTTAGCCCTTAAGTATGCTTCTTTCACTGACATCTGGTCCCACAATCAAACACAGTGTCACAGTACTAGTTGTCTAGTTTGCTCTGTAGAAAGGAGAGAACCATTTCCGCGCCAAATCCGAGAAACCAAAGAGAGAAAAGATGGATTTTAGGGTTCCGTCAAGGTGCCCTCTCCTTCCTTGCGACCTTCGCCATGTCCGGCGGGTTCTTTTCTCCGGCGATCTTCTCCCGGAAACCTCACTGTTTCTGTCTCGTCCTCTCCACTCTCCACCTCCTTCCTTCCACTTCGCTTCTACCTCTGGCGGCGCTGGAGGCGGTGCTGGATCAGGTAGTTTCTCCTTCTAGGTTCATTCCTTTTATCAAGGATAAGTTCGAGCAATTAGTTAATATAAATTTACTATTTATTGTTTTTAGGCAAAAAAAATACTTCAATATAACACTTCAAAGTTAAAACCTTGTTCTGGTACATGTAGATCAAATTTGACATATTTTAGAATTTTTTTCCTTTTTTTTTAGATAGGTAGAAAATCACTTGATGTAAAAATTCTATACCATTCAAAAGTAGTGATTTTCCAACCTATCTAAACAATGTAAAATTTAGTGTGGAAGCACATTTTCATATGGAGATCACGTTGAGCGGTTCTGGAAACAAAAAATTGATCCGTAGTACAGATCAATCTGCGCTATGCATAGTACCATAGCCTCATTCCTGGTACTAATATTTAACTTTCGGTGACCATAATTGTATATTTAAATCCCTGTAACTAGAATCAATCCTGGGTTTATAGTTATTTCTGTTATTATATACTAGATTACTTTGTAATGTTGAAGCTATATTATGTCAGGAAACAAGTTTCTGGTACCAGGTGCGACAGTGGCTACTATGCTTATGCTTGGTATTCTTCATGCACGACGTCTCTATGATGATAAAAAAGTGTGCATTTTCTCCATCCCTAATGCACTCACTAACTAAATAAATGGGTACCAATTTTCAATGGTGTACCAATCAATTTTGACTTGCATCATCCTAATTTATGGTGTGTCTACGTACCAGTTGGGACCATTTTTTTTTTTTTTTCTGATAAATTTGGTAACTATAACAAAAACTGTGCAGAGAAAAGAATTCGAGATCCAATTGAACCCTACATTTTGTTGTTACCTTTTTTTTTGTTGTTGCAATTTTCTATGTTTTTCTCTGTTAATCATTATTGGGACCAAACTTATAACAGTAATTGTTAGCAGAAGAGCAGAAACAAACCCTCTGTAGAATTGTACCTATGGTACCGATTTTCTAGTTGAATTGTACCAAGCATTAATAAATTAGCAGGATATTGCGTTTTACATGCTGTTAACGTATTAGTCTCTTTGGTAGTGTATAGGAATGTCACTGTAACAGTAAATTTGTATCTGACATATTCACATTTTACTGCATTTCCTTTTTCTTAATACATGTTTTCTATGCTTTGCATCTTATTTGGAAAGGTCGAGGATAGAAAGGAGAAAGGCATTGAACCTGAGTTTTCACCTGATGTGAAGGTAATCAATTGTTCTGACAAATTTTATTAAACTTTTTATATTTTTTATCAAACTTTGTAATTATACATAGTGGCTTGCTGATGAATTTAAGAACAGGCATCTTTCATGAAACTTCTACCTTTGCGCTCTATGTCAAGATTTTGGGGACACTTGATGGAAATGGTGTGTATATATCCTATTCTTATAATGTTATATTTAGGACTTCGTTTTATTTCCCGTCTTATATATTTTTTGTTTTATTTCTCTGCAGCAAATCCCAGTATTTTTGCGTCCCACTGTCTACAAAGCATGGGCCCGTGCTTTTCATTCAGGTACTTCTATTATTACTGTTTGTTGTTTATTTTATTTATAAGAACATTATCTCACCTATCATGTTGAGATGTATGAATTATCAAAATATGCTTATGTTTCTATGTAATTTTCAGAAAAAGAAAATGTTAAAGTATGTCCTATCCTATCACATTTCCTGGCTCCACCCTTGTAGACACAAGTTATTGAATGGGTTGAGCATTGATCGACATGATTATCTCTAGATTTTTTTTATTATATGTTATGTGTTGGTAAGAAATGAATCCTTAATATAGCTCGAGCGATGGATCTTCTACAATATAAAGCATTTTACATATATTAAGGTCAATAAAATTGATGGTTAGAGGGTTTAATTTGTCTTCTTTCCCCCTTTAAAAATTCAAAGAGAATCTTTTTATGCAGCAGGTTTGTTTGTGATTTTTTTTGTAATGTAGATTTGGAAGAGGCAGCACTGCCACTAGAAAATTATGCATCATTACAGGAGTTTTTTGTTCGCAAACTGAAAGAGGGTTCCCGACCAATTGACACAGACCCAAATTGTCTGGTAACTGGTAACCATAAGTTGTATTTATTTTATTTTTTATCAAGGGAAAAGAAATAGAGTTGTCTATTTTATTTTATCAACATTTAGGCACATTCCATTGTCATTCTTCTTAAATGAAGCTTTTCCATTCCTAATTATAAGTTTCATGTTATATATTTTCAATTGAGAAAGAACCAAGTGACACGTATATGAAATCAGATTAAATGCGCTATAAGAATAGTAAATAGGAGTTTAAAAATTGGGGAATTTTTTTCAACAATAGCGGTGTATACTTCTGTCCATTTTGCAAATGTTTGGTGTGGTTTGTAAATTCTCTTAAATAATCTTCCTATGTGCCTAGAGAAAATACTATTTATATGGTAAAGAAAAAAAATTTGGTGGCTAGACTTAGCTGTAAACAGTTCATTGTGGACATCAGTGAGAAAATAAAATATACGAGGAACATAGAAAAAACTCACGAGTAAGCAATGTTTTGTAATGCATCATGTATATTTATGAACCTCCAAATAATTTATATTTATGCAAACAGGTAAGTCCAGTTGACGGCAAGATATTACGGATTGGAGAGATAAGAGGTCCAGGTGCCTTGATTGACCAAGTCAAAGGCTTCTCATATTCCGTCTCATCTCTTCTCGGCTCAAATTCAAACCTTCACATAAATGACTTAGAGGAAGAGAAATCCGAGGAAGATCTTAGTGGTGTAGTTGATGTTCCCGAAGCAAAATCATGGTGGCGTGTATCATTGGCTTCTCCAAAGAGGCAAAACCCCATGTCAATGCGGTAATTATTTTGAAAAGCTTTTGTATTCTCTAATGCAAAACATTGGGAAAGCTTGAATTTTTTCTGAATCTCATGTATACCCCTCAAAAACCTCAAAATTATGTATTTCCCCCTTCTAAATCATAATATGAAGAAAATACGGAACGTTTGTCCTTGGGAACTGATCAGTTAGAAGATGAGAAGATAGAACATTTTTTTTACACTGACTACATATTTTTATTTTCTAATAAAGGGTAAAATGGGTACTTCATAAATATAAAACGAGTATTAATAGAAAAGTCAATAAATTGGGTAAATTTGTGAGTTTTTGAAATTTAGAAGGGTAACAGACAATATTCCCTCTTTTGCTCAAACTAACTCCTCTGTTCATGCATCTATATGCATGTTTTATTTTCAGGCCTAAGAGGGGCGTATTTTATTGTGTGATATATTTGAAGCCAGGGGATTACCACAGAGTACATTCGCCGGTTGATTGGAATATCTTAAGGCGACGTCATTTCTCTGGTATGCAAAATTAGTGATGCACTTTGGTCAAGTAATCCCAAAATTATCCAATCAAGCCCAAATTATATCTTTGCTGAGTGTCATTTTAAATTTTCACCAATTTTGTGTCAATTGGACCGACCTAGCCTTAATTTTGCCCTGTTTAGACAGTTTCATACCTGAACTGTATAAAATACATTCTTGTAAGTTATCAGGAGTATCAGAATAATTATGGTTTATGAGATGATGGGAGAGAAATTACCAATCATGGTCAATACTGCACAACTATGAAATTTTCTTTCTAAAAAATAATTATATATCAAATAACTGATCTTTTTTTGAATAGGTCGCCTTTTTCCTCAGAATGAACGTGCTGTACAGACAATTAGGAACTTATACATTGAGAATGAAAGGGTAATTTCTTATATAGTACTATATGCTTTCATATTATTACAATTACCACAAATTAAGAAGAGTGAATTAACACACATTAACTGGACTTGGGAATAGGTGCCTTAACGAAGTCAAATCATTTGTTGTAATACATCAAATAGAAGTTTTTATAATGTTAAGGATTCTACTTTTTTTTTTTAAACAATTTTCTTTTTGCTTATGTATATATTTGATAGGTGGTACTGGAAGGGGAATGGAAGGAAGGTTTTATAGCACTAGCGGCTATAGGTGCAACTAATGTTGGATCCATCAGAGTTAAGTCTTTCCCTTCACTTTCTAGCCATATTTGGTCCAAGATTAGGGGTGTTCATTGGATCCGGTCTATTTGGTTTCCAACCGAACCAACAAATTTTGGATTAAATGGTTTGGTTTGGTTGAATTTTTGAATTACTTTGGTTTTTTTAATTTTGGTTCAGTTTAATCTCTCTTATTTTGGTTCGATCTAACAAACTGAAATTTACTTGATATTTACTTGAATTACTTCGGTTTTTTGTATTTGGTTCAGTTTAATCTCTTTTACATCGGTTCGACTTATATATATCTTGATATTTGTTTGTATGATTATTATGTATTTGTGTATGTATTGAGATTTGACCTTCTGGAAAATTTATCTCTCACATTTCGGTTCAACCAAACAAATTGAAGTTTACTTGTTTTTATTTGGTTGACAAGTTTAATTTGGTTTGTTCGGTGAGATTTTGTAAACTGAACAAAATTTTGGTTTGACTATTTTAATTCGGTTTTAACTGAACCGATTGTTTGAACACCCCTATCCAAGATGACTTGCCCGATTTCAGTACTGTACTGGTTGGTTAACTGTTTTTTCTATCAATGCATAAACTTTTTTTTTTTTTCATTTTCTCTTAGTTATTTATTGAACCGGAGCTACAGACGAACAAACCAACAGCTAAGTTGGTGCCATCAGAGTGCCCGGATGAGCGTGTGTATGAACCAGGCGGTACTGGTGTGGTGGTAAAAAAGGGTGAAGAGGTTAGTTATTTTTCTAAATGAAGGATTTCAAGTGGGAGACTGCTGTAAAAAGTTACCCTGTATATACTGGTACAAAGCATGAGAACTGAGGTTTAAGTCAAATTTTGAACAAATGCGCATATCAGTCCGTACTATGGATCTATATTTTCATTTTCAAAGTTTAAATAGTCGATCCAAACCACACGGCATTATCTCCAAATGAAAATGTTCTTGGAGGCTAAATTTTTACTTTTTTTTGATAGGTAGAAAATCACTATTTTTAGATGGTCTAGAATCTTTAGACCAAACGATTTTATACCTATATAAACAGATAGTAAAAAAAATTCTAAAAAATGTAAAATTTAATCTACAAGTACATATTCATATGGATATCATATTGAACAGTTCGGATCGATTGTTTGGACTTTAAGATGGAGATATGAATCCATAGTACAAACTGATGTGCGCTATGCATAGTACTGTAGCCTCATCAATTGTGTAGTTAAGCCTCACTTGAAACCTCAGTTGAACCTTGCCTTCAGTTGTGCTTTGGTTAAGGATTCCTACTGAAGGTAACTTTATTTGTAAATCTGTGGTCATTAATCTCCACAAATTTGGTATTGGTTTCTAAATAACCTTTGTTAAAAAAATATTCAGGTTGCGGCTTTTTACATGGGATCCACAGTCGTTCTTGTGTTTCAAGCGCCTGTTTCGGAAATGCGCAATGGCCAAGCAATTTCAAATTTCGAATTCTCTGTCAGAAATGGTGATAAAGTTAAGGTTGGAGAAGCCATTGGCCGATGGCATAAATCATAGTTTTGTTGTTGTTTTAATTAGCCATGTTTTTTAATTGCACCATTTATTTCATGTTTAGTGCTGCTACCTCCAATTCTAAAAAGGCTGTTGTGAAAATATTTTTTTTTGCTTGTTTCACAATTTTTGAAGGGTAGCAAAACATCATATCTAACTAGAAAAGCTGTATCATCCGTATCTGAAATTGACAAATTTGATGAGGTTATTCTGCGTGATTTTGCAAAAAATTAACTTAAGTTTTATAATTGGTTCGTACTATGAATCAATATTTTGTTTTCAAAGTTCAAATAGTTTATCGTGCTCTTCATATGAAAATTGTACTTAGAGCATCTACATCCCTGAAACGGTAGTAGTTTCTAATTCTGTTTCAGAGATGTGGGAGAGTTTCTTATTTAGCAACTATGTAAAAAAGTTTCTTATTAAGAAATTGTTCATAAACTCCATATTGGTTAAATGATTGGTTCAAATTTTTTTTTTTAATTTATTATTGATGTGGCTTAATAGAAACTCTAAAATGAATTTTAGGAATGTAAGAGTTCAGAAATTTTAGAGATCTTAATTTCTAAAAAGTAGTTAACAGTTATTTAGAAACTCATTTGAGTTGTTGGAATGAAAATGCCCTTGTAGACTAAATATTACGTTTTTTTAGATTTTTTTCCCCATCTTTTTAGATATAGATAGTAGAAAATCAGTACTTTGGAAATGTTTAGATCAAGTTGATTTCTATCTATCCAAAGAAATGGTAAAAAGATTCTAAAAAAAAATATATATAAGATTTGATCTACAAGTATATATTTATATGAAAATCATGTTGAACTGTTCATATTGATTGTTTCGACTTTAAAAGCGAAAAATATTAATCAATGATACGAACTAACATGCGCCATCCATAATACCGTAGCCTCACTCTTATGTACATCAATGTTGTAAAAAACGACCATCTAGGCTGATTAATCGTTAGCGGCGATCAAACTGTTATGTATTTTTCCGACTAATTGACTGATTATTTGTAATTATGGTTGATTATTCTCGATTATTTTTGTATATGATGTACATGATAGAAGTTCATTTCCGTTTTCAAAAGCTTTGAAGAATGTGAATACTAGTTGAGGTATTAGTAAAAGACAAAGCAACAAGTTATCTCCAAAACATTATTGCAAAGTAAAATATGAAGAGAATAATAACTCAACAGCCAGAATCTGAATTTATTTTTCTTATACAAATAATTAGCATAGCTATGTTCAAAACATAATTAGTATACGGACTTGTCAATTTTGAATTTAGGCTGATTCCCCTCTCTCTCTACTCTTCTAAAAACCATCTTTTGCAACGGTATTATTCACTAAAATATTACCACTACTAATTTTAAACAATTTTCTTTTTATTATTGACCAGAGGTCAGAGATTCTTACATAATCGACAAAAATAGGAGAGCACAAGGTGAGGCCGTGAGCATGTCAATTTCAAGCTATATATAGATGCAAAATCACATCTGCTTCTTCGTCGATTTCATTAAATCTTGCAAAAATTCTTTTATTCTATCTCTTTTTTTTTTTACCTCTTTACTTCTCAAACACAATGTCTGCCTACCGTGGGAAATATGCTGGTAAATCTTTTTTGTTTGTACAAATTAAAAATTGTTACAATTAAATTCCTTTTTGTTCTCTATATATATATATATCAAATGGGCTAATTTGTTTTGGGAATTAAAGAGGGCATTTTATTTCCCGCTTATATCTTCATTTTCAAAGTTCAAATAACCGATTCGAACCTTCCAACATGCTCTTCATATTAAAATATGTTTGGAGACCAAATTTTACATTTTTTGGAAATTTTTTACTATTTTTTCAGAATATTTGAAAATTATTGTTTTGGTGAATTTTTTTTTATTTTTTTATTTAATGAAAAGTTGTGATTTTTAAAAATTTTGAAAAAATAGTAAAAAAATTCAAAAAAATATAAAATTTGATCAACAAGCACATTCTAATATGAAGATAATGTTGGAAGGTTCGAACCAATTATTTGAACTTTGATAATCAAGATATGAGCGGGAACTAAAACACCCTCTTTAATTCTTAAAGCAAGTTAGTCCATCTATATATATATATATATATATATATATATATATATATATTAAATGGAAGTGCTCAATTGGTGGATTTATTTTTTTAGCTTAATTATTTTGTAGAATTCTCATTGTTATGTAGTTCATTAATGTAACTATCAATGTAGATGAGCTAATGAAGAATGCGGCGTACATCGGTACACCGGGCAAGGGAATCTTAGCGGCTGATGAATCAACCGGCACGATCGGGAAGCGTCTCTCAAGCATCAACGTAGAGAACAATGAGGAGAACCGCCGGGCTTTGCGTGAGCTACTCTTTTGCACGCCCGGCGCCCTCCAATACATTAGCGGCGTCATTCTCTACGAAGAGACGCTCTACCAAAAGACCAAAGACGGGAAACCTTTCGTTGACGTGCTTAAAGAAGGTGGCGCTCTACCGGGAATTAAGGTCGATAGTGGTACCATTGAGGTTGCCGGTACAAATGGCGAAACCACCACTCAAGGCCATGACGGCCTCGCAAAGCGCTGTCAAAAGTACTACAAGGCCGGAGCCCGGTTCGCCAAGTGGCGTGCTGTGCTCAAGATCGGCCCGAATGAACCTTCCCAACTCTCAATTGATCTCAATGCACAAGGCTTGGCTCGTTACGCCATTATTTGCCAAGAGAACGGCCTTGTGCCGATTGTTGAACCCGAGATCCTGGTTGACGGGCCCCACGACATCGACCGATGTGCGTACGTCACTGAAATTGTGTTGGCTGCATGTTATAAGGCACTCAATGACCAACACGTCCTTCTAGAAGGAACTCTTTTGAAACCGAACATGGTCACACCGGGTTCCGATGCCTCCAAGGTGAAAAACGAGGTGATTGCCGAGTATACCGTCCGGTCACTGCAGAGAACCGTTCCACCTGCCGTACCGGCAATTGTTTTTCTCTCTGGCGGTCAGAGCGAGGAGGAGGCAACACTGAATTTGAATGCAATGAACAAGTTTGAGGGGAAGAAGCCGTGGTCTCTCACTTTCTCGTTCGGTCGTGCGCTTCAGCAGAGCACGCTCAAGGCGTGGGCCGGTAAGGTGGAGAATGTAGAGAAGGCACGTGTGGCATTCTTCGCACGTTGCAAGGCAAACTCAGAAGCTACACTCGGGAAATATGCCGGTGATGCGGGTGGCGGTGAAGGTGTCTCAGAGAGCCTCCATGTCAAGGATTACAAGTATTGATTGATTTTGATCTGCTTTTTGGTGTTTTTAAATGCTTTGAAGGATTTCCATGTCCTGTGAATTTTGAGCTGCTTTAAGTACTAGTTTTGTTTTTTTTAATGAGGCCTTTGAGGCTGAAAATTTGCATGTATAACTTGTGTTTTATTTTTTTTATTTTTTTTGTAATATTGATTGTGAAATTGTCTTGATAATGGACATTTTTTTTGTTGAAGTATATGTTATCTATATTATAATTAATGTTAGTTTTTTTTTTTCTTTTGTGGTTGCAATTGTCAAATGCATAAACTACCAACAGGAAAAAGATAAAACAATTACCATCAGCATCAAATAAATAATGGGGAAATTTCATATATATCACTCAAAAATTATAAAATTACGTATTTACCACTCTAAATTCTATAATTACATATTTACCATCTTAAAATCTCAGTTAAATTGTAATAAGGACATCAAAATTAGTAAAGTAACAATTATAATAAATTGTTATAATCTCAGTTAAATTACTAAATCTAATAAGGACATCAAAATTTTAAAGGTTTTCTTCTTTTAAATCATTAAAGAGTTTCTTATTACACATGATAATCATAATATAAAATATCTTTGTTATTAATTGAACTTGTGCCCATTTTTTTTCTTGTGGCCCTTGTCATGATATTTATAATGCCTTCTTTAATTAAGAGATCTGAGATCACTGGTGTCATTATCATAAATATTAGCCATAATACAATACTAAGGGGTACTTAGAATAATAAATATGATCCAGCTCCAAAAACAAAGTTTTTTCTCTTCTCCAATTAATGTTAAATCAAAGCATACTAAAATCCAGTTAAAAGCAAACCAAAGCATCAGCACTTGCTATCTGAACTAATTGAACCTAAATTAACAATAACTAATTAAACCTAATTAAACATCATCATTAGATGAACTGTCTTCCTCATCCACCCACCAATTCAGTGGCTCCTCCACTTTTTCTTTACCTTTTGAAATTGTCATGAGATCATCATCTATAATGGTAATAATATCCTGTTCATCACCTGTAAAAAATAAAAATGAGATAAAAATTAATCCTTTAAACTTTTAGTCCCTTTAAATATTTCATCATGTGTGTGTTTCTAGAGCTTTACCCTATATATATATACACACCTTTCTAACTCTGCAGCTGTAAAAAAAACTTGAAAATTCAGGTTTATCAGTGTTGCAAGTGAAAATGCCTTGAGCTAAGATCCAATTCCATGGAGCCTTAGACCTGGCACATTCTAAGGAAAGATGATGAATGAGGCATCTAACATGAAAAAAGAATACCTAGAACCTTTTCAACTCTTTTTTTTTTTTTAAAAAAATAGATTCTAGTTAAAATCCTATTATGTCTAACAAGCTAGAATAAAGACTTACATTTGTAAGGGCATCCTAAAATTCAAATATTAAATGGTTACTTACGATTATCATGCTGAGAGCTCCGCCCCTGGCATCCTCCGCTAGTAGTGTTCATCTTCTGAGCAACTTCGCCTCCACCAATTGTTAAGGTCTACAAACACATATAAAACATCTAAATTGTATTTCATTTCAAAGCACTCCTACCAAGATTATTATACATACCCTGTTATTTCAGATGCATATTGGATTACAAAATCTACCTTGTTGCAATTAATACCACCATGTTTCTGCACCTTCTCTGCCAGTGGTGCAATGCTTTTTCCCTTCAAGTCGTTTGACCGTACCTATTGCAATTCATAAATCAGTTCAACTTAGCATCAAGCCAAATGAAACTAAAAGAAAAACCTAGCAATGCACAAATTAACATATTATATATATAATACCTGATTGTTCCTCATGTTGGAACCCTCCGCGTGTCTAGGCACAGACTCAGTGTACGGGATCTTTCCTTTGCCTTTGGTGGCTTCTGACGGCTGTCCCTGTTACAAGTTGGTTCAAATTATATCAAATCAAAACAGATAATGTACAAGCCATGTACATTCCAGCTGCTGCTTATCAACAATTAAGGAACAAACAAGCCAGTAAAAACTAGAAGAAAGATATTGAACCTGTCTTGCACATCTCCTTTTCTCAGATAATTCCAGTTTACCCTTTGCATCGGTCGACCTTTTCTGTTTCGACCCTTGCTGTTACAAAAAAATACAATAAAATAAAATTACATCATGTGATCAATAAAAAATAAAAACCAATAAAATTTGATTCATGCTGAGTAGCACAGGAGCCAAACCACCTTGTCAGAACCGACAATTATAATAAATAATCATCAATTTTAAATAATAAATCCTCTTTGGGCTTTTGGATTTGCATTTTGAAATTTCCAGTTGTCAACAAGAAGAACTTTTGAACTGTATGCTTCCCTTTTATTAAAAATTTCCTTCCAACGAAGAATTGTGGTACGTAAAACTCAATAATCCATTAATTACTATATTACAAATTTATAATTTACCAATTTTACAATAAGTAACAAATCTTGCAAATTCAGGTGGAGAAAAAGGTTGCTGACAAACTAAAGCGTTGGAAAAAAAAAATAAACAAGATGAAAACAGAAGAAGTATAACATAACGTACCAACTGCCCAGTGATCGGACGCCAGCTGGATCCGACACCCCCCTTCGTTGAAACCCGGGCCTTCTTGTCAGAGACCCTATCAGCATCCTGCCCCGTCACGTCAGAGCTGTTGTATAACTGTTCAATGATCCTGTCTCTACGCAAACCAAGCTCTGCAGGAAAGAGACGGCTCGCCACTTGGATTGTGAGATTTATCAACTCAAACATGTTGAGATCGCAATTATCCATGATCTCCTTCAACTTTCTTTCCATCTTGCTGATCGCACCTTCCTTTGTCGCCGGCTTTGTTTAAATTGAAAATCGGAGGAAATAATGAAAATGGTTTCGAGGTGAAGTGAGATTTAAAACAGAGACTGACAGGTGTCACAAAATAAGTGCTCGTTTAGTAGAATTTATCTATAACGGCAACTTCTGACCGAGGGGTGCCTCATTTTGTATGTAGACTGCCTCAATTTTACAGAAAAAGAGAAATATCCTTCTATCATATATAGATAGGTATTTAATAGCAAATCTTTTTCATCCTACACTCGCATAAGTTCTCCATTTGAGCTTTGCGGGATTATACCGGGAGTGTCAAAGGATGAAATTTTCTAATAATTCAAACTTTACAAGCTCATCATGTCAATAATTAACTGGTTCAGATAAACTTCTTTTCATTAAGAAGTGGTTCAAGAAAATTATAATTGAAAGGGAAAAGCCAAAAATATATTCTCCTTTAATAGGAAGAATTGCCACAAATGGTTTTGTGTTTGAATAGAATACGGGACATGTCCGGTTAAACTTCGACTTGAGATGATATATAGATATGCAAGGCCGATCGATACAGTGAAAACTATGAGCATCTGATAAGTAACCGAAAAAAGTTGTTGCTATGCGCACATTTAATAAATAATAAATCAAGATAATTATTATCATTTACTAAATGAAGAGATATGCAGATAAGGAAGAATACAAACTGGAAATCTAAATAAACACCAATGGATCTTTTGATGCATATAAAAATTTTGTGCAAAATACTAATTATACAAACAATTTAACTTTTTTTTTAATTAGCTGAGACAATACCTACAATAATTCATGGAACCAAATAAAAAAACTACAGGGTATAGGAGAAAAAAAGGAATGAAGCATTAAGACATGAACAAATGCCAGAATAAGATAAAACAACAAGATGTTTGTAAGAATGAAGATGAGATATTTTATAACTAAAATCTAATTAGTGCATTTGTGATGATTGTATTTATAAACTGCAAGATGCATGGATCCATCTCTGATGATGTGATGAACTCAGGAACTTTGTTCAACACCATGATGATATTAATAGTACGGTATTACAATGGGCGATGCTATCGGTACTCATGGATGAACTTGAATTACATTTCTTGTTTCCAGGTTCATGAAAAAGCTCAACATATATCATGTGAGAATCACAAATTTAAGATTTTCCATGTTAAAAGACGCAAGTAACTAGGAACTCTGAACTCTTAATTCTCTCGACAGATCTCGAACCGAGATTCTTCTTATTTAGAAAAACAGGCATTAATCACAAATTATACATTTTCATGTTTATAGGATTCTTTATATCTAATTATTTACTAACCTGTAATCCAACTACATTTCCAGTATACAAGAAATGTATTGTTCTTAGTAGTAAAAATAAAATCAGAATGAGGTTTCATCTGCCTTTAATGCAACCTAACTGCAAGTTTTTAGAAGTAGCAAGTACCCAAATAAGTATACTGCATATTTATACTGGCAAACCACATAGAAAAGCTAATGAAAAACGAAAAGAAAGGTAGAAAAGAAAAAAAAAATGATGGGAAATTCCAATTAATAGCAAAACAAATTCAGCAAATCAAAACAGCATTTACATTTGATTTGCGTTGTTCTCTAATTTAAAGAGGATTAGTCAACAATAAAATACATATGATTGCAAACTCATAAAACGGTTCGTTTTAGGGACCTGTCGGTCCAAATTAAACATACTTAGCTTCTTTTTCAAAGCCTTTATTCCCAAACAAGTTGGAGTAGACTAGAAATTAAACCTAACAGGAATCAGCAACACAAGAACTTCCTAGGAGGTCACCCATCCTAGTACTACTCCTGCTAAATTCGTGAATCGTCAAGCCTTCACAAACCCTCCTCCTTTTTCCTAGCTTGGGACAGACTGTGCAGAAACTACACAGGCGAAGTTATTAAACATATTTAGCTACTATATTATATTGTTATAAATTGGGCTTCTCTGGCCCAAATATAATAAATATTATTGTTCAACGTCCGTCGAGCAATATACATAACTTGGGCCTATATGACATGTTGCCATGGGACACGTATGCTATGTAGTACTCCACCATGGGGCTCACAACTTTATGACTTCAGATTAACTCAAAAACGGTGCCTATTTGGGATAGCTTAGGGCCAGTATTATTTGTGCTTTGAGATTCGTGCAAAGTTAAAAGAACGGTATGAATCATCTCACTCTACAGAACAATGCTTCTATAGTAATACAGAGGATACAAATTCGTCGCCATGAAGGTTGTCATGAAGAAATTCAGATCGGGTGCATTAAAGATCAGGTTAGATCCTAACAGTTTAATCTATAATTGCACGAATTTTAAACTGGTTCCTCTATATTTTAAATAATTCCGAAAATATTTTTAACTCGGCTGTGACTATTCTATTCCTATGATACCGCTGTGTGTGTTAGAATCATGTATTAATTGATATGTCGTAAAGAACGAGGCTTTGGTACTGTGCATAGCGCGCATTGGTCCGTACTATGAATCAATAACTCTGTTAAGGTTCAAACAGTCGATCTGAACTGTTCATCATGATCTTCATATGAAAATGTATTTGCAGGCTAAATTTTATATTCTTTTAGAATATTTTATTATATTTTTAGATAGATAGAAAATCACTACTTTTGAATAGTCTAGAATTTTAGATTTGTGATTTTCTACCTATCTAACAAAAATAGTAAATTTAAAAAAAATGAAAAATTTAGTATATGCAAGTACATTGTTGCATGGACATTATGTTGAACAATTCGATCGGATTCACTGTTTAGACTTTAAAAACAGAGATATTGGGTAAATCCACTGTCCAAAAGAAAGGTTGAACTTGAAAATATTATACAAAGTTTGCAAACCCAAAAGTTTCTACATTGGCAAGAACAAACCTTTAAGCCTAAAACTGTTATTAAAAATACACCGCAAATTTGTGTCACAGTGACATTGAGGTGACAGTGAGTAAGGTAGGAAGGATAATTTGGGAATTGTTGTTCAGTACCCGGTACAGTATCAACACCAGTTGAGTTGGTACAAGGCTGACCCTTGAATTGCTTTGCTAATTGCTCAGTCAAGCAACCAGCATTTGAAATATTTTGAATTTTCAAATAACATTTGACATTTGACACATCAAATATAAATTCAAATTTTTACAAAACCCCACGTTGTATATTCTCAAATAACATTAATTAATAAACTGAATTACAAGTAATTCCTTAGTACAGGTTATGTGCTAATTTGATCAATGCATATACTATCTTCTCTTCCACTGATTTCATTTTTTACTTGTTCAATAAAATTACAGATTTCATTTTTTTTTTTACTTATTCAATGTAAGATATTGAACGAACTTGAAGAAATGAAGGAAATTAATAAACGGTTTCAAGGTAGAAATATGACTTCTATTTTTATTTTTTTAATCTTTTTTACTTCGAGTTAATTATTTACAAAAAAATATTTTTGTTAAGAACAACTAGTTTAATATTTGAAAACACATAATTACACATATTTTTTATATGTAAAAATCAACTAACATATTATTATAATTAACTAAGTAATTAGTGGAACAATATCTTTCTTAAAAATCAGCTTGTGGTCTAGTGACAAAGCGCAACACCCTCCGTGTGGGGGATCGTGGATTTGAAACCTAAATGAATGGTTCTTTATAAATATTAAATGAAAGTTAGTTGACTAAATCTACACCTTTCTTATAAAAAAATATCTCTCTTTAAAAGAACAATTACTAGAAACCATTAGAAAATAAAAATTGACATTTAATAGGTGAAGTCAAGAAATTTTTTCTTAAAATAATGTGTGTTTTTGCAA
Source organism: Carex myosuroides (assembly GCA_028015225.1). Classification (NCBI taxonomy): domain Eukaryota; kingdom Viridiplantae; phylum Streptophyta; class Magnoliopsida; order Poales; family Cyperaceae; genus Carex; species Carex myosuroides. The sequence goes on along the minus strand of CM051470.1, from coordinate 3,218,068 downwards.
ATAAATTTAGCTCTAAAAAATATTTAACAAATAAATTTAAAATTTAAAATAAGATATTAGAGAAAAACATTATAATTACTACTTAATTTATTATCTCAACATTTGAAAAATGAAAATAACACTAATGTATCTTGCTTTTCATACAATTACATATACAATTACATGTATAAAAACATATTAAGAAAAAGAAATAAACAATAAACATAGGAGTAATATATATCAAAATTATCAAAAGAGCCAGAGAATATCATTACAAAATTACTTATTAATATAATATTTTTTTGTTGATAAAAGAGTAGCAGTATGCTCAGCAAGTGTAAGACCTGACCTTAATATTGGAATAATCTCTTATTCCAATAAACAATTTAAATTATTTAAAAAAAAAAGATGATATCAAAGTATTGTATAAATAACATAATTAATTTTAAAAATAAATAATAGGTTGATTGAGAACATCAAGCAAAACAATAAACTTGAGGAAAGTGAAGTCCTGTCAGATGCTAAAACAACAAACAATACATGTAAAATAAAATAAAAAATAACATTAACACATAAGAGTAGAATTAGGGTGTTCTTAAGTTCACCAAGATCGGATTGACTTCAAATGATTAATCTAAACCGTTGAAACTGATCTACTTTACGAGTGATGTGCGGAAATTTCAAAATTTAAAATTAATTTAGTATAAAGTCAAGCGGTCAAAATTAGAAGATTTATAAATTCATTCATTTTTTAAACCCTAAACCCTATTCAAAACTAATTCGAAAATTAAATTTTCTTGCATGTAGACGCATCGCTCGTAAAGTAGATCAGTTTCAACAGTTTGAATTCGTAATTTGAAACTAATCCGATAGGTTTTATAACCAAGTTCACAAAGGGGACTTAGTAAACTTAAGAATACCCTAGTTCTACTCTAACACATCAAATATAAATTCAAATTCTTACGAAACCCCAAGTTGTATTCTCAAATAACATTAACTTGTTTTCTGCTGATTTAATTTCTTTTAAAATTACTTGTTCAATCAAATTATAGACTTCCAAATAGAACAGAACCTATATAGAGATGCTTGAGGTTGGGATCGGGCTGTGGAAGAGAACGCCAAGGCAAAAAAAAAGAATTTTGTTTTTCTTGCTAAAATCAAAATTAGAGAAATGAAGGAAATAAACAGTAATGGGTTCAAGGTAGAAATAGGACTTTTACTTTCTTTGGGAGAATTTCATATATACCACTCAAAAACTGTGAAATTACATATTTACCATCCAAATTTTTGTAATTACGTATTTACCATCTAAAAATCTAATAACTCACATATTTACCCAATATAACTTTAGTATATATCAAATATACCCAAAACTCAGATTAATTATGTATAATATTCTTTAAACTATAATTAATCAAGGATTAACTTAGCACACTCTCTTTCTTTCCTTAGATCCGTTGTCCTTTATACCTAATATAAGAGATTAAAAACATATATTCGAAACTAAGTCAGTAACAAAACGTAGATTCTCAAACTCAATTACTACTTTGATAATGGTTGTGATATTAGCGTCGTATTCAGTACGAGTTGTTCTGTTGGAAAATGTGGAGTGGTTACATTGTTTTAGACAATCAAGCTGGAGTTAAAATCCTAATCTCGAGTCTGCTACCCCTTCTCTCTGAGTTTCAGCGGGAGAGACGAGATCAGGAGAGAGTTTCAGCAAGAAGAAAAAAGTTATGACAAAAAAGATGAGAGGAAAATCTGTGTGCAGAAGAGGAAGGGGCAAAGAAGGAGAAGAGACTAAATAACTTATTAATTATATTTTATGTGATATTAAACTTAATTAATCTCATTTTTTTAATTGATTACGTAAATATGTGAGTTATTAGATTTTTCAGATGGTAAATACATAATTACAGAAATTTAGATGGTAAATACGTAATTTCACAGTTTTTGAGTGGTACATGCGAAATTTATCTTTCTTTTTTCTTCAACAAAACACTAGCTTTGAGATAGAAAAATGAGAAGACAGAACAATAAGTGAATGTGTATGTAATCTCTCTTTTTTTCTTTCTAGATGTCCAGTCAGAGCTGTTTGATTCAATTTAAGATTCGTGCGGTCAATTTATTTTGAAATCCACCCTGTAAATCTAAATAGAACACAAATCTTAACGCAAATTGAACGGCTCCAATCGAACCAATTTAGCTTGGTTCGATGCCCATAAGAACCGCCCCCTTTACCCAGAAATATAATATACAGAGTAATTCGTTAGCACATTATGTGTCCTTGAGTTCAGTATGCTGTGCATACAGTGCAAATATCTTACTGTGTAGAATGAGATCTGGGTCGTCCGTTTTAATCTAGCACGAATCTCAAAGCAAACCTCTCTCTATTCTACACAGACACCGAATTGATTTTGACCTGGCTACTGTACGGTCAGGTACCTTAGGATTACTCTGTATCTCTCAGGAGTCAAGACCAAAAAATAAGAAAGAATTGCTCGAGTTTGTATAAAAACATACCGAATTAAAACATACCCCTTTTACAAAGGCCAACATTTATTAAATGGAGAAGGCTACCAAATTTTATACGAATATTGGTTTCTAATTTAGAATGAAATATAATAGTATATTGCTATAGTCTAGCCTTGAAAGCTGAGTATGCTGCTCATGAAACCCTCAAAATCCGTAAGATTTGGATGTATAATTGCAGTGCCATTGCTAGCTTTCTCCAATTCGTCTCTGGAGAAGACACCGGTACAGACACCTACTGCTAAAGCACCTCCCGACTCGGCCGCTTTTATGTCATTCGGCTACAAAATAGAATTAAGCAAGCAGTTAGGTTTTGAATTGTTACGGGTCGAGTTTTGCAAGAAACCAAATAGCACCAAAGCAATTTTGGGGGCTTATAATTGCACATTAGTTAAAGAGTGAGGCTATGGTACAATGCATAGCGCACATTGGTCCATACTATGGATCTATATCTTTATTTTGAAAGTTTAAACAGTCGATCCGAACAACTTAACATGATCTCCATATGAAAATGTAGTTGGAAAACAACTTTTACATTTTTTAGAATTTTTTTACTATTTTTTTAGATAGTATAAAATCATTACTCTTGGATGGTCCAGAATTTTCAGATCAAGTGATTTTATACCTATCTAATAAAAAAATTCTAAAAAATGACAAATTTTGTGTTCAAGTACAATTTCATATGGAGATCATATTGAGCGGTTTGGGTTGACTTTTTGGACTTTAAAAATGAAGATATGAATCCATAGTACAGACCGAAATGCGCTATGCATAGTACCGTAGCCTCACTCTTAGTTAACAGTGAACTTCCATCTAAATTTGGTATGAGAGACATATGCATGGATCAAGACATAGTAGTCTTAGATATAGGCATTCAGCAAAAGAAGAAGGAAAAATGTAAAATATCAGAAATGCCCTCCAAAAAATTAGAACTATTCGATGTATCCTTTCTTGCATCCTTGTTTGCTATAAAGATGCAGGATAGATGTAGCAGATTTATTACACAACTTTCTAGGGTAAAAAATATATTTCTTAATTGCGTGAGGCTATGGTAACATGCATATTACGGAATGACCCGTGCTATGGACTCATATCTTTGTATTCAAAATCCAAATAGTCAATTTGAACCGCTCAACAAGATTTTCATATAAAAATAAGCTTGCAGACCAAATTTTACATTTTTTAGAATTTTTTACTACTTTTAGATAGTAAAAGTCACTTGATCAAATTTTTTTTACTATCCGAAAGCAGAGGCTTTTATATATTTTAAAAAATAGTAAAAATAAATCTAAAAAATGTAAAATTTGGTCTCCAAGTACATTTTCATATGGAGATCATGTTTAACAGTTCAGATCGACTGTTGGAGCTTTGCAAATAGAGATATGGATTATTGCACGGGTCGATCCGTAATATGCAATTACCATAGCCTCACTCAATTAAGAATGAAATACATTGAAAATACATCTGCTATTATTCTTGAGGAATAACAGGAACCTGTTATTCCGATCCCAGCTGTTGATATTAATTGAGATTTGCGCTTGACAAAGTTTTTCATTAAGATTTGTGCATAGGAAAATGTGAACGGTTGGGATCAGAATAACAGGTTCCTGTTATTCTTTCCAAATACATTATATCCATTTTCAAAGTCCAAATAGTTGATGTGAACCATTCAACATGATCTATATATGAAAAGGTACTAGTAGATCAAATTTTACATTCTATAGAATTTTTTTACTATTTTTTTAGTTAGGTAGAAAATCACATTATCAGATTAACGAATCTAGACCATTCAAAAGTAGTGATTTTCTACCTATCCAAAAAATAGTAAACAAATTTAAAAAAAATATATAAAATTTAGTGTACAAGAACATTTTTATCATGTTGAATGGTTCAGATCAACTGTTTGGACTTTGAAAATGAAAATATCAATCCATAGTACGGACCATACTATGCTATGCATAGTTACCATAGACTCACTCATATTTTTTAATTTTAGGGTGCGTTAATTTTAAGATTTTACTGGGGATACAGAAGAAAAACATACAGTATCACCGACATGTACTCGCAAATCAAATCCATCAGGAAATAATTTCTCTGCTCTGTCAGCAGCTATCTTCACTAGCTCTCCTCTGTCAATGTTATCACTTCCAAATCTGAATATAATTACAAGAGATAATTCAAATACTACGTAATATGAGAAGAATACCATTCAGTAAAAAAAAAATACAATGGATTGGAAAATACAATATATAATTTATAATTAGTTGATCTGACAGACTCTGACCCGCCGAAATTTGGAACTGAGAAATGCTTTCTCAGACCAAGCCCCTCCATTTTTATCCATGCAATCTCCTCTAAATTTCCTGTAACCTATTAATAAATAGAAAAAGCCACATAATATACATATTTACATTGCTTATTGGTTACCAAATTTGTAGTTCTTTTTCTTAAGGATACTGTAATGAGCAATCCTAGGGTTACAATTGTCCAAATTCGAAAATTAATGTTGTAAATGTGTACTCTGTCATTTAGATAGAATATCTACACAAATTTGATCCAATTCGGAGGTCATGATGCCATTCAATCATTAAACAATTTGAAAAGCTCAAAGCTCAGTTTTGACGGTTTTTTGACGGATGAACAAAGAATGTTGAAATTGGACCAATAATGAAATGTATCTTACCTAAATTATAATTTTTTTTATTTTGACAATTATAGGTGCCAGTTGTAAAATTTATTAAACTATCCAATTGTAATTACATGTAATTAATGAAAGACGTGATTAAATATTCAGTTGCCAAAAATTACAAGAAAAAAGATAGTGTTTTATAAGGAAGCAAATCCATGAGACCATATCGTTTGAGATATCTCAAATTTTCAGTTCAACTAATGCCGGGCTAAATTTTTTTCGGTGCCTATTCGGAATGCAGGAGGCCATTATTATTGTGCTTTGAGATTCGTGTAGAAAGGATTTGAATGGTCCGGATTTTCCACAGATCAACTCAAAGTTTGAAATATCTCAGGGGATGCGAATTCCAAATCCATGTCACTTGGAGATATGATGTGAAATGGAGAAAAAAAGAGAAAAATAGGAGGTATACGTACCAGGCCAACAGGTACGCCCTTTGATGATAAAGCTTCTAGAAGATACTTGACTCCGGGAAGAACCTCTAATCCATCTCCTACGTGTTTTGCATTTTTCACGGCATATTCCACCATTTTCGACTTCATATCAGGCAATTTCTCCAGTGCAAGCTACAAGCCAAAATCTTTTTTAAGAATTAAAACCACATTTTAAAATACCATTTTATATGTACTTCAAATTAGCTCAATTGAGCATCATTTGAGGAATAATTAAGGCTTATGAATTTTTTATGTATTTTGGCATGATTAAACCATTGACAAAGGTTACAGCTAACATCTCACATGAAAAATAAAAATAAAAATGTGCCAAGACTATTAGTAACAAAGCATTAGCTAGTCAATTAGAAAAGATATATTAATGTAAAATCTTCAAGTTGGTGTAAAAATTCACTAAAATTACAAATTAATTCCTTGGTATAGGTTTTGTGCTAATTGTGACAGAGGTTACAGCTAACATCTAACATGAAATTTTTTTTAAAAATGTGCTCACACTATTAGTAATATAGCATTAGCAAGCCAATTAGAAAAGATATATTAATGTAAAATCTTAAAGTAGGTGTAAAAATTTACAAAAAATTTCAAACTGTGAAAAAAATACCAACATCAGAGGATATGCCATAGTAGACTGCTGTGTTTAGAAGTATAGCTGGATCTGTTGAGCCATGATGCTACATCATATAAAAAAATTCACATGCATAGGTTAGTTTATCACATAATAAATTTCATAAAAAAAGTATGTACTTCAAAAGATACTTTAATAAAAGAGTGAGGCTATGGTACTATGCATAGCGCATATTAGTCCGTGCTATGGATTAATATCTCTATATTCAAAGGCCAAATAGTCAATCTGAACCGTTCAACATCTACTTTTTTTTTACTATTTTTTTGGATAGGTAGAAAATCACTACTTTTGAATGGTCTAGAATTTTTAGATCAAGTAATATATTCTACCTATCTAAAAAAATAGTAAACAAATTGTAAAAAATGTACAAAAATGTACATGCATAAGTTAGTTTATCATATAACAAATTTCAGAATATAGGTAACATAATGTACATCAAAAGATACTTTCATAAATTTCATCAACTGATTTGACGATGCTAGAATTGGACTGAACTACAACCTACTAAAATCAATTAATTCAAGGAAAAAAATACAAACATCTATTGATCTGTTACCGGAACTACGTCGATGCTGGCGTCGTTAATCCCAAAAACTTCTTTGAGAGCATAGGCGAAGGCTCCACGATGAAGACGATTCGAACTCAAACCCGTACTGACAATCAGCGTGCCATCTATGTCGAATGTCACCATTACTCTCTTCTTCGTGCCTCCATTTCCTTCGCTCTTGCTCTCCTCCATCCTTCTCTCACTCTCTGAACTCGGAGCTGCTTGAACTGGGGAAAGTGGGAATCTATGAGTTCCCTCCAGTTCTAATTTCTGAATGGAGAAAGAAACCTATGTTCTTTTGGGCTTAAACAAGAGGTCCAGGTGAAAAGACCTGGCCCAAAGATTTTATCTCTCTATTTCACAAAATCAGGGTAAAGATTTTAACAGATCAGTTTTACCTTCATGCAGAGCAAAGACTATATAATCAAACCAGCCCTGTGTATAGTATGTGTGCTGCATAAAGCTAAAACTGCTCAGTTAAATACTTACCTCAAAACTGCTCAGTTAAACTGGGAGGATACGGATCCGAATCACAAAAGAGTCGAGAAACTTCGCTGATTGCTGTTTGGACAGAAACGGAACCCTAACACCTCCGCTCTCATAGCCAATGGTCTCGGCCATAGCATGTCTGTTTTGTCGCCACGTGGAAACTGGATAACTCTCCCCGCCTAAAGGTCCCCAGACTGGATCATTTGCATGTGATCCTGGATCATTTTTCTGAGAAACTCCTTAATCACTGATATGTGGGGCTCGTATTGTTTTAATGACATACCTTTCTGTGCTCTTGGAGTACGCAGAATTTTCTCTGTGAGAAAGGGCTACAAGCTTAATTACTCTCCATTAGCTGTTTCCCTGGACATATCAGTGACCCCTGGGCCACGTTCGGCAAGCCATTAGAATTCCTCGGAGGTACTACATATCGACACCTGGACCGTTCGCCGCGAATTTGGAGGAACAATTGAGTCCAGTTTTGATTAAACTGGACAGTAGAAAGGTGGAAACGAACACCGCCTCCATATAAAAGCCATCCTATCCCATTTCCGATTAGGAGAACAAGCTGCTATCGCTGTCAAGATCTCGACACTCCTACAGCGCAAAATAGGAAAAAAAAAATAGAATTAGAGAGAAAGAGGAAGGAGATAAAAATCGATCTCAATCTACTCGGTCACTTGTTTTTCATGGTGGATTAGTTTCTCTGTGAGAGGTGCGTTCCCGCATTTTTCGACTGTTAATTTGTTCTCTATTAATGTTGGACTTCCTTCGTCTTAGTCTCTTAGATGCGTGTAATTTCTGGTTTATTTGATTATTAGGTTAATTTTGTAGAGGTTTTATAAGATTTAAATCAGAGGATTATAGGGAGAGGGGAATCGAATTGGTCCACAGTTACTTATTTTCATTCCTTTCTGCGAAATCACGACCTCGCTTCTCTAAAATCCGACCAAATTGTTGATCTCTGAGTGAACTCAACTTTCGAGTTGACAGCAATTTTATTCCTATGCCTGTATTTTGCTTTTATAATTCTATTTCTTCTGAATTTGGGTGAACATTTGGTATATTATCTCCAATTTTTGCAATACTTTTTTATTCTGAACTTTCAGGTCAACACCTTACTAAAGGTCATTAGTGTTATATAAGTGATTTTGTCGAATGATAGCATGATTCCATTAATCCCTAAACCCTGATTATTGATCTCTAACCAAGATCAATCTTACTCGTGAAAACCTCAATTAATTCCCTACTTTGATTTTCTGATTTTCTATGTAATAATTTATCCTCTATTCATGCAGAAAATTATAATTGTGCTTTAATCAAGTAATGGCATCACCAAAGAATGAGGGGTTCCTGACAGATCAGCAAAGAGAGGTATTGAAAATTGCGGTTCAAAATGCAGAGGTTCTCTCTACATCTCCTTCGCCAAGGTCGCCAACTTCCTCTGTGTTGCTTCAGGAGTTGTATAAAAATGGTGGCGGTGGTAATGGTGCTGGAGGTGGAGGTGGAGCCAAGGCACCGGGTGCCGGGCCTAAGCATATCAGACGGTGCCACTCAGGGAAGTTGGTCAAAGTGAAGAAAGGTTGTCCCTTAGTTACATTATTTTTCTTAATTTTTGTTAACTGGCTACAAAAACATACAATATTCATTTGCATCATGGGATGATCAGTTCTTTGCTTTCATCTTTTCTTGCTCCATCTGTTCTGTTTTGTTCACTTGACAATTTTCTCTAGTTATCTTCTCGTTTTAGTTACTTTTGGGTTTAGTTTCAATTCATGTGACTTATATTAGATGCAGGTTAAGTTATTTGGGATAAAGAAATTCAGTTGATCTGGTTTCATCATTTTGAAATGCCCCTTGTTTGGAGTTTATAAAACTGCAATTTGATTAGTGTTGGTAATATATAATTTTGCTTAGGTAAGATATAGTCAATCAAGGCCTTTGTGTCTATGTCTATAGTCATATACATGTATTCGTATCTGAAGTGAAATGAGGTGTTAAGTGAATAGACAACCAATAAAGATATATTAGTCTATTATTGCTTATCTATGTGCCAGAAGTTTCAAAAGATGCTAAGCAGAAGTCAAGATTGCTTTTTGGATAAGAAGGAAGTTGTGTCATTAAAATAATATGTCATTTTCATCCATGCTGAATAAAATTCTCTCTTTTATTTTTTTCCCTTGTGTTATTGCAAATCACCGTACAACATGATAGTTTTATTAAAAAATGCCCATAGAAAACTAAATAGAATTGGTCTCTACATTTAGTTTTGTCTAGTACTTTCGGAAGCTTGAAATTTTATAAGCTCACTGCATTTTCTAGAGCTGAACTGGATAATCTGTAGTTAATTGGTTGGTTTAAACATTTAATAATATAATTCATTTAGCATTACTTTGTCACGAGTTGCATTTGAGGGGGAAAACATTAGTTCCCTTGGTCACATGACTCAAGGATTTCCATAATGATACCAATACTATGTCAATCATATGTTGTAAGCATGCCTTACAGAAATAAACCCTGCTTGTCTACCAGTTGACTGCAACCTCGCATGTTTTTTTCTTTTTCTTTTTTGTAAATTCTTTTACTGACTCTTTTTAGAGCTTTAAAAAATCGAACTTGTATTAATTCAGTGATCAATTTTCTTTCAAGTTTCCAGAAAACCTTGTTTGTTCTTTCAAAATATTATAGAGCCATGTAATTGAATTTTTTACTTGTTAATTGCAGATGGTGGAGGTGGCAAAGGTACATGGGGTAAAATGATTGACACTGATTTCGATCCATGCCTTGACCAAATTGACCCTAATGACCCAAACTATGATAGTGGTGAGGTATGACTCTTTAGCCCCCTCATTAAATACTAAATGTGTACTTGTAGCTTAGTGGTTGTGGAGACTTGGGTTCAAATCCCAGTGACCACACATTATTCATTTTCACATATTATGCATTTTACATTTCAGCCCTCCCAATCTAATTTTTCTAGTTCCGCCCCTGTGAAAGGCTGTCTGAAATATGTCATACTTGTTCTCTCTTGTTTGTGTCGTTCCATGTTCAAAAGCTCTTGATATTAGCTCCATTATATGTCTACTTCTTGATCTGCCTCTCTGAAAAATCGTGGTTGAATTTCACTGTGAAAGATGTATTTAAATGGTAAAAAAAATTCAAGCATGGATAAAAAGAGAGTGAGAGAACTGCTGACACAGCACACTACTGGATTACCCCAGGTAATACTTCTTATAGTGCCAAAAAAGCCAAACTGCACCAATTAGTTCCCAGTGTGTTACGGGTTTTTATTTATTTTATGAATAATTTGGAATCCTTCTCCAATATACTGGTCTATTGAACAAGTATTTGTCTTTGTACATAATTTCAGGAGCCATATGAGTTAGTGGGTGCCACCATATGTGACCCATTTGATGATTACAAGAAATCAGTTGTAAACATAATTGAGGAGTACTTCACCAATGGCTCCATAGAAGCCGTCATATCAGATCTCAAAGATCTCGGTTTCGGAGAGTACCGCAATTACTTTGTCAAGCGCCTCATTTCCATGGCAATGGACAGACGTGACAAAGAGAAAGAAATGGCATCAGTACTCTTATCCTCTCTCTACTCTACTGTCCTCAGTTCAGTTCAGATCAGCCAGGGTTTGATGATGCTACTTGAGTCGATTGATGACCTGGCACTCGACATACCTGACGCACCTGAAATGCTAGCTGTTTTCATCTCCCGAGCTGTAGTCGATGACATACTCCCTCCTGCATTCATTGGCCGTGCCAGAAAGCTGCTTCCGGAGACTTCTAAAGGGGCTGAGGTCCTTAAAATAGCTGAAAAGAGCTACCTCACGGCCCCACACCATGCTGAGTTACTCGAGAGGCGCTGGGGTGGGACCACCCGGTTAACTGTTGAGGAGGTAAAGAAAAAAATCATCGATTTGTTGAAAGAGTATGCTGAAAACGGTGACACAACAGAGGCATGTCGGTGCATTAGAGAATTAGGTGTGCCGTTTTTTCACCATGAGGTGGTGAAACGAGCGATAACTCTAGCAATGGAGAAACCTGAATCAGAAGCAAAGGTACTAAAACTTCTAAAAGAAGCAAATGAAGAGAATTTGATAAGTCCCAGCCAGGTGTCAAAGGGTTTTTGCCGGGTGCAAGAAAGCCTAGACGATCTCTCCCTTGATATCCCCTCAGCAAAAACTGCTTTTAACTCCCTTACTAAAAAAGCAGTTTCTGGAAAATGGCTAGATCCCTCTTTCATCTCCTTAGCAAGTGCCAATGGAGAGGTGTCAGATAGTGAGCACGCCAAGTTACACCGGTTCAAAGAAGAGGTGGTTACTATAATACATGAATACTTCTCCTCTGATGATATACCAGAACTTATACGTAGTTTGGAGGAACTCGCATTACCAGAATATAACCCTATTTTTATCAAGAAACTCATCACACTTGCTATGGATCGAAAGAACCGTGAAAAGGAGATGGCGTCAGCGCTTCTTGCCGCTCTCAGCATGGAGATATTTACAACCGATGATGTGGTTAATGGATTCACTATGCTTCTTGAATCGGCCGATGATACGGCACTAGATGTGTTGGATGCCTCTGATGAGTTATCTCTATTTCTTGCCCGTGCAGTTATTGATGACGTGTTGGCCCCACTGAACCTTGAGGAGATTAGCAACAAACTGCCTCCTAAAAGTAGTGGCACCGAGACTGTTACCATGGCCCGCACACTTGCTTCAGCACGCCATGCTGGCGAACGGCTTCTCAGGTACTTAATTAATTCTACACTTGCATTTCTGTGATTGAAAATATGGAAGAGTGAGGTTATGGTACTATGCATAGCGCACTTTGGTCCATACTATGGATGCATATCTTCATTTTTAAAGTTCAAACAGTTGAATTTTACATTTTTAGAATTTTTCTACTATTTTTTTAAATAGGTACAGAGTAGTGATTTTGTACCTATCTAAAAAAAATAGTAAAAAAATTCTAAACAACGTAAAATTCGGTCTCCAAGCACATTTTCATTCTGAGATCACGATGAAAGGTTCTGATCGACTATTTAGAATTTGAAAATGAAGATATAGATCGGTAGTACGGACCAAAGTGCGCTATGTATAGTACCATAGCCTCACTCAATAAGGAAACAAGTGTCTAGTAAAATTTTATAAATGCAAGCACAATTATATTTCTGTGATTAGTGATTATAACTCTTAAACATGTACATAGTTTATAATTAATTCACTAATTAAGCAACCTTCATAAAATCAGGTGTTGGGGAGTAAACACCGGGTGGCAAGTGGAGGATGCGAAGGACAAAATCGCGAAGCTTCTAGAAGAGTACGAAGCCGGGGGCGATTTGGGGGAGGCATGTCGTTGCATCCGTGACCTTGGAATGCCGTTTTTCAACCATGAAGTAGTCAAAAAGGCCCTTGTCATGGCCATGGAAAAGAAGAACGACAAAATGCTCGATTTATTAAGTGAGTGTTTCAGTGAAGGTCTAATTACTATCACCCAACTCACAAAGGGGTTTATGAGGGTCAGAGACGGGATGGATGACCTGGCACTCGACATTCCCGTAGCAAGAGAGAAGTACGGGTCGTATGTGACCCGTGCGAAGGAAGATGGGTGGCTTCTTGCCTCTTTCGCTTGAACTGTGGTTTGGTTTTAATTTGTTTTGCCATGGGATCATATCTATTCATGCTCTTTTTTTAATTTAGAATAGGAAGTGGAGCTGAGTTTGATCGATGTCAGTGACTTGACTTGCTTGGCCCAGAAATGATCTCTGTTTTAGTTTGGTGACAGTGTAATCTTTTTTTTATTTTACATAGACCTGTGTTTAAAAAGAGTATTATTCTGTGAAACATATTTGGCATGTTATGTGTTTGTTGGTCTCTTTGTTTATTAATCCGGTAAGCCCTTGGTTTTGGTTTTCTTTACTGTTATATTATGTTAGGTCAAATAATCGACTGGATTCTGATCAAACGGTTCAGATTCAGACTCAAAATTTGAGTCACTTTAAGGGAACCCGGACTCTTTTTATGTTAGTAGAAGAATGTTTTGTTTTTAATTTGGCAAGAAATGTATAGTGGGGGGGTTTCTGTTCTAGTGTCAAAAGTGATAGAAAAATTTACCAGTCTAAGCCTGATTCTGTTGTCAACAACAAAGCCCATAAACAAATAAACAATGTGTTAAATAATATTTGATACTACCAAACGAGTCCAATGTTCTACGCGTAGAAGGTTTGTTATGGGGCTGGTCATGAGCCGAGTTGAGTCCGAGTTGAATTCAACTCGCGAACTCATGAGCCGAGTTGAGTCCGAGTTGCTAATCCAGTTCCGAGTCAGAAACTCTAATTTGAAATCAACTCGTGAGCAACTCGAGTCGAAGCGAGTCGACTCATGACTCATAATATAGTACATAGTGAGACAATCTAATTTAATTCTAACAAAAAAAATATTACATAGTTTACCAAAATAATACACAATTAAAGACAGTACATAATGAGACAATGACAAATACATAATTAAAAATTACGAAAATACCAAAATGGTACATAATTAAAAATTACCAAACAGATAAAGTCTAACAAAACAATACAGAGTCTAATAAATTAACAAAACAAAAGAAATAGTGCATAATTTATCAAATTACCAAATATTGTGAGAAACATGTATAAGGTTTGGGGACGCAAAAATTAGGAATATATGGATTAGGGTTTGGTGTGAGTCCAACCGAGCTGATTCCGAACCGAGTTGGGGGTAACTTGGATTCGACTCATAAATCAACCGAGTCAATTAACTCGAGTCAGTTTCAACTCGAGTTATTAGCGGGTTGAATCCGAATTGATTCCGAACTGAGTTTCGAGTCATGAGCATTTCGTACACCCCTAGTTATATATATCTATGTACAGGGTGATGTATAGTTAGAGTGGGAAAAATGGCACAGCGAAGCCGGCTCCGTCACGGAACGGTACGGTTACGGCACGATACGCTTGTCGGTTACGTGTTGTGACTTGCATGTTTCGTGCCATGACCATTCGCGTGTCGTGACCATCTCTAGAAAACTTGGCACGACATGGCATCACGCGAAAGATATTATTACGGCACGACACGTGGTCACGCGAGTCATGTGTAATTAGGACCGTTAGATTTTGACCAAATAGTGAATTTTGAATAAACTAACCTAAATTATGATCAAATGGTCACACGAGTCACGTTTGATCACAGCACGTTTAGATACGGTGTGATTCACGTGGTGTGACCATTCGCGTGCTGTGACCACCCTTTGATATTTTGATCACGGCACAGTATGTGACAAATTAACTTAATCACGGCACGGCACGTTTTTTCCACTTGGTGTACAGTGAGAGAATATTTATTAGATATACTATTATTAGCTACCAATAGCATACATTAAATATCATTTTTAATTAAGAGCCTGTAACGATACACATATATATGCAACTACTCTTAGTCGAAATGAAATGAAAATTTCATGCTTCATGCTACAACGGTCTCCTCTAAAGTGCTGACCTGTCATTATTTATTTTTAGAGAGTAATTATTTATTTTTAGATATAAATTATTTTGAAATTTCCTATGTTTAAGTAAAAGAATGTGAGGTTAATTTTGTAGCAATAACAAACAGCTCTCTTTAGCAAAACAACTAGCTAAGCAGTGCATTTAAAAAGGCTTCTCTTACAATGAAAATATGAAAATTCATAAAACCTAAAGAGATATCTCAGTATCTCTTCCCTGAGAACTGAGACCCATTTTTGAGTAGGCTTTTCTTCAACTTAAAATGTTGACAGAAGAGCCAACTCAAATCCCTTCTCTCAATCCAAAAACCACTGACAATATATATGAAAATCATGATGAGGAGAAATTGAGAGGCTACAAAAATTCAATTAGTGTTATCATAAATGAGTATTTATCTTCTCATGACATAGAGAACCTTATTACCAATGTAGAAAAGCTTCACACTCCCGAGTACAACCCGGTGTTCATAAAACGACTCGTCACCGTTGCCATGGACCGCAAGAACAAGATTCGGGAGATGGCATCATTTCTTCTCTCAATATTAACCATGAAAATCTTTACAACCGAAGATGTCATCACCGGATTCACAATGCTTCTCGATTCCATCGATGATACTGCACTGGATATACCAGATGCGTCCGATAAACTCGCCTTGTTTCTCGCTAGAGCAGTCCGAGATGACGTTCTAGCGCCCGTTCATCTCAATTTGTTAAATGAAAAACATAGCGAGGATAGCACCGCGGGTAAAACAATCACACTTGCTCGTAACCTAGCCTTCTCGCCACATGCTGGAGAACGACTCGAGAGATGCTGGGGTGGCAGCTCTGATTGTTTACAAGATGTAAAGGAAAAAATTATGAAACTTTTGGAAGAGTATCAATCGGGTGGTGATTTGGACGAAGCATGTCGTTGCATTCGTGATATCGGGATGCCGTTTTTCAACCATGAGGTAGTTAAAAAGGGGTTGATCATGGCCATGGAGAAGAAGAGTGATCGCATGCTCGATTTGTTGCAAGAATGCTATGACGAAGGCGTGATTTCGGTGACGCAATTGACCGAGGGATTCATCAGGGTTCGAGATGTGATCGATGATTTGGTTCTTGATATACCGAAAGCTGCCGAGATATTCGACCGTTATGTTGAGCATGCCAAGAAGCACAATTGGATCAATGAGGAAGACAATAGATCTACTATTTAATTAATTAATTAATTAATTAGTTACTTGATTAATTACTATTCAGTTGTTTTGCTTTGCATAATTTGCTTTACTAGCTACTTAAGTATGTTCTTTAATTAGTCTAGCTAGTATATATATGTGAGGTTAAGTTAGAAGGTTATATTGAGATTAGTTCAATATTAATTGTTCTCATCTGTGAACAATTAATTATCTTTTTTCTACTTTTATTAATTTTAATCCAAATGTTTTTTTTCTGTATGAGAAAATTTTATTCTTTTATTATTTAGTTTATTTGATAGTACTTGATTTATAAGCGTTGAAACAAATATATTTCCTTTTTTAATTAATCTGTATTGGGAAATATATGTCTTTAATTTAAAAAAAAAAAACATTTCTAACTCATAATTAAAACATTGATTTTATTCTCGTAGTTCTTTTGAAAAATATCAAACCAAGAAAATATCATTGTAGAAAAAAAGATGCTTCAAAACCTCATCTCCTTTTAAAATTGATAATTTGAGTTTATTACACTGATCAGAAATTAGAACATTAGTAATGTACTTCAAGTTTATTAAATTTGATGGAAACATATTTAATATGTTTATTATAATTAATTTTGATGAATTTATTCATCGTTTCATCCATCAACTTCACTTCTCTTGCTTTTGGTTCCTTGTTAATAAGAAAAAAGAAGAAGAGAAAATTATCTTATTTTTTTTTTTATGGAACTCAGCCTATCACAGTATAAATATTTAAATATCTGATTCTAACACCTCTTCAAATAAAGATGAAATTATTTGTTGCAATTTATCATCGAATAATTTGTTATAATAGTTTACATACAACTTTAATTCATGCAAAAATTTGAAAATTCTAAGAAACATTATGATTTCTTTATATATAATTAAATATTTTCATTGAAATTTGAACATGTATAAACTTAATTTAAAAGGTCAAAATAAATAAATATATAATTGAAAAATTAATATATCTATATTATGAAATAATAAACTTGAAAGAAAAAAAAAGACAGTCTATAACAATGGACTGGCCCCATTGTTATTACCATTTGAAATTAAAGTTTATACTATAATAGAATATTTTTATTAATTTTTTCTAATATCTCGTTAAAAATTCATTAAAATGAAATATTATTATGAGATATTTGTTTATTTCTATCATATTTTATATTTAAAAAATAAAATATAAGTATTTGTCCATATATTTTCAACTCTTCCCCGTAAATAATTAATTTCATTCACAAAAGTGAAGAGATATTTAAATAAAAATCAAGTAACATTTACATGATAGATCATACTAAACTTATTTTCTTCATCTCTCTAACTCCACATGCAAATTTTCTTATAATGTTAATTTCAAATAAATACTTGTAAAAATTATAATTGAATACAAATTTTAACTACGCACATGCTAGATCGACTCACTATATAACATGAATCAATAACTTGAAATCATTAAAAAAAAAAACTAAAAATCACTTTAACAATGATCAATTTGTGAAGAGCCAAATTAAAAAAAAAATGTAATTATTTTAATCAATTTATCTATTTGAGTTAAGTTAAGAACGTTTGAGAACGGAGTAGGTCCGATGCCCATCGGACCTGCTTTTAGGTTCAACGAGCATGATGACCGTCCGATCTAATTTAATATTTGTTCGCACGAAATTGAAACAGACATGCACGAATTTTAAAGTGTTCCACACAAATCTTAAAGCAAATCGACGGTGATTAAATCCATCGAACCAGAGTAGGTCCGATGCCCCGGACCTACTCTCAAGTGTTCTACACCACACAAACAACGTGATCTTAAGTTTTTATTTTATTTTATTTTTTATTTTGACAATCTTAAGCCGTTGGCATATCAAGGATTTTAAACTTTTCTAAGGCAGAGTATATGTATCAAACAATGTAGCGGATAGAACTAAAATTTGTATTGGTTTTTATCAGCTGAGTGCTTCGCGTTCGTAACATTATTGTAGCCGTAGAATAACGATACAATTGTTTCGCCACGTGTGTATCTGTCAACCTTTTGCCTGGCGTTGTTGTGTGTTCAATTCTATATTTAGCCTGTTTATAGATCGAAACACCAAAAGTTACACAATTTAATTACTAGAAAGAACAGCCTATGTGGGTCCCGCCACATGGTCCGGGGTGAAAAGGGATCGGATACGGATACGGATCGGATAGTACATGTAAAATCATATTTGTATTCGTTTTTTTTTCGATACGGATCGGATATTAAATGAATACATATGAATACGGATTGGAATTCAGATATCTATAAATTAATATATAAATAATTTTTTTCATAATATATATCTACTTCAAATATGAATAATTAAAATTTAAAACCATATCCGTATCACTATCTGCATGGATATTCAAATATTAAATATCCGTATTTAATTTTCGAATACGGATCCAGCAATATAAAAAAATAATTAAAATATGTCTTATTTCTATGCCTTTTACAGAAAAATATAAAAATTACAATTTTTTTTATACAAAAATACTTAAATTAAAAAATATAAATTATGTCTAATCTTAAATTTCTTTCCTGAAATATGCTTCTATTTCTATATTCTTCTTTCTAAAAAATTATAAAAATATACTAAATATTCAAAATAATTATAAAATTATAATCCACCCTACTAAAAATTTCAATTTCACCTATGAATACAAGAGTTGAGATTGATACATCATCGACACCATATTAAAAACAAGCTTATCTCAAATACTTCAATGACTAGGATGAGATATTAAATTTTGGAGGTGTTTAAGATTTACAAACTTGGGTTTTGATGGCATGATAAGAATTGAAATTAGAGAATCAGCCTCTGATTTAGTGATAAAGCCACATGTTTTTTATAGTTATAAGTTCGAAACTCAGATGGAGAAAATCTTTTGTTACAAAAATTGAAATAAAAGGTGTTATATGACTTGACCCACCATCCATTTTGATTTTGAATTTTTAATTTACAAAAAGGGATGATAACTTGGTCTAATTGGGAAGCTCGATCTCTGATGTTTTCTGCTTTTTTTTTTTTTTATTGAGTTTGCTGTCTTTTAGGTCCAAAATGGAGAAAATGCCTTTTGTTTGCTCAAAGTTGAGAATTCTGATTTTAAAGGAATTATTATTTTATGATTAATGGATTTCTTTCTTAAACAAAAATATATTGGACCTTGAATTGAATCTTGAACTTTCTGAAATGAAAAATAATTTTATAGAAATCTTTTATATAATATTGATCTACTTTTGTTGTTTTTGCATTGTATTTGTTTACTTTTGTTGTTTTTTCATTGTCTTTTATATAAAATTTCAAAAAATATAAAATTTGATCTCCAAGCAACATTTTAATATTGAGAACACGTTGAGCACTTCAGATCGACTATTGAATTTCGAAACCGCAAAAACTAATTAGGGGGAATTTCATGTATACCCCTCAAAAACTTCAAAATTACATATTTCCCTCTCCAAAGTTTGAAATTACGTATTCCCCCCTCTAAACTTCAAAAACTCGCGAATTTACCCATTTTATTGTCTTTTATATTAAAACTCATTCTAAATTTATAAAATACCCATTTTACCCTTTATTAAAAGCATAAAATGTCCATCATACTCAAATTTGAATCTGAATGGTTCTTCTACTGTCTAAACTTCTTTAAGATATGTGCACGCTAGATCAGCACGAATCTTGAAGCAAACACACGAATATTGAAGTGATGTGCACGGATCTCAATGCGATGCCACAGATCGAAATTGCTTTAAAATCCGTGCGCACTAGATCAACACGAATTTTAAAGCCAACACACACATATATTAAAGCTACACGCACAGATCTTAATATGATGCGCATGAATTAGACGGTAGAGAAACTCTTCATATTCAAATTTAGTATGATTGACTTTTCATGCTTTTAATAAAGAGTAAAATGGGTATTCTATAAATTTAGAATGAGTTTTAATATAATAAACAATAAAATGGGCAAATTTGTGAGTTTTTGAAATTTAAAGAGAGGAATACATAATTTAAAGTTTAGAAGAGAAAATGCGTAATTTTGAAATTTTTGATGGATATACGTGAAATTCCTCCAACTAATTAATAATACTAAAACTCAAAAACTACCATTTTAATCTTAACCAACAGAGAGGTTGTATATATATATATCCTCCTCTTTGATCTCCTATACCACAGTTTGTACGAGCTCAAGGAGCAATACAATTTGGATATCTCCTCTTTCTTTCTTAAGCCTTTTTTATGTGATACATTTTTATCATTTTTTTTTTTAATTATATGATGTTTGAGGCGGTATATAACCTGCTGATACCAAAGCGAATTTTGAATTTGTTAATTACACGATAGTTATCGGATCCGATTCAAATCTTCAACAAACCCTATCCTGTTTTCAAGTTGCGTTTGATTACACGCTAGTTAATAATTCAGCAATTCCTATAATTAGTGCTAATTATAGCCTCCACATCTCTCATCCATTAAAGTGCCACGCTCACATACCATGGTTCACACAGGTTACCGCCTCAAACAGCCAACTTCCACATCCTTCAACCTCTTTGTATCATTTGTTGTGTTATCTTTTGTGTAGCGAGTAACTAATTAGAGAGTAAGGTTTTGTCTATCTGAAACTTAAAGATCATTACACGATTAGAACAGAATGAGTTGACTCAGAAAATCAGAACCTTAGCAGGCTATTACTTCCAGGGGAATATACTCCTCTGGAATCATATTGGAAAACAGTTGGATTTGGAAAAGCAGGCTCACTGCGATTCTTTTGGAATCACAGAAGATTTAAAAAATTATATCAGTCAAAATATTAGTGTCTTTAGTAATATAAAAATTAACAGTTCAATTTGAAAAAGCAGGCTCGATCTGTGCGAATCTTTGGAATCGCAGTGGGGCCGTTCGGCAACAGAGGATTAAGAGTGAAGAATTAAGAGCTTAAGGAGCGCTAAGAAACCGATATTCAGTTGTCTTAATCTGTGGATGAAAGGTAAGGAACTTAAATTTAGGGGTAGAGATGCCTTAAGGTCCGGGTAGAGAATTAAGATCCGAGCAAAAGAAGACTAAAGGAGGTATTCTTAATACGCGCTAAAGAATTGGTGTTCGCAGAATTAAGCTACTAAGAAAGCTAAATGAAGCTTGTTGCCAAACAGCCCAGCAGATTTATTTCCAAAAATATCACATCAGCATCACAATTCACAAGTCAAGAGTCAAAGCTGGCGGCCTGATGTGTTTTTTTTCTCAACAATTATTATCTGGGAGCGGAATAAATACACAAGATTCAATTATCTTGCAAAGTCCTTGCAGGGATTTAGACTTTAGATCCTTGTAGAGCATCCAAGCGCATACAATCTTTGACTCTTGATTAAATTAAATGATGAATATAACTAAATGATGACCACCCGTATCAAACCCCTTCCCTTCATTCCCACCATTTGCAGAGAGAAAGAGAGAGCTGCATCCCATACAAGGAAGCATTCTCTCTATATTCATAACATAGAGAAAGCAGAGCTGCAGAGGGACCAAGACCACAGATAGCTAGGTACGGGCTTTCGGCTTTCCATATCCCTCTACTTCTGCTCTTCCAATGAATTTCATGGTATATTTGAAGGAACGAACTCTGCTGTTATTCCAACAGAAAAGCAGAATTCTGCTTTTCCGATCCCAACCATTCAAAATTTTCTATTAGCGTATCTTGATAAAAAAACTTTTTTCATGCACGAATCTCAATGAATTTGATGGTTGGAATCGGAAAAGCAGGACCCTGTTTTTCCATTGGAATAATAGCAGAGTCGTATCTATATTTGAAAGAACCTTTTATCCACGGAAATTATTATCTTCAAAGAGTGAATTTGTCAAGAAATGAATTCTTCTAACATATTAATGACCATAACAAAGCATATAAAACATCACTTTTTCACTAGGGGCAATTTCATGTATACCCCTTCAAAAACATTGAAATTACGTATTTCCCCCCTCTAAAGTTCATAAACTTACAAATTTACCTGTTTTTATTGCTTTTTTTATTAATACTCATTTTAAAATTGTAGAATTCTCATTTTACTTTTTATTGAAGGAGCTTTCCCAAACAAGAATACATGATTCCATTCAATTTACTGGTAGCCAACACTACCAGTAAAGGACTCTAAACAGTTAGCTTTAACACCAAAAGGTCACTAAACCAGTCTTATCCAGTATTATACCATGCACCGCGACTAACAGTACATGAAGCAACTAACTGGGTTATTAGTTATTACAATTCAAACCACCTTAAATTAAACCCCATAATTACAAAGGAGCCTTCCAAATTTTGGCATATGTGACATGTAATGGCATAATTACATGCCCTAATACCTAGTAAATTTATTGGGTTCCAGAGTGATGAAACTACGATGTTAGTCGAAATTTCCTCATACCTCTCTTGATTTTAATCTGAACAAACTTGGGATGGTAAGAAAATCGAATAATCAGAACCAATTTGCTCAATACTAAACGAAAACATAACATTCGAACCGAACATCACCATTCTTTAATCACATCAATACCAGCTCTAGCCAAAACTTCAAATTTAAACCTGACCTATACTTAAATGAGTTATACTGCAACCTATCCAAGGAAGCTAGAGAAAACCACTAATGTATCAGTTCAGTTTCTTTTGTACACTACAATGTATACTGACATGAAAAAGACCAACACAAACATAACTGGTATAAGTCTCAAGGAAATTTTATCGACCTGAAATTAATGTAATCCTGATCCATTATTTATTGGAGGCTGCGATGCCAGTTTGCAATTCAAAATCATATAGATAATGTTAAATGTAAATGACTGCACAATTCAAACATTTCCTTTTCTCTCAAAACTACTTGTCAAGCAGCTTAGGGTTAGGGTAAAGAAGTAAGTTTCTTAGAGACGTTATTCTCGTCCTATTTTTGTTACAAGTAAAAGAGAAAAACTAAGTAATTTGCAACTTCTTTTATAGCAAATTCATTCAGCTCATATTATGGCCATAAAACTTTGGGTATATATCCTTTTTCATTCTACTATTGCCTTTGCAAGTAACTGTCTTTTTTGCAAAAGAAATTAAGCAGTCAATTTGGTGTAAATTGCAGTTAGTTGGCAGATAGCAACTTGGAAAACACAAATTCTACTATCATAGCTTCATATGGCTGCAAAAGGGCTTTGGCATGCAAATTTCCCAGAAGAAGGGGATAATGTCCTCGATACACTGAGTGCACCACAAGCCATTTTTGAATGTTACCAGACAATACCACCAACTTTTTCGAGTGACAACCTAAACCAGAATGCCACACCTAATCCTTTGGCAAGCAATGGTACAGATAGCCAAGACGTTTGTGATCTCACGTCCAATGCAGTAATCAACTACATAGGCCAAATTTTGTTAGAAGAAGATATAGATGACACAAGCATTTGTCAAGAAGATGAAGCTATTCGAGAAACAGAGAAATCCTTCTATGATACCCTTGGAAAAGAGTACCCTCTTGCACCTACCTTGGTCCAATTCCATCCACCTCAAAACGGTAATGCTACGAATAGTGGTTCAAGTAATGCTATAAAAAATGTTTCAGAGAATGAGGTGCTACCATACAGTAACTTGGAACCCGTCTTAATCAATGCTGACAATATATCTACTTTAGTTATGGAGAACCTTTCGGTCATACCAGCTCAAAAGGGTGCTGAAGAAGCAATGAAGTTTCTTCCATCCATTGAAAAGTTGTTTGTTGATTTAGAGCCAAATAGAACTGAGTTTCCTGAGAAACCCAAGGAAAATGATATCAGTGAGAACATAGCAATATGTCACGAGACTTGTACTAAAAAGTGTGCAAGTAATGATAGAGAACCAGATCTATCAGAGGGGCAAGCTCGCAAGCAACGAGCAATTTCCTCAGATGATACGGCAAGAAATGAGAACTTGGATCAATTTCTCCTTTACCGTGGTAGCGAGTATGTGAAAGAGGTTATCTCAGTACGTGAAAGTATGAAACAAGGTATGAAAAATGAGTCACCGGAGCATCGGGTGGACACAAGGAGTAAGAAGGCATTAGAAAAGAAGGAAACTGGAGATGACTTAGCGAATCTTCGTTCTTTCCTAATTAGTTGTTCTGAAGCAGTTTCTGCTAGCAACTACCACAGGGCCTATGAACTAATCAGACAAATAAGGAAACACTCATCCCCTATGGGACATGGCGACCAACGTTTGGCATATTATTTGGTGGATGCACTCGAGGCACGCTTGGTTGGTACGGGAAGTGATATCTACCATAAACTACTGTCGAGGCAAGGAACTGTGACTGACTTTTTGAAAGCTTTTCGTGTTTGTCATGCAGTTTGCCCGTTTCTGAAGGTACGATATTACTTCTCTGTCCAAACAATCCTAAACATCGCAAAAAATGCCACAAAGGTTCATATAATTGACTTTGGAATCCACATGGGATTCTTGTGGCCATCTTTCTTTGAACGTCTCACAAGCTTAGGAAGTACACCGCCTAAAGTCCGTATAACTGGCATAGAATTTCCACAAAAGGGTTTCCGTCCAGACAGACTTGTTGAAGAGACAGGAAGGCGGTTGTCAGAATATGCTCAGAGATATAATATCCCTCTCAAGTATCAAGGTATAGCATCCAAATGGGAAAACATTACAATAGAAGATCTGAAGATTGAAGAAGATGAGATATTAGTAGTAAATTGCAATTATCGACTTGAAAAACTTGCCGATGAGACAATTGCCATGAGCTGCCCTCGTGATAAAGTTCTAAGCATAATAAGGGAGATCAAACCACGTGTCTTTATTCATGGAATTCTGAATGGCGCATATAGTACGCCGTTCTATACAATTCGATTTAAGGAAGTTTTATCCAAGTTCTCTTCCATTTTTGATGTTTTGGAGTCAAATATGCCTCGAGAGAGTGAGGCGAGGCTCCATGTAGAAAGGACCATTATAAGTCCAATAGCAATTAATGCAATAGCTTGTGAGGGTTCAGAGAGAGTGGAAAGACCTGAGACGTATAGGCAGTGGCAGGCCAGGAGTCTTCGAGCCGGTTTTGTGCAATTACCCGTGGATTCACTGATCAAGAAAAAGATAATGAGAACAGTACTGAGAGGACTTTACCACAAGGAGTTTCTTGTTGAGGAAGATAACAAATGGCTTCTTTTGGGATGGAAAGGAACAATCTTGTTTGGGTTGTCCACATGGAAACCGAATGAGAATTATGTGACTAAATAGTAAGAACAAGCATGATAAACCTAGCTATATTTTGTTAATGTTTTCTATGTACCATTTTAGCCATTTTTCTTTCTTTTTCATTAACAACTTTGAGAATGGAGCTTGTATAAGTCTACATGAATTTTTACCAAGTTTTTGTGTTGGTTTACTTCTAATTGATTTTTTTTATTTTATTTAGTATTTTTTATATGGTCGCATGGGCATTACATCAAACAACTTATATATATACAAATTTTTAGATAAAAGAAATGCAACGCAAAGTTTTTGTTTACCTAACCGAGGTGTCACTGTGCCTCTTGCCATCATTACTCAAGAAAGATTTGGATGCGACCGTTGCTGCCATTGATTTTGACTTAGTCAGAATCGAAGAGGGTACAAAGGAATTTTTACTTACCAACATCAAATTTCAGAATTTTGATGGTACCAACAATTTCTGAAAAAACCTAAACTTACTATTCACACACTCTAAAGTTGCACACTATTAGACTAAGCTGTTAAGAAGTAGTTAGACTAGGCGGTTATGGATTAGTTAGACTAAGCTGTTACGAATTAGTTAGTATGCTGTTTTCTGTTACAGCTGATAGCTTCTATTCTGTTGGTTATATAAACCGAGATAGTGTAACATTCTAAGATCAATGAAATCCAAGATTCATTCTCTATCTCTCTCTCTCTCTAATCTCTGATTACTAGCATGGTATCAGAGCCTCCTCTCTTCTCTTAATTGCTTCCGCCAAAAGCTGCCATGACTGACAGCACTATCTCTTCTCCCTCTCATCCCGTTCCTATTGATCCAGTGATTCAAATCACCTTACCTGTCTCCACCAAGCTCTCGCGAGATAATTTCCTGACATGGCGCTCTCAAATTGAACCGATCCTTGATGGATTCGGTCTATCCAAGTTTCTTGATGGATCTGTGTCGCCGCCTGACCAGTTTGTGACCGCTAATGGTGTCTCCACTCCGAATCCAGCCTTCTCTGCGTGGCACAGACAAGACCGATTCTTGCTCGGCTGGCTCCGCACCACCATTACCGAAGGAATCTTGTCTCAATACGTGAAGTGTCAATCTTCTCGTGATTTATGGAGTTCCCTTCATCAGGTGTTCTCTGCCGTTTCATCAGCTCGTATCATGGAGCTCAGGCGATCCTTCAATCCATTGTCAGAGGCAATCAGAAGTGCGGCGACTTCTTTGAGCACATGAAGCGGATCGGCGATCAATTAGCGGCTGCCGGCGATCCAGTGCCTGACTCCGATCTCGTGTGATCAATCCTCAGTGGTCTTGGTCCGGAGTATAACTCATTTGTAGTTGCGATTACCACTCGTGCCGTGCCGGTTTCACTGGTGGATCTCCACTCCTTCCTTCTGTCTCATGAGTCACTTCTCACCTCTCAGTCTTCTCACTCTACTCATTCCGCCGATCCTTCAGCTCTTTATGTGGGGCGCGGACGTGGCAGAGGGCGTCCACGTGGCAGAGGCAATTATCATCCAAGCCCCCAGTACTCTCCCAATTTATCTCAAGGCCCTCTGTTGCCAACTCCAAACCGGGCTTCATCTCATTTGGGCCCGAATCAGCCCAACTTCAATTCAACTCAAGGCAGAGGCCGAGGTTCCTCTTCTCAGCTCACTGGAGACAAACCTATTTGTCAAGTGTGTAGGAAGCGAGGTCATGAAGCTCTCGAGTGTTGGTATCGATTCGACAATGATGCATATCCCTCTCCACCTCAAGCTTTCTTCAACACTACCACCTCCAATCCGAATGAAGGATGGTTTCTTGATTCCGGGGCTTCTCATCATGTCACCTCCGACTTGAACAACCTCACCTCTTTCAATGCCTATGGTGGACAAGATCGACTTCAAGTTGGTAATGGCTCTCACCTTATCATTCAAAATCTAGGCCATTGCTCTATCTCCTCCCCAAATGGTTCTTTAGATTTGAATGGTGTCCTACATGTACCACATATTACCAAAAATCTCATTAGCATCTCTAAATTGACCAAAGACAATGATGTTATTGTAGAGTTTCACCCCTTGTTTTGTCTTGTAAAGGACCGCCGCACGAAGCGGCCTCTTCTTCGAGCTACCCAAACTAATGGCCTTTACAATCTCATCTCCTCACCTCAAGCATTGGTTGGAGAACGTGTCTCGACTTCTCTATGGCACAAGAGATTGGGGCATACTTCTCCCTCTACCACTCATTTCATTATAAACTCTCATTTGTTGCCTATTACTTCAAATAAATTGGGACTTTGTAATGATTGTTGTAAAGCGAAGGCCCATGTTTTGCCTTTTGCTCCTTCTCTTTCTCATGCTACTAAACCTTTAGATGTGGTACATTCGGACTTGTGGGGACCATCCCCAATTGTTTCTAAAAATGGCTTTCGCTATTATGTGAATTTTGTGGATGAATTCTCTAAATTTTCATGGATTTACTTTCTCCACACTAAAGATGAGCTTGTTGATGTTTTTAAAAAGTTCAAATGTTTAGTTGAGAATCTTTTTAGCTCAACCATTAAGATTCTCCAAACGGATGGTGGAACAGAATTCAAGCCTCTCACACGTCTTTTTCCACAAATGATTCATCAAGTCTCATGCCCATACACCCCTCAACAAAATGGAGTCGCCGAGCGCAAACACCGCCATATTGTCGAGCTCGGCCTTGCCATTATCTCACACTCCTCCATGCCTTTGGACTATTGGGATCATGTGTTTCAAAGCGTTGTGTTCATCATAAACCGCCTCCCACCAACCACCCCTCCTCACACCTCTCCCTTCACTCTACTATTCAACAAAAACCACGATTATACCTTCTTTCGAGTTATTGGATGTCTTTGTTATCCTTTAATTCGACCATACACCTCACACAAACTCCAATTTCGCTCCCTACCTTGTGTCTTTTTGGGATATTGCCAATTCCAAAAAGGATACAAATGCCTTCATATCCCCACCAACAAGATTTACATAAGTCAAAATGTTCGATTTGATGAAACACAATTTCCATTTGCCTCCTCCCTTCCTTCTAGCCCTACTCGGCCTTCTCTTGATCTCCAGCATTTCACTTGCTTACCAATCCTTCCCTCTTCAGCCTGCTACGGCCCAACTGATGCATCTGCTATTACTCGGCCCAATTCCAGCAGGCCCTCTTCACAGCTGGAGCCCACCCCTTATATTGATCCACATCTTTCTAGGCCGACTCCACCTCAAATGCCTATCTCTTCTTTGCAGCCCGAGAATCCTTCTCTTAAAGTGTACCAGCGCAGGTTGGCTACTCCTGCTGCCCGACCTGAACCTACACCTCATACTTCAGCCTCAACAGAACATGCCTCTACTCCAGCTCCTCAACCTTCTATTCATCCTATGACAACCCGCCAACGGGCTAGTCGCCTCAAACCACCTCCTACTTATGAAACTCTTCTCACTACCAAACATCCTCTTTCTCCTTCTTCTCTTGATGAACCAACCTCCTTTACCATGGCCAACAAGCAAGTGGAATGGCGTGATGCCATGTCTCATGAGTTGAATGCTCTTGCCAAAAATGGCACTTGGATCCTTGTTCCTCCCTCTCCCGATCAAAATGTCATTGGATGCAAATGGATCTTTAAAATCAAGAGAAAATCCGATGGGTCCATTGAGCGCTATAAAGCACGCCTTGTTGCAAAGGGGTACAATCAAGAGGCGGGTCTTGACTATCATGAGACGTTTAGCCCCGTTGTGAAGCCAACCACCATTCGAGTTGTCCTTTCTCTTGCTACCTCGCGACATTGGCCGATTCGACAATTGGATGTCAACAATGCTTTCCTCTATGGCGATCTTGAAGAACAAGTCTTTATGTCTCAACCACCGGGCTTTGTGGACTCTACCTTTCCCAACCATGTTTGCCTTCTCAAAAAGGCGCTTTATGGTCTCAAGCAAGCTCCTCGGGCATAGTTTCACAAGTTGGCCTCTTCTCTTTCCACACTTGGGTTCAAAGCTTCACAATCGGATTCTTCTCTCTTTATCCGTGGTGATTCCTCTTCGATCACTATCGTGTTGGTCTATGTTGATGATATTATTGTGACAGGATCCGATAACTCTCTTGTGACATCTCTCATCTCATCTCTAGCATCTACCTTCTCTCTCAAAGACCTTGGTCCCTTACATTTCTTTTTAGGGATTCAAGTTCACTCTCAATCCGATGGTATCCTTCTATCTCAACCTCAATATCTTCGAGATCTTCTCATTCGCTCCAAAATGGATGGTGCTAAACCTTGCTCTACCCCTTTCACCAAAAATGATCCACTCTCGAAATTTGATGGCAACCCTATGGCCGACCCTCACACATATCGTAGTGTTGTTGGTGCACTACAATATGCCACGATCACTCGACCCGACATATCCTATGCCGTGAACAAGGCCTCGCAATTCATGCAGTCCCCGACCGATGAGCATTGGAATGCCGGCAAGCGTATATTGCGCTATCTCAAAGGAACCTTATCCTATGGCCTTCTTATCCGTGCTCATTCTTCTTTTGAGCTTCATGCGTATTCCGATGCGGATTAGGCCGGGTGCCCGGACAATCGCCGATCGACTTCGGGATTTTGTGTCTTCCTTGGCTCGAATTTGCTCTCATGGGGTTCTAAGAAGCAAACCACGGTTTCTAAGTCTAGTACCGAGGCTGAGTATAGGAGTATGGCAGGTGCTTGTACCGAATTGGTGTGGCTACAACAACTTCTCCATGAGCTTCATGTCCCTCTCAAATCCAATCCCGTACTTTGGTGTGATAACTTGGGAGCCACGTTTCTTGCTTCAAACCCAGTTTTTCATGCCCGTACTAAACATATTGAGATTGACTTCCATTTTGTTCGAGAGAAAGTGGCTAACAAACAATTGGATGTGCGATTCATTTCCACCAAGGATCAACTTGCTGACCTCTTTACCAAAGCCTTGTCTTCTCCTCGCCTAGAGTTTCTTCGCAACAAGCTGAACCTAATTGAAGCCCCTGGTTCAGCTTGAGGGGGGGTATTAGACTAAGATGTTAAGAAGTAGTTAGACTAGGCGGTTATGGATTAGTTAGACTAAGCTGTTACGAATTAGTTAGTATGCTGTTTCCTGTTACAGCTGATAGCTTCTATTCTGTTGGTTATATAAACCGAGATAGTGTAACATTCTAAGATCAATGAAATCCAAGATTCATTCTCTATCTCTCTCTCTCTCTCTAATCTCTGATTACTAGCACACACAGATAAGGAGCTCCACACAACCTTAATGTGCAGAGGGATTGCGCAGCTTTGGAGTGCGTAGACTTTTTTTTTTTTAAATGGTTAATTTTAGGACAGAGTTGGTACACGGTATAAAATATTAGCATCACATTCTGAAGCAGATTCAAGTTAATTGAATGGAGTCAATTCACCGAAATTTTTATTTCTAACATTTTGGAAAAAAAGATAAACCAAATAACCATCGTTTTCTGACAATTATAAATCTAGCACGGCCGCAGAACACCGGAGCGGACTCATATGAGGGAGGCCGCAAAATGCTGGAGCAGACCCCCATATGGGGCCGCACTATGCCGTAGCGGACCCGGGGCCGCTATATGCCGGAGCGGCCCCTATTTTTTTTTTATCTGATTTTGAAGTTGATTATAATTTTGTTTTGGAAATTTTTATCAAGTTTGTACTGGAAGTTGTGTGTAATTACTTATGTTTGGAATGTCGTTTAATCTGAAATTGTTGTTCGTCGTTTGTTTGATCAAAAGAAACATTACAATAGAACAAGGAGCCATATAAAGAAGCATACAATAGAACAATGCTAATGTTATCGGAAATTACAAATACGTCTAATTAACCGAAAATAAACAACATTTTTACGAGTACAATTAAAAAAGTAACATTAACTCTCAATCTCGTGCAGCTCGAGCAGCTATGTTTTGTCTTTCTTGTGTATCTCGGCCGGCTTGGTGTCCTCTTCTCCTATTATGTAGAACGTCCATCCACATCGGAATTCTGTTGTGCTGTCTTCTGCCCACAGAAATATTTTTATCCTCTGGAACAAGGACCGGGCCATCGTGTTGAGGCCATTCCGACTGATTTCCATACACATGCCATTGAGCGCTCCATGTGTTGATCAGTGTATGGATGTGATAGTAGTGACTTACAAAGACGTCAGGGTTGATGCCTCGGAGACGACACACGGACAGAACATGAGAGCACGGTATTCTCTCCAATTGAGGCTTCTGGCACGTGCAAGTTACCGTGTGATCATCCCCGATTATCACCGTGTATTTGTAATTGGCCTTGGTAAACCGACCAGAATCGTCAGGTATGAAAGCGTGAACTCTCTCCTGTGTGGAGGTTACCTCGAACTCGTTGTTGTTTCCAAAGCCCCCCAGCGTCTTCATTTTATCGGACCTCTCGAACCGTTTGTTGATCAGCTACGAAAAATTAAAAAATAATGAAGAAGTCAGATTTTTTTAACAAAGTTCATTAAAAATTATGAAGAAAGAACTATAAATAAAAGTACCTGATGCACACGACACGAGAATTGTTGACCTTGACTGACTTCCCATTCTGCTTTGGCCCTCCTTTGCGCAAACCATGTCATACATTTGTAAAATGTGTCTTCAATTATTGCTGCAACCGGTAGCTTACGAGAGGACTTGAAGACATTATTGAGCGACTCGGACCCGTTTGTAGTCATGATGCCCCAACGGTAACCACCGTCCAGTGCTTGGAATATCTTCCATGGTTTGGGGCACTCGTTCTCATCTTGATCCAAATATTTACCCACACTGTCCAAGCAATTGAGGGCAATGTCACATGCCTGCCCCATTGCTTGCATTCCTTGCTCGTATCTCCTCATCTTCCTCTTAGCCACGCATATTCTAAAAAAACGGATTGCCTTTTCACTGCAACCGTTCTTCTTCATGTTCTCGGCTATGTGAGTAGCACAAAGACGGTGAACACATTGATCCTCATCCTCCTCGTTCCACCCCATATCATCTTGTCTGAACACCTTCTTGATACTCTTTCCCCTATCAGTGATGACACACATGAATCTAGAGCGGATTACATTACGGCACAACCATTTCATGAACCACGCACAATCGTCATAACTCTCTGATTCTATAGTGAAAAAGCCAACGGGAGGAGCTGATTTTCAGCATCGTACCCGGTTGCAATCAACAGCTTGCCTGTGGTAAAACAATCAAATTAATTTTGTAAGAGTCGAAATCAACTAAAATAAATAAAGTGAAAACAATCAAATTAGTTACCTTTATACCGGCCTGACAGGAAACATGCATCAACGGTGATGACCGGTCTGATATGTTGAAAAGCAGCTATGCACGGTCCAAATGCCCAAGCCGCCCTATGAAAATACCTCCATGGTCCAGGTTCACCAGTGGGATATGAGGTCACCTCAAACAATGTTTCTGTCAATAAATTAAAAAAAATAAGTTCAATTTTTGATTGATAATGAAATGACGTAAAAAATGAAGGAACAATGTAGTACCTGGGTTGCTTCTTTTGATTGCCTCCAACAATGGAACTACAAGAGTGTATGACCCCTCCCAACTGCCAAATTGACGGGCTATTGCCAACTCACGGCCACGCCATAGTTTGTTGTACGCCGGTATCTGACCGTTGTACCTTTCAGCAACAGCAATTCGGACAGCCTGAATACTCAAGTCGACATTGTTCCTCATGTGAGCGGATATACACTCGGCAACCATAGTAGCTGACAACTGGGCGTGATCTGTTCTTGTCGCATCCGCGTGGCATGAATGTTGTGTTGGGTACTTGAAAACACGCCATTGTGTTCCATAGCCGGTGGCCCTTGCGAGTATGTACCACCCACAGTAACTGTCCTTGCACTTGAACCTAATTCTTGTGCGGTCACTGTGCGTATTCATTATCTCTTTGTTGCATAGGATGTGAAACCTGGCAATTGCGCTCTTCATTGCCTCTTTTGAGTCATATGTTTGTCCCTCGGACAATTCATTCTCATACTCTGCCCTACTTCCAAACAAACCCGAATTGGCTTCCATAAACCCTGATGTGTTGTTGAAAGCATAAATCGGGTACTGAAACCCGTGATCCATTATCCGAAACCCGCGATCCATCTTGAAAGTCCTTGGTAGTCCGAGCACAGGCCCGGTATCTTCCTAGTCAGAATGATCGCTCATACCCTCAGGATCAATATGACCCTAATTTTCCTATGCCTCTAGTATTTCCGGATCCACTTCTTCATCGGTTTCATCCGGATCACAAGTTTGACCCCAATGAGCGATCCGACTAGATGAAGGCTAGTCAGTCTGGGATGGAGCCCGACGGGAGGGTCGGTCTCTCTGAACTGGGGCCCGACTACTGGACGGTTGGTCAATTTGGACAGGGGACGGACTAGAGCCGGATGAGTTACCCCGACTACGACCCTGGATTAACCTCATAACTGGGTTCGAACGCCGGGCTCTGGTAACCTCCACATATAGGTCAATTATCTTGTATGCACCCCCAGAAAAACTCATGGTTTGGTTGTACAATACCTGCCAGACTCCCTCATTTTGAATTGGAAATAGTTGGAACCAGATTTGTGATGAACTAGTCGGCATGCTAATTTTGGTATCAATTTTAAGGTTATACTGACCCTGATCCAACCCCAAATTCTGACATATACTTGATTTAAGTCCCAAATAATCAGTACCCGGCAATACCGGGATCACAGTAACAGGTCCAATACTATAGTAAACCCCATTATGACCTGTTAAAACATCCCCACCAGTGTAGATGGATACCATAAGAGCCATTTTTTTAATCCAATACAGAAGAAATCTACAATTAAAAATTAACTAAATTAATTATTTTAAATTAATTATTCTAATTTAATTATTCTAATTTAATTATTCTAATTTAATTATTCTAATTTAATTATTCTAATTTAATTATTGCTAAATTAATTATTCTAATTTAATTATTAATCTACTGAAATAAAAATAAAATATTTAAAAGAAGAGAGAAAAAACTTACACATCAGAGAGCTAACTCAGGAGAGAGAAGGTGTGAGAGTGTGGAATGAAATTTCGCTGTCATTTTCGGGATATAAAGAACAGGGGCCGCTCCGGCATTCTGCTGACCCGGGTCCGCTACGGCATAGTGCGGCCCCATATGGGGGTCCGCTCCGGCATTCTGCGGCCTCCCTCATATGGGTCCGCTCCGGTGTTCTGCGGCCGTGCTAGAATTAGAATTGTCAGAAAACGATGGTTATTTGGTTAATTTATTTTTTTAAAATGTTATAAATAAAAATTTCGGGTCAATTCATCTTCATTTATTTTTATTTTTTTAATATACTTGATTTTCTTTATAGTTTAAAATAAAATTCTACGAGTACTATAAAATTAACTCTCATATGTCATATACAAGTTTGATATGATTGATCCTCATTTATCTAAAACTGACATATTAATTTTTGCAATGCAATACGCTAACTAAAATCTGGCTTCGCCCCTGGTCACATTTATTTCTGCAATGAAATATCGATACACCATTGTCGGAATTAATCAGTATATCAAGTATCAACACATTATCGATGTTTTTGCAATAAACATCGATGTATTGTTTCTAACCTTTAAACAACAATAACTATTGGTAGGAAATTCTGATTTGAGCGTATGACTTCAATTATATGGCATAGCCCGCAAAAGCCGACATAATCAAAATAAAAAAATAAAAAAAAACGTCGTTTAGTGCCTCAAACTTCTGTTGAAGTTTCTGATTCTCAGCAGTTATGTATTTTTTTATTTCAATCAGTAACGGTCCGTTAATTATTCATCAGCAAATTTAATTTGACAATAACTAACATTTTAAAATTAAGTACTAATATTTAAAGTTTTTTTTCTAATTTATTTTTGTTATTCTATATCATGCCTTGGAATTAACCATATTCCCCAAAAAAAAAAAAAAGGCCTCCCATTTTCCACCAAAAAAAAAAATCCACGCCGCCTAGGCTACGTGTATGGTAAGATTGAAGTTTTTCATAAATAAATAGGAAGGTTAAAATTCAATGTTCTAAATAGCGCGCTATAGTGCCGCTATAGCGTTTTCAGACCAAAAAAGCTATGACGCTATGGCCATATAGCGCACTATTTCGCGCTATAGCGGCGCTATATGGTCATAGCGCCGTTTTTTTCAGCCGTTCCGCTATAATGCGATAAACACTATTTAAAACAAAGTAATAGATACAAAAATTTCGGCTTTCTTAATTCATATCGTATTCAATAAAAATCTGAATAAAATTAAAAGTGTACGGATAATCGGATATAAATTATTCCTTATAGATAACTAAGGTAATTAAATATAAAAATATATAGAATAATTTTTTATTCATACATACAATGTGACAAGCTAGCCAGCACTTAGCGGAACGAGATCCGTTGCTTGTCAAACCTCTGCTCTTCTCCTGCTTGCCTCTCTATCTCTCTCCTCGTCCTCTCTCTCCCACGTGACTCTCTCTCTCTTCTCTTTTTTTTAGAGAGATACAGAGAGAAAGAGACGAGCAGCTCCCTGCTTTTCTATCAAGAAAAGCAGCGGATGCACACCCGCACTTAGCATTCAATGTTTTTAGGTGACAATATATTCACCAATGATCTATTGTGATTTTTTTTTACGGTCATTAATGTTTATTATATGGCAACTTGCAGATTATAAAGTGTTTATTTATAATCTTTTTATTGGGTTTAGGAATTAGAAACATATTCAGGATTTTTATTAGAAGTAAACAAATTTATTTATACCACTAGTGGATTACAGACTATCTTGAATTAACTAATTCGGTTGGAGTTAGTTTATTCACGGGTGGACACATTTTTTTTCAGAAGTAGACAACAACCGGATTAAATTTTTTTTTTTGGCATAGCCCAATTAATTTTTTTTCTTTTTTTTTTAAATATTGAACATGCGACCTTCCATACAGAGAACATTGTCTTTGTTTTAGACCAAAGACTCATTCTTAGCTCAGCTTAACTTGTTTTAATATGAGCTGAGTTTGAACTTTATCTAACTCGGTTCAGTTTAATTCGGGCTAATTTACATGATAGTTATCGGATCCGATTCAAATCTTCAACAAACCCTATCCTGTTTTCAAGTTGCGTTTGATTACACGCTAGTTAATAATTCAGCAATTCCTATAATTAGTGCTAATTATAGCCTCCACATCTCTCATCCATTAAAGTGCCACGCTCACATACCATGGTTCACACAGGTTACCGCCTCAAACAGCCAACTTCCACATCCTTCAACCTCTTTGTATCATTTGTTGTGTTATCTTTTGTGTAGCGAGTAATTAATTATAGAGTAAGGTTTTGTCTATCTGAAACTTAAAGATCATTACACGATTAGAACAGAATGAGTTGACTCAGAAAATCAGAACCTTAGCAGGCTATTACTTCCAGGGGAATATACTCCTCTGGAATCATATTTTGTAGAATTTTTATATTAAACCGACGTATTCTAAATTAATTATTTTGCGATATGCATTTTTCAAAATAATTAAAGATGGCTTTACGTCACATTATCAAAACTAAAAACATATTCTGAATATTACGAGCTCAATTTATATTTCATATAATTCTTTTGCTTTACACTTACTTTTCATTGTTTTGCTCCATCCTTTATATATTTCAATTTTTTCTGTAACAAATATCACAAAAATAGTGAGCATCAAATAATAACTAAAAACGCTAATATCTTGACTGATATAATTTTTTCATCACAG
This sequence comes from Carex myosuroides, assembly GCA_028015225.1. Taxonomy (NCBI): domain Eukaryota; kingdom Viridiplantae; phylum Streptophyta; class Magnoliopsida; order Poales; family Cyperaceae; genus Carex; species Carex myosuroides. Next base: position 3,181,023 of record CM051470.1, on the reverse strand, counting down.
TATAAATATGCCTTCTGATAATCCACACAAGTTTATTTAATGGAGTTATATTACACTAAAAAAAATACAACTACATAATGGCAATCAAATATTATTTTTTTATTGAACTTTCTCAAAATAATGGTTGAGAAAGAACAAAATAATTTACCAATTTGTCAAACCCAAAATCACTATTTCAGTTAATTATTGTATAGTTGAAATATTTTTTAGAAGAATATCATAAAACTTGCTTTTACAAATAGAACAAGTGGAAAAAAATAATAAATTTTAATTATTTTCAGTGAAATACTTGTTAAATCATTGATATCACAAGCCTTGTGATTTCTGAGAAAATCAACACAAGTGTACAGAATTGTAGAAACAATTATTCTAGAGGAGCCAGACCTGACCCGTGGAAGTCGGTCACATCTAATAGGACATCATCACCCAATAAGCACACGCTTTATTAGGAGTCCAATCCCCTAAAGTAACTCAAATTTTGTGTTTAGATGTGAACTGTCCGATCGGAATCCATTTCTCTTTAATATTCGTGCCAGAGCAGATCAGACGGTACGGTAAAAACTCAAAGTTTGAGTTACTTTAGGGATTGGAACTCCTTCATTAGTACATAAAGCTAATGATCTTTGTTTCTACCTTTTCTTTGGCTTCTCTCTCTCTTTTGTTTCACTAACCCATCTCTATCTGTTTTAACAAAAGCATCAAACTTCCCATATTGCCCTTACGAAATGGCAACAGCGAGAGCTCTACTTCGACGGAGCTCCGCCGCGCGGAGCATCATGTCTCCGGCGCCCGCCGCAAGGCTGGTCCAGACTCAGACGCACACCTCTCAGGCTGACGCGAAACCCAAGCGGATCAAGACCTTCTCGATCTATAGGTGGAATCCCGATTCCCCGACCAAACCCGAGCTCAAGAACTACGAGGTATGGTTTCTCTCTCATCTTCGCTCCTTCGATCGAAGAGAGAGGAAATGATTTAGATTTCTAAAGCTATTTTTGCTGATTTAGATGGCATAGACTTGATTCGAGAAGAGAATAATTTCTAGCTTGTTTGTTAGAAACCACGATCCAGTTGTGATGTGTTGTCAATCTACCTTTTAGAACTTCAATTTCGCATCAGTGTCGTTTAGGTCTTCTCAAGACATTGAAATCCTCCTTGATAAATGGAGGTTCTTCATATAAATCGAGACATCAATATATATGAAAATAAGTTTTTAAGCTGCTTAAGACATTTTATAATCCGTCAAAAGTGTCAAATACTTACTGTTGAGAACATCAATGATTAATTATTTTCTAAGGAAAGCAAAAATAATGACAAATTAAATGCTATATCTATGGTAGATTGACCTCGCAGAATGCGGACCTATGGTGTTGGATGCACTAATCAAGATAAAGAACGAGAAGGATCCATCACTGACCTTTCGCCGATCGTGTCGCGAGGGGATCTGCGGTTCATGTGCCATGAACATCGATGGTGATAACGGCCTCGCATGCCTCACCAAAATCCAGGTACTTCACAATTATACCCAGTTTCAGCTGATAATCACTTGTGTTCTCTTTTTTTCATTTGAAATCAATCCAATGACAACCATAAAGTTTGAATCAAATACAAATAAATACAACTCAATCCAAGGAATTTAGACCCACTAAATAAATCTCAATCACCAAATGGCCAATCGTACCAGTAGCACATTTTTTTTCTGAAATGAAAAAACAAGGAATTCGAATTAGTTAGGGTTAAATAAAAATTTGATTGACTCTTTTAGTATAATTGCTATTCTTAGTGTCTGATTCGATTTTTCTTTAAAATTTCAAAATTATAATGAAAAAATCAACTAATCCTTAATAAAAACTTCAAAAACTTATTTTATAAAAAATTAAAAATAAAACGAAGAACCAACCTATTGCTTCGTATCATCAAGATCCCAAGAAAAAGTCACAATATCATTTAAATATGAGTAAAAATTTATGATACCTGTATAGGATATGCTCAATGTGTGCGAATATAACTGGTTCATGCCAAGGATTAAATACTACCAGCCTGGTTGGCAATAATAGCATGAAATTTTTGCACTAATATGTTTGATATCTCTTGAAATGCAGGATGCGGGGTCCGCATCCACGATAACCCCGCTACCTCACATGTTTGTGGTGAAAGATCTGGTTGTGGACATGACGAACTTCTACAACCAGTACAAGAGCGTGGAACCGTGGTTGAAGCGCAAGGACCCACCTGCCGAAGACGGGAAGGAGAATTTGCAGAGCAAGGAAGACCGTGCAAAACTGGATGGCATGTATGAGTGCATCCTCTGTGCTTGCTGTAGCACCTCCTGCCCCAGCTACTGGTGGAACCCCGAATCATACCTTGGCCCCGCTGCGCTCCTCCATGCTAACAGGTTTACTGACATTCATCTATATTTTCATCTATTTTTTTGCTTTTTTCTTGAGTTGGATTTCGGGTCTGTTTCCTGTCTGGAGTTTGCTATTTAGGCCCTTTAAGGGTAGGGGTGTCAACGGGTACAATACTGGTCGAGTGGAAGCATTTTCATACCCATACCTGTTAAGTAAACGAAAATAAACTTTACCCTTATCCGTACCCGATAAGCTAACGCAAAAAGAAAATCTTACCCGTACTGTCTTATCAAATACAGTATGGGTTGGGTAAAGGATAAGTGGGTGCCATTGAATAGATATAAATGGACCATGAATAAAATTATATCATATCATGCATCATCCCCATATAAATATATATCTATAGAGATGGGCTATTGTGCTTTGCAAAGTAAAACCCCCTCTTTACTTCGGGCCATTTTTTGCAATTTGAAAATCCAAACAACCGATCCGAACCGTTCAACATGTTCTAAATATTGAAATGTGCTTGCATACTAAATTTTACATTTTTTGGAATTTTTTTACTATTTATTAAGCCACTTTGAAAATCGCTGATCCACTGTGAACAGTAAAAAAAACAATAAAATTTTCTGGACCACCGGATCAGCGATTTTCAAAGTGGCTTAATAAATAGTAAAAAAATTCCAAAAAATGTAAAATTTAGTCTCCAAGCACATTTCAATATTTAGAACATGTTGAACGGTTTGGATCGGTTGTTTGGATTTTCAAAATCCAAAAAATGGCCCGAAGTAAAGAGGGGGTTTTACTTTGCAAAGCACAATAGCCCATCTCTATATCTCTCTCTCTCTATATATATATATATATATATATATATATATATATATAATTTTATTTTTAATAATTACCCTATAGGGTAACGGGTACAAAATGTACCCTTGCCTATACCCAATAAGCTAAGAAATAAAAAACCTTATCCATAACCATCTTATCGAATACAGTACGGGTCGGGTAAATGGATAAAAGGGTGCCATTGACACCCCTATTCATGGGTTTGTTCAGTTTGGAGTAGGCAGTTGGGTTATATTATGGTTCGGTTGTGTCATTTCAGATTGTTTGTTTTCCAGGCAATTATTTTTGAGTGTTTTACTGGGTGCACTTGGCTATCAGGTCGTTTTTAGATTTGGTCTTCTGAAATTATGGTCGCTTTTGGATTTGTATTGGGTTTGGTTCATTTGGTTTCAGTTTAGGTTTTGGTGGGAGTTGGAAGCCTACATTGCTAGTATATCTAGTGTTTGGTGATATTGAGGATTTTTAAGTGTTCTAAGCTAAATTTAAAAGGGGAAATTGAGAGGAAGTGCAAATCACAACGGTAAAATATCTGTTTTAGGTCAGGTTAGGGTTAGCCTGTTGCAATCCAATATGAACAGGTTTTGGAAGTTATATTAAAATGGAAACCACAGGTCTAGTAAAGTACTAAAAACAATAATAAAAAAAAAAAAAGATAACCTAAAATGTTTAATAAATTGACCATTTAGTTGTCACTACTTGTAAATATTTGACATGACCTGTGACCTGACCAAGTTTAATGAATCTGCGGGTCTAAGGCGTCGTTGCTTCAATTTACCTAGTGTACACTGACCTGACTAACTAAGAATGTGGCGAGCTGATTTATTTTTTTTTTTTTTTTGAAAAAGGATTTTCAGGATTGCTTTCTTTTACCTTTTCAGTCAACTTTTGGTGAACAATGGACTCCTATTCTTATTTAGGGTTCCTCTTCCTAAACAGTTCTGACAATGTCAGTTTTACAGTGACACCCCTCCAATTATTTCATATCACCAACAATTAAGAACCAGAAGTTATGTATGGGATTGGTCTTTGCTCTTGTTTTCTTCTTAGTTTTGCTCTGACTGTCCTGTTACCAGTATAGGTCCATACTATCAGTGGTAGTCTCGCTATATAGTCTATATCAGGTCATTTGTGCATAAATAAAATTTTGGGTGTTCATTTTTTGTGCTCTTGTGGCAGGAGTGACATATTACTTGTGTTGGATTTGTTTGTGTTTGTTTGTTTTGGAAATATCAAATTTAGCTTGCCTTGAATGTGATAACTGCATCAACTATTATGTAGTAATTTGAAAAAGTTTTAACGCTCTCACTAATATTTCTTGTTTAGTATTCTCAAATAATTTATGTAACTCTTTTCACCTTTGTTCCACAGGTGGATTCAAGATAGCCGTGATCAGTACACAAAGGAGCGACTGGAGTCGATAAATGACGAGTACAAGTTGTATCGGTGCCACACCATAAAGAACTGTGTGCATGCGTGCCCCAAGGGACTCAACCCGGCGAAACAGATCGACACGATCAAGAAGCTTCAGATTTCAGCTAATTAAGCACCCTTTGCTTTCTTTTATGAGGCGTCAAATTTGGGTTTATTTTTATGGGAGGTGTATTTGGACTATTGTATGTCATCTACTCGTGTCTCTTCATTTTGTCTCTGTTGTGATAATTGATAAATAAAATGACAAAAACTTTTGCTTCTGTGAAGAAATTAAATGCTGTTGATATTTATTCCTAAATAGATATGATTCATGACTTGGTTTTTAAGCTATTAGTGGGGAATATTAATACTAGTTGGAAAAATGGATAGCCAAGAAAATTCTCTCTTCATGCAATATTTGGATCCACTGAGGTACAGTAGAGTATAGAGTGAGATCCAAACTGTCTGTTTTAATTTGACACGAATTTTAAAGAGATCCCGTGCATCTAAGGTGAATCCTGTGGTCCTTAATGCAGCTAGACTGACGTAAGTAGCTAGGGTCGAGAAGATAAAATTCTGATACAGTGCAATATTTGACTGTTGGCCACTCATGGGTCATATGTGGGCCATGTGAAGGCCCATTGGAGAGCATGCTCCTCATATACCTGGGCTAAGTCCTTAGGTAGGTAATAGCCCATATAAAATTATGGGCCATGGGAAGTACGCACTGTCACCAATAATGTTGCAAAATTTGATTCCCACCTTATGTGGAGGAAGACGAGTGGGTAACTGGGTACATGTAGTGTATTGATTTTATCCGGGTGGTCCAACCCGACCCGCGCAAACCCGGGACCCGGATCCGGACCGACCCGGATCCGACCAAGAATCCGACCCGAACCGTCCTAGAGTGATGGGTCGGGTCTAAAACGGGTCGGATTCGGTTTTCTGGGCGAAACCCGACCCCTCCTCCCGTTTCAACCCGTGACCCCGAACCCGACCCGGACCGGACAAAACCCGATCCGAACCGACCTAACCCGACCCAAAACCCGAATAAACCCCCTTTAACCCGACCAAACCCGCCCAAACTCGCCCAAACCCGGGTCAAACCCGCCCAAACCCGGGTCAAACCCGGCGGGACCCGTCCCGGACCGAGCCAACCCGCCCCCCCACCGAAAATTTTCAAATTTTTTTGATTCTAACGGCAGTTCCCCCCCCCCCCAAAAACACCCTTAAATATACCCCCATTCTTCATAAATTTTCACATCTCATACTCATTATTCTCAATCCTCAATTTCTCATTCTCTCAATCTCATATTCTCAATTTCTCACACTCTCAATATTTTTATTATTCTCAAATTTTATTTTTATTGTTTAAAAAAAAAGAGTTGCAATTTATTTCATTCTACAAATACGCAAAGGAATACGAAAGACGAAAGTAAAGGAATTACGAAGGATTTCTTTCATTCTACAACCCGCAAGATTTTTCCGCGAGATTAAAAGGTTAGATTTTTTTTTTAGTAATTGTTAAATAATTAGAATTAGTTTAAATAGGTTAATTTAGTAATTGTTAGGAATTGTTAGATAATTTTTAGTAATTGTTAGTAATGTTTAGAAATTTGTAGTAATTGTGAGTAATTGTTATTTGTTAATAATTGTTAGTATTTTTTAGTAGTTGTTAGTAATTTTTAGTAATTGTTAGATATTGTTAGTAATTTTTAATATTGTTAGTTTTTCTTTGTTAAATTCGGATTTATTTTTAAATTTGTTAGATAAATAAGCTACATTTATTTGTTTGTTCAAATAAATGTTATATTTGTTAGATTTTTGAATATGTTAGATTATTGGATTTTATTTTTGAATATATTAGATTATTGGATATGTTAGATTATTGGATTTGTTAGATTATTATATTTTATTATGAAATTCGGATTTATTTTGAAATATGTTAGATTTTAATTTTTAAAATTCGAATTTATCTTAAATAGGTTAGATTTTTTAGTTATTTCTTATTTTTGAATTTGTTGGATAGTTAGATTTATTTCTAAATATGTTATCTTTATTTTTAATAGGTTACATTTGAATATTTTCAAAGAAGTTAGCATATTTTAGATTTATTTCTAAATATGTTAGATTATTGTATTTAATTTTGAAATATGTTAGATTTTACTTTTTAAAATAAGTTATTTTATTTATAAATAGGTTAGATAAATAGATTTGTTTGATAAATATGTTATATTTTATTTTTTAAATTTTGAATATGTTAGATTATTTGATTTTATTTTGAAATTCGGATTTATTTTGAAATAGGTTAGATTTTATTTTTTTAAATTCGAATTTATCTTAAATAGGTTAGATTTTTTAGTTATTTCTTATTTTTGAATTTGTTGGATAGTTAGATTTATTTCTAAATATGTTATCTTTATTTTTAATAGGTTACATTTGAATATTTTCAAAGATGTTAGATTTTAGATTTATTTCTAAATATGTTAGATTATTGTATTTGTTAGATTATTGTATTTTATTTTGAAATAGGTTAGATAAATAAATATGTTAGATAAATATGTTATCTTTATTTTTTTTTAATTTATAAATTTGAATTAGACATTTTTTTAAATTCGAATTAAACTTATTTTTTAAATTTGAATTAGATTTTATTTTTTAAATTTGAATTAGATTTTATTTTTTAAATTCGAATTAAACTTATTTTTTAAATTTGAATTAGATTTTATTTTTTAAATTTGAATTAGATTTTATTTTTTAAATTTTAATAATTTATATTTTATTTTGTTAGAATTTTAAGTTGAATTTTTTTTTTTTTATTTTTTTTTTTATTTTTTTTTTTTTATTTTTTGTGAAGTTCGGCCAATTTGAATTTAGAGACTTAGAGGCCAATTTGAATTTAGATTTATTTTTGTTAGATTTAATTTATATTTAATTTAGATTTAATTTGAATTAGAGGCCAATGAGAACTTTAATTTATATTTAATTTTAATTTATGTTAGATTTATTTTAGACGTAATTTAGAATTAATTTATATTGAATTTAGATTTACATTTAAATAGGTTACACAATTTCGGATTTATTTTGATATGAATTTGGTTTTAATATGTAGAACAAATGGATCCCGAAATGCCCGAATGGATGCATGTTGCTCAAAGAGCTTCCGCCGATTTTTTCAACCCTACGCCCGATGGCCAACAACAAAATATGGAGGCAATAGAAAGTAGGATTCAACCACAAGAACCACCTATTTATCCACAAAATCCCTCCCAAGTGCCACCCCCTATTTATCATCAACAATATCCTAACTATTATCCACAAAATCCATCCCAAATGGCACCACCTAATTACTATTATTCTAACCCTTCATATGGAGCAGGTACGGCTTCTATAAGATCGACTCAATACACCGCCCCTATAGGAAGCGGTCCCTTGACAAGTGTCCCGGAAATTGAAGTTGTCCCCGCAACCCAAGCCGAAGTTGTTGCTCCCATTCCCATCGAACCACCGAAGAAGAGGAAAACCAAGACACCCGAATACAAGGTGGATTGGTGGCGGTATTACGAGAGGACATTGAATGCGAGTGGAGTTGTCCGTACTCTAAAATGTAAGGTACGCGGTTGTAAGGTTATTTACGAGTATAAACTTGCAAATGGTATGTCCACTTTTAAGAAACATGCCGATGGTCATGCGAAAAAGGGTGAGCAACCGCAAGAAAATGCGGACCCGCGGTTAGTCCAAACCCTTATGAACCCGGATGGTAGTAGAACCCACCAACGATATGATGAAAAATTAATGCTTGAAGAATTTGCCCGATATATTGCCCACAAGGAACAACCAATTAGTATGGGTAATTGTAGTAGTTTTGCCCGGCTCTGCATTCAGGGGTTAGCTCAACCATTGTATAAGAAAATCCATCATAGAAAAATGGTACGTGAAATGAAAAACCAGTTTATCCAAAAGAAAAACGAGCTACTAGCTACATTTGGATATGCCAATTATAGTGTCTCCATTACCTCCGATATATGGACTGCCGGTAAACACGGCCTAGGGTACTCTTGTATTACCGGTCATTGGATCGATGAGAATTGGGTTTTACAAAAACGGGTTTTAAGTTTTCGGGTGTTAAATTCCCCGCACACTGCACAAGTTATTTACCATTCAATTATTGAGGTTTTACAAGAATATAATCTCAAAAGGGATTTACGGAACAAGGTTTTTTCTATCTCGTTCGATAATGCTAGCAACAATGTAGCATCCATCAATCATTTCATCCGGTCCCTAAACCCAATCATGAATGGTGCACTGTTTCACCAAAAGTGTGCTTGCCATATACTAAACCTTACCGTAAAAGATGGTCTTAAGGTAGAAGCCGTAAATGACTTGATAATTAAATTCAAGGGAGGTCTTGCCTATATTTATTCAAACCAAGAAAGAAAACAAAATTTCGCAGCGTTGTGCGAAAGAATAGGTTTGGGCAAAATGAGGGTACCTTGGGATATAGACACCCGTTGGAATTCCACCTACAGGATGCTGCACCGATGCATTCCTTACAAGGCGGCTATAGGGGAGATGTTGAGATCGACGAACGAAGGACAAGCTTTGGATCTCACCGACCTCGAATGGCAGCTAATATAATGCTTGCACAATTCCTTGGAACCTTTTTCACCGCAACCGTGAAATTATCTTGCTCGCACACACCGACGGCACATGAGTTGCTGCACCATCTCTACTATATTTCCAAGGTGTACCGTGATATGGAAGATAGGGATAATGAGGATTCCCCTCTCCATCCGATCGTAGCAGCCATGAAGGTAAAATTTCTTAAATATTGGGAAGAGGTACCCCTCTTGACCGTTCTCGCAAACTGCCTCCATCCAGCATACAAGAAGAAGTTCACGGTAAAAATACGCGTAGCCTACAAGAAAAATCTAAAATTAAATTGGAGGGACGAGGATCCCCGCGTACAAAAGGCATTGGACGACATGTTTGCCATATATTACGAAAGAAGAAATGCCGACCAACCGCCTTCGACCGGTGGCGTGAGGTACGAATATAAATATACATATGTTTTTAATATTTATTATTTATAATATCTACATTATTTGTCCACTAATTTTTTCTATTGTTTTAATAGTCTATCCACACACAGCAGTACTGGATTGTTAGGCGATTTTCAGGATGATGACGACCCGACGGGATCCCAAGGTAACACGAACGAGTTAATGAGCTACTTATTGGGGACCACCGAAAGTGAAGGAGTTGACGTCATGGATTGGTGGAGGAGGAATGCAACTGCCTATCCAACACTGGCGATGATGGCCCGCGACATATTTGCCGTGCCCGTGTCAACCGTCCCTTCTGAATCATGTTTTAGCTCGGCGAACAGGATCCTTACCGATAAACGAAGTAAGCCGGGTGCACATGTTTTCGAGAGACTTGTGTGCTTGAAAGACTGGATTGATGCTGAAAATCGCACGCAACATGCCATGAGATTGGAAGCGTCATCATCCGGTGTCGACACTCAAGAAAGCGGTACCGAGGGACCTGAGCCTAACGAGGATTCGGACGGTGAGCAAGAGAGCGACCTATGGTATATGCACAACAACTACTAGATAGGTAGTGTCGGTATAAAATTCTATCCTCTTTTAATTTTTATTTACATTTTTTAAAATTATAATTTCTAAATATTTCAATTGTTTTATTTTAAAGAATAATTACTAACAAAAAAAAGTTAGAACTCCGCCTATGTTATTTTACATAGCCGGTCCCAAGCCCGGAATAAAGGAGGAGGGTAACTTTTGTTTTTAAATCTATTGTTTTAAAATAATTCGATTTTAAAGATAAAAAATAATTCGGTTTTAAACTAATTCGGTATATCTCGGTTTTAGAATAATTTGATTTTAACAAAATTCGGTTTTAACTTAATTTGATTTTGTTAAAAGTTATAACAAAAATATATTGAGTTAAAATAAAATAAAAAGAAAAAAAAATGCAAAAAAAAAATTTCTCTCTGCCTGCCGCTGCCCTCTGCCCCTCTCTGCCTCTCTGGAAACAGAAAACAAAAAAAAACAGAAACCGGAAAAAAAAAAAACCAAACCGGACCGGCCCTACCTGGACCGGACCGACCCCTGACCCGACCTAACCCGCCCCGTCCTAACCCGCCGGGTTTAGACCGGGTTAGGTTCGGCCGAGTCAGACCCCAACCCGCCCCCCCTACCCGACTCAACCCGTTGACCCGGGCTAACCCGTGCCCGAGTCAACCCGGGGACCGGGCGGGTTTGGACCGGACCGACCCGACCCGACCCCTTTTCAAACCACTAGGTACATGTAGTGCATTGCAAAAGCATCCTCTGCATTAACTCAAATTTTGAGTTAAGATCTGAACCGTCCTATTGAGATCCGCACTAATATTAAAGTGCACATGCGTTATAGGAGTGGACAGGATTGGTCCGAATTCTGATCGTACAGTTCATAAATTAACTCAAACGGTGCGTTAATACAGAGGATACGTATTCTTGGTACTCACGTTAAAACATGGTATGTCTTGTTAGACGTGTCAAGACGTGTCCGTACTGTGTGGTGTCTGATTTTTTTTTTTAAATAGGTACTAAGTATAGCATGTCTAGGTACAACACTGCACAGGTAAAATATATGTACTGTAGGGCACAACACGTCTAATTTTTTTTATTTGTTAGATATTTTCTCAAATTTTTGTTTCAAAACACAAAAATACTATAAAATATTAAAAAAAAATTCCGATTTTTTAAATATTTTCCATATGGACTTAAAAATTAATAAATTATCAAAATCTAAAAAAAATAATAATTAGCACGAGACGTCGAAACATATCATACCAAATCATCATATTAAATCGTATTGTATTGTTAAACGTGTTGTGTTCATCTCTTACACTATATTAAATCGTATTGTATTGTATTGTCTAAAATTTTAAAATTTCATAAAGACTATTCCAAGAAAAAAGGCTGACCTATATGAATTCTGTTGCTGCCACGTGGACAAAGAGGAGAAAATTCAGAGAAGTAAATGATACTTATAATCGAAAGGTTAAGATTTAAAATGGACAATCAAGAGGTGTACACACCAATACACCATCTGCTCAGCAGCTATTCCAAACATGGCAGAGCTCCTCCACTTAAGGCGGCGCATGCTTTCTTTCTCTTACCACCACGCGATCACCACCATTCCATACCTCCAGTCAACACTAAACACACACTGCTTCTCTACTTCTTCTTCTTCTTCTCCCCAGGAAAAGAATCCGTGCGCCAACGAACGGTCTAGATGGCTCCAGTTGCCTCCCTTTGCACCTCAAGTCGACACGGCAGCACTTGCGAGGAAGATTTCAGGTGAACGCATTGTTTCAGGGAAGAGTGACGAGGCGGCGACTACGACAACTGCTATCAAGTGGATTCGGCGATGCTGTCCCGACTTGCCTTTATCCCTGGTTCAGAAACTATTCCGATTGAGACAGGTAATGCTCCGTAGAAATCTGAGAATGATAGTTTCTTTTGCAATTACTGTAAGTCTGTAACAGTATATTGTTGTCTGATCAAATCAGTACTGTTTTGATGCATGAACAATAAGAACTAAGAAGGCATTTTATTATGAGTGAGGCTACAGTACTATGCATAGCGCATATTGGTCTGTGGTATGAATCAATATCTTAATTTTAAAGTCCAAATAATTGATCTTAAGTTCTGAACAGTTCAATATGATCTAAAATATACTTGTAGATTAAATTTTACATTTTTTAGAATTCATTTTCTGTTTTTTTTAAGATAGGTAGAAAAGAGTTCGGCTAGTATGACATCGGTGTCATATGATATCAACTCCAAAACTTATTGGATAGACTTCAAACGACTAATCCAAACCATTCAAACCGATTTATTTTATGAGTGATGCGTTTACATGCAATTTTTTTATTTTTTCGAGTTATTTTAGTATCAAGTCAAGCGGTAAAAAATGTTGAAAAATGAATGCATTAAAACTAACTTAAAAACTCTCACATTTGACCGCTTAATTTGATACTAAATAAATTCAAAAAATTATAAATTTTACATGTAAACACACAACTAATGAAGTAGATCGGTTTGAGTGGTTTGGATTCACCGTTTGAAGTCGATTCAATAGGTTTTGAAGTTGGTGTTATATAGGCTGAAATGAAACTGATGTCATACTAACCAGATTCGGTAGAAAATCACTTAATCTAAAGAATCTTGACCATTCAAAAGTAGTAATTTTCTACCTATCTAAAAGAATAGAAAAATTCTAAAAAATGTAAAATTTAGTCTGCAAGTACATCTTCATATGAAAATCACATTGAATTGTCAGATCGACTATTTGAACTTTAAATCAAAAATATTGATTTGTAGTACGAACCAATGTGTGCTATGCATGATATTATAGCCTCACTCTTTTATCATTGATAAATTGACATTACAATGTGATTTTTGTTGACAGGTTAAGAAAAACCTGATACACACAAACGCAACCAGCGAACAACAAGCACGTTTGAAAAGGGTAATTAATTACTCTAAAATAATATATGTACATAGATGAGTTTTTGCGTTTTTGATGGTAGAAACTAAGCTGTTGATGTAATGAAGCTCTGAGCGTTTTGTGGTACCATACTGGTAATGTTTAGTTGGGGGATGTAGTGGAGTTTATGATACCATACTGGTACAATTTAGCTGGTGATTGTGACAGCTTTTTTAGGAATTTTAAATATTTAGGAGATAGGTTTAAGATAGTTAGAGTCAGTGATGTTGGGTTTTGTTCAAAGACTTTGTATTTAAATTTTCAGTAATGAAAATGAGCTGTTAAGCCGTTCTTAAAGAAAAAAAACAAAAAAAAAACAAACTTGACTTGCAGGAGTGTAGTTTTTTTACTAGTTTTGTGCTCCTTATTTTAATTTTTTTTATTAATTTTGGAAGGTTTCGGCAAAGGATGTCCTTTCACCTGGAGAGATACTATGCTTACCAGCAAATGTTCGACAATCGGTTCCTACAGTGAAGAAGCCTCCTCGTGTCTGTAAAGACACAGATGAGATGGATTTTGTTCGTAGCCTGGAATTATATAAGGTATTCTCGCAAATTTGCTTGGTAGATGCATTAAATTGAATTGAACATATGGTAAAATGGTATAATGATGATTGATACTAAAGAAAGCTTTCGAGTTACTTTTCAAATTAGAATTAGAAATAACTGGTGCAAGAAGAATTTTACATTTACTTGACATCTCTATTATTTTCAGTAGATAATAGATTATATCAGGGTACTTGATGTTAAACGCAGGGGCAGATCTAGAGCCATTCAAAGGGTGACTAAGCCACCCCTGTGATTTTAAAATTTTGGTTATGTATATAATATTTAATTGAATTTTATTTTTCTAGAATATTTTATATAGTTCAGCTCCCCTCATAAAATTTCACATGTCTACTTGTAGTCTAGTGGTTAGAGCTTATTTTGTTATTGTGAGAACTTGGGTTCAATTCCCACTCACCACATATTATGCATTTTAATTTTTAGTATCAAGATTTTCTAGTTCTGCCCCTGGTTAAACGTAATATAATACAATTCATGTAAGTATTGGTTGATGCAGAGTAAAACACTCAATGAGCTTGACAGCATCATTTCATAGCCGTTGGAGTTGAAAATTATTAGATATTAAATGCTGAACAGTATATGTGTCAGGGAATTATTACAGACTGTAGGAAATAATCCCAGATGAGTTAATTAGTGATAATATAAACACTCGACTTACATGATAAGTTGGTATTTTTCCTTAAAAAATTAAGTGATATGATGGCCCTTTTTATTCTGAGGCTATGCAATAATGCTTTGAAGCCCCATAGATTGATTTCCTAGTTATATGTTATGATTTTTACAAGGAAAAGTCTTTGATGCTCCCAGCTCATAACTGATGTCTATATCAATTATGTATTGTATATTTGTATAACTTAGTTTAATCCACTTATATCAGTTTACTGTAGATTTAAAATGAATTGTCAAGTGATCATAGCCACTTTATGCAAAAAGCCAATATCTCTTACTTAAATGCATGCCCTTCTCTTTCATCCACCGGTTTATCTAATTTGAAGACAAAACAGCAGCAGGAAAACTTAGATATAAACAGAATTTATGTTTACCATGTATCATTATGCAAACCCTGTGTCACTATACTGTCAAATAAGTATCTTGGTACTCAATTGGTTGTAACGGAAATAATATGCTGTCAAATAAGTATCTTGGTACTCAATTGGTTGTAACAGAAATAATATGCTGTGTGAGAATTGCTCCAATCTGTAAAAAAATTCATTTGATCCAAAACCAATACAAAATAGCAGTTCTTTTGTTTTTTGTATGCAGTATATGGCTACACTGGCACTAAGTATAGTTTTATGCTTAAGTCCCTGATATTATGTGCTTTCAATTCTGTTGTGTATTAAATTCTTTATTCTTTCTGAAACATTTTCAGGATGATGCAATTATTGTTGTGAACAAACCACCCGGTATGGCTGTACAAGTAGGTACTTTTGATTTCTTTATTTTTTTAAGAGTGGGGCTATGGTACTATGCATAGTGCAGATTGGTCCGTACTATTAATCAATACTTTGTTTTTAAAGTCCAAACATTCGATCTGAACTGTTCAATCTGATCTCCATATGAAAATGTACATGTAGATCAAATTTTACGTTTTTACAATTTGCCTACTATTTTTTTAGATGGGTAGAAAATCACTTGATCTAAAAATTCTAAACTGTTAAAAAGTAGTGATTTGCCACCTATCTAAAAAAATAGTAAAAAAATTATAAAAAATGTAAAATTTAGTCAGCAAGTACATTTTCATATGGAGATCTTCTTGAATGGTTCAGATTGACTATTTGAACTCTGAAATAAAGATATGGATCCATAGTACGGACCAATCCGCGCTATGCATAGTACCATATCACTCTTCACAAATTATCAATTTTCAATTTCACTTCTTATAATTAATTATGGATTTAAATTTGTAAAGGGAGGTGTTGGCATAGAATGCAGTATGGACACTCTAGCGAACAAGTATTTGAAGTATGATTACCCCGATGGACCTAAACTGGTGAGTTATATATTGCAAAATGAACGAAATGAAATTTAAAAGCGAACTAGTTGTGCTAATGGAACTTATTTTAGGTACATAGGCTGGACAGAGATAGTAGTGGCGTGCTTGTGTTAGGCAGAGATCAAGCTAGTGCTACTCTTCTTCATTCGATTTTTCGTGAAAAAACTTCAAGTGCTTTATCTGATGCAAGTACCAAATTTTTTCTTTTTCTGGAATAGATCCCCGCTCTTTTTAGTTTTTGCAAAACGCAATGATGCCTTTGCTAAAAGAACACATCTAAGGGAATATTGCATGTTTTCTTTCTCAAAAACTGATCTCATTTGTTTTTTTTTCAAATATAAATTCCGTTTTTTGTATTGGTAACTTCAACACAGGATAGAAGGGATTACTAGTTGGGTAACACCCAGTTAGTGAACTTTTCATTTGCGAGTTTTTTTTTATTTTTCTGGCAAATGCAAAAGTCACAGGTTTTGTGAAAACTGAAGAGTATTGGGTGTTTCTACAAAAGTACAAAATTTTTAATTTTGATTCAGTTGTCACTAAGCTTCGCATTTCATTTGCTGACATGTTTATTTTGTATAAAATATGAAGGATGCTCCGAGCGTATTGCAAAGGAAGTACATAGCTCTAGTTATTGGTGTACCTAAACAAACCAAGGGTCTAATATCAGTTCCACTAGCAAAGGTTACTCCCTAAGATGACCTTATTATACTAATAATTTCCCTTATTTGATTTGTGGGCCTTTAGTAAATATTAAACTTTTCTACTGTAGGTTGTACTAGATGATGGCAAGTCTGAAAGAATAACTATTTCTGATCATCCATCAGCGCAACATGCTCTGACAGAGTATAGTGTCATTGAATCTTTCTCCAATGGTTGGTCATTTTCTCCAAAGAATAATTATCTCGTTTCCAAAGTCCAAACATTCGATCCGAACTGCTCAACATGATCTCCATATGAAAACGTACTTGGATACCAAATTTTATAATTTTTATAATTTCTTTACTATTTTTTTAGATGAGTAGAAAATCACTTGATCTAAAACTTCTGAACCATCCAAAAGTAGTGATTTTCTACCTACCTAAAAATAGTGAAATTTTCTTAAAAATATAATTTTTCGTCTCTTAGTACATTTTCATATGAAGATCAGGTTGAATGTTCAGATCAACTATTTAAATTTAAAAAATGAATATACAGATCCATAGCACGGACTGATATGCTCTTTGCAAAGTATCATAGCCTCACTCTTTTAATGTTATCTTTAGCTAGGTATAAGCAGTTATATATTTATGTCTGTAGTAAATATATATTCTATTTCTTTGATTTTTCAGGGTTGACATGGTTAGAGCTTAGCCCCCTTACTGGAAGAAAGCATCAGGTAATAAGTCTTTCAAAATTGCTGATACAGCACAAGTCATCATATGATCAATAATTAATAAATTTTTTTCTTTTTATTACTCTGAATTAAAAAAGCTGAGGGTGCACTGCGCGGAGGTGTTACAAACACCGATAGTAGGGGATGCCAAATACGGGTGGAGGGCCCACAAGAGATGGAAACCTGTCCCTTTGCCAAGTAATTTCAACTCTATAACAAATCATAAACTACAGCTTCCTTTTGGGTTGAATTTTGAAGGCGGTACCGTCTCAGAGAAACAACCCTTTTTGCATCTGCATTGTAAGCAAATGATTTTGCCTGATATATCATCTGCTTTGAAAATAGTTGGTGCTTCTGATTTCGATGAAGTATCGAGTTTAAAAAAGCTTAGTATGGTTGCACCTTTGCCTTCACACATGCAAATGAGTTGGGAAATTTTGAAGAACTTAGTCGTAGAATAATAATATATTTAGAATTTAGCAATTTTGTAGTTTAGTTTTTGTACTAAATGTCTATATTTGAATTTATTGATTTTGTTAAAACTATTATTTTGTAGACAAAATAAGAGTAGATCTTGCATTAGAAAATTTCATTTTCTTAGCATGGGTATGTATTGGACATTTTGACAGAGCAGTTTTTAATTCATGCAGTGCACAGTCAATAGAGTCAGAACGTGCCATATGATTCGTGTACCCCTAGTAACAATTGATACAGTCAATAGTTTTTAACGGATAAATCATATAATAAAATCACTTAAAAATTAATATCTATATACTTGAAAAAGGACCAAATTTACCAGTACTTTATCATCTGATTACTTAATTAAACTCGTTGGTGGTATTACACAAAATTAATTATAAATTATTTTTTTCATAATACAAAAATAGCTAGCGATGGAGGCTAACAGAAATGATGGGATAATGACCACTCAAAAATTGACACCTGGGACCCACCTCAAAAATTGACATGAAAAGGGAAAATAAATGAGACCTAGTAACATAGGATAGGCTAATTGTCTTTGTCTAAATACGGTTGATGCATGCCATGCCACTAGTGTATTGATTTTGTCCGGGCGGTCCAACCCGACCCGCGCAAACCCGGGACCCGGATCCGGACCGACCCGGATCCGACCAAGAACTCGACCCGAACCGTCCTAGAGTGATGGGTCGGGTCTAAAACAGGTCGGATCCGGTTTTCTGGGCGAAACTCGACCCCCCCCCTCCCATTTCAACCCGTGACCCCGAACCCGACTAAACCCGATCCGAACCGACCTAACCCGACCCAAAACCCGAATAAACCCCCTTTAACCCGACCAAACCCGCCCAAAACCGGGTCAAACCCGCCCAAACCCAGGTCAAACCCGGCGGGACCCGTCCCGGACCGAGCCAACCCGCCCCCCCCACCGAAAATTTTCAAATTTTTTTGATTCTAACGGCAGTTTCCCCCCCCCCCCCCCAAAAAAAACACCCTTAAATATACTCCCATTCTTCATAAATTTTCACATCTCATACTCATTATTCTCAATCCTCAATCTCTCATTCTCTCAATCTCATATTCTCAATTTCTCACACTCTCAATATTTTTATTATTCTCAAATTTTATTTTTATTGTTTAAAAAAAAGAGTTGCAATTTATTTCATTCTACAAATACGCAAAGGAATACGAAAGACGAAAGTAGAGGAATTACGAAGGATTTTTTTCATTCTACTTCCCGCAAGATTTTTCCGCGAGATTAAAATGTTAGATTTTTTTTTAGTAATTGTTAAATAATTAGAATTAGTTTAAATAGGTTAATTTAGTAATTGTTAGGAATTGTTAGATAATTTTTAGTAATTGTTAGTAATGTTTAGAAATTTGTAGTAATTGTGAGTAATTGTTATTTGTTAATAATTGTTAGTATTTTTTAGTAGTTGTTTGTAATTTTTAGTAATTGTTAGATATTGTTAGTAATTTTTAATATTGTTAGTTTTTCTTTGTTAAATTCGGATTTATTTTTAAATTTGTTAGATAAATAAGCTACATTTATTTGTTTGTTCAAATAAATGTTATATTTGTTAGATTTTTGAATATGTTAGATTATTGGATTTTATTTTTGAATATATTAGATTATTGGATATGTTAGATTATTGGATTTGTTAGATTATTATATTTTATTATGAAATTCGGATTTATTTTGAAATATGTTAGATTTTAATTTTTAAAATTCGAATTTATCTTAAATAGGTTAGATTTTTTAGTTATTTCTTATTTTTGAATTTGTTGGATAGTTAGATTTATTTCTAAATATGTTATCTTTATTTTTAATAGGTTACATTTGAATATTTTCAAAGATGTTAGATTTTAGATTTATTTCTAAATATGTTAGATTATTGTATTTGTTAGATTATTGTATTTTATTTTGAAATAGGTTAGATAAATAAATATGTTAGATAAATATGTTATCTTTATTTTTTTTAAATTTATCAATTTGAATTAGACATTTTTTTAAATTCGAATTAAACTTATTTTTTAAATTTGAATTAGATTTTATTTTTGAAATTTTAATTAGATTTTATTTTTTAAATTTAAATAATTTATATTTTATTTTGTTAGAGTTATAAGTTGAATTAGACTTATTTTTTCTTAAATATATTTTTTAAATTTGAATTAGAGTTATTTTTTTTAAATTTATAAAATTGAATTAGACTTTTTTTTAAATTTGAATTTCAATTAAACTTTATTTCTTTTAAATTTGAATTAGAGTTATTTTTTAAATTTTAAAATTTGAATTAGACATTTTTTTAAAATTTGAATTAGACTTTATTTTTTAAATTTTAATTAAACTTTATTTTTTTAAATTTTTTATTTTTTTCTTTTTCTTTTTCTTTTTCTTTTTCTTTTTCTTTTTCTTTTTCTTTTGAATTTCGGTCAATGACATAGGCAGATAGGCTAATTTGGTTCGGCCAATTTGAATTTAATTCGGCCAATGACATTCTCAAGGGCTCAAGGTCAAGGCAGAGCCAGAGGCCAATTTAATTCGGCCAAGAAATTTTTTTTTTGTTTTTCTTGTGAAGTTCGGCCAATTTGAATTTAGAGACTTAAGAGGCCAATTTGAATTTAGATTTATTTTTGTTAGATTTAATTTATATTTAATTTAGATTTAATTTAGATTTAATTTGAATTTAGAGGCCAATGAGAACTTTAATTTATATTTAATTTAGATTTATGTTAGATTTAATTTAGATTTATTTTAGACGTAATTTAGAATTAATTTACATTTAATCTAATTTATATTGAATTTAGATTTACATTTAAATAGGTTACACAATTTCGGATTTATTTTGATATGAATTTGGTTTTAATATGTAGAACAAATGGACCCCGAAATGCCCGAATGGATGCATGTTGCTCATAGAGCTTCCGCCGATTTTTTCAACCCTACGCCCGATGGCCAATAACAAAATATGGAGGCAATAGAAAGTAGGATTCAACCACAAGAACCACCTATTTATCCACAAAATCCCTCCCAAGTGCAACCGCCGTATCCACAAAATCCCTCCCAAGTGCCACCACCTATTTATCATCAATAATATCCTAACTATTATCCACAAAATCCATCCCAAATGGCACCACCTAATTACTATTATTCTAACCATTCATATGGAGCAGGTACGGCTTCTACAGGATCGACTCAATACACCGCCCCTATAGGAAGCGGTCCCTCGACAAGTGTCCCGGAAATTGAAGTTGTCCCCGCAACCCAAGCCGAAGTTGTTGCTCCCATTCCCATCGAACCACCGAAGAAGAGGAAAACCAAGACACCCGAATACAAGGCGGATTGGTGGCGGTATTACGAGAGGACATTGAATGCGAGTGGAGTTGTCCGTACTCTAAAATGTAAGGTACGCGGTTGTAAGGTTATTTACGAGTATAAACTTGCAAATGGTATGTCCACTTTTAAGAAACATGCCGATGGTCATGCGAAAAAGGGTGAGCAACCGCAAGAAAATGCGGACCCGCGGTTAGTCCAAACCCTTATGAACCCGGATGGTAGTAGAACCCACCAACGATATGATGAAAAATTAATGCTTGAAGAATTTGCCCGATATATTGCCCACAAGGAACAACCAATTAGTATGGGTAATTGTAGTAGTTTTGCCCGGCTCTGCATTCGAGAGACTTGTGTGCTTGAAAGACTGGATTGATGCTGAAAATCGCACGCAACATGCCATGAGATTGGAAGCGTCATCATCCGGTGTCGACACTCAAGAAAGCGGTACCGAGGGACCTGAGCCTAACGAGGATTCGGATGGTGAGCAAGAGAGCGACCTATGGTATATGCACAACAACTACTAGATAGGTAGTGTCGGTATAAAATTCTATCCTCTTTTAATTTTTATTTACATTTTTTTAAATTATAATTTCTAAATATTTCAATTGTTTTATTTTAAAGAATAATTACTAACAAAAAAAAAAGTTAGAACTCCGCCTATGTTATTTTACATAGCCGGTCCCAAGCCCGGAATAAAGGAGGAGGGTAACTTTTGTTTTTAAATCTATTGTTTTAAAATAATTCGATTTTAAAGATAAAAAATAATTCGGTTTTAAACTAATTCGGTATATCTCGGTTTTAGAATAATTTGGTTTTAACAAAATTCGGTTTTAACTTAATTTGATTTTGTTAAAAGTTATAACAAAAATATATTGAGTTAAAATAAAATAAAAAGAAAAAAAAATGCAAAAAAAAAAATGCTCTCTGCCGCTGCCCTCTGCCCCTCTCTGCCTCTCTGGAAACAGAAAACAAAAAAAACAGAAACCGGAAAAAAAAAAAAAAAACCAAACCGGACCGGCCCTACCCGGACCGGACCGACCCCTGACCCGACCTAACCCGCCCCGTCCTAACCCGCCGGGTTTAGACCGGGTTAGGTTCGGCCGAGTCAGACCCCAACCCGCCCCCCCCCTACCCGACTCAACCCGTTGACCCGGGCTAACCCGTGCCCGAGTCAACCCGGGGACCGGGCGGGTTTGGACCGGACCGACCCGAACCGACCCCTTTTCAAACCACTATGCCACCATTCATCTCATAAAATAATTAATTAAATGATAACACCACCTTCTCTAATCCCTTTCACCATCCCTTTCATTTTACATTATTTTTTCAATTTCATTTTCACATCTATGTCACTATATAGGTTTTATTGATTTGTGTCACTTTACGGCTAAATACGCCTACTAACCGATTTTCATTTCACGCGTGAAGAAAAAGTCTATAATTGGGGGAATTTTAATTTCTATTCAATTATTTAGACATTATCAAAGTGTCCGTACACATAGATTGCTTGTGTCAAATTAAGCGTTACAAATTAATCAGCCAATTTTCTTTTTTCAAAATACTAGTTAAACTTTTAAAATAATAGAAATAGTGGGTGAAATAAATATATATGTATTTCATTTATTGTTATAAATTATATGTTACATAAAAAATATTAAATTAAATATCACATAAATAATATAGATCACATCTAATGATTGTATTTTGACATATAAATTTTATAATTTTTGTCATTAAAAAATTTAAAAGTGAAAGTACGATGGAGGCACAAAAATTAAGATACTTGAACTCTCCTCTTATAATTTTAATTAAGAAGTCAAAATTTTCTAGCTAATAATAGAAATTAAAAGCTGAAATTTTTTCAGCTTTTCAAAAATCTGTTTTTGGCGTTTTGAAGAGAAACATTTGACACTCTTTCTTAACATTTTTATTAATATCCAAAATTAATTACAAATTAATAAATATACCCACGTTAGCTGGGATTTTTTTAAAATGCCCAAACCATTCATTAAATGGCCGGTTCTCTATTTTTTTTTTTTTTGCTGTTTCAGACTCTATAAATATCCATCTTTCTCTCTCCCCCCTCTCACAAATCAATCAACTCACAGAAGAGAAAGAGAGAAAGAAAAGGCGATTTCTGAGGCGATTTAAGGCGATTTTCAGGTAAATATTTTTTAAAATAATTTTTTATAATTTTTTTATTTTATTTTAATTTTTTTTCAACAACCTATACATTTAAATTTGTAACCTGATAATTATTTACCATTTATTAAAATGTAGTTTGTTGGTCATGACCTTGATTTCATTACACTGTGATAGGAAGTTTCTTACTAATACTTACGGGGTTTATTACTTCAAAGAGCCAGTTAATTCATTCATGATTCTCGTTGATATCTCACTTTGGGACTTGAAAGCCATGATTTACAAATGCACCGGTTATAACCCATAAAGGTGGAACTTAGAATTGACAACCCGAGTGAACGATGGAACACCCCCGACCTATACTATAGTGAAAGTATTAAGTGATGCTGCTTGGAGAGGCCTGTACGGGCTGTTAAAGGCCACTGAAAATTTTATCATAGAAATCTACATCAAGAGAGTTCCGATAGAGTCAGGGGTTAAAAGTTCTGGCCAAAATTCAGTTGCTCCCAATTATACAACACAACCAGGACCATACACTCCTATGGTTCCTTTATTCGTACCTGACCCAGAAACATACAGTCACTTCACTCCACCATCACCCCCAACCACGACCCCATACAAGATTTCCACCTAGATCCGTGCATGTGACGCCTTTACCATTACTGCCACCATCATCTCACCCAGACCGGCACCATTAGGTGACGAAACTGAGTCGGATTTTGAAAATATTAACGAAATTCCGGAGGAAGATCTGCAAACTGGGGATGAATTTGAGGGAACAAACTGGGACTCTAATCACCTGGAGATTTGTGATGAAGATGGCCCAGTGCCCATTCGAAGAGAATATGGGAATACGCACCCGTTTGCAATGCACCATAGCCCCTCTATATATATATATATATATATATATATATGAGGAGGGCCCAAATGCCCCATTGCTTCATGCCCCAATCGTACCCCAACATTTTTATCTTCAATTTCAAAGTTCAAACAGATGATCCGAACAGTTCAACATGATATCCACGTTAAAATATGATTGGAGACCAAATTTTATATTTTTTGAAATTTTTTTACTATTTTTTAAGATAGGTACAAAATCATTGTTTTTAAATAGTTCACAATTTTCTAAAAAACAGTGATTTTGTACTTATCTTAAAAAATAGTAAAAAATTTTCAAAAAATATAAAATTTGGTCTCCAATCATATTTTAACGTTGATATCATATTAAGCAGTTGAGATCGTCTGTTTAAACTTTAAAATTGAAGATAAATATATTGGAGCATTTGAGCCCTCCTCTCTCTATATATATATATATATTCAGCTTTACTCTTTTAAAGAAGAATTTCTTCTATTTCAGC
Organism: Carex myosuroides; assembly: GCA_028015225.1. Taxonomy (NCBI): domain Eukaryota; kingdom Viridiplantae; phylum Streptophyta; class Magnoliopsida; order Poales; family Cyperaceae; genus Carex; species Carex myosuroides. Next base: position 3,156,609 of record CM051470.1, on the reverse strand, counting down.
ATCAAATGTTTGAATGCAACTTTGACCAGAATTCCAATTGGATGATTGTAGTTATGAAAGCGGTCCATTCATTAACTAATTTTTAATAAAAATGACATGTTCATGTAAATAATTAGTTTTTAACATTAAGCTAGTTGCTTGTAATAATAATGTTGTTCTTGCAAATTTAACTAGTTTCATTAAAAATTATTAGTTTTATTTAATACTCACACAAGAATTAAAAAAATCACTGGCTGGATTATGTAAAGAAAATATTATTTACAAACTGAGCAATGATACTGCTTAACAAAGTTAATCTTTAAGCTTATATAGAGAGAGAGAGTCCGGCTAATATCATAACGTTATAATTTCAAACTAAGTTATAATGAGTCAGTTTTTGCGATTTGAAAGTCCAAACAGTCGATCCGAACCGCTCAACATGATCTCCATATTAAAAAGAGCTTGTAGACCAAATTTTATATTTTTTGGATTTTTTTTTTCTATTTTTTTAAATAGGAACAAAATCACCATTTTGGATGGTCCAAAATTATCTAAAAACAGTAATTTTGTACCCATCTAAAAAAATAGTAAAAAACATCCCAAAAAATATAAAATTTGGTCTCGAAGCACATTTTAATATGGAGATCATGTTAAACGGTTCAGATCGACTGTTCGAACTTTGAAATCGTAAAAACTGACTCATTATAATTTAGATTGAAATTATAACATTATGACATTAGCCGGACACTCTATATATATATATATATATATATATATATATATATATATATATATATATATATATATATATATATAGTGATGTCATTTCAATGCACCACTGCACTAGCTGAATTAGGACTAATCAAGCAATTAACAGTCAATTAATTACCAAACCTAATAACACATTTTAATTACTTTGACAACAACAAAAATTGAGAAAGGATGCTTCCATGACAGCTGAACATGTAGATAAAAGCTGACAATTTATTGGATAGGATGGGATAGTGTATATAATTTGCAAAAGAATGGGAAATAGAAAAGGTGATTGAATGATACCAACACCCCCCCCCCCCCCCCCCCCACCTATTGTCATGTAACTATCATCTGGAAATAGGAAAAGGGCCTACCAAAGCAATTGTTGTTGCTACTTATTATTAGTAAAGAAAGCAAGCAATGCATCTATCACTCACTGTCTTGGTGTCACTCACTCAATTATTATTAGTAGAGAGAGAGAAATATGTGGTCAGGGTTTCTTTCTTTCTACCTTTCTTTCCTTTTTTTGGCAATGCCTTTATCACAAACATTTTCTAAATGGAGATATATATATATATATATATATTTCAAGTCATTAAGAGATATAGGACACATCAAATGCAGTTTCACAACTCAAATTTCTTCCCCTCAAATTAAACAAGAGGCCAGGGGTACTGTTTCATTTTCTAGAATCACTATCTAGCTAGGAGTTCAGATATCTCATGTCCTGTGAACAGGGACAGATTCAGGATTTTGATCAGTGATAGGTACAAAATATTGACAAGAGTATAATTTTTTTTTCTCCTGACGAATCGGATCGGAGTAGTGGATAGCGATCTAAAAAATTCATATATCTTAATTATCCCGATACTTCATATATGATCCCATACCCGTAGTTAGATAGTGAGAGGAGGATATTTCAAAATTTTCTTCCACTTCATGCTAATTTTTTGTAATAGTGTTTGTTATTCTTTTTTTAGAAGAAAAAAGTAATGATTAATTGTTGCAAAAAATTGAAGAAATCATAATATTTTCCTAATTAATTTTTAGTAGTTCATGTCATTATATAATAAATAATAACAATAATATCAATAATTTTAACATAATATTATGATAACAAATTATAATAATAATTATATTAATATTTTGTCTAAATAATTAATAACCGAATTACTATTATTATTATTATTATTATTATTATTATTATTATTATTATTATTATTATTATTATTACTACTACTACTTATATATTCTTATGGTTTTTCTAAAGAACTACCATTGCAGGAAATACAACAAAAAATAATACCAACAACGACACACCGTTATCAGAAACAACGACAATAACAATAACAATAACAATAACAATAACAATAACAATAACAATAACAATAACGATAATGTTATTAGTATAATTTGCAATAATTATTATTGTACTATAAAATATTGCACTATAAAATTAACTTTATATGAATAGTATGATAATATACTGTTATTATTGTTTTTATTTTATTTTATATAAAAACATAATTACTAGAAAATGATCAGAAAATAGGAAATAATAAAAGACTTTCTACCTAAAAGCACGAATAAATCTTCCATTTTTTTTCTTGAACATCTTTACTAGGGGTGTTCATCGGGGCCGGTTTATTTGGTTTTTAACCGAACCGAAATAGTTTGTAAGATTATTTTTCTTGAACATCTTTTACTCTGTTTCATTTTTCTGAATTTATTTGTTTTAAAAATCCATTATATCTTATAAAAATCATAAAAATAAGGAGATGCATATTATTTTATTTTCAGGACAGACTAAAAAATCATGAATTCACAAGTTTTGTCCTTTCTTATATAAAACAATAGAAATATTTTTTTATGAATTATGAAGATTGCATATATTAATACATGAATGTCAAATTTCATGCTGAATAAAAGTCAAATATTTATTAAAATCATTTTGAAATTTGTCGTAATTGAATTGAAATTAGCAAATTGTCGGCAGCGATTAAATCTGATTAATTAAACATGTATCAAAATATTATTTGTACACATCATTTTTTTTATTGGGTTCAAAAAAAGTCAATATATTAAAAATTAAATTCAAACTAAACTGTGATAAAACAAAAATAATTATAAAAAAAAAAAAAAAACCGGAGGAGACGCCAAAAATTGAAGACTGAAATGAAAGAAAATCAGATTGTTATGTGGGACCCACCTACTCATTCAAAGAATATGTAGAGAAAATTAGTTTTAAGTGTCGTAAGCAATTCTCACTCTGAGGTAACAGAATATTTATATTTAGATCACAACCGTCCGATTAGAAAACGCACGAATATTACCGTAGAAGAATGAACTGGTTGGTTTGAATCTAAATAGAAACATTCTGTTACCTTTGGGAAATGAAATAGAAACATTCTGTCGTGGTGATGGAGAGATAGAGAGAGAGAGAGAGAGAGAGAGAGAGAAGAGGAGGATAAAAAACAAAAAAGGAGCCGCCTGCTTGCTACTAGAGAGAGAGAAAGGAGAGAAGGAGAAAAGAAGAGAAAGAAGAAGAATTGACAAGAAGAATCATTGGTTTCTTCTTCTTCTTTCTATTTTTAGTTAAAAACTTTTGGGAATTTTTGGTAACCGAGATCTGATTTGTTCTCTTAATTTGGTAACCGATTGAAAGGGGAATTTCATAGAATTGCTACTTTTGTTTTGTTCTAATTAGATTCGTTTTAGCAAAGAAAAAGAGAATTGCAATGTAGATATACCAATTTTACCTCTCTTTTTCTTTTCATTTCTTCACCAATTTCTCTTAAATCGTTGTGTTGCTTTCACATATTTTAATTCAATTTGCTTAGCTGGTGTCTCTCTATATCTCCATCTGTATTTCATAAAATATAATTTAAATCTTTGATGGAGTTGTTAGCTCAAATCCTTTGTTACCTCAGCCAATCTATTGAGAGATTTCATCAAATACTTTAGTCATCTTCTGGGCCCAGCTGATAGCAATTCAAAATAAAAGATTTAATCTTGGTCGGCTTAGCTAATTTCTTTCTTTCTTTCTTTCTTTCTTTCTTTCTTTCTCCTTGTAATTTTTAAAATCTCTGTGTTGTGTTAATTGAACTGAATAAGAATTCAATTATGAGCAATGATCTGTGCACTGTCATTGACACCACTTTTCTTTCTTCCATACAGAGCATATGAAGATTTGATCTGGTTTGCAAAGCAGAGAAGTCGGCGATTCCTCTGTCAATTTTAAAATATTGGAGGGACAATTTTGCTTAAATTTTTGAGATTTGCCGAATTTGTGTGAACCTGAAGCAGCCTTGGCCTACATGACTTGCCATCTCCTTGAACTCACCAGCAAAAAACCCTCCTCCAAAATCAAAAGACAGAAAGAAGAACGAGATGAAGATGGATTCGACGAAGAAAACCTAACCCTAACTCTGGCTCTCAAGCGCTCAAAAATTAGCAGTAGCGGATCTAACAGTAACTCAAATTCCAGCTCCTTGATCAACCCGATTGGTCGTGACCTCTCTACAAGTTGCCTCTTGCGTTGTTCGCGCTCTGACTATGGCTCCTTGGCCAGTCTCAATAGCGGCTTTCGCTCTTTGATCCGAACTGGTGAGCTGTACCGGTTGAGACACCTGTCAGGTATAGTGGAGCACTGGATCTATTTTTCTTGCAACGTGCTTGAGTGGGACGCGTACGACCCGTTTCGCCGTAGGTGGATGACCCTGCCGCGCATGCCACACAACGAGTGCTTTGTTTGCTCTGATAAGGAATCGCTAGCTGTTGGTACCGAGCTCTTAGTTTTTGGTAAGGAGATTTTCAACATAGTGGTTCTTAGGTATAGCATTTTAACAAACAGTTGGTCTGCGGGTGTGGAGATGAACTTACCGAGGTGCTTGTTCGGATCGGCCAGTTTTGGGGAGAAGGCTTTCGTAGCGGGTGGGACCGACATGCAGGGAAACATATTGAGTTCGGCCGAGATGTACAACTCTGAGGCTCAAACCTGGGTAACCCTACCTAACATGACAAAACCTCGAAGAATGTGCTCAGGTGTGTACATGGACAACAAATTTTATGTGCTAGGTGGCATGTCTAGTAACAGAAACACTGATTTGTTGACTTGTGGAGAGGAGTACGATATAGAGACTGGCACGTGGCGGGTCATAGATGATATGGCTGCGGGTTTGAATGGGGCGAGTGGTGCCCCACCATTGGTTGCTGTTGTGAATAATCAGTTGTATGCAGCGATTTACGGGGACAAGGAAGTGCGGAAGTATAACAAAGAGTCTAACACATGGGTTACTCTCGGTAGATTGCCTGAGCAGCCCGATTCAGTTAATGGCTGGGGTATTGCTTTTCGGGCGTGTGGGGACCGGTTGGTGGTGATTGGTGGGCCCAGGGTGTTGGGAGGGGGGATGATTGAGCTCCATGCGTGGGTCCCAAAAGATGACGGCCCGCCTGTATGGGAGATGATGGACAGTAAACATTCAGCAAATTTCGTTTACAATTGCGCTGTCATGGGATGCTGAATGTCGATTTAATGTCAAAAGATGTTGTTATTGTTATTATTTTTTGTTCATCATGATAATGTTGATATCATGTCATGATGATCGGTCGCTGGTACTGCACATAACCCCTGACCTCTCACTCTGAGGAGAAAAAAAAAAGAGAGACTTGGTTTGATGAATTGAATGAACTTCATAAAGTTTACTGATTCTTGATATTGTCTGGAAAGGGTAACTTAAATCTCTTTCTTTCATTCTTCTTTTTTTTTTTCTTTTTTACAAATTTGAATTTGAGATTATTCTATAAAGAGATTCCATGATGAATCATCTAATGCTCTCTGGTGATAAGTTGTGTCTGTTATTACTCTCTTGAGTTTGTTTTTACTAGCAGTTGTTTCTTTTGTGAATAAGAATTCTTACTGGTGAATCTTACAAAAATAAAATAAAAAGAACAGAAAAGAAAATGACTTTTGTACTGGTATTACCTTTTAGAAGGAACTGAGAAAATTTAAAATTTTCTATAGAAGCAGATCATTGCATGCAAAGTTAAAAAGTTGAACCAGAAAAAGAATTGACTTCTTTATAGCACTTCTGATATTTAGAACTTTAGAAAGTTAAATTTGATTGTGAAATATCAGTAAATACTGTCTTTTTATTCATTAGTTGTTAGTCTAATTGGATTGTGATTAAGTTCAATGTCAATTTGTTATACACATGCTTGTTTTAGAATTGAAATATGCTGAAATCCCTCATTCGTGAACAGTGTTTCTCATCTCGAAACAACTGGTTGTTCTGTGCATGCATCTCGAAACAGCTTGACGGCTGGATTCGGAAAAGCAGATACTATTCACGAATGAGAATTTCAACAGATTTGTTTATGCTTGTTTTACTTTTTACTGCTCACTAAAGTTAATAGCAAGAAAACAAAAATAAATTTGGGATCAATTCTTGGGGTGTCATTGGCTGGTTATTCCACGCATTCTACACACTTAAAACTTAAATTAATCTGGCAAAAAGAAATCCACTAATAAATATTTAATATTTAACATTCATACTTGATGAACCTGTGATGTGTGGCCTGGTAAGCCATGTAGTGGAATTGTAACAACCATTTTTTATACATTATCATGACTTATATTTTCTCTCTAAATTACATTCCTTTTATTTTACACTTTTTTAAAAACTAGTGTCCGTGCTTCTTTTCTGACTTGTAACAGGTGCTTACTTTGATATTGTTTCATACCAGTGAACATTTATTTATGCATTGATGATCTTGGAATGCTCCATAGGTGATGTTCTTGCATTCTCACCTCTATATTTTATCTATTTACATAAGTCCCTTTAGTAATTTTATTTTTGGAAAAGATGTCTTACTTTATAAAAATTCAAATTTCTTCAGGTCAGACCAAACGTTGTAGTTCACTTACAATTGTATACCTAATGGAAATTCAATTTCCTCCAAGAAAACAACAGTGTATTATAATTTTGTTGGTTACGGTACAAAATTCAGTACCAATCAAACCAAGATGAGTTATAATGTAGTCCGACTGGTAAGATGTTAAGTAATTTATGCATTTTATCACGTTTAATATGGTATCATATATCATATCTATTTTTATTAAATAATTTAAATAAATTTGTGGATTTTTCTCTAATATCTCATAAATAGACTACATGCTAAAAACATGCCAATGACTTATTGATTCAAAACGTATATAAAAACATGAATATAGTTATTGTTCTTAAAATATTAAAAAAATATAGATAGACTACATGTTAATGACTTATTGATTCTTTCTTACATATAAAAATTCAAAGTTGGACCCAATTATGTTGAAGATACTTAAATCAAGAACTTTTAAGTAACATATGCATGATAGATCATACAAAACTTTCTTCTTTTTCATCTCTCTCACTTCTCTTTGTGTGTTTGTGTCATTATGTATGTATGAATGTATGCATGTGTGTACATGCAAAACTGTTCTAGATGTCAATTTTCAATGAAATGTACAAATATATTACATAGTATCGTAATAATTTTTTAAAATGGTTGAGATCATAAAAAAAAAATTATCTTTTAACACTAAAGATAATCGAACCTCAAATGATCTAAAAATAATATTACAAAGCACCGTAGCCTCACTCTATATATATATATATATATATATATATATATATATATATATATATATATATATAAACCAATAAACTAAAATCAGAAAATAGTATATATATATTAAGTATAGATTCAGAAATCAAACAAGAATAGCTCGAAGATAAAACTTCAATTTTTCTTTCTCTACTAAACAGTAAAAATGATATAATTATCACAATAGAAGGGCACAATACCAATTATGATATATGAATCAGTATATCGACTACTTATTCATTCTAGGTCATTCTGATTTCAGACATTGTATGTGTTGTAATATACCAGAGATCAAGTACTCAAAATGGCCTTCTAGCTAGCTAGTGTCTTTGATACTTTGCAGAAGGAAGTTTTGTTTCATCAATTGAACTTGAAAAGTATTTTTAGATAATTTGAGAATGGTTTTAACGTTTTTTAGTTTTAACTCAGACAATAATTTTGGCTACAAAATTTCTCATCAGAAAATGAAAATATATATTACAATAATATTTTTGAGTTCAAATGTTGACAACATTATATATACTTTCTAAAAACATCTATTTTATAAAACGAAAAAAATATGTTATCATATAGCATGCATGTTTTTTTTCAAAACCTACTTTCATTACATAATTTCAATAAATTTGTTGATTTTTCTCTAATATCTTACATCAAGATTTAACAATAAACATGAATACAGTTACCTTACTCCGGAGCATGTTTGAACTATGAATATCAGTGTATTCATATCAAATAACAATATTCTATATTCAATTGTCCTGAATCTGGAAACTGGAAAGAAGGTGCTTTGTATTACAATGACAAGGCAATAGAGGCTGATGGTTCAGAAGTTGATGTAATCTTAAGGCAACAGGTGCTTTGTACTACAATGACGAAGGTAGTGGCCAGAACCAGGGGACATCTTTGATTTTTTTTTCCTCGATTTAGAGGTGCGTACCGTTATAGTTTCTTTCTTTCTCTCTATCAGAAACAAATAAATAGTTAGCTTTTAATCAATTTTTGGTTGTAATCATAATCTTTAATCCACCAATTGAAAATGGCTGTAAGAGATGTATTTACCATTTTGTTTTTAAATTAAAAAGTAAAGATAGACTATAAGGTAATGGTTTTTTTTTATTTTTTCTTATATATACAAATTTAAAGCTCGAGCCACTTTATAATTGGTCATACTTTATTTTAAATCGAGAAATTTTATTCCAATAAATTTGTTGATTTTTCTCTAATAACTCACAGCAAGATTTAAAAACGTATATAAAAACATAAATATAGTTTAAAAGATTTTTTTATCAGTTTGTTCTTAAAATTAAAAAGTAAAAATAGACTATATGCTAATGGCTTTTTGATTCTTTCTTATATATACAAATTCAAAACTGGAGTCATTTCATAATTGGACATACTTAAATGAAATCAAGAACTTTTAAATAACATATTTATGATAGATCACACAAAACTTTCTTCCTCTTCATCTGTTTCATGTCTCTTTGTGTGTGTACTTATGTACTTATGTATGTATGTGTGTACATGTAAAACTTTTCTAAATGTCAATTTTCAATGTGGACTCACAACTTACAAGACACCTTTTATACCAAATTCTAAGTACAATATATTAGATCGTAGCACAATTTTTTTATATATATATATGGTTGAGATCATAAAAACAAAATAATCTCTTTTAACACTAAAGAAATTCGAACCAAATTATCTAAAAAGAATATTACAAAAAAGTAATTTATTTCAATTTAAAAAATTTCATGCATTTAATACATATATGAAGTTAACATTTCTATAGCAAATTGTATAAGAATCAATTTTAATATTAATTGTTATCAATAAGGGAAGCAAATGGTTATAATAATAATATACTAATATTGTTATTATTTTCTTAATACAATGTCAGTTGATATGAAACCCAGATTTTCTTCTAAGTTTGGGAAATTTACTGATTAATTTAAAATATAGTAATAAATTACAATGTTTCATATATGTATTCTTCTATATTAAAACTTAAAAATGGTCTAGCAAATGCCCTTCTCAGATTAATATAAACAAGATCATTGCATATCAGTTTAGTTACAAATGGAAAATTGCAAATAGAAACAACAAAAATAGAAAATCAAATTTGCTCAAAAAAATCATTTAGTTACAAATGACAATACAACACCATTACATATCAGTTCCAACTCTAATTTAGAGCATCATAAGCTTAACATAGCCAAATAAATGAAAGAAAAAAAATTATATTTCTATAATTTACCAGATTCATAAATTACCAAAAAGTTAGCAAATTGTAACTCCACCTGAAATCTCAACACCAACAGAATTAGACACCATCAATATTGGACAACATTCAATATATAGGCAAAGATTCCAACTCAATAATTTGTTTAACATCAGATTTAAAGTCAAAAGTTTCACAAATAGAGAAAAAGATAGCAATACAAACATCAAAATATCATATTATAACAATCTTAAATATGAATATATGGGCCATTCTACATTCATCGACAAATATATATAAACTGATAAACTAAAATCAGAAAATAGTATATATTACGTATAGATTCAGAAATCGAACAAGAATAAATTGTTGTAGATATTTTTGCTCAAAGATAAATGTTAAATTTTTCTTTCTCGACTAAACAGTAAAAATGATATAATTATCACAATGTATGTAAACTACCTACTTGTTCATTCTAGGTCATGCTGATTTCAGACATTGTTTGTGTTGTAAAATACCAGAGATCAAGTGTCTTTGATACTTTGCAGAAGAAAGTTTGGTTTCATCAGTTGAACTTGACAAGTATTTTTAGATAATTTTAGAATGGTTTTAACATTTTTCAGTTTTAACTCAGGCAACAATTTTGGCTACAAAATTTCTCATCAGAAAATGAAACGAAAAGGACAAGAAGGGTATATATGCCATTCAATCAAATCTTCCAAGCTAGGTTTTTCTTCATCTCTCGTGCCATCTCAACGGAGACAGATTTAGTTCCATTTTTGCAAACTAAAATCCAACATTATCCAAGCAAAACTTCAAGCTAATCTTCTCCATACTCTCTTGACTCACTTTCCCTCTTGCATACAACTCCCTCAACAACTCCCCTACTAAATCTTTCCTCTCAAGGTTTCCAATCGCTTCGATAATAATCGAATATGTGCGCTGCGTCGGCTCATACCCCTTCATTACCATTTTTTCAAGAGCATTTATTGCCAAATCTATTCTTCCCCCCTTGCATAATAGTAAAACAAGCTTATTATAGTTGTCAATATTTGGCCGAACATTATACTTATCCATCACTTCAAACATCTCCACTGCCTCCTCATAAAAGCATTCCTCGCCCAAACCGTTTACAACATGTACCAAGGTTTGTAAATCGGGTGTATACTGTACCTGTACCTGCTCTAGCTTGGTCAGAATTTGCAATGCCTCTAAGGTGTTACCTTTAGAACACAGGTACAATATCACCTCTTTCCCATAAAAAGAGTGCAGCTCTTTACCCTGCTTTTGGCGCAATGACTCCAAAATTTGAAATGCCTCATCTAAGATCCCTCTGTTGCAAAGGAGGGCAATAGCCCTATATGTGCCACAGTTGGAAGGGCACTTCCATCTTTCCATGCTTTTCAGACATTTGTGGACCATGTTCAGCTGGCCTTCTGAACAAAAACGCATGATTATCGGATTGAAGCACCTTGCACCAATTTCATACCCATTTATGACAAGTTGTTCAACAATTTCCAAAGCTTCATGTGCATATCCTTTGTTTGCTATAGCTACTATCAAACCCGTATAAGTTACAATATCGGGCATGATTCCTCTCTCCATCATGTCATCTAAGATTGCCTCTGCCTCGTTCCACCGGCCTTGCTGACCCAATGCATGTAACAAAATGTTATAGGTTATCAAATGATACTTCAAACAAGGGGGCAATACCAAAAATAGCTCCAAGGCCTCGTTAACCAGGTTGTCATCCCTGTATGCTCTTAGAACCGCCTGGTAACATCTAGAGTCTGGTTCTCCACCTCTTAACAAGATTTGGGTTAACATAGAAACAGTCAAGTAGGCACCTCCCTGTGGATAAGCAACCATTAACAATTTGTTAATAATTTTTGGTTTAGTTGGTGCAAGTCCTTTCTGAATTAGTTTATCCCAAAAGTGCCAACCCCGGCATGTGACCGCTTCCCGGTACATTGAATTTGTCACGGTGTCGCACACATTTGGATCGACAGTGCAGCCTCTATGCTCCATTTCATCGAGCAGTTTGATGGCATACTCGTATGCTCCTATGGTAATGAGATTTTTTATAATGAGCGTGCAAACCTCATCGAGCAACGTAACACCACTACGAAGCATGAACTCCACAATCCACACAGCTTTTCTGAACATGCCATGATCGCAAAGAGAAAAAATTAAGCTATTGCACGCTGACGGCGTGGGTTTATGGCCTTGATTGGTCATTTTTTGGAATAATTGATAGGCCTCAAGGAGAAACACATGCTTGGTTTTGGTTGTAATTTCAGTTTGAGGGAACGTCTCATTCTCATCTTGTAATGTTGCACAAGTAGTGCATACTTGTTTCTTCAGGGATAAAGTGGGGTTCTTTGTGAGGTGAGAGAGAGAGAAGAAGCATACCTTTGGTTTGGTTTCAAAGACAGATTTAGCGGTGCTTGGGAAAGAACAAATTGAGTGGAGAAGCGGAGGCATGGATTCTATTGAAGAGGCCGAGAGCGAGAGAGAGAGAGAGAGAGAGCGATCCATCGCCTTATCCACGCATTTAGCAAATGGCGGCCGGTTCTCGGCCTCTAGGGAGCGGGGGCGTTCCGATCCGTGCCAATTAGCTTGTGCCACGCTTGGCGGAATTCGAATCACCTAAGGTAACAGAATATTTAGTTTGGATCCAGACCGTCCAAATAGAATCTGCATGAATATTAAAGAGAATTCGTGCGTTTCACCTCAGGCTGGATTGGCCCGTATTCCGATCGGACGGTCCAAATCTAAAGAAGAAATATTCTGTTACCTCAGAGGATATGGATTCCGCTTGGCGGGCTCCAATCCATGCCGGGCCTAGTCGTTCTTTACGGAACTATCGTAAAAACAAATGGGCCGTAAATTCAGCCTTCATTGCAATAATGGGCCCAGGTAGGCCTGCGTTCAATAAGAAAATAATATGTGATATGAATTCAGTCTCACAGACCTTAGTTCCACACACACACACACACAAAATAGGTGGATGGTTTAGCAATTTTCTCAACATTGCTTTGCTCTTTCTGATTCCATCCTTGTAGACTCGAGTTTCACAAATCAACCCACTAATTTCACCTCTATTTCTCACACCCGCTCTCTCACAAAACCCTACAACACATCTTCCAGTCGCTGACACCCTCTCTCAACACCAAGGTCAGAATTTATTTTTGTTATTATTTATTCAAATTACAAACAGTGTTTTTAGGGTTTAGCTTTTAATATAACTTTTTTTTTATTTACGAACAGTGTTTTCATTTAGATCACCTAGAACAAAAAGTTTTGTGGTTTTTGGTTACATCTTGATAGTTTGTTGAGGCTGGTACTGAATCAAATTTAATTTTGGTAATATTTACCGAAATGTTTTTACTTTTTGTAATATTTGTGTGCCTTTGCTTAATTTCTGATCTGAACCTAATATGGTGTTATTGTGTTATATGATGTTCTGAATTTGTGCTGTGCTGAACTGTGCTTGAGTTTGAATAATGCATGAACTTTGTGTGATAGGTTAAGAATCGGTGTTGAGTTGCTGAGACCCTCTACACTGTTTGGGCTTTTTAATTGGGAGAATAGGGGAAGAACCAGTGTTTTAAATGTGTTAAGTGCTGTTCTTTAGTTGCTGAGAACCTTTTTTTTGTTTGGGTTTTTAATTTGGTTGAACAGGGATAGAATTTGGTTATAATTGTGGTATTAGTCCCTTTCTCAAATGTGGTATGTTTCTTCCTTTCCTGAACTTCCTGCTTTAGTTGCTGAGAACCTTTATCTTTTATGATTTTGCTTTGTTGGATGCCTTTTTTGTTGAATTTTCGCATGTATGAACTGTTATCTTTGTGTTGAACTTCAATAATCGTTTTTTTGTTTAATTTAGGTTAAGGTCAGTATTACAATCATGCCTTAGTAGGTACTGTTCAGGGTTTTCAGTGTGACATGCAATGTTTAGGGTTATAAATTGTGGATTCACTGCATTTTTGTGAGTGATTAGTATATGTGGTTGATTAAAGTATAAATGACTACAAATTTTCCTATCTTATAATTAGAAAGGGAAGGTAAAAGAAGAATTTTATGTTTTTTTAATGGCACTATCCTGCTTAATTAAGTATGAATATCAAACTTAAGGCCTTCTTAAATTTATTATTAACTACACTTGTTTCCTTTAAAAATCAGATGCCCAAGCGAAAGACAACCACTGTCACCACGGGAGAGCGAAGCGGTACTGATGGCGTCCGCATAGAGAGAAACTGGTCAGAACTTCCAGAAGACATTCTCCATCTCTTCTACAAAAAGCTCCATGATATCTCTGATTTCATACGCTTCCGTGCTGTGTGCAAGAGTTGGCAGTTATCAGCCCCAGTCAACGATCATCCCCCACAACTCCCTTGGCTTCTCGAGCGCCGTGAAGACCCTGAAAAACATCATGAAAATGCCATTATACGCTTCTACTGCCTCTCGTCTGGTAAAGTTCATACTGTCACCTGTCCAGGTTCCCGCCGTGCCTGGCTCGATGGCCCTGCATGCCGCTACTTACTTGCCTCTCATACAAATAGTTTCCAGATGTATCTCCTTAATCCTCTTACTAATGATCAGATTTATGCCCCTTGGGTTAATGTCTTTGGGTTCCCCGACTATATTGGTCCAGATCCAATTAAAGGCGGTGATATTGTGGTTATATCACCGCCTTTAATTGAAAATTATTTTGTACATGATAATATCGAATGGAGTTCCCCACACAAGATGATGGCTTTTTGGCGACCTGGTGCTGACGATTGGGTCTATGTAGAAGGGGTCGGCAACAGTGCTAATGCATTTTATAGGGGACAATACTTCAGCCACGACAGAGAAACTGAAATTACAAATGTTATTGATATTGCCACCAAAAAATTGGCTTATCAAGTCGCACCACCAAAGGACACAAATCCTCTTCTAAAAGGTTGCACAGTTATGGTTGAGTCAAGAGGAAAGATCCTGAGGTTGTTCCAATATTATGAGGGTGAGCAGTGCCACTTTGATATATACTGTCTTTATTTCGGTGATGGAAAAGCAAAACCTTGTTGGGTGAAAATCACTGATATCGGTGACCAAATGTTGTTTCTGCAATATTATCGTGGGTTATCTTTCCGTGCCAGTAACTTTGCTAGATTCAAAGGGAATTGTATTTACTTCCTGAAAGATGAGCGATATCTTTGTAGATACGACATAGGAGATGGTACAACTGAGGTGCTGCCTTGCCCTTTTGATAAAGTGGGCTCTTGGTTTGTGCCTAGTCTGGTGTAGCTCTCCGATATCAATTATGCATGCATAAAGAGCCAAGTAAGTTTAACTGAGTATTAATTTAGCTTTTTGTTTAATTAATTAGATATTTCGTTTAGTTGTTCAAATTTGACTGCCTTCTTAACTCTTTTGGTGATCAATGTTTTTTCGAAGTAATTTTAGTATTACAAATTACCTACTTGTTTTCACTTATGTTGGTTTCAGGTACTTGAGATTCAAGGCCAGTTTGAGGTGTGTTTTTGCATATTATGCTATGAGATGGCATATATATATATATATATATATAGGTTATTACTGCTGCCACTTGGGTTAATTTATTCTAACTTAAAGAGTTATTATGTTAGGATTTATTTTGATTCCAACTAATATTCTAATATGGTGAAATTTGATATCTTGTAATCATTTACCATGTTGGGTATTTATTTCCATTGTATATATCTAAATTATGACCTTGATATGTTATATGACCGGCTTTGATTTATGAATATATATGTGGCAGTAAGTGCTATCATGTTATTGTTTGTATAAATAATTATTTGGATGCCAACCATGAATATTTTGTGAATATATGTACAGCAGGCTGTTCTTCCTCTGTGCATAATGTGAACATAAAATAACTCGTGGTTGTAAAATTCAAGTTCTATATAATTTGGTGGCTAAAATTTGAAGCCTCTAAAGATAGGTTACCAAAATCTTAGTAAAATGAACGAGTATTATCCGAAATATAATAAAATGACTCAATATTCCAATAAAAAAATTTATATGTTAAACAAGAGAATCATGAATAGTTAAATTGGAGTTTTTTTATCCACATTGGATCTGGATGGGAGATTGAAATTCATCATATATTATACTGTCCCAATATAACAAGTTCAAGTTTTAGATAGATATGGCTAAATAGAAGGTATACAATTGAAATTAATGTTCTGAAAAGATTGAAGTGCATATTAGAGATGGTAACTGAAACAAGTACCAGGTCGGTACCAGATCTTTTAGGCTACTGGATATCTTAGAGGGTCTCAGGATGATTCAGAGGCCTTGTGTTTATGAAATGCAGTTATTTATTGGACTTTCAGAGCAATTTCCAAATTTTGGTGTTTTCCTTTTTCTGTAGATTATGTGAATGGATATGGGTCTCAAGTTACCAGCATGTAGATAGATTGTGCTAAATAACCCAAAGTGTAAGTTGTAGATGTTGAGGTTTTTATAATCAAATACAATACATGCTGGTAGTAGTAAAATCTGTTCCAAACCAGAAACTCACAGAAATGTCCAATTTTGAACCTGAACCCAACCGGTCTGATTTATTCTTTTTCCTTTTCACCAAAACTTTCTCCTTCTCTCCGATCAGGCATGTCTCAACACTCACCTAGGTTTTTTTATTAGCTCACCAAAATTGCTCCTCTGTTGCACCTAAAAATGTTATTTACATCCATAATATCTTTCTGAATTATATCAAAACAGAATAAAAGAAAAGAAAAAACCCGTGTATAAAAAAATTGAAAAAAAAAGAAGAAGAATGAAATTTGCATATAAGATTATTTTATTTTATTTTATTTTTTACATATTTTCTAGATATTTTTCCAAATTTTTTTTATACATTATTACATATTTATAATTAACTTGTAAGTAAGATTACAAAAAAAAAAAAAACTAACATGACACATCTAAACACTAGCACCGACACGTCTAAACACATCTTACCAAGACATGCCATGTCGATATCTGTGTTGTGCTCGATACCCGCACGTTGCGATACGATACAACACAACATGTTTAGATTTTTCGATGTATTAGCATGACACAGCTCGTCGAAATATGACACAGACAAGTTTGCAATTCCCTACCTACAAGCTACAACCAAAATTTCTATTAATAACATTAAAAGATAACAAATTAAAGAAAATAACATGTTTTTTCAAGAAATTTCAAATACAATATTTCCGCTAGATAATCCAGTAAAATTGCATAATTATCGACTTCTTTAATTTTAATATCAAAATATTACATTTGCGCTGGTTGAATTGAATACTAATAATATTTTAATACAAAAAAAAGAAAAAAAATTGGAATTCAGATGCTTGAATATAGCGGAAACAAACAAAAGTTGACTTCAATGTTAAAGATCAGTTTTCTAAATAGCGCGCTATAGCACCGCAATAGTATTTTTGGACTTTAAACGCTAAATTATGAGATAAAAGTGTGTTATTTCAACCATGACCACTATAGCAGAAATAGCAGTCCGCTATAGCACACAGTGTGTAGCACAAATAGTGCACACTATGCTATATAGGCTTTTATATAAAGACTCAAACTGAAAATTTATTTTAAGGATAAAAAAATTTCAAGGTCCAGATTGTTTTTGTTTTTAATATAAAAAATAGATAGTTTATGCCATGATGTTACGTTATTTTGACTTGAAAAAGATCAATAGTATATGATATTATTATATTTTGAATAGCAATTTGGACTTTCTACTGGTTCAATATGAATATTCTAATTCATTAATCAATTTTATGTTACTTATTGCTCCGCGGGACTTTAAATAATGTTGATAATTAGTAGAAATATAAAATATAATTTTTGAAACAAAAACGCTATGTATGATAGTTTTCGTTATAACTATGCTATTTGCAATAAAAAAAAATTTAGCATTTATGTGATGACACGATAATTACTATTTAGAACCTTGTTAAATATTATAATTTTTTATAATTTTTTTTTGGTTAAACGTTTGAATACATGCTTTTAATATTTTTTAAAAACTAATGTCATGTTCTGAATTTATTATTTTTTAATGTTATTAATAAAAATTTCGGCAGCTTATGCCTTGAAGTGATAAAACATTTACAATTCCAGTACTACAGAAAATTCAAAAAGGAGACTGGATCAAAATGTTATTTCGGTCCGAAATAAAAAAAAAATAGTGGACCGAAATGACATTTCAGTTCTTATGATTTTTGTAAAAATAAAAATAATTATGTTGGTTTCGTAAAAAAAAATTTAATTATGATTTATAAAAAAAAATTCTATCGGGACTATATTTATTACTTTGAAATTGTTAAATAATAAAAAATTTGAATGAATCATCTCAAATTAAATGACATTGAATTGAAAACGGAAAACACTAACATAATAGGCTTTAGCGACTTCCCAAGACGAACTAAATTTATTGCTTCACGTCTGTCAAATGTCGCATCACATTCTTTGTTCATTTCTTTCGAATCATTTAATTTATTATATATTATATTAATTAACTCAGTCGTTTTCTTGTCCTTGTCATAAAAGGCAAAACATCCCTTCTATCTCCGTCAATCAATCCGTAGCTACAACACACTTTGACTGAACCTGTTGTTAATATCACCTCCTATGAGCACTGGGACCCAATTTGTAAAGAAAAATGTTCTCCTATGGAACATGTCTACACTATAGATTGCCTCTGCATGCTTCTAGCGCGCTTTTAGTTATTACTGGCTCCAGCTGTGGAACAGATCTTCTGTGGCCTTTCTAGCGTTACATCAGCTGTGGAACACGGTGCTATTGTTAGTATTGAAATTTGTACATTAAAAAAATTTAGTTTTCTTTGATACTATTTCTTTGTGTAATTTTTAATTTGTAAAGCATCTGAATTTATGCATTGAGTTATATTTTTGTTATCCGTGGCATTCAAGTATGATATAAAATTATTGAAAAAGGTTCTCTCCGAAATCAATATATATTTTTTAATTCTGATTGATTGTGAATATAAGATTACTATTTTTTTTACTTATTCAGTCAAACAAAGATAAAGTGTACTGAGACAATTTTAAGTAAAAATTTATTATTCCATTATTTTATACTCTAATAAAACAATCAGATGTGATAACAGATGAAAACTTGTCTGGTTACAGTTTTTGTGGCCACATGTGTGGGGCTCCATACCTCCCATGTAAAAAAAAAAATAGGTACAAGGTACAACACATAACGCCAATAGAAATAAAAGCTCAGCTCCCCATTTAGAACCAAACATGGATCATCTCCAACTCTGACTTGGAAGGGCCCACCACCTTGCTCCTGCTCCACCTTCAACTGTTTTTTTTTTTTTTCCTATTACAACTGTTTACTTTTGTTAATTTTGATTGGAAAACAAAAAAAAAAAAATTATTGGGAATGAAAAAAAAATTACAATGTAATTAGATACATACTTTTAGATAAAATAGCATGATGATGCATGCGAACTAGTCTTATATAACACAGGATATGACATGAGACCATAACAATATAAATTATGTCATTATTTATTCTAATTAATAATTAAAATTTTAGAAAATAAATTTTATTGTTTGGCAATATTATTTTATTTTTTCACATAATTTTAATATTTGAAAACAAAGTATAGTTTGATTGTATTTATTAGACATTTGATGCTATACATTGAGCAGCACGCCGCCAGTACCCAAACTGTTCTTGTTGACTTCAAAATTAACTGAGATAAAAAATCATTTCGTCGCTTATCACACAGGTGATCCGCTGCTATTTGTTTGTTCAGTCAAGCAGTGCTCAGCCCTTGATAAAAGACCAACGGCTAAGATCTCTCTCTCACAAAAGGTAAAATCGACCACTGTACCGTCTACAACTGCAGACAATCCTGATAATGCGTGGTAATCCTACCATCTTTTCAGTTTCACAAGAGAAACATCCCGCCAATACAATCTTCGCATTCACTCCCTTTCTTTCACCCCTTCATTTTCCCTCTATTTACAGCACTGCCATATAAGCGAAAGGAATTCATATCACCCGAGTTAATTCAAATTTTATATTTAGATCCCAACCGTCCGATTATCTTTAGCATGATTAAGGAAGGAACTCAGTGCTCACATTATGATCGCACGGTCCAGATCTAAACACAAAATTTGAAATACTTCTGAGAGGATCTGGTTATAACTCCCGGCACCGTTTTTAAAGCCTCCTCGCTTTAATTTAATGGCGAGTTTCTATTTTGTCTTCTTCCTATGCGTACTACTACTGCACACAGCACAGTACAAATTAGGCTAGCGACCTGTGTCTCTCTACATCTCCGTTTTCACAATCCAGGTCCTCTCTGTTTCCAAGTGAAGAGAGAAAGCGGTTTTAAAAAAACTGGAGACGATATTAATTCAGACGTATTAGTCATTTTATTATGTTACCTTATTTTCTTCTTGAATTTTGGATCAGAAAGAATGTGATGCGTCCGGCGTCCCCATTTCTACAGGTTTACTTACTGTTCAGAGATCCGATCCAAAAATAATAATTAATTTTTTGGTTTTATTTCGTGGAAATATTTTTGAATGTCATTAAAGAAGGAATATTTTTTTGAATCTTTTAGGTGGTTAATTAATGCATGGAAGCTGATATGATATCAGTACTTCACCATGCAAGCAATCTGTATGACCATTACCCCTGTCGTTACAAAACCCCTATTAACGGGTAAAGATTTTAACAGAGCAATTGGCTAAATGCACCGCAAGATCATATGCAAAGGGCAAAGCTGTTTGAAACTTTGAACTCTATAGTCCGTGCGCGCTGTAGGAAGCCAAAACTACTCTGTTAAAATTTTTACCCCTATTTACAGCATTGCCATTATAGTATAGACACTAGTACTAGTGCTTTGTGCTTTGGCCTGAAAAGCTTCTCTTCTTTTTGGTTTTGCTGCTGCTCTGCTCTCACATCAATGCTCCTTTGAAATCGGAAATGGAGAGACAATGGTCACACAAGTGGGGTTTTCTTGGGGCGCTTTTTTAAAAGCTTTTCTTTGTCTTCTTTGTAAGTTTCCAATTTGTTTTCTGCCATTTGTTCATATGGTCATATCTTGGATTCTCTCCTTCGCTCTTGTTCTTGTTTGTTTCTGCATTTTTGTCAAAGGTTATAATACCTTGGTTTCTGGGTCTCAAAAGCTTCATTCTTTCTTCTTTTCTTTTCTTTTCTTTGCTTTGAGAAAGCATTTGTTTTCCTCTTTTTCATGCACATTTCTTGCAATATAGCTCCAATAATGCTCAATTCGGTAAAGTTGGTTTATTTCAATTTATTACTTAGTTTTGTATATATATATATATTTTTCTAATCCAACTTCATTTGTTCATTCCAGAGTTAACTACAACAATACCAATTTAAAGGCAAGAAAAGAAAGGCATTTTAAAAAAAAAATGCTGGAAGGAAGGAGGCACTCAGTTGACATACCGATTTCGCGAACTTTAATGGCTTTAATGAGATCAAGGTCTTTAAGAGATCCTGACACAAATTCTCTTGCAAAATTCAATTCTCTGCTCGAGAAATCGAGCCGGGAATTTGGTCCTTGCAATCATACAAATTCTAATTTAAACGGCCTCAGTCGACACAGCTTCAGCTGCGCTTGGAACGCACACATCGAAAAAACAAGAGAAGAATCACAGGGTTTAGATAGTGAATTTGATTTGCGCTTCAATAGTTTGAATCAGAAATACAAACCGAGGTCATTCGATGAATTGGTGGGACAGAGTGTGGCGGTACAATCTCTGACAAGTGCTATTTCAAATGGGATGATTGCGCCGATGTACCTTTTTCATGGACCGGGTGGTACCGGTAAATCGTCAGCTGCGAGAATTTTCGCAGCGGGTTTGAATTGTCGGTCTTTGAACAAGCCTAAGCCGTGTGGTTTTTGCCACGAGTGCACGCTTGTTTTATCGGGAAAGAGCCGAGAAGTGAAAGAATTTGAAGCGGCAAAATTGAATTCAAAAACAAAAATTGTGTCGCTTCTCAGAAGCGCCTCAGTGGTACCACTCAAACTACAATACAAGGTATTCATAATAGATGATTGTCACAATCTTGAAGAGGAAGCATGGAGCAGTTTATGTACCAATCATGAATTTATACCTCAGTATTTGGTACTAATAATGGTAACATCCAATTTGGAGAAATTACCAGATGGGTTCGTACCGAAGTGCCAGTCATGCCGCTTTGGTAAGACAGAGAGTTCATGTATAATTAGTAGGTTAAGATTGATTTGCATGAAAGAAGGGTTTGAATTTGAAGAAGGCGCACTCGAATTGTTAGCACGGAGAGCTGACGGTTCGATTCGGGAGGCAATTACAGTGCTTGATCAACTCAGTTTACTCGGGAAGAGAATTACCAGAAGAAAAGCATATGAACTAGTAAGATACAATACTCAATTAAATAAGTTGTACAATTTGTTATTTTCTATGCTAGCATTATGAAACTGTACCAGTTGGGTATGGTACCAGCATGTACAAATTATATTGTTCTAATTTGGTGTCGCATGTACCAGCATGTACAAATTATACAGTACCATGAAGAATTTATATTTCTGTTTAGATACATACTGTGTGATCAGAATCCGCACAAATATTAAAGGGAAGCCCATGCATTCTGATCGGACGGTCCGGATCTAAACCGAAATATTCTGATGACATGTACTATGCTAATTGAAATATATTTTTCTCAACTGAGACGCTTTGGATGAGTAGTCAAATACAGATTTTATTTGTTGTCAGATTGGAGATGTGTCCGAAGATGAACTGATCGAGCTACTTGATCTGGCATTCTCATCTGATGCTGCGAGTGTGGTGGTAAGAGCGCGAGAGATCATGAGCTCAAAGGTGGACCCCACACAGCTCTCTTCGCAACTCACCAATCTCATCATGGAAATCTTAGCTGGCAAGTGCCAGCAGGGATCTCCAGAAATCACCCGAAAAAGCAATCGGCATAGTAGTATGTTTCTTTGTCTCTCATTTCTTTTCGTCTTTTAATTTTGATTAACAGTAGAATGCAAATTGAACAATAACCTGGCTTGGGAAGAATTTTTTTTGCATTGAACAATTGGGTAATTTAGTTATGTTTGGTTTGCTTTTGTTAACTGTCAAGTGATTTAGTAGATTGTTCTTGCAAATATGGTGAAATATGAGGTGTGATTTTGCAAAAGATCTATCAAAGTTAAGCATTTCAAACTCAAAATCACAATATAAAAAAATTGTAGAGAAGATCCCTGTCTTGCTTTATTGGGAAACCAAAAGGGCATGTCCTTACACTGTCAGTGGTCACTGCATCATGTACACTTCAAACATCTGTCACCGCTGCATAGTGCAGATGGTCATGACATCCCCACTCTCCTACGGGAGAACGTGGGTTCGATCCCTGCTGAAAGCAGGAAGAAAGAGTGTGTGTGTGGCCTACGGGCTTTAATCAAAAAAAAAAAAAAAAAAACACTTCACACATCAAACATATCACTGACTTCTTTTGTAAGGATAAAAAAATAAATTTTTCATGGAATAAAATACACATGTTTGTAAAAATACCATACAGGCATACAGCCAAAATTGAAATAATTGCTAATTTGGCTTCATAAATTGAGAATATTTTCTTTATTGGGAAACCAAAAGGGCATGTCCTTACACTGTCAGTGGTCACTGCATCATGTACACTTCAAACATCAAACATATCACTGACTTCTTTTTGTAAGGTTAAAAAAATAAATTTTTCATGGAATAAAATACACATGTTTGTAAAAATACCATACAGGCATACAGCCAAAATTGAAATAATTGCTAATTTGGCTTCATAAATTGAGAATATTTTCTTTATAGAAATTAATATAGGGTATTAGAATGATTGCCTCAAGATTTTGATGCATAGACATAACTTTAAAAAAAATTTGGCTCCAAACAACGGATCATATGCGGCCAAGTCGAGCTACGTCGGTGGTGTGTAATGAATTTAATGGATCCGAATAAAAAATTCGTCTCTAAAGAATGGAGATAATTTTTTTAACGGTTATAATACCCTATATTATTTAATATTAATTTATATAAATAATAATTTCTGTCATAAATTCACCCAAGAAAATGTGCACATGTTAAATATTTGTTTGACTATACAGTTGCAGAGGTTGGCATGGAAAGGCTGAGAAATGCATTGGAAATACTTTCTGAGACAGAGAAGCAACTGAAAACTGCAAAGAATCCATCTACATGGCTCACAGCTGCTCTTCTCCAGTTCAATTCTACTGGAGACACTGTTTATCCATCAAACACTTTTGTCTCCAAGTCACCAGAGAAAATAGCCCATAAAACAGGTCTAAATAAGCTTTTATTTGGTCCTTTGTCTACTCTACTATATAGGCCTTTGTATTTTAAAATTCATATCACTTAAAGTAACTCAAATATTGTGTTTAGATCCGGACCGTCTGATATGCATTTGCACGAATATTAATGAGCCCTCGTGCATTCCACCTCGAGCTGGTTTGGCTTGGATCCTGATCTGATGGTCCGGATCTAAACTCAAAATTTGAGTTAGTTCAGAGGATCCATACTGTATTTTTGGGAGCAACTATTGTATACAGTATGTGGAACTGTTTTTTGACAGATACGTGTGGTATATGCCGGTACCAGGCTGCTCATTATAGTCAAGATATAGTAGATACCAGCCAGAATTATAAACAATCAAAATATTTCTCGGGATTTGTATTAGATTCTCAATAAGAACTCGAAGAAAAGTGACCCAATTAGGTGTGCAACCAACCTAATTGTTTATAATTCTATTTAACCCCAAATGGCAAACCATTATTTTACAGATGACAAGCTTATAAGCAGAGCCTTAGAAGAGGATTGCGAGAGCTCTTCTTTGGGAGAAGATGGGGATGTGAATCATTTGGAGCATCATTTACAAGAGCCCGAAATACTAACCGTGATATGGAGAAGAGCTCTTGAAAAATGCACATCTGATTCAATCAAAGATTCCTTGCTAAAGGAAGGGAAATTATCTTCAATATACTTTTGCAAAGGTAATGTTCTCTTCCTTTTTGAATTTTTATAAACCATGCAAATCTGATGGATGGGATTTACTGTGTTGTTTGTCAATATTTAATAGCACTTTCTTCACTTCACATTTGTATTTTCGATTTTAAAGTTCAAATTAGTCGATCTGAGCCATTCAATACGATCTCCATTTTAAAACGTACTTGGAGACCAAATTTACATTTTTTGGAACTTGTTAACTATTTTTTTTAGATAGGTAGAAAATAGCTGTTTTTGGTTGGTCCAAAATCTTTTAAAAACAACAATTTTCTACCTATATAAAAAAATAGTTAAAAAATTCTAAAAAATGTAAAATTTTGTCACCAAGCACATTCTAATATGAAGATCATATTGAACTGTTTGTATCGACTGTTTGGATTTTAAAAACAGACGTATGAGCGTGAAGCAAAACTCTTTCCTAAAAATGAAAAGAAGTTGCTATTAACAAAATATCTAAAATATTTTAATGCAGGTCATGCAATTGCTGAGATAGAATTATGCAAATCGAATGACTCAAAATCTGAGGCATTCTTAGAACCAATTCGTACCTCTCTCCAAAGTGTGCTTGGGTGTAATGTTGAGATCAGAACCAGTGTTCCTAAATTAAGTACAAACAAAGTAGAATTTACCAATTCAACCACCAACGAAGCATCAAAGAAACCCGAGAACCCGAATGTTTGTTCAAGACAACACGAAGATACTGTTTCTGAGATTCAACAAACAAAAAGGAAAATGAGATGCTTCATGCGTATTAAAGCATTTTTTAAATGTTTTTCGTTGTGTAAGAAGCGCAAGGTACCGTGACAAAAATGCAAAAGGAGATGAAGATGAAGATATCTAATTAATTTTAGCATCATACTTTTTGCCTTTTTTTGTCTTTAAATTGTTGCTTTTGTAGAAACTAGAATGCATATTAGGTACAGGATTTGTTCTTCTCTTTTACAGATTCAAATCCTGTGATTTTTGGACCAGTAACTGTTACTCTTACATAGTGCAAGTGCTTTTGATAGAATATGCTTTTTATATATTTAGTTATGAGTGAGTCTATGGTACTATAAATAGCATGGATTAGTCCGTACTATAGAGCCATATTTTCATTTTAAAAATTCTAATGGTCGATTCGAACCGTTTGACGTGATCTTCACATGAATATGTACTTGTAGACTAAATTTTATATTTTTTCGAATTTTTTTACTATATTTTAAAATAGGTAGAAAATCACTCGATCTGAAAATTCTGGACCAATCAAAAACAGTGATTTTCTATCTATCTAAAATAATAGTAAAAAAATTCTAAAAAATAAAAAATTTAACTCACAAGTATATTCTCATATGGAAATCATGTTGAACGGTTCAGATCAACTGTTAGGATTTTGAAAAAGAAAATATTAATCCGTAGTACGGACCAATCCGTGCTATGCATAGTACCATGAACTCACTCTTTAGTTATTTACTGTATTTTGCAATGATGTATTTTGATATTTGGGCTTTATTTTGCTCTCAACTCAAATGAAAGGGACCCAAATCAATCTCTGGAATTATACAAACAATGAAGTATCAATCGGTTAATATATGTATTTACCAACTCATACCAGATGAACAGATATATACCGATTTTATACTGCTTGGTTATTCATACCGATACCAGAAACAAGGGTTTTTTTATTCCCCCCAAACTGCGAAAGTTTAAAAAAAAAAAAAAAAGTTGACCTGAACTATTAAACATGATCTCTATATGAAAAGTTGACCAAATTTTACAAATTTTTAAATTTTTTAGATAGATAGAAAATTACTATTTTCGGATGGTCCAGAATTTTGTTTTTCAGGTGAAGTGAATTTCTAAATATCTAAAAAATGTTAGAATTTGTTTTTAGTCTAGTGATAAAAGTACATGACTCTCATGTGGAAGGTTATGGGTTCGAAACCCACAAAGTGGGAAAATTTTCTATATTATATACAGGGGTTTGAAAATGTGTTAGGTGGTTGACCCCTAACCCATTATTTAAAAAAACTATTAAAAAATGTATTGTAAAATTCTAAAAAAAATATACAATTTAGTTTGCAAGTAGATTTTCATATGAAAATTATATTTAACCGTTTGGATCGACTATTTAAATTTGTAAAATAAAAGATAGACTTTTTGAAGGAGTTGAAATGTAACACACATAGTCCCACTCAAAAATTTAGCTCACATTAACAGCCAAATGATATAAAATAAAATAATATATTTCTCCTTCTCTCTTCTCTGTTAGTACCTTAAAATTAAGAATATTCTAGAGAAGTCTAGAAAATATCATCATTCAAATTCTCCCAAAACTAATCCCCACTCTCAGATAGAGATAACAAGCAGAGAAAAGTGACAGAGAACATGAGGCCCATATCATCCCTTAAAACATCCATCAGATAAGGTTGCAATCTCAACACACACTCCTATTGGAATGCACACTTTTAATTGGATAAGGCCACCAGCTCAAACCACATTTTCCCTCTCTAGAACCACCACATCCAAATCAAAAACCATATCACAAGTTGCAAGGTTCTAACCAACCAACCAAACAAGTCTCATTTGCTAAATCAATTTCTCATTTCTTAACAAATGGCAGCAACTACTATCATGGCAATGCTCAAACCAAAGACCACCAACCCGGCTGTTAAACCGGCTTTACCGATCAAACCCATCTCTCTCCTCTCCCTCCAAAACCTCTCGAAGAATCTCCCCGTAAAACCGCTCACCTCAACCGCCATTGCCGGGCTTGTCTTCGCGGAATTATCGACCACCCACCCGGCTTTCGCTGCGCAACAATTAGCCGACATTGCAGCGGAGGGTGATAACAGAGGGTTGCTTTTGTTGTTTGTCGTGGCGCCGGCAATTGCGTGGGTTTTGTACAACATTCTTCAACCGGCTTTGAACCAGTTGAACAAAATGAGGAGCGAGAAAGGGTTCATTGCTGGGCTCGGGCTTGGTGCCGGGCTTACCGCTGCCGGGCTTATGTCGGTGCCCAATGCAGAGGCTGCTGAGATTCTGAGGATTGCCCAGGCGGCACCAGAGGGTGATAGCAGAGGGCTGCTTTTGTTGTTTGTCGTGGCGCCGGCGATTGCGTGGGTCTTGTACAACATTCTCCAACCGGCGCTTAACCAACTCAACAAGATGAGATCTGGCTAATGGAGGTTTCAGTGTTTTGTATATTTGATTAAGGGAGAAAAAAAGGGGGAAGAATTATTATGATATCTTGTTGTTAATTAATTGGAGATTTGAATCAGTTGGTTCTTCCTTTTCATGATTAATTTGGGTCAATTTGGTTGGTAATTTTGTGTATATTGATCATAATGCATCAGCAAGTAGCAGCATCTACCAAAAAAATTGCCTCCTTAATTTGTTTATGTTAACAGTGATTAATTTTTGAATCATAATAAATTATTATTGAGTAACACTATGTGTATTTATATTTCCATAACAAGGTACTCAACAAAACAAAAAATGATATTCAACCCAAAATAAGAAACAAAATTATAATCATACAAAAAAATAGAAAATTATAATCATCATCCAAAATAGGGATGAGAGAACCAGATTACATTGCTATAGTTATGTTTGCTAGTTTGAAACCTGGCTAGTTTAAGATTATATATATACAAATTTTGGTAGATAAAATAAAATTTCATGTGGTACAAATTAAGGAAACTGGAGTACAAATGAGATTATATATATAATTTGGGAACTGGAGTATTTATTAGAGATTAGCTGAGTGTCATAGTTTGCACTTCTTAAATAGAAATTGTTGGTCATTGCAAAGAGCCTAGAAATAAATCTGAGCCTAGAATTAAGGCAGAACTAAGAAAATTTAAATTGAATGGCTGAAACGTAAAATGCATAGTATAAATATTAGTATCGTATCTGTGCGTTGCAATGAGAATATATTATAAAAGAAAAAAATTCATATAAAATAATATATTTTTATAAAAAAATAAATCAATGAAAAGAATAATTATTCAACAATAAAAAAAATATACCCAACGTATTTTCATACAAATGTAAAGCTCATTCTTTAATGACATACCTATAATTTTTTTTTCTGGTAACTACCATTTTTCTGTTATGTTGCTTAACGAGGAAATAAGAGAAAAAAATATATGTTATTAATTTTAAATATGAACTAATCTATAATTTTAAATTTTACATTTCTAACATTATCAATTTTATAGTACTGATGTATAACATTTAGACATAATTCTAATACATCATCAATCTTAATAAATGAACAATTACTCCATATTTCATCAATGAAATTGCAATTGGCACAATTGATTTGCAAGTAAAAAATATATGTTGTTATTATGACTATGTCAAAATACTTGAGTGGTAAAAAAATGGTAATAATTAAAAGGTTTATTGGCCTTAAGACCATTGTTTTTAATTAATTTAATATTTTGCTAATCTTTCTAAATTGGAGATAAGATATGCTTAATTTTATTGTTTTTTTAATTTACATTTACAATCAATTTTTCATGTTCTTAAAATGTTAATCTTTATATTCTAGTCCCTATATACTTTGTCATTAATTAAGTAATACTAGAATTATTTTTTGAGTTTTACCTGAGAAATAAAACATATATTGAAGAAAAAAGAAATTTTATCAGTAAAAACTTAAAAATGTTAAGCCATATGATTAAATCTTTTAATAATCAACGGTTGATCAAATTATCTAAATATAGAGGTTCTTCTCTAAAATCACATTTAGAGAAGAATATTTTCTCTATTGGTATCTTTTGATTATAAATGTGGTTTTGTTGGTGATTAATGTTAATAAGATACATATTTTGTATTGACATAACAAGTTTTAATATGAGAAAAATTATTTTGTATTTTCATGTTACTTTTATTTGCTTATGAAAAAAAATTATTAAATAATATTGTTAATTTTGTTATAATATTTAAATTAGATATTCAAAATTTTCCCTCTACTTAAGTTTGGTCATCATCTAAGGACTGAATTAGTACTAAACAACAAGCTTACAAGATAAAATTCAAAGAGCAATCAAAACATACAAAAAATTTCAAGTTTCAAATAAAATTAACTAAAACATCAGCAAATACTTTGGTTTACAACCATAATCCTAGAAGAGAAAACCTAGCCTCTCATAAACATAAGAACAAAAATAAAATCAAAGAACAACATAATGATAATAAATCAAACAAAGAAGATGAAATGTGTAACCCTAAGGAGTCTTCTCTGTCAACTGTGGTTCTGTAATTTTATTTTATGAGAGAGACTAATTTTATTTTATTTTAAGAACAAAACTAAAAAAAGTTTCAATTTATAATAAGTACTTGGCACCCCTTCCCCTCTATCTAATTCCACCTCTGATTCTTTAAATCAATTGAGTACAGCTTCCTTTAGCCTCCGTGTGAGTTCTTTCCTGTTAAAAAAAGGGCACATGTTAATTATTATTATATAATTCAACATATTTTTGCTTTCTGCGTTAAAATCCTGTAATGAAAATTCTAACATCAAGGTGGAGTACTGCACATAATTTTAAAACTGGTTTAATAAATAGTAAAAAAATTCTAAAAAATGTAAAATTTGGTCTTCAAGCATATTTTAATATAGAAATCACATTTAACTGTTTGGATCGACTGTTTGAACTTTGAAAATCGGAAAACCAATTGGTTGCACCACGGCTCTGGAAGAAGCATTTTGATATTAGCCAATCTCTATAATCTGAAACCTTCAATCTTAACACCTGAGCAGCAATAAAAGTTTGACAAACCTGATAAGTTGTCAAAAGAAATCCTTTGTTTTCTTCAGCCCTTCTGACAAGATAAGGAATGAGAATGACATGGTCTACTGGACCAAACGGGAGGTATTTGTTAACTTGAAAACCAGCATTTCTCAGCCCCAAGGAGAGCCCATCTGGCATTCCCATCAATTGAGCAAAATTGTAGCTTGTTGTCACCTTTTCCGATTCCCAGCTCCTCTGCTTTTGCTGCTGCTAATTGTCCTGTTATGCAAACAAGGATACCAAATAAGTGAAGAAATCTATCGCTGGTTGAACCGAAGCATATTCTGCATCTATGCAGTGAGTAACATTATGTTTGATTTTGCACATTGTTTGGATAGGTCATTCAATCTATCTTGAGCTAACTCGAAATCATGTAATTCTTCATCAGTTAGTGGCTCAGGCCTTGATGAAGTGAGATATAGAGAGCTTGAATCACACAGAACAGGGAAACAATGAGTTCTCCAAGGAAGTTCAAATGTTGGGTTTTTGTAATTCCATCTTAATTGATCCATTATGACCTCTATCCGGATTTCAGACATGTAAAAAGGAGCTGAGTTGATCCTTTTATAAATTCTTTTTACTAATAATATCAATTTATGTAATATGTGTATGCCACTTGAAAATGAACCAAAGTGCAAACAAACAAAGTTTAATTAAAATATATATATATATTTTTTAACCAATTCGGTTTTGTCCTAAGTTTTCATACGAACATAAAAAAAAATGCATAGAATTGGAATATTTGATCGGGAGATTGATATTCAATCCAAAATTTCATCTTATAATTAAAGTCATTGGCGAATTAGGACATCTACGTGTTTAATATAAGAATGGAGATGCTCACAAGGAATTGAACACAAGTCCTATTAATGACAAAGTGGAATTCAAACCACTAGAATACAAACATACATCTAATATTTTATAAAAGTGACTGAACTATATAAATATATTAGAAAAAATAAAATCATAATTAAATTTTTGAAAATAATAAAACTGGTTAAACACCTCTGGTAATCTGGTTTTGGCTTTACATCCATCCTTTCCTGATATACAAAACCTGAAATCCTTGATCAAATTTTGCATCATAAGTTGTGAGAACTTGCATTCTTTGGTGATGATGGATGCTGAACCTTCTGTTGAAGTAAACCGAATTCGTATCACCTAAGGTAACAAAATATTACTTTTTGGATCTGGACCGTCCAATCAGAATGTGCACGATTATTAATTAAGGCAACCCCATGAGTTCCATCTCGAGCCAGATTAGCCTGGATTCCGATCGGACGGTCGTGATCCAAACAGAAATATTTTGTTACCTCAGAGGATATGGATTCAATTAAACCCTGCGTAAATGAATCTTAATTTGTTGGGATTAAGAAAAGAAACCTGACTTCACTCAGAAGTTTGAAATGTTGCATTTTTAGTTCTAGGCTTTAGATGTTGCTCCCAAACTGCCTTTCTTTTTTTACTTAGATTTAGAAAGAAACAAGTTTTTACTGCATTCTGCATCGGCCGAATTGATTAGTAGCAAAAAGAAGAAGAAAAAAAAAGATTGCACATGCAGTGCATGCAGCTTCTCCAAGTTACTTTGTAATGCCTCAGTATCAGGGATCCAAATCTACTCAAATCCTAAATCATCAACACTAACTCTGAAATCTCTGAAATTCCTAATCCAGCTATTGAATTGTTTCGAGATGCGTACACAGAAAAACAAGCTATTTCAAGATGTGTGCACAGAAAAAGTTGGACGGCTGAATCTCGAATTTTAGGAATTTCAAAGTTACTGTTCATGAATCTGTATCAGTAGGTGGTCTTCTGCAATTAATACAGATTCAGGACAGCTCCCACTATTAATTTGACAAAACACGGAATTTCATGTACATTATTATATTATTAATTTAAAAGAGTAAATATAACTCTATGAATTTTAAAATAAAAGAAAAAAATACATATAATACATTTTTTTATCTCCTACAGAATTAGAGAATTGGATAGCACTTTCTCATCTAAATTATCACATTATGTTAACATCAGGATCCGAATTCCTGAACAAGGTGGCCAGGTGGGTACTTATTATATCACTTATCTTGAATCCTAAGTACTAACTTAGTAGTTGCACAAGATCCTAGTGCAATTTATAATTTTTTTTTTCTTAAAAAAAACCTTTTCAAATAACCAAAATACAACTTGTTGATCTTGGAAAGAGGGATTTTTTTTAAAAACATAATTAAAAAAAATATTTTTACCAAATCAACATGATTACCTTTTTTTTTTACAAAAACCATAAGAACCGAATTGCCAATTCGGTCCGCTTTGTTTTTTTTTTAACCGAATTGGCAATTCGGTCCTTGTTGATTTCACAGTTTCCGCAGAAAAACTGTGTCGCCGTTTGTGTAATGCCTAGGGACCGAATTGCCAATTCGGTCCAAAGTTTTTTTAGCCCGAACTTAATTGGCAATTCGGTCCCAATAATTTTTTTTTATCGCACAAATACTCTTCTTCTCCTTTTCCAGAGACCATTTTATTTTTGTCCACCATTGTTGTTAGGTTCTTCTAGCTGAAAACAGTGCATAGTTCGAGTTTTCGAAATTACAGATCGGCCCCTGCATTGTGCTTCTAGGTTTCATCTGAAGATTATAGTAAGTTTTTTTTTTCAATTATGATCATATTTTAGGTTGTAAAATTAAAAATGATATCGAAGGTTGATTGTAAAACTTTTTGTTCAGGAAATGTCTCAAGTATTAATAAATGTGTACCACAGACGCGAAATTTC
Organism: Carex myosuroides; assembly: GCA_028015225.1. NCBI lineage: Eukaryota > Viridiplantae > Streptophyta > Magnoliopsida > Poales > Cyperaceae > Carex > Carex myosuroides. The sequence goes on along the minus strand of CM051470.1, from coordinate 3,123,369 downwards.
AGACGCACCAACCTGCACATTTCCTGTTACTAACTCAACTAGTCTTGATGAGCTAAGAAGACATATATATGTTGGCATTCGTTTGCTTCCTAACCAGTTCGATCCGACAATCAGGGCACGTTTGAACACGGCACCACGTGACTCAGCAGAAAAATATCAGTTATTTAACCCAAACCACGAAATGATATGGCATATGGTGCTTGGGAATGCCACTCCGGTACTAAATTTTAAACTTCTTAAATTAGTGGTTGAGTCAGTACCAGTTGTTAGTCAGACCAATTATTACCCATACCAGGGTAATGTACCTGGAAGTAGCAAAGACATACCAGTGACTGATTCACCCATATATTGTGATGAAACCCCCGAAATACTGCCGGTTGATTTGCAAAATTATTTTGACCAGCTGAATAATGATACTGGCTCAGACACAAGCTCTGACCTTGGTGACCCGGTTGTCGGGGAAGATGATATGGCCGAAATTGAGGATCATATTAGGATGCAAGATGTAATGAAGGAGTGGCAATCGTCTATTCCTTTTATTAATCGAGAATTGCAGCATCCTTGTCCAGCATTTAATGACGATTTGCCGATGCCATACAAGGATGAAACATTTTTTTGTTATCCACTCAGAATCGACGATTCATTTTCGGTGTGACAGATATTTAAATCCAAAGATGATCTTAAATCCAAGTTGAGTGGATTTGCCATGGATAATAACTTAGAATTACAACAAACCCAGAGCAATCGTAGTGTCTATGTGGTTATATGTAGAGCGGAGGGGTGTCCCTGGAGGTTATACGCAAAAACCACTGAGACGGGTAATTACAATAAACTCATACGAGCACAGTTGTTACAGTACTGCCTATACAGTAGACAGTCGTCAGATGACTGCCAGGAAGATTGCAGATATAATCAAACCTGGTCTTATGGAGGATCTGAAGATGTCAATAAAAGCATGTCGATTTGCAGTTACAAGGGAGTACAAAATGGTTCAGCCTTCATACAACAAGATTTGGAGAGGGAGGGAGCTGGCTATTGCTGATTTATTTGGTTCTTGGGAAAAAGCCTATGAACTGCTACATTCTCTGCTCGGTGCAATCCAGAGGTCTAATCCAGGTACAAAATACAGAATTGAGCTTGGACCATCTACACGTATGGGCATCCATATTTTAACCCATGTGGCATGGGGTTTCGGTCCATGCATTCAAATCAGGCCATATCTCCGACCAGTTATAAGTGTAGATGTTGGACAACTATCCGGCAAGTATAAAGAAAAACTATTCATGGCATGCACTTATGATGCAGAACAACAATTACTGCCAATAACATTCGGGATTACACAAGATGAGACTTCATCTAATTGGGGCTGGTTTATGTAATTTGTATGTGAAGATGTTGTCGGCCCTGGTCGGATATGTGTTTTATTAGACCAGCATGCTGCAATCCGTTCAGTGATTGATCGACCTGATTTAGGGTGGTGTGAGGAAAGGGGTGAAACAGTTCATCGATTATGTTATCAACATATTGCGTCAAATGTGTTCAAGTTGTGTAAGGACAAAATAATCAATAATATTTTCAGAAAATTTGTGGGTAAGATGAAACCTTGGAGGTTTAATAATGGTATGAAATTGATAAAAGGTAGGAGTATTACTACTCATCAGTACATCATGTGGTGTGGTAAAATGTTGCAAAATTTCGAAGAAGAGCCTTTCCAACTCCATAAATGGGTACAATGTCATGACGGAGGCCTGAATAGGTGAGATATTATGACTACGAACAGATCAGAATCCTTGAACAATGTATTTCGAGTGGCTCGCTAACTGCCTGTAACGGCAGTAGTTGAGCGCACATTCTACAAAGTTGTGGATTGGTATGTCAAAAGAGGTGAGTTTGCTCAAAAGTGGCTTCGAAACGGAATGGGATTATCAACAAACATATTATCAGTTTTAGAACACCGGACTAAAAAAGCAAAGGAGCACCGAGTGATACCAATGGGGTCCGAATTAACACTAACTGGGTTGCCAAAGGAACATCAGACTGAAAATACATATTGAATCAACACTAAATTATATTGAAAAACATAATATTTATTATTAAAATGTAGCTCTCACAGGGTTGTCATCCCATTCATGCGGAATAGTCCATTTTGCACCAAAAGCCAGTCTCTCTAATATGACATCGCCGCCAAATGGTAAATCGTTTTTGAGTCTGGACTGGCCTATAGGAAATCGAGTCCAAGACCACATCTGGAGTAGTAGTAATGGACCATTAATCGAAGCCGTTGGCTTTCTGTAAGCCCGGGACAACTCGCGATACAGACAGGCAAGCACAACACCTCCCCAATTGTAGTCTTCATCTCGAGGTCCCAAATTCTCTAAGAACTGTAAATACATTATCAGAACATAACTTGAATTCTCATCTGGAAACATTACAGACCCAAACAAGTCCATGCAATATGCTCGTGTGTATCGATCGACTGTCTGTTGGGCAGTGAGCTGTGTCAATTCCACACCAATGTTGTCCTTCAACCATTTAAGATGCATATGGTATTTTGATTTTTTAATTTTCTCGTTGAGTTCACTTTTGTTTTCCACCTTTTGATAAAAAAGTTCATCATCACTATCATCGTTACCATCATACACTTCATGTCCTAGGCAATCTTCGATCAGTTGTGACCAATTATCATCTATATTTCCAGAAATGACATTCCATGTAAACATATATGTTAGATAAATATATACTTGCATTAAATATAAATTAATAACAAAAGTATAAATTAGTAACAAAAAATATTTTACCGGTAACAGGTAAGCCCAATAGACAGCTGACATCTTCCAATGTCACTGTGCACTCCCCCACCGGAAGATGAAAAAAATTCGTCTCAGGCCTCCACCTCTCAACGAGCGCAGTGATCAACCCTTTATCAACATAACAATGAGTCACATCCTTCATTTGATACAAGCCTAAATTCACCAAACATTGTTTCATCCGAGGTTGGTAAATAACGCCCATTTGGCGAGGACCAGGACGCAATGCATAATCAGGCTGGAACAATAATTTCATGCAAAAAAAATTTAAACAACAAAATTAATCATAACTTACAAATTTATCAGTAAATTTAAATCCAAACCGATATTAAACAAATACCTTCATATTCGCCATGTATAATTTGTGTTGTTCATTTGGCAATTGCAACAAGAGTTGTAAGGTTTGTTCATCATTTATTTTGCACTACAACATAAATCAAATTACAATATAAGAAAACTACAATCCATTCATATTTTAGGGTTGTTCATTAAGCAATTCCCACGTGACAATTGCCTAATAAACAACCCTACAGTATAAATGGATTGTAGTTTTCTTATATTGTAATTTGATTTATATTGTAGCGCAAAATGAATGATGAACAACTTTTACAACCCTTATTGTAATTGTCTAATTAACAACACAAATTATACATGACGAATATGAAGGTATTTGTTTAATATCGTTTTGACGTAAATTTACTGATAAACTTGTAAGTTATGATTAATTTTTGTTGTTTAAATTTTTTTGCATGAAATTATCGTTACAGCCTGATTATGCACTGCGTCCTGGTCCTCGCCAAATGGGCGTTAATTACCAACCTCGGATGAAACAAAGTTTGGTGAATTTAGGATTGTATCAGATGAATGATGTGACTCATTGTTATGTTGATAAAGGGTTGATCACTGCGCTCATTGAGAAGTGGAGGCCTGAGACGAATACTTTTCATCTTCCAGTGGGGAATGCACAGTGACATTGGAAGATGTCAACTGTCTGTTGGACTTACCTGTTACTGGTAAAATATTTTTTATTACTAATTTATATTTTTGTTATTAATTTATATTTAATGCAAGTATATGTTTATCTAACATATATGTTTACATGGAAGGTCATTTCTGGACATACCGATGATAATTGGTCACAATTGATCGAAGATTGCCTAAGACATGAAGTGTATAATGATAACGAAGATAGTGAGGTTGATTTTTTTATCAAAATGTGGAAAACAAATGAGAATTCAACGAGAAAATTAAAAAATCAAAATACCATATACGTCTTAAATGGTTGAAGGACAACTTTGGTGTGGAATTGATACAGCTCACTGTCCAGCAGACAGTCAACCGATACACACGAGAATATTGCATGGACTTGTTTGGGTCTGTAATGTTTTCTTATGCGAAATCAAGTTCTGTCCCGATAATGTATTTACAGTTCTTAGAGAATTTGCGACCTCGAGATGAAGATTACAATTGGGGAGGTGCTGTGCTTGCCTGCCTATATCGCGAGTTGTTCTGGGCTTGCAGAAAGCCAACGGCTTCGATTAATGGTCCATTACTACTGCTCCAGATGTGGTCTTGGACTCGGTTTCCTATAGGCCGGCCCAGACCCAAAAATAATTTACCATTTGGCGACGATGCCATATTAGAGAGACTGAATTTTGGTGCAAAATGAACTATTCCGCATGAATGCGATGACAATCCTGTGAAAGGTACATTTTAATAATAAATATTATGCTTTTCAATATAATTTAGTGTTGATTCAATATGTATTTTTCAGTCCGATGTTCCTTTGGCAATCCTGTTAGTGTTAATTCAGACCTCATTGGTATAATTCGGTGATCCTTTGCTTTTTTAGTCCGGTGTTCTAAAACTGATAATATGTTTACTAATAATCTCATTCCGTTTCGAAGCCACTTTTGAGCAACCTCATCTTTTTTGACATACCAATCCACAACTTTGTAGAATATGCGCTCAACTACTGTCGTTACAGGCAGTTGGCGAGCCACTCGAAATACATTGTTAAAGGATTATGTTCCGTTCGTAGTCATAATACACCACCTATTCAGGCCTCCGTCGTGACATTGTACCTATTTATGGAGTTTCAAAGACTCTTGTTCGAAGTTTTGTAACATTTTACCACACCACATGATGTACTGATGAGTAGTAATACTCATATCTTTTATCAATTTCATATCCTAATTAAACCTCTAAGGTTTCATCTTACCCACAAATTTTTTGAAAATATTATTGATTATTTTGTCCTTACACAACTTGAACACATTTGATGCAATATGTTGATAACATAATCGATTAACTGCTTCACCCATTTCCTCACATCACCCTAAATCAGGTCGATCAAACACTGAACGAATTACAGCAATGCTGGTCTGATATAACACATATCTGACCAGGGTCAACAACATATTCGCGTACAAATTGCATAAATCAGCCCCAATTAGATGAAGTGTCATCTTCTGTAATCCTGAATACTATTGGCAGTAATTGTTGTTCTGCATCATAAGCGCATGCCATGAATAGTTTTCCTTTATACCTGCCGAATAGGTGTCCAGCATTTACACTTATAACTGGTCGGAGATATGGCCAGATTTGAATGCATGGACCGGAACCCCATGCTACACGGGTGAAAATATGGATGCCCATGTAGATGGTTCATGCTCAATTCTGTATTTTATACCTGGATTAAATCTCTGGATTGTACCGAGTAGAGAATGTAGCAGTTCGTAGGCTTTTTCCCAAGAACCAAATAAATCAGCAATAGCCAGCTCTCTCCCTCTCCAAATTTTGTACCTGGGTTAAATCTCTGAATTGTATCGAGCAGAGAATGTAGCAGTTCATATGCTTTTTCCCAAGAACCAAATAAATCAGCAATAGCCAGCTCCCTCTCCAAATCTTGTTGTATGAAGGCTGAACCATTTTGTACTCCATTCTAACTGCAAATCGACATGCTTTTATTAACATCTCCAGATCCTCCAAAAGACCAAGTTTGATTATATCTGCAATCATCTTGGCAGTCATCTGACGACTGTCTACTGTACAAGCAGTACTGTAACAACTGTGCTCGTATGAATTTGTTGCAATTGTCCAATTGCCCGTCTCAGTGATTTTTGCATATAACCTCCAGGGACACCCCTCCGCTCTACATATAACCACATAGACACTACGATTGCACTGGGTTTGTTGTAATTCTAAGTTATTATCCATGACAAATCCACTCAACTTGGATTTAAGATTATCTTTGAATTCAAATATCTGTCCCACCGAAATGAACCGTCGATTCTGGATGGATAACCAACAAATGTTTCATCCTTGTTTGGCATCGGCAAATCGTTATTAAATGCCGGATAAGAATGTTGCAATCTCCGATTAATAAAAGAAATAGACGATTGTCACTCTTTCATTACATCTTGCATCCTAATTTGATACTCAATTTCGGTTATATCTTCCCGAACAACCGGGTCACTAAGGTCAGAACTTGTGTCTAAGTCAGTATCATTATTCAGCTGGTCAAAATAATTTTGCAAATCAACTGACGGTATTTCAAGAGTTTCATCACAATTTATGGGTGAACCAGTCACCGGTATGTCTCTGCTACTTCTAGATACATTACTCGGATATGGATCATAATTGGTCTGACTAAGAACTGGTACTGACTCAACTACTAATTCAAGAAGTTCAAAATTCAGTACCAGAGTGGCATTTCCAAGCATCATATGCCATATTATTTCATGGTCTGTGTTAAATAACTGATATTTTTCTGCTGAGTCAGGTGGTGCCGTGTTCAAACGTGCCCTAATTGTCAGATCAAACTGGCTAGGAAGCAAACGAATGCCAAAATATATGTATTCTTAGCTAATCAAGACTAGTTTAGTTAGTATCAGAAAATGTGAAGATCGGTGCGTCTGAAATTTCACGTATGTAGTAAATATTTATTAATACTTGAGATATTTTCTGAACAAAAAAATTCACAATTAATTTTCAATATCATTTTTAATTTTTACAACCTAAAATATGATCGTAATTGAAAGAAAAAACTTACTACAATATTCAGACGAAAGCTAGAAGCAGAATGTAGAGGCCAATCTGTAATTTCGAAAACTCAAACTGTGCACCGTTTTCAGCTGAAAAAACCTAACAACAATGGTAGACAGAAATAAAATGGTATCTGAAGAGAAAGAACAGTATTTGTACGATAAAAAAAAATTATTGGGACCGAATTGTAAATTCAATCCGGACTAAAAAAACTTTGGACCGAATTGATAATTCAATTCCTAGGCATTACACAAATGGCAACACAGCTTTTCTGCGAAAATTGTAAAATTAACAGAAACCGAATTGCTAATTCAGTCTCAAAAAAAACCAAAAAAACTTAGTTGAAAATTCGATTCTTTTAATTTTTATAAATATATAATAATAATCATGTTGCTTCAGTAAATTTTTTTTTTTAATTATATTTTAAAAAAAAAATCTGGAAAGAGCTTTCAATTTTTTTTAACAAATGTTACAAATGACACGCTTTATATACAAAAAATTTACTACACCTACTCAGATTGACAACAATGCCATCATCACCTTTCCCGTATTACCAAGCTTCAAAAATATTCCCATCATCAGAATTTTCTACTTTCTAAACCTAATTCAAAGAAAAAAAGATAGAAATTCAAAAATAATAAACTAAAACAAAGGCAAAGCTTTCCTCTAAATCTCAGCTTCGTTTTTTCAAAACCACCTCAGTATCCAATCCAAAAGCATCAACTTTCTCTGTACTTACCAGATCAGATTGTTTGAACAACCCTACAATCCCATCAACACCAAGCAGATCATTCGCTGAGTACTTGTCGCCTCGCCGATGAAGTGCCACGTGGATCACTGCCACGCCTCCTGGCTTGAGCGTCCTCTCAACCTCCCCGATGAATCTGTCAGGGTACAGGGCGTGATCGAACACGTTTGAGAATTCGAAATCGAAAGAATCGGATTTGAATGGTTGCTTGTGGAAGTCTCCTTTGACGACAAGAGGAGGGGAAGGGACGAGATCCATGCCGATTGAATCAACCACGCCGACCTTTTTTAAGGCGGCAACTTCTTGCCCTAGGCGCGCGCCGATGCAGAGCGCGCGAGAGGTGTTGGTGAGGAGGTGGCGGGATTGGAGGCGGGAGAAGATCTGTGAGAAGACGAGGAGTTTGCGATCCCAGTCACGGGTTGCCCAGAGGTGGCGGAGGTGAGGGTTGAGGGTTTTGTTGAGCTGAAGCTTTAGGTATTCGTCGTAAGAGGGAAAGGCGCGGCGGATGCGGATGAAAGGGGAGGAGGCGGAGGGGGTGGAGAAGGAGATGGAGGTGGAGGTTGTGGAGGGGCGGGAGTGTATTAGGATGAAGAAGAGGAGGGAGAGAGGTACAAGGAGTAGGAAGGGTTTCAAGAGAGGAGGTTTCTCTCCTGCCATGGCGAAGAGACGAGAAGAGGAGAGAGAAAAGATAAGAGTAAGAGAACGGAGGGAAAGGTTGATGCTTTTTTTGGGTGCTGGGATTGAAGAGGAAATACTCTGTGCACGTGTCTGGTCTATGCGTTGGTGTTGGTTCCCTCTGACTTGTGGGATCATAACACACGTAAAGTGGTGAGGGGCCTATTTGTCAGGGTTAAGTGTCACGGGTATGTTTGAATTTGATGGCAGTGAATTTGGGGGGGAGCGAAGGAAAGAGGAATGTCGTTTTCCTTTCCCCAGCCGGAACCAACTCCGCTGCTCGCCAAATAGGCGAGGAGGACCTGCTATTCTAAATCGAACCGTTCATCTGTGTTGAGATCCGTGCATGAAAAAAATTCAATGGTGTGATTTTGAAAAGCAGGATCCTGCTCGTCTATTTGGCGAGCAGCGGAGTCGGATCTTCCCCAGTGAGCGGTGAACGGATCTGCGTTGTCACTTGTCGGGTGGACCCATTTCTTTATTTTTTTATCTATTTGTATTGCAATATCATCTCTCCAGTTTTTATTTTACTGGAGATGTCCTTCCTTAGATTATGCTAGTCAATTTCATCTGAACTCGTACAACTTGAAAGATTTGTTTCTTATTTGAACTTGAGAAGTTTAGATTTAGATGTTTAATTCGGGTAAAATTTATGGTAGTGAGATACAATTGGGAGAATTGATTTGTTTTTACTTTTTGCATGCAAACTTAATTTACATTGAAAAGTTTGGAAATGAGATATCTATACTTGATGTTTTTGTCCTTGCATCAAAAAGTGCTCTGAATATTTTTCTTTTTAAAAATTGGCAGAATGTATGGGACGATAAAAATTTAAAGTGTAAAATGTTAAATTATCAAAATCTCAGTATAACATGAATTTAAAATTATGGATTTACATATGATTAGTTCAAAGTTTTAGATTATGTGAAATATCCAATTTCAAATTGTCTATCTCATCTTTTAAGAGCAAATGACATCCAATTTGAATAAATTACATGATCATATGTTTTACATAACCAACAAAGACCAATTTAATTAATATTACAACATGTACTTCATTGGAAAATTTAAATTAGATTTCAGGAAAGTTGCACAGAAAGAAAGGAGTGCATTTTTTAACACCAATTTGATATTGTTGAATGGCTCTATATTCATTCAATCTATTTAGGATTAATTGAGGTAAGTTGTTTTATATTTTTACTTAGATAAAAAAAATCATCAATTTGTGAAAATGAGGAGATGGTATATATATTGAATTGATTTTCTTGACAGTGATATTAATTGTTTGACATTTCTTCACAACATTCTTTTCACTTCAATAGAAACGAACTTCAAAAACAAAAACAAAAAACATTTATAGATTAATTATTTGTTAGATATAATATAGAGTCCGGCTAATTTGCTACCGGAAGCATTTCGACCGAAGTGCTTACGGAGGCATATCTTAGTATTTGATGTTCAAACAACAAATCCAAACCGTTAGATGTTCAATCTATATTAAAATGTACTTGGGGACCAAATTTTACATTTTTTGGAATTTTTTTACTATTTATTAAGCTGGTTTGAAAACCGCTGTTTTTATTAAATTTCTGCAGCGTTGAAAAACAACGGTTTTCAAACCAGCTTAATAAATAATAAAAAATTCCAAAAAATGTAAAATTTGGTCTCCAAGTACATTTTAATATAGATTGAACATCTAACGGTTTGAATTTGTTGTTTGAACATCAAATACTAAGATATGCCCCCGTAAGCACTTCGGTCGAAATCCTTCCGGTAGCAAATTAGCCGGACTCTATATATATATTATGTTAATAATGTTCAACTGTAATCTGAATTTTATAACAATTCTTTAGTTGTCTAATCTAATTAATTGTGGCTGAGTTATTACCTAATTAACAATTATTATAGTAAATGAGATAGTGTATTATATATTGTTACATTTTGGATTCTTGGTACATATATAGTTTTCATTTTCATTTGATCTCCTTCAATGTACTTACCATGTTATAATTAACTATTGTTATAATAAAGACTACCATTAAATTATCTCTCAAATATATATTAGTTTGTCTCATAATCTGATGACCACCATCGATCAAATCACTGATATCAAATATATATAAGAAATTTCACTACAAAAATATGAACCTTTTATTTTTCTTCTACAATACAGAATTACAAACAGAAACTACAGCTGTATGGTGACGCCGCGCGCGCCGAGGTTACTCAGTTGCTGTTGGACCGTGACATCTACCGAGGCCGCGCCATTGTGCACTATGGTCTCATGCCGGGTTGCATCAAACTTCTCGCCATCACCCCACAATGCATACGCCTCCTCTCCATGCGCTGCATCGTCACCAATCATAAGCTCATTGTCCGGCATTCGCAACGGAATAAACCAACCGATCGAAAGAAGAATGGCGGTGGTAGCCATTATATTCCATATGATAACAAAGAGAGCTCCTATAAGTTGCTTGAAGATTTGAACTAAGCCACCGCCATAAAACACGCCCTTCTCGCCCGAAATCGGGAGATCGAAGCTCGAGAGCTCGGGGAGAGCTAGGAAACCTGTCAGAACTCCACCCAGCAATCCTGCAACCGCGTGCGTGTGAAAAACTGCGAGCGTGTCATCGACTTTTTGAAGAAGTGACCACTTTTTGTGGAGGATCATCATGGTAAACCACGGTACGCTACCGGAAAATAGACCCATGAGTATCGCCGCCCATGCGTGAACTAGACCTGTAACCCGAACATGTTAGATAATATCTTTATATTTGTATGAATGATTGAAATTTGAAGAATGCTTATGAACCTGCTCCGGGAGTAATGCAAACGAGGCCGGTCATCATGCCTTGGACGGCCCCGATGACTGACGGCTTTTCGAAGAAAATAACATCGAGGCAAGTCCATGTGAGGAGACTGGTTGCGGTGCATATATGCGTGTTAAGCGCAGCAACCGAAGCAGTTATGTTGGCTGCGTATGGTGCACCACCATTGAATCCAGACCAACCCAACCATAGGAGCCCAGCACCAGTGATCATGAGCAAAATGTTGTTTGGAGAAAACCTATCCCTGTCACATTTCAGCCTTGGACCAACCTACCAATTGCACAGCAAGTTATTAATTTATTTATTATTTCTTTATGAACTGCATGGTATTATTTATACAAGAAGTGAGGCTACGGTACTATGCATTGTGAATTAATATCTCCATTTTCAAAATTTAAACAATCAATATGAACCGTTTAACATGATCTCCATATACCTATCTAAAAAAATAGTAAACAATTTCTAAAAAATGTAAAATTTGATATACCAATCTATTTTGATATGGTTCAGATTGACTGTTTGGACTTCGAATATTAATGCATAGTACAGATCAATCTGTGTTATGCATAATACCATAGCCTCACTCTTTAAGAAAGTTAATTAAAACAGAATGATTTTCTAAATTAGTTACCCAGTAGGCAGCAGTGAATCCTGTAACACCTGAGGAGAGATGGATGACATATAACCACCTGAGTAATCTATTACTCCCCACTGGTAAAGGAATCCTCCGCCCCATAAACTGAACGCTCCGACCGTGTACGAAAGGAGCAACCAAAGCGGCGAAAAGGCCATCCATGCCTTGATATTCATCCTCCCGAGCACCGACCCGGCGAGCAATATCAAAGTAATTGCAGCATACATAAACTCAAAAATCACGAGTGTAGCTTGCGGGTAGAACGGTTCGTTCATGTGAGTTTCAACCGTGCCATTGTGGTAATAATGGGCTGAGGCAGGCATGCGTGCCCGTTTAATAAGGTACGCCTTCCCGAGCGCCGGCCCGGCTTTGCCCCAAAATGGGAGTAGCCGTTCGCCAAATGCCATGTTATAAGCAAGAAGCACCCAAACTATGAGGGAGGAGGCGAAGGCGTATAATGCCATGAAGGCTGAATTTACAGCCCATTTTTTTTTTACGATACTTCCATAAAGAACGACTAGGCCCGGCATGGACTGGAGCCCGACAAGCGTGGCACAGGTCAACTGCCATGCATTGTCACCCTTGTTTAACCAAACTGGTACAACCGGTGGATCTGACCGGTACGCAAGAAAATTATCAGCCATGATTAGAGAGCTTTGTGTAATTTGGTTATGATGAGAAGCAACACACTGCCTGTGCAAGGCCTATATAAGGGGTAAAGATTTTAACAGAGCAGTTTTGGCTTCACGCAGTGCACGGATGGTAGAATCAGAAGAGCGCTGCATGAAGTAAAACCTACTCTGTTAATAATTTTACCCTATATAAAGAAGTTGGTTAGAATAGGATATTGTATGATCACCTATTGTAATCACCAATTGCAAAGAAGTGCTTTGTAATTTGTTCCTTTAATTTACACCATTATTATTGAAACATGAGAAGAATAATGCAGTTAATTATATTTAATTAAAAAAATTGATATTGGAGAGTGAAACGAGGGTATTGCCTCCACCAGTTAATAAGGATATTCTCTTTGCAACTTGATAATTAAATCCTAACACCAATGTAATGCTACTTATTTATATATTATTCTTAACATATAATACAACATTCTTTCTGGCTTTCTGATTTTGAGATGTTGAGAACTGTTTAATAGTTATATTACCTAATTCAAGAAAGTTTTAATTGTTTGTCTCCTAAGCAATCCTTTATATATGGATATTGTTTTATTGTTTTAGATAAAAATAGTAATTAACCCTTCAGGTGGTGGTTTGTGAATATCAGTGAGACAGTGCATCTGGTGGATTCCTGAATAGTGTGATTTATATGGTTATTTCATAAATTAATTACTTCAGAGGTGAGATTGTTAGTTTTATATATATTGTAATATGCATACTATTCAGAAATTAATTTATATGGCTATTCACATAGCGAATAGGCATACTATATCAGAAATTGAGCATGCCACTAGCGGTACCGTACCAGTATCAGCTATATACTAGTATATTCTGATATAAACATATCAGTTTCTCGCCTATCAGCTGTTACTTTACTTTACCAGTAATATTTTATTTAATCTGAGAAGGACATTCTATACCATGCCATTAGTTTAAACAAAAAAGAATACATATATGAAACATAGTAATTTCTTACTTTATTGTAATAATTAATCAGTAAATTTCCCAAACTTAGAAGAAAATCCTGCATTCCTGCTGTCATAGCAAAAGGAATTGTGCTAAAATCAAAGCTATGTGTCAATATTGTAGATCTTTAGAAAGATTTTTGAATTAAATTATAGCTTACAAATCATGGACCAGTATATATAGTAATAATGTTACTCCATAAAATGTTAAAAAAATTCATGATTCAGATCTTCAAAGAATATACCAGTATTAAACAACTCGTGCTAGTTGTGAATTTATCAGTAAACTAAACTCAGTGAACTCAGTTTTTTATGAACAAGTATCCTCTCCAATATTGTAAAAGATTATCTTCACTTTACGGTTTGAGATTAACTCCCAGCCGTTTTGAGATTCGGGCTAGTGTAGGGGGCAGTATTATTGGGTTTTGAGATTAGTGCCAAGTTAAAAAGAACGGTCCAAATCAGGTAATTCTCAAAGTTTCCCTATTACGGTACCGGAGAGGATCTGAATTCGTTTTTTGTGGCTTTAATTTGAAAAGCCCTTGGTACTGGTACCAACGTGCCGTACAAGATACTTTGACACTGACAACTCTTGTGAGACAATTTTATTTTTCTGGTTCCTTGACAAACTTTGGTAATATAGTTCATAAAATAATTAATGTATTAAGCTGCATTTGATACTTGTATTATCTTTCAGAATAAGATGGACGTAAGAGAGTGAGTCTATGGCACTATGCATAGCACGGATTGGTCCGTACTACAGATCAATATGTTCGTTTTTAAAATTCTAACGGTCGATCCGAACCGTTCAACGTGATCTCCATATGAATATGTACTTGCAGACTAAATTATATATTTTTTAGAATTTTTTTACTATATTTTAAGATAGGTAGAAAATCACTTAATCTGAAAATTCTGGACCATCCAAAAACAGTGATTTTCTAACCTATCTAAAAAAAATAGTAAAAAATTCTAAAAAATAAAAAATTTAGCCCACAAGTATATTCTCATATGAAAATCATGTTGAACGGTTCGGATCGATCGTTAGGATTTTGAAAACGAAAATATTGATCCGTAGTACGGACCAATCCGTGCTATGCATAGTACCATAGACTCACTCAACGTAAAAAATATTTTAAAATTGGAATGCTTGATTATCATTATATCTAAGCAAAAGAAAAAGAAATAAAAGATGGAGAGATATTTTAGAACAACTTTTCTTTTATTCTATTTCAATTCTTTGTAATATTATATGATTCCTCTACTTAAGAAGAAGAAAGTATTCTTCAACAAAATATTATTCTCAAATAATATATTTTCCATATTAACTAATATTTCAGTAAAAAAGTAAAATAATATTAGTATATATTATTATCACTATTTGCGTATGATAACAATATTAAAATTGATTCTTATACTATTTGCTCATCTTATACTAAATTCATGCATGGCACCGTATCTATATATCGCATGAGGAAATAGAAATGTTAACTACATATATATTGAATGCATGAAAACTTTTAAATTCAAATTATAAAATTACTTTTTTGTAATATTCTTTTTAGATAATTTGAGGTTCGAATATCTTTACTGTTAATTTTTTTTTTTATGATCTCAACCATATTAAAAAAAAATATTGCGGTACGATCTAATATATTTGTACTTGGAATTTGGTATAACAGACGCCTTGCAGGCTTGCAACTCTTCATTAAAAATTGTCACGGAGCCTACGGGCCATGTAAGAACCCAAATAAAAATAAAATGGCACTTAGAAGAGTTATGCTTATGCATGTAAACACACGTACATATACATTCATACATCCGAAATTTTTAAAACTACCATTATTTAAAAAAAAAAAATCGTTTTTGAGAAATTCAAAACCTAACACGGCCACATAATGATTCTGCGGACCTATGCTGGTGACTGCACAGGCGTTCTGCAGACTCCTGGCTGGGTCCGCAGAACCATTTTGCGGACCCATTTTTTTTTTTCAAACTTTGAGATATCTCATAAATGGGGCACGCATTCCCAGAACAAAAAATATTAAAAAACCAAAAATTTTGAGATATCTCATACTGATCCACAGGGTGCCTCGATAAAACACAAAAAAAAAATGGGTCCGTAGAACGCCGTGCGGTCTCCAGCATTTGAGTCCGCAGAATCATTCTGCAGCTGTGGTAGATTTCAAATTTTCCAAAAACAATGGTTTTTTTATTTATTTATTTTTAAATTGTGCTAACTTAAAAATTTCGGTTCATACATATATATGCTCACACACAAAGAAACGCGAGAGTGATGAAAGGAAGAAAGTTTTGTATGATCTATCATGCATTTGGTACTAGTTTTCTTAATTTGATAAGTATGTCCAATTATGAAACGGCTTCAGCTTTGAATTTATATATATAAGAAAAAAATAAAAAAGCCATTATCATATAGTCTTTCTTTATATTTAAATTTTAAGAACAAAATGATAAATACATCTCTTATAACTATATTTATTTTTTTATATATTTTTTTAATTCTTGCTATGAGATATGAGATATGAGATATTAGAGAACAATCAACGAATTTATTAAAATTATGTAATAAAAGTAGGTAGTTGAAAAACATAGTATACAATATCATATTTTTTTCATTTTATAAAACAAATTATTTCAGAAAGTAAAAACAAAGTTGTCAAATATTTGAGATAAAAAATACTGTTATAATATATTTTAAAAATCAAGATAGGTATACATCATATAATACTAAAACAAACGATTTAAATTTTGCGATCGAAGTAGTTTTTAAGTGAACGTAGAGGGGGAAGGATATAGATATTTAAGAATTGCAAGTCAATATTAATATGTTTCCATACAAGAAAATCTGCAAGTTGAATTACTACAATCTACCGTAGACTCGTGAATGATTGTAGAGCGATTGCCTTAATAATTTGCACCATGGGTTGATGTTAATCTGCTGAATGAATCACCAACTTCTGGAGATAATAAGCTTGGGATGAATGTGCTTCAAATCCAGATGGACTCTATCAGGAAAATTTTCTCATAACTATTTCAACCGGACAACGCTCGGTTATTAATTCATTCTTTATATTTTTAAATTTTTTTTTGTAGTTGCACGGATTATTATGTGTATCAATAGCTTCCCCTGAATTGGTTTATAAAGTCAATATATCAAGTAGTTCAATATCATTTCTATGTTTGACTTTAAGTACGATAGGGAATGAGATGATTAAAATTCTAAATTAGTTTTTCAAATTAACATTAACAGACCAAATTTTTGTAACTTAACAAGTTAATCATTTTAACAGAAATAGATTATATTTTAATTAGTTCAATACATCTACACCCAATTTCAGCTGCCTCGTCTTTAAAATTTGGCAGAAATTAAAATTAAGAATAAATTCATAATATAATATCTAAAAACTTTAAAATTACATATTGTTCCCTCCAAAATTAATAATATCATATTTAATCTTCCAAAATTATTGAAACTATCACATTTGCCCAATCTATTATTATCTATACTATATATATTTATAAATTCCTCAATTACCCTTATTGTAATTAAAAGATATTTTTTTCATAAACCAAATTCTTGAATACCCTACAGATGCAACTAATTAATTGGATTATATCTTCACAAAAATCATCATAGCAATTCATTGTTCTATACTCGTTATGACAAATAATAAACAAAAATTGTACTTATCCTTCACAGAATCAAAATGACAAAAGTTATATGAAACCCCAGCAATTAGACAGATTAAACACTATCTTTGATAAAAACTTGGTATTGCATAGTTTTGCTCCGACTTGCTTTTCTCTAAATTCTTAATTACTTTGTCCCCTAAATTAAAAACATAATAAGTATCAGCATTCTATATATTACATTTTGTATATACATGTACTCTGCATTTTTATGGCATTAAAATTTAAGGAACGTCAATAAATATTGAGATTGCATTTCCAAATAATACCTGATAAGAAAATCAGATCCTTTTCTTTGATGGATAATTAATGCGGCCTAAGGGTGAAAACCGAGCGGATAATATCGTCCGAGTCACGAGCGAGTTGATTTTAGAAGTTTGAGCTGAAATCTCAGCTTGAAATCGTCGCGAGCTGGATTAAGCTGGCGAGCGAACTCGTTGAGTCTGGATGGACATTAAAATTAGAAGAAAATAAATTATACAAACTTTTTGGACCGAGCTGGACAGTATAAAATAGGAGTGGTAACGAGCTGGCTCGTTCACGAGCTGGGCCCACACGAGTTGGCTCATCCGAGTCACGAGCGAGCTAACTTTAGGGGTCCGAGCTGAAATCTCAGCTTGAAATCGTCACGAGCTGGATCGAGCTGGCTCTCTGGGTTTGGTTGAATTTTGTTTTAAGAAGAAAATAAATTCTATAAACTTTTTGAACCGAACTGGACCGAGCTAAACCGAGCTAGACAGTATAAAATGCACACACATTCAAACAAATTCACAAATTGATGCCTAGCAAAGTTAGCAGGCGAGCAAGTTAGGCCCCAGCTTGAACTTGTTAATTCTGGACCGAACTAGTGGCGAGCTGACTCGCTAACAACTCGATCCAGTAACGAGCGAATTCTTAGCGAGCGAGTAAAATGCGAGTCACGATCGAGCCACGGGCTACGAGCTTTTTTGCCACCTCCAGTATAAAATGCACACAAATTCATACAAATTCACAAATTGATGCTTAGTTGAGCTAGCTCACGAATTGGCGAGCGAGTTAGGCTCCAGTTTGAACTCGTTAATTCTGAATCGAGCTAGTGACGAGTTGGCTTGTTAACAGCTTAGTCCAATAAAAAATGCGCTGTTAGTGAGCGAGTCACGATCGAACCACGAGCTACGAGTTTTTTTGCCACCCTAGTCGAGAAGGAATAAAGGAGAAAACAAAAAAGGAAACTAAGTAACCGGGAGCGAAGGAGGGGAAGTTATCCTCTGCGGAGTTCTATAAAACTCCGCAGGTGCGGAGCAAATGAACGGACCAGATTAACTCTCAGCCGCTTTGTGATCGGGCTAACGGAGGGGGCAGTGTTATTGTGCTTTTAGATTCGTGCAAAGTTAAAACTAACGGACCACTAACGGACCAGATTAAAAGAACCGCAGGCTGCAGAGCTTTTAAGCTCCGCAGAGGATAACGTTCCGCGAGGGAAGTTATCCTCTGCGGAGTTCTATAAAACTCCGCAGGTGCGGAGCTCTATAAAACTCCGCAGGTGCGGAGCTCTATAAAACTCCGCAGGTGCGGAGCTCTATAAAACTCCGCAGGTGCGGAGCTCTATAAAACTCCGCAGGTGCGGAGCAAATGAACGGACCAGATTAACTCTAAGCCGCTTTGTGATCGGGCTAACGGAGGGGGCAGTATTATTGTGCTTTTAGATTCGTGCAAAGTTAAAACTAACGGACCACTAACGGACCAGATTAAAAAAACCGCAGGCTGCGGAGCTTTTAAGCTCCGCAGAGGATAACGTTCCGTTCCGCGAAGGGGGAAGTTATCCTCTGCGGAGTTCCATAAAACTCCGCAGGTGCGGAGCAAATGAACGGATCAGATTAACTC
Organism: Carex myosuroides; assembly: GCA_028015225.1. Lineage (NCBI taxonomy): Eukaryota > Viridiplantae > Streptophyta > Magnoliopsida > Poales > Cyperaceae > Carex > Carex myosuroides. The sequence goes on along the minus strand of CM051470.1, from coordinate 3,104,417 downwards.
TCAGCCGCTTTGTGATCGGGCTAACGGAGGGGGCAGTATTATTGTGCTTTTAGATTCGTGCAACGTTAAAACTAACGGACCACTAACGGACCAGATTAAAAGAATCGCAGGCTGCGGAGCTTTTAAGCTCCGCAGAGGATAACATTCCTCCGCGAAGGAGGGGGAGAGGGGCAAACTGTTGACGGTACATTAACGGAGCGCTTCCGTTAGTGGAATTAAAGTCTACTGGCACGAATCTCGACGCAGATTCCCCAAGGGGCATTCCCTAGAGGCCAAGAACCGGCCGCCGAATGCTAAATGCGGGGATAAGGTGATCGCTGTCTCTCTCTCTCTCTCTCTCTCTCTCTCTCTCTCTCCAGTCTCCACCTACTGACCTACACTCTTGTTAATCTCGCTCTCTTCCCATATCATCGTTTCGCTAATTTTCCACTCCCAACCTTCCTGTTGCTCTTGTCAATCAATAGAATCCATGCCTCCGCTTCTCCACTCAATTTGTTCTTTCCCAAGCACCGCTAAATCTTTGTTTGAAACCAAACCAAATTCATGCTTCCTCTCTCTCTCTCACCTCACAAAGAACCCCACTTTGTCCCTGAAGAAACAAGTATGCACTACTTGTGCAACATTACAAGATGAAAATGAGATGTTCCCTAAAACTGAAATTACAACCAAAACCAAGTATGTGCTTCTCCTTGAGGCCTATCAATTATTCCAAAAAATGACCAATCAAGGCCATAAACCCACGCCGTCAATGTGCAATACCTTAGTTTTTGCGCTTTGCGATCATGGCATGTTAAGAAAAGCTGTGTGGATTGTGGAGTTCATGCTCCGCAGTGATGTCACATTGCTCGACGAGGTTTGCACGGTCATTATAAAAAATCTCATTAGCATAGGAGCATACGAGTATGCCATCCAACTGCTCGATGAAATGGAGCATAGAGGCTGCACTGTTGATCCAAATGTGTTCGACACCTTGACACATTCAATGTGCCGGAAAGATTGTTACTCTTGGGATAAACTAATTCAGAAAGGACTTGCACCAACTAACCCAGACAATATTAGTAAATTGTTAAATGCTGCTTGTCTAGAGGGAGGCACCTACTTGACTGTTTCTATGTTAACCCAAATCTTGTTAAGAGGTGGCGAACCAGACTTTAGAAGTTACCTTGCTGTTCTAAGAGCATACAGGAAAGACAACCTGGTTAACGAGGCCTTGGAGCTATTTTTGGTAATGCCCCCTTGTTTGAAGTGTCATTTGACAACATATAACATTTTGTTACATGCATTGGGTCAGCATGGCCGGTGGAACGAGGCAGGGGCACTCTTAGATGACATGATGGAGAGAGGAATCATGCCCGATATTTCAACTTACGAGATTTTGATTTTAACCATAGCAAACAAAGGATATACACATGAAGCATTGGAAATTGTTGAACAACTTGTCATAAATGGGTTTGAAATTAGCGCATGGTGCATCAATCCGATAATCATGCATTTTTGTTCAGAGGGCCAGCTGAACATGGTCCACAAATGTTTGAAAAGCATGGAAAGATGGAAGTGCCCTTTCAACTCAAGCACATATGGGGCTATTGCCCTCCTTTGCAACAGAGGGATCTTAGATGAGGCATTTCAAATTTTGGAGTCATTGCGCCAAAAGCATGGTAAAGAGCTGCACTCTTTTTATGGGAAAGAGGTGTTCTCGTACCTGTGTTCTAAAGGTAACACCTTAGAGGCATTGCAAATTCTGACCAAGCTAGAGCAGGTACAGGTACAGTATACACCCGATTTACAAACCTTGGTACATGTTGTAAATGGTTTGGGCGAGGAATGCTTTTATGAGGAGGCTGTGGAGATGTTTGAAGTGATGGATAAGTATAATGTTCGGCCAGATATTAACAACTATAATAAGCTTGTTTTACAATTATGCAAGGGGGGAAGAATAGATCTGGCAATTAATGCTCTTGAAAAAATGGTAATGAAGGGGTATGAGCCGACGGAGCGCACGTATGTGATTATTATCGAAGCGTTCCTTGAGAGGAAAGATTTGGTAGGGGAGTTGTTGAGTGAGTTGTATGCAAGAGGGAAAGTGAGTCAAGAGAGTATGGAGAAGATTAGTTTGAAGTTTTGCTTGGATAATGTTGGATTTTAGTTTGCAAAAATGGAACTAAATCTGTCTATGATCGAAGTTCTCTTCTTGTTGTATTGGATTCCTCAATTATCCATTGAGATGGCATGAGGGATGAAGAAAAACCTAGCTTGGAAGATTTAATTGAATGACATATATACCCTTCTTGTCCTTTTCGTTTCATTTTCTGATGAGAATTTTTGTAGCCAAAATTGTTGCCCGAGTTAAAACTGAAAAATGTTAAAACCATTCTGAAAATATCTAAAAATACTTTTCAAGTTCAATTGATGAAACCAAACTTCCTTCTGCAAAGTATCAAAGACACTTGATCTCTGGTATTTTACAACACAAACAATGTCTGAAATCAGCATGACCTAGAATGAATAAGTAGTTTACATACTGATTCATATATCATAATTGGTATGGTGCCCTTCTATTGTGATAATTATATCATTTTTACTGTTTAGTTGTGAAAGAAAAATTAAACTTATCTTTCAGGGAAAATATCTACAAATACAGATATCATGACAATTTATTTTGTTTGATTTCTGAATCTATACTATTTTCTGATTTTAGTTTATCGGTTTATATATATTTGTCGATGAATGTAGAATGGCCCATATGTTCATATTTAAGATTGTTATAATCTGATATTCTGATGCTTGTATTGGTATCTTTTTCTCTATTTGTGAAATTTTGACGTTAAATCTGATTTTGAGCAAATTATTGAGTTGGCTTCTTTGCCTATATATTGAATGTTTGTCCAATTATGATGGTGTCTAATTTGATTACAGTTCTTTAACTGTCTAATTCTGTGGGTTCTGAGCTTTCACATGGAGTTGCAATTTGCCATTTTTTTTGGTCATTTATGGATCTGGTAAATTATAGAAATAGATTCCTTTTTTTTTTTTGTTATGTAAGCTTATGATGCTGTAAATCAGAGTTGAAACTGATATGTAATGGTGTTGTATTGTCATTTGTAACTAAACGATTTTTTAAGCAAATTTGATTTTCTATTTTTGTTGTTTCTATTTGCAATTTTCCATTTGTAACTAAACTGATATGCAATGATCTTGTTTATATTAATCTGAGAAGGGCATTTGCTAGACCATTTTCAAGTTTTAATGTGAAAGAAGAGGAGGGTTCAAATGCCTCCATTTTTCATGCCTCCACCATGCCTCCATTTCTAAAAACTTTAATAACTCAAAATTTAAAACTTAAAAGTCAAAATAAAACCGTTGGATATGATCTACGTCATTTTATCTATGCACGTGTAAAAAATTATGACATTTCAATTTTGTTTTGGTTGTCATCAAGAGCTTGTAAAAAACGTACTAATGTGGATAATTTCTAGACATTGATTTTTCAACTTATTGATTCACATAAAAACAAAATCAAAATGTGATAATTTTTTATGAGCACATAGATAAAATTATGTAGATCATATCCAACGGTTTTATTTTGACTTTTAAGTTTTAAATTTTGAGTTATTAAAGTTTTAAAAATGGAGGCATGGTGGAGGCATGAAAAATGGAGGCATTTGAACCCTCCTCGTGAAAGAATACATATATGAAATATTGTAATTTATTACTATATTTTAAATTAATCAGTAAATTTCCCAAACTTAGAAGAAAATCTGGGATCATAGCAAAAGGAATTGTGCTAAAATCAAATATATGTGCCATTGTAGATCTTGAATTAAATAATAGTTTACAAATCATGGATCAGTATAGTAATAAACTAATAATGTAACTCCATAAAATGTTAAAAAACTCGTGCAAGTGTGAATTTGTCAGTAAACTAAACTCAGTGAACTCAGTTTTCTATGGCTTTGAAAGCCTCTGGTACTGGTACCGACGTGCCGTACAAGATACATTGACACTGGCAACTCTTGAAAGACAATTTATTTTAGAGGAGGGATCCACTTACAACATTTGTAACTTACAATATCTTACAAAAACCATTCAACATGGTATCTATATTAAAATATATTTGGAGATCAAATTTTATATTTTTTTTTGAATTTTTTTACTATTTATCAAGTATTTTACAAAATTGTTGTTTTTCAATGGTCCAGAATTGTTTAAAAATATCACTTTTGTAAAATACTTAATAAATAGTAAAAAAAATTCAAAAAATATATATATAATTTGATCTCCAAACACATTTTAATATAAGATGTTATAAGATGTTGTAAGATGTTGTAAGTGAATTTCTTCTCTTTATTTTATTCTATTTCAATATCTTGTAATAATAATAAATGCTGCCTCTACTTTAGAAGATATTGAATTTTAATAAAATAATATATGGGTAATTGAGGAATTTATTATCTTTCCTATAGTTATAAATTCCTCAATTACCTGTATTGTACCTAAAAGATAAATTTCTCTTTAAACCAAATTCTTGTAAATACACTACAGATTCAACTATTTGATTATCAACCAACTTATCTTCACAAAATCATCATAACAATTCATAGTTCTATACTCATTATGACCAACAATAAACAAAATTGTACTTATCCTTCACAGAATCAAAATGACACAAGTTATATAAATTCTTACCTTGTCCCCTAAATTAAAAAGATAATAACTATCAGCATTCTATACATAACATTTTGTAAATACATGTACCCTGCATTTTTATGACATCAAAATTTAAGGAATACTTGTAAATATTCAGATTGCATTTCCAAATAATACCTGATAAGAAAGTCAGATCGCCTTTGATGGATAATGCCTCCTCACCTCCTCAGTTAGTTCATTCAAGCAGTACAAGTGCTTATGTGTGTAAATGCATTTCTGATAGCAAAAACAATATCTTATTTTACAGGAATTCTCAATTGACCGGAAGAAGCCCCGATATCTCTATTTTATTTTGTAATTAGACAGATATTGCAACTACACGAAAGCAGCAAAATTCAAATGAAAATCATTCCTCATCAAACCCCGAATCTTGAACCAAATCATTCATTTTCCCAACAAGGAATTTAAGCACATCTTCTCTGCCTTCTTTCAAAAGCAAATGCCTTAGTTTGCTAAAAGTCGATCCGGGTGGCCTGATCCCTTTCTCAATCATATCCTCAAATAGCACACATGCTTGATCAATCTCTCCTTTCTCACACAACCCGTTTATCAGCACTGCAAAAGTGTGCATGGTCGGTACGAACTGCTTCAATTGCATGTATTTCCATACCTTAAGTGCTCTCTTCGTATTATCGGTTTCAAAGAACATTTTTATCATCATAGTATACGTGTCAGAATCTGGTTCAAACTCGGGCCTCTTAATCATGGTACGAAACACTCTATATGCCTCTTCGGTTTGGTTTCTACCGATCATGCTGCTTAGAATAATGTTGTAAGTTCTCAAGTCGGGATTAATCCCTTTTTCGGTCATGTCCTCTACAGCCCGAAAGGCATTTTTGTATTTGTTCACCCGACAAAAGGCTGATACAAGTGCATTATACACGACTACATCTGGTTTGATTCCACTTCTCTCCATCGATAGAAATGTATTAACAGCATTCTCTATCTTCTGCTCTACACCATAAGAGTGAACAATTGTGCTGTAAATAAATGAGGTCGGATGGCACTGCCTGACGGACATTTCTCGTAACATATTAACCGCCTCATCGGTTTTGCCGGTTTTGCATAGTGAATCTACCATGATACCATATGTGACAATATCTGGTTCGCATCCCTCTTTTATCATTTTATGGTACACTTCCCGCATTTTGGTTAAGTCAGGCGCCCGACCCCAACCCTCGAGAAGTATACTGTAAGTCTTTGCATCGGGTTTGAACTGGTGTGACATTTCATCGAACACCTCTTGGGCCTTCCTCACATTCTTGGTTTTGCACAAAGCACCAAGAAGACCATTGAAGGCCGCAAGATTCGGGCTTACTCCAAACTTGTCCATAACATTAAATGTATACATGGTCTCCTCCACCTTCTGAGCACGTGCATACCGCCTCATTATAATACAAAATGTTTCGACATTGAGTAGTCTCTCTCTTCGCATGACAGCTACTAAATCCCACATGATGCGATACTGACGTATCTTGGCAAGGGACCCGATCATGGTGTGGTAGGCATTTACAGAATGTGAGAAGTTGCGTTGCTTCTGGGCCCACAGGAAAAACCGGTACGCCAACATACCAGCATTTTCAAACTTTTTCAGGACAAGTTCGGCCGACTCAGGTGGGACCCACAAACCACTCTGGTCAAGCAAGACCTCCAGTCCAGAACCGGCAGCACGTGACGCCATTATCTCACAAGCTTTCTCTGTGGGGTCAAAGAGGACTGGAAGGTTTTCCCTGTTTGAGCTGAGCATTCTTACAAACACCTTGCGGGCATGTGAACGAATGCACCCAAAACTATGCATTGAAGCACTCGCTCATACAAAACCTATAGGAGATCAGCAGTAGCAATTTTTCAACAGAGAACGGGTTAACAGGTAGAAATGTTAACAAATATCACGGGTAGGCGGGTAGTGATTTCTTTCTCAACGGGTGGCGACACCAGTTCTTTACACGATTATAAAAGCGGGCTGCGAAATATGGGCTGTGAGCTGGGGTAGGTAACGGGCCTTGTCTGGAGTTGGAAATGGGCCAATTTCTATAAATTTAACACAGCTTTTCAAAATCCAGAAGGAGGCAATGGCCCAAGTACGAGGATTATATGTGGGATATCCATAATGGCCCAAGTACGAGTTCTCAAGTTTAATATCGGATCTGTATTTGGATTCTGTTCCAATTCCCAGCTAAGGAGAGTATCACACAACTCGGGGGCCGGGGCAAGCATTTGGGCATTAATTTTGACAGATTTTAACAGAGCAATTTTTACTTTATGCAGCGCACAAATCCTGTTTTGATTCTATAGCCAATGAGCTGCAGAAAGTCAAACTGCTCTGTTAAAATCTTTACCCGTCCAGTTTGATAAAACTGGAGAGGATGGATGCATAGTAGAGAAATTGAGAGAGACCACCAAGTGTCGCCTCTCGTGAAGAAGCCTGCGGAAAGCTGCTTTGCTCTTTGTCTTTTTAGTTTTGTCTTTATTTATTTCTTCTACAATCCATCCTGCTAAAATGCTAACCAATAATTCAACTCAAATACATATTTTGTTCTTTTTTTTTAAAACAGAGGGATTATTTGATAATTTTTAAAGGTAAAGTTTAATATCAAAATTCAATATTATATACATATTTTGTTCTTTGTATATGTTTCGCTGTACATTATGACTTGAAGTTTTGATGGTTTGAAATTTATCTTTAGCATATCTATATGTTCAATAACATACCTATAAATTCACTTCTTTTTTTAATTTCTAATTTTATTTAATTTTTATAAATTTATTGTCAAGATTGTCAAAATTACTATTATCAAGTTTGTTTTGAAATACATATAAACTTTTTAATATCAATTCCATACGAGATTAGAATGTACAAAATTATAGGTTTTAGAAGTTTGTTTTGAAAAAAAATAATTGTTAACATCTTAATTTAAAAAATCCTTCTTAAATATGACAATTTTTTATGTAACTATAGAGTAGAAATTTCATTTTTTTCCAAGAATATGTTTAATTTCTTCTTATTTCTCCATTATTTTCCTATCAGTTCTTACCTCAAAGACAGTATTATTACGTATTTATTTACATTAAGTCTTATTTGACATATTCTTATCTGAAATTTTTATTAAAAACATTAAAAAAATTACAGAATATGACATTATTTTTTTTAATTTAAAATATAACATTTTTACTGAATTATCTAACGAAATTGTATGGACCCAAAAACACTGAATAATCCAGCAGATTTCAATTCAACTAATTAATTCACGGTTTTTAACCATTAAAATATTTACTCAATTTCTTTTGACCTTTTGACTTTTTTGTTTTTCCTATTAAAAATATTAAAAAATTGATGAATTTATAATATTTTAAGAGTGAGGCTATGGTGCTATGCATAGCACGGATGGGGTCCGTGCTACGGCTCAAAATTTGACTTTTTAAAATTCTAATGGTCGATCCAACCGTTCAATGTGATAACCATATGAATATGTACTTGCAAACTAAATTTTATATTTTTTCGAATTTTTTTACTATTTTTTTAGATAGGTAGAATTTTGATGGTCCAGAATTTTCAGAAAACACTGATTTTTCTACCTATCTAAGAAAATAGTAAAAAAATTCGAAAAAATATAAAATATAGTTTGCAAGTACATATTCATATGGTTATCACATTGAACGGTTGGATCGACTGTTAGAATTTTGAAAAGTCAAATTTTGAGCCGTAGCACGGTCCCCATCCGTGCTATGCATAGCACCATAGCCTCACTCATACTTTAATATAAATGTTCTTTTGACTTTTTTCTGATTAGTTGAATTGAATTCTCGGTATTGGTTCATGCAATTCTGCTGAATAATCCAGTGAAATTAATCATGCATCCCGCTGAATAATCCAGCAAAATTAATATTATTTCTGAAATTTCCAGAAAAATGATGTCATATTCTGTATTTTTTTATGTTATTAATAAAATTTTTGGTATTCATTTACATTTATTTATCATATCTAATGTTACATGCGAAAACTAAAATATATGGTTTGAAACTTTGAATCTATAAACCTTTTTCTCCATCATGTATACTTTTTATCATATATAGTTATTTTCAAAAATAATTATAACGACAAATTCCAATTTGTCATAAAATATCTTTTTAATACAGTCCTAATATTATTATGAATTTGTTACAGGATATAGATGAATGTAATTAACTAAGTCCATGTATTGATTCTATGTTAAATGGACATTGCAGACAATAACACTTCACTAGTCTATTTAGGTTGTGTTTCAAAAACCGTGCGCATAGAGGAAGGTGAAGGTTGTGTTTCAATAACACTCCGTTGCCTCTCTGATTTTCCTCTTATGGAGCAGGTGAAGGAGCCCGGGCATCTTGCGGTCTGGTTGCTCTTCTTCTCCTCTCCCTTTTCTTTTCTTTAATGGCGGTCTCTTCCTCTTCCTCTCCTCTGGAGAACGGCCTTATATTCAAAAATATTATATCATTAGTACTGTATGTTATCTTAAAAGAAATGAAAAAATATCTTAGACAAAGTTTGCTTTCAATCAATCTCAATCAGCTCTATTTAGTACATGTTTACACAAGACAAACAAACAAAAGTTCAAAATCATAATACATATTTACTAACCTGGTGAAAGGTGATGCTAGTGAAAGGTGATGCTAGTATTCATTAAATTTGAAAGAAATGATTACAGTTTAGTAGCTATCAGATGTATCATGTATGGTAATTTATTGAATGATCATAATATTTTGTGTGTGTGTGTTTATTTTTTAAAATGTTGAATAAAAACCGATACAAACCTTAAGATTTTATAACTAATTCTATAACAAATAATTCTAGAGAAGTCGGACCTTTGATCATTAGTAAACAATTAAATTGGTCGAATTCAACGGTGGTGATTAACTCGTCACGGAACACCCGTGCAAGCATATACGCACCTAACTTTTCCACCGTGGCACACGGAATCCGGATAACACCAGATTCTCGAAAGATCCAACAAATAAATATCTCCCACGTGGCACACTTTCCACGTCACCCCCATCCTCCTTGGAAAAGCGCATTCTCTTTCTCCGATCTTAGTACCCCCGAAAGTATCTCAAATTTTGAGTTTGGATCTGAACCGTCGAGATGGAACGCATGACGCCTTAATATTTGTGCTACAGCAGATCGGATGGTATGGATCAAAAATTAATATTTGAGGTACCTTAGGTGATACAAGTTCATCTTTCTCCTATCCTCTCTGTCTTTATGTCCTTTCCCCCCTCTCATTTTTTGCTACCTAGTGCAGTGTGATGTTTACCTCATTTTTTTTCCCTTTCTTCGCTTAATCTGTGCTTGTTTTTAGATTGATCTGTTTCTTTACATGATCTATAGTTGTTCTCTGTTTCAATGCCGAGATCAAGACCTAAGAACCGCAAAACGAAGTACCTCAGCCTTCGTCGCCACCTGGCACCTCGAGCTTCACCACCACCTTCTCCGCCATCACCACCGCCAGTTGAGACTACTCCAGTCAAGCAAGCGAACCTCTTCCCAATACAACAAGACCCTGACGTGCGGGACCCTCAGGTGGCATCTCTGTTATTCTCCAGTACAAACGGAGAAACAGGGGAGACACTGGTAGAAATACTTGGGACGAATACCTCAGCATCTACAGTTCCCGCTTCAGACTCGTGCTCTGCTGGTTCACCTGGGTCCCCTCCAGTTGTGTTAGACACTGGAGACGAGGATGGAGATGGACTGGCGAGACGTGCACTGAGAGGAAGGCAGCGGGTTGAGTATTGTTGCTCCTCTTCTTCGTCAGAGGAGGAAGTGGCTAGTGCCAGTGCAGTTACAACTGGAGGGGTTGATTTATGGTGCGGTGCTCCGCAGGCGTCGCTTTTGCTGAAGCTGGATTATGAGGAGATACTTACCACATGGTCGGATCGGGGGTCGCTGTATATTGACGGAGAGCGGGCACAAGTTGTTCCGGGGTTTCATCATACCGCCTTCCCTGTGAGTATCTTACTCTTTGTATTTGTACTTTTGTTGTTATTATGATTGTTTCTCGTGAGGTTGAATAATTTCTTTTGGGTGGATCCGATGGCTCCGAAATTTGTCATTTACCATTCTAAAATTTTAAAATTCTGACATTAGCACCGTTCTAAAAAAAATTCAAAAGTTACTACGTGCGCAAATTGGATCTGTGCACCATTTTATTAACTATTTTTTTTTTATAAAATCTGATCAAAACTAATTACAAAATTTCTGTTTAAAAAGATATTAATAAAATAGTGCGCAGACTGGGTCTGCGTTTGTGTCAACTTTTAATTTTTTTAAAAAGCGGTGGTAATATCATAATTTTGAAATTTCAGAGTGGTAACTAAAAAATTTTCGGTCGATGGTTTAACTTGATAAAACCCTCTCAAATTAAGTTGACTATTTAAAAAAAATAGAATGAAGTGCATAAATAGGTTGTTAGTCCTACAGATTTGTTGTGTACATGTAAATATTTATCAAGTAATTTAAATATTATTTGACATTCCATCAATTAACCATTAAATATGATCATTATAAATTGCAAATTATTTGACTACTCATGTGTAAAGTATAGATTGCATTTCAACTATTAGCTTGCACAATACCATAAATTATGCTTTATGACTATCAAAATTGTCAAATTAATGATAAAAATTAGTTGTCAATATTCCGACTCAAATTTATAGCTATTTTGATCTTTTGAAATAATAGTTAACTTAAATAACTGGTTTACCAAGTAGGTATGGGTGGCAGTTGGTACCAGTGGGGAGACAACGGCGATGGCATGGACGGTACCGGAGCAGGGAGGAGACAAGGCAGAGAAAGAGGAGCCGGAGACGAGGGAAATGAGGGTGAAACGATACAAAGAGAAGAGGCACAATAGGCTCTTTGCAAAGAAAATCCGGTACGAGGTGCGCAAACTCAATGCCGAAAAACGGCCTCGTTTGAAGGTACCTGTTGCTTAAAATTTTGCATTTGTCATCATAATCATTATATTAATTTTCTTGCTATTAGGTCTCATAATTTAGTATATACTGCCAATAAAAAAAAATATAAATTTATTTCAAAACAAGAAAGAATGCAATAAAAATGTACAAGATCCTCATATCATGATTATAATTGTTTGTCCCCTTCATTTTTTTTTTTGTAGGGTCGATTTATAAAGGCAATGGAAGATGTGTGAACAGCTTTAAATTTAAATTTATTTCTTGCAAGGAAGAAAGTGTGATGTGCCAGGGTGATTTAGGTGAAATTGAAGTAAATAAAAAATGGGTTGCTGCTACTAGTTGGGGAAATTTTCTCATTTCTATCCTTTTTATTTTTTTCTTTGTGTGTTTTCTCAAAGAAAAAACTGTTAAAATATGTTGTTTTCTGTCAATATTTCTCTATTTATGTCAGTGTATTAAAATTCGGTTTTATTCGGTGAATATTCGACCGTATATTCCTATTCAGTGTCTGGCCGAATAGAAAATGACTATTCGGACCGAATATTGAATCCATGTTTTAAAAAAATTAAAAAATATTCAAAACCCATTAAAAGAGTTCCAGATCCGAATTCATAACCCATTAAATGAGTTCTAGACCCGCCAGGTAGGTGTTCTCTTCAAGCGTCTTACTCAGAAGTCTTTTATAACCTCTCTACATGCTGCCTTATTGTATTTAAGTATTGTGGAATTAAATATTTAATAAAAAATCCGCATATATAAATCCGAATAAGAATTCACATATTCGGCCGCATACCGTATATGCGGTATGCGGTGACCTTCCGAATACCGAATGAGAACCGAATATTAATACACTGGTTTATGCAGAGTAGATCAGAACTTTAGAAGGACATGTGTTCTAGAATTATTTGCAGAGATATTTTTGGTGATACATATTTGACTAGTTTGGTCACATTACAACTATAATTGATGGACTAATATGGAAATTACAATTATTATTTTAAAAGTGTGAAAATTGGGTCCTGATTAATTGAAAATTGGTGGATTAATTATTTAGTTGGGCCTTGCTGCACAAAAATCTTCCCAGTACAAAGTTACATTGACTTTTATATTTGAGAGCATGAATGGATTTGTACTACGGATTAATATTTTTAAATTCAAATAGTCGATATGAACCGTTCAACATGATTTTTATATGAAAATGTACTTCCAGACTAAATTTTACATTATTTTATTATATTTTTACTAGTTTTATATAAGCAGAAAATCATTACTTTTGAATGCATTAGAATATTTTTCTACCTGTCGAATTTTTTTCTAAAAAATGTAAAATTTAATTGATTATTTAAATTTTGAAAATAAATATATTAATACGAATCAATATGCGCTATGCATAGTACTGTACCGCACTGGTGAAAAAATATAAGATTAGAATCAACTAAATAATTTTAGCCGAATATTAAAAAAAGAAAAGGAAAATCTGAATCTTTCATTGACTCGAGAAAAATAACCATTTATCTAGAGTCACGTTCAAATGTTGGATTGGGATCTGCTGCGATCCGAAGTTTGGGTACAGTAACTCTAAAATTTCTGTTTTTTCAAATCCAGCTGTCCAACTTTTTATGTGCACGCATATCAAAATAGCTAGTTTTTCTGTGCACGCATCTCGAAACAATTCGACACTGGTGTGAATGAACGCAGCAGATTCTCTTCCTCAAATGTTACCAAGTACATTTGTTCACTGTTTTTGAAACCCTTTTATGGGTGAATTTCAGTATTATATTAAAGGATATATATTATTTCTTCTTTTTAGTGTTCTCTTTGATTTAGATTTTGTTTTGCGGATATATAGAGTTATAACATATTTTTTATTCAAAAGAAAGTAAATAAATCAGTATGTGCACATTAAATTAAAGCAGGCCGGATATCAGATATTTTTAGAGCCATTAAAATTTAAATACCATGATATATTTTACATTTATATTAAAAAAAAACAAATGTCAAACGTCGAATTCATGTAATTTATTATGATATATTAAAATCAATGCCTTGAGCTATAAATAATATCTAATTTCATTTTCAATTTGGATATGTCGCATTCGCTTTGTAATTTGATGATTTTTTTTTAAAATAGAAATAAAATATGGATTTCAAAGAAACAAGCACCTTTCTGAATTATAAAAAACATCTCCACCGAGACAGAAAATATGTCTCAACATTCAGCAGAAACACGCGCTCTCAGAAAGTACCTTCCACTCTTATGTGTTTCGAAATTTCAATGTAAAAGATGTTCGTTCCCTTGAAATCTTTTTTTTATTTCTATTTAAAAAAAGAGTTAGTGCATATCCATTTCAGCAAATGTTTAGCAATTAATTTGGGCCACATCATTGAATTTAGCAATTAAAAAGATTTATAATTTCTAAATCACTCTATCCCAGAAATTTAATTAGAGTTGTTTTTAAAGCAAACTTGCTAATTTAAAAATTGTGGTACATCCCAGCAATTATATTAGTAATTTAAAAGAAATCACCGGTGTAGATGCTGTGAAAAGCTGTTTTTAAAGCAAACTTGTTAATTTAAAAACGGGGTACATCTCAACAATTATATTAGCAATTAACACATCAGATTAGCAATTTAAAAGAAATCACCGTTGTAGATGCTCTTTGACTTCGTTCCCATCCCTAGTACCTATGACAAGTTGGGACCACGCTTGCAAATAATTGTTTTCCTTTAGTGAATATTCAAAAGTAGAAGCATATAATTTATACTCATATGAATGCATGTTAAAAGGAAAAAAAATATGTTTCTACTTTTAAATTCACGTTAAGTTTCAACGTGAATTTAAAGTAAATAATTAGTTTTTGATCCAGTAATAAAAATAAAATTTTTAATATGAGAAATTGTACTTTTGAAATTCAGTTTAAAATTTATCTTGTTATTGTAATTAAAAAAACACAAGGGATAGCATAGAGTGTTTGGGACCACGTGTGGGGCCGGAAATCATAGCTCTATAATTCTTTGTGACTTTTTACTAGGAGTGAAAACGGATAATATCTCGATTCGTATTCAAAAAATTAGATGTGAATATCTGAATATCTATGTGATTTTATGCCGAAATTTTTATTTATAACATTTTAAAAATATAAATTAATCAAATAACCATCGTTTCTGGTCAATTCTAAATTTAACACGGCCGCAGAACACCGGAGCGGACCCATTTTGGGGCCGCCGCAGAATGCCGGAGCGGACCCCCATATGGGGCCGCAGAATGCCGGAGCGGACCCTGTTCTTTATATTCCAAAAATGACAGCGAAATTTCATTCCACACTCTCACACCTTCTCTCTCCTGAGTTAGCTCTCTGATCTGTAAGTTTTTTCTCTCTTCTTTTAAATTTTTTATTTTTATTTCAGTAGATTAATAATTAAATTAGAATAATTAATTTAGAAATAATTAAATTAGAATAATTTAATTAGAATAATTAATTTAGTTAATTTTTAATTGTAGGTTTCTTCTGTATTGAATTGAAAAAATAGCTCTTATGGTATCCATCTACACTGGTGGGGATGTTTTAACAGGTCCTAATGGGGTTTACTATAGTATTGGACCTGTTACTGTGATCCCGGTATTGCCGGGTACTGATTATTTGGGACTTAAATCAGGTATATGTCAGAATTTGGGGTTGGATCAGGGTCAGTATGACCTTAAAATTGATGCCAAAATTAGCATGCCGACTAGTTCGGCACAAACCTGGTTCCAACTATTTCCAATTCAGAACGAGGGAGTCTGGCAGGTATTGTATAACCAAACCATGAGTTTTTCTGGGGGTGCATACAAGATAATTGACCTATATGTGGAGGTTACCAGAGCCCGACGTTCCAACCCAGTTATGAGGTTAATCCAGGGTCGTAGTCGGGGTAACTCATCCGGCTCTAGTCCATCCCCTGTCCAAATTGACCAACCGTCCAGTAGTCGGGCCCCAGTTCAGAGGGACCGACCCTCCCGTCGGGCCCCATCCCAGACTGACCAGCCTTCATCTAGTCGGACCGCTCATTGGGGTCAAACTTGTAATCCGGATGAATCCGATGAAGAAGTGGATCCGGAAATACTAGAGGCAGAGGAAAATTGGGGTCATGTTGATCCTGAGGGTATGAGCGATTATTCTGACCAGGAAGATACCGGGCCTGTGCTCGGACTATCAAGGAAATTCAAGATGGATCGTGGGTTTCAGATAATGGATCGCGGGTTTCAGCACCCGATTCATGCTTTCAAAGACACATCAGGGTTTATGGAAGCCAATTCGGGTTTGTTTGGAAGTAGGGCAGAGTATGAGAATGAATTGTTCGAGGGACAAACATGTGACTCAAAAGAGGCAATGAAGAGCGCAATTGCCAGGTTTCACATCCTTTGCAACAAAGAGGTAAAACCTACGCACAGTGACCGCACAAGAATGAGGTTCAAGTGCAAGGACAGTTACTGTGGGTGGTACATACTCGCAAGGGCCACCGGTTATGGAACACAATGGCGTGTCTCCAAATGCCCAACACAACATTCATGCCACGCGGATGCGACAAGAACAGATCACGCCCAGTTGTCAGCTACTATAGTTGCCGAGTGTATATCCACTCACATGAGGAACGATGTCGACTTGAGTATTCAGGCTGTCCGAATTACTGTTGCTGAAAGGTACAACGGTCAGATACCGGCGTACAACAAACTATGGCGTGGCCGTGAGTTGGCAATAGCCCGTCAATTTGGCAGTTGGGAGGGGTCATACGCTCTTGTAGTTCCATTGTTGGAGGCAATCAAAAGAAGCAACCCAGGTACTACATTGTTCCTTCAATTTTTACATCATTTCATTATCAATCAAAAATTGAACTTATTTTTTTTAAATTTATTGACAGAAACATTGTTTGAGGTGACCTCATATCCCACTGGTGAACCTGGACCATGGAGGTATTTTCATAGGGCGGCTTGGGCATTTGGACCGTGCATAGCTGCTTTTCAACATATCAGACCGGTCATCACAGTTGATACATGTTTCCTGTCAGGCCGGTATAAAGGTAACTAATTTGATTGTTTTCACTTTATTTATTTTAGTTGATTTCGGCTCTTACAAAATTTATTTTACCACAGGCAAGCTGTTGATTGCAACCGGGTACGATGCTGAAAACCAGCTCCTCCCGTTGGCTTTTTCACTGGTAGAATCAGAGAGTTATGACGATTGTGCGTGGTTCATGAAATGGTTGCGCCGTAATGTAATCCGCTCCAGATTCATGTGTGTCATCACTGATAGGGAAAGGGTATCAAGAAGGTGTTCAGACAAGATGATATGGGATGGAACGAGGAGGATGCGGATCAATGTGTTCACCGTCTTTGTGCTACTCACATAGCCGAGAACATGAAGAATAATGGTTGCAGTGATAAGGCAATCCGTTTTTTTAGAATATGTGTGGCTAAGAGGAAGATGAGGAGGTACGAGCAAGGAATGCAAGCAATGGGGCAGGCATGTGACATTGCCCTCAATTGGCTGGACGGTGTGGGTAAATATTTAGATCAAGATGAGAACGAGTGCCCCAAACCATAGAAGATATTCCAAGCACTGGACGGTGGTTACCGTTGGGGCATCATGACTACAAACGGGTCCGAGTCGCTTAATAAGGTCTTTAAGTCCTCTCGTAGGCTACCGGTTGCAGCAATAATTGAAGACACATTTTACAAATGTATGACATGGTTTGCGCAAATGAGGGCCAAAGCGGAATGGGAAGTCAGTCAAGGTCAACAATTCTCGTGTCGTGTGCATCAGGTACTTTTATTTGTAGTTCTTTCTTCATAATTTTTAATGAACTTTGTTAAAAAAATCTGACTTCTTCATTATTTTTTAATTTTTCGTAGCTGATCAACAAACAGTTCGAGAGGTCCGATAAAATGAAGACGCTGGGGGGCTTTGGAAACAACAACGAGTTCGAGGTAACCTCCACACAGGAGAGAGTTCACGCTTTCATACCTGACGATTCTGGTCGGTTTACCAAGGCCAATTACAAATACACGGTGATAATCGGGGATGATCACACGGTAACTTGCACGTGCCAGAAGCCTCAATTGGAGAGAATACCGTACTCTCATGTTCTGTCCGTGTGTCGTCTCCGAGGCATCGACCCTGGCGTCTTTGTAAGTCACTACTATCACATCCATACACTGATCAACACATGGAGCGCACAATGGCATGTCTATGGAAATCAGTCGGAATGGCCTCAACACGATGGCCCGGTCCTTGTTCCAGAGAAAAAAAATATTGTTGTGGGCAGAAGACAGCACGACAGAATTTCGATGTGGATGGACGTTCTACATAATAGGAGAAGAGGACACCAAGCCGGCCGAGATACACAAGAAAGACAAAACAGAGCTGCTCGAGCTGCACGAGATTGAGAGTTAATGTTGCTTTTTTAATTGTACTTGTAAAAATGTTGTTTATTTTCGGTTAATTAGACGTATTTGTAATTTCCGATAACATTAGCATTGTTCTATTGTATGCTTCTTTATATGGCTCCTTGTTCTATTGTAATGTTTCTTTTGATCAAACAAACGACGAACAATAATTTCAGATTAAACGACATTTCAAACATAAGTAATTACACACAACTTCCAGTACAAACTTGATAAAAATTTTCAAAACAAAATCATAATCAACTTCAGAATCAGATAAAAAAAAACAGGGGCCGCTCCGGCATAGTGCGGACCCGGGTCCGCTCCGGCATTCTGCGGCCCCATATGGGGGTCCGCTCCTGCATTCTGCGGCGGCCCCCAAATGGGTCCGCTCCGGTGTTCTGCGGCCGTGTTAAATTTAGATTTGACCAGAAACGATGGTTATTTGGTTAATTTATTTTTTTAAAATGTTATAAATAAAAATTTCGGGATTTTATGTTTTAATTATCTGTATTTGAATAGTAGATATATAACATATATTTTTATATATATTAAGACAAAATGATGTTATTCATCATTATAATTAGATAAATATTATGAACTTTAGTATTATTTAATAATTTTTTATATTATTTTAATAAAAATCAGATCCGATCCGTATCCGGTTCCGTTTGATATCCGCTCCGTATCGGCATTTGGAAAAAGAAAAAAGAAATATGGATATGGTTTTACCACTATCCACTCCTTTTTACACAATACAAGGGTTGGAAATCAAAATACTATTTTTCCGAGTAGGGATGTAAAAAAGTTATGTCGTGATCGGATACGTCGTGGTACGATACACGGGCACAATAAGATGGGGGCTGAAACTTAAAATGCATAATTTGTAATTAGTGAAATTTGAATTCAAGACTTAACAATCACAAAATAGAATTCTAACAACTAGGTTACAAGCACACATAAACTATTTTATGAGACGGCTGAAATTAGTACCTTACCATTGATTATAGAAAATTAAAATGTTACCGCACGAGTGAGGTACGTACTATGCATAATGCATATTGATTAGTGTTGTGCACGTGGTAACATTTTAATTTTTCAGAAATAAATGGTAAGATAAGAATTTTGAAATATTGTGGTGGTAACTCAAAAATTTCGGAGACTGAACTATATATAAACTTTTAAAATTGAAAAATTCAATTAACTTTCATATATATTATTAAAAAAAATAGAATTATGGGCATGACTTAAGCACTTCTGGATAAAGTATAGATCTGCCTCTGATAGTACATGTAGTGATCACGTGTCGTGATTTGCGTGTGTGACATGACCATCATTTGATAAATTAACACGGCACAATACACAAATTAATTTGGTCATGACACGATACATGATTACGCGAGTTACGTGAAATCATGACAGTTAAATCTTAATTAAATTGTGAATTTTACAGATACCAGCTTAAATTATGAAAAAATAGTTAAACGTGATCGGTCCCGTCTAGACACGACACATGATTCAAATCACAATGCAACTGCTAACAGTACAACACGACACATATTTACATTCGAAATCTCGAGCAAACATTTTGTTTATACCAAGATTGCTAAAAAAAAATCGTAGTTCATGACTCGTTAATCAAATGTTCAACTCGTTATTAATGAATTCCAGTTTGATCATGACAATATTACAAGTCGATCATACGAATTTTATAGAGAACTCGTACAATCAAACATGTCTGGTTATGTTAGTACAGTTTACAGTCCAGAGTGTAAAACAGAGCACCCACTCACTATTCACTCCTAGTCAAATCCGAATTCATATCACCTGAAGTAACAGGTTATCTGTGTTTAAATCCGCACCGTCCGATCTACTTTAAAGATCCGTACATTCAACCTCGGACGGTGAGGATCTAAAATAATGTTTTCTGTTACCTCAGAAGAAGATGCGGACTCGTCAAAACCTCCTTCGGACCCAAAAGCCCGAAACCAAAACCCCCTTCCGACGAATTCGTATAACCTAACGTAACAGAATATTTCTGTTTGGATCTGGACCGTGCAATAAGAATCCGCACGACTATTAATGGAACCCGTGCATTCCATCTCAGACCGGATTCTGATCGGACGGTCCGAATCTAAACAGAAATATTCTGTTACCTCAGAGTTATGGATTCCTTCCGACATTATTTTTTTTCCCTCTTCTTTCCCTCCGCCAAAAAGGCCTAAAACCCTCTGTTTCTTTCTTTCTTTCTTCCCCAAACGAAACCCTGACCTCACCTCGTCGGCCATGGCGCCTTCCGACCAACACGTGCCGTCGATGTCGATGTCGATCCCAGATTGGCTTGAATCTCTCCCCTCCGCTCCGGAGTATTACCCGACGGAGTCAGAATTCGCCGACCCCATCGGATACCTTTTGAAGATCTCCCCCAACGCCTCTCGCTTTGGTCTCTGTAAGATCATCCCCCCTCTCTCCTCTCCTTCCAAGAAATCTACCCTTGCCAATCTCTCTCGCTCTTTCTCGTCTCTTCACACTCCTCCACCCGCCACCACCACCTCCTCCAAGAGAAAGAGCAAGAAAAATAAGAAACCAAAGAATAAAACCCCTGCCCCTACCTTCTCCACCTTTCACCAGCAAGTGGGCCCCACTGGTTCTCAGAAGCCCATTTCACCCAGTGGGGAGTCATACACTCTACAGCAGTTCGAGACCAAGTCGAGGAAATTCGAGAGTGATTACCTCAGGCGAGTGGCCGGGGGAGAGAGTCTCTCTCCTCTCCAAATGGAGGCTCTCTTCTGGAAGGAGAGTAGTAGCTCTGACAAGCCACTTGTGGTCGATCATGCGTGGGGCATACCGGGTTCTGGGTTCTCGCTTCCTGTTGGGTCCGGCAAGAGGTGGCTCTCTGAGGAGCCCATGAATGTGGGGGAAACAGAGTGGAATTTGCGGGTTGTTAACCGGGCTAACGGGTGCCCATTAAGGTTTGTCAGAGAGGAGATCAACGGTGTTAATTCGCCGGTGATCGACATGGGCTCGATGTTCAGTTGGTTCGCGTGGCATGTGGAGGATCATGAGTTGTACGGGTTGGATTATTTGCATATGGGATCCGGTAAGAGCTGGTACGGTGTTCCCAGGGACGCACGCCAGGCATTTGAGGAAGTGGTACGGGTGCATCAGTATGCCGAAGAACTTAATCCGCTTGGTAAGATGCGGGTTTTAGTTTTTATGGACGCAGCATAATTACTTTATTATTGCTTTCTCTGTTTTAATTTGAAGTAACTTTTCATATTATTGAATTGTGCAGTGACATTTGCTATATTGGGTGAAAAGACAACCATTATGTCACCTGAAGTTCTTATCGAATCAGGGATTCCGTGCTGTAGGTACAAATTCATTGACCCAATTCAATATCTAATTTTTTGGTTATCTAGTTTCTTCTTTTGTTTAATAGCATTTACCAATAGTGTATTTGTGATGACAGATTGGTGCAAAATCCAGGGGAGTTTGTTGTTACCTTTCCGGGAGCTTACCACTCTGGCCTTTGCCACGGTAATCTCTCTCTCTCTCTCTCTCTCTCTAACATACGCATTTACGTACGTAAGCACACACATGCATGCATGCATGAATGCACAGATACCCTAAATTAATGGTTCTAATTAAGTTCATACTAGACTTTCTGTGCACACATCTATGTTGGTTTTAATGGGGTTAAGGCTCTTGATCTTATCAACTTTTTTTTTTCTGTAAAATTGATCGCAGGATTCAATTGCGGAGAAGCAGTAAATGTGGCTACCCCAGATTGGCTTAGAGTTGCCAAAGAGGCTGCGGTTAGGAGAGCATGCATTAATCAGCCGCCTATACTGTCTCACTACCAGTTGCTTTATGCACTGGCGCTCTCTCTCCATTCAAGGTACTCTTTACCAGATTTTCTGTGGTGTCTGGTAATGCTACATTTGGTGAGCACCAACTGGTATGGTAGCGAACCGGTTCGGTTTAAAGAGTGCGATGTTACTATATTCTTACTTTATATCAAATTTAGCAAACTGCCCAGTTTCTGATGGAAGGTTATGTGTTTTCCGGGAAGAGAAATAATGAGATATTTATTCGCTTTTAAGGGGTATGAATGTAAATTCTCCATATCCCAATGCATACAAGTTCTTGATTAATTAGATTATAATTATCGAACTTATATTTGGAAACAAATATGCACAAGTCTAGCTCAAGTTATCTGGTTTCCAATTATAAAAGATTTTGTCAAAATTCAATAAGACATGGATTTTTATTATTTTATCAGAGTAAATTTTGGCAATATTAGTTTGCAAAGTTGCATGATATTTTTTTTATTCTCATAATACACAGAGAAGCATCTTTTGATTATTTTATTTGTTTACTTACAGTACGCCATTGGAGGGTTTAGTTCAGCCAAGGAGTTCAAGATTAAAGGACAAAGTAAAAAGTGAAGGGAAAGAGATGGTGAAGAAACTGTTTGTCGAAAATCTGGTTATAAATAATCACCACATAAATATATTACTTGATGGTGCTTCTTGCATAGTGCTACCGAAATCTCAGACAAGGCTCCAGCCATGCCGTGACGATGCTGACGAGGCGTATGAAGAATCGGTATGACATATTAAAGCATGATCTGGCAAACAAAACATGAATCGTGCCAAAATGAAATGATGTAAAAAGGGATTGGTACACTTTCCATAATCATAAACACCCCCCCCCCCCCCCCCCCCGGAGAAATCTCAAACTTTGAGTTGATCAGTGAAAAATCTGGATCGTTCAAATCCTATCTGCACAAATCTCAAAGCACAATAATACTGGCCCCTGCATTCCGAATTGGCACCGAAAAAAATTGGCCCGACTTTAGATAAACTGAAAGTTTCAGAGTACAGACCCCCCCCAAAACAAGAATTTGAACTTTTGCATCCACATTTATTGTTAATAGAATCAATACCAATTCAAAAATTTCACCCACTGAATACTGTCTCGAAGGGGACTGACAAATTTTGTGCGGCAAATTCTGTGGAATTTGAGCAATTTTGTCAGTAATACTGAAGTATCTCCTTGTGGAAAAGAACCTGGGTAATTGATGGATCAATTTTCATTTGAGATTTAAGAACCATTGTTATTTGCATATAAACAAAAAAAAAATTGAAATATTTTGTAGAAGAAAAGTGTAATGGTTTTTTTTCTTTTCTTTTGGTTAATTATACTGTTACTGATCGTATCCATCTTATTTTGTATTAACAGAGAAAGGAGGAGAAAGAAGGTACCTCAGGTGCAAATGGTCTATTGGACCAAGGGCTTCTGCTGTCATGTGTGGCATGTGGCATATTGAGCTTTTCATGTGTAGCCGTCATAAAACCAAAAGAAAAAACGGCAAAGTACCTTATGTCAACGGATCAAGATTCTCTGTTGGATCTTTTCAGCAGTAATGGATTTGGAAACCACGGATTATGTGAAAAGGGACATAAAGCAGGAAACTTTGAATCAGGTTTTTATCAGTTTACCAATATATGCATAGTATTTTAATGTTCTCGTGTCTACTTGATGTTTTGGCTTGGAACTAGGGATTACTGTACTTGGTACTAGGGGTGTTCATTGGATCGGTTCGCCTAAAACCAAATTAAAATAGTCAAACCAAAATTTTATTCAGTTTTCAAAAATCTAACCGAACCAACCGAATTAAACTTGTCAACCGAATAACAACCAAACAAAAAAAACCGAAGTAAATTTCGGTTTGTTTGGTTGAACCAAAATAAAAGAGATTAAATTTCAGAAGGTCAAACCTCAATACATTCACAAATGCATTTAATAATCATTGAAATAAATATCAAGATATATATCAGTCGAATTGAAATAAGAGAGATTAAACCGAACCAAATATAAAAACCGAAGTAATTCAAGTTGGGTACCTCACTGCTACTGAGATATTTACCTCTACTGCATTCTCTGCCTTAGAAATCAGCATATGTAATTATTTCTTTGTTTGATTATGACGACTTGTGTAGGTAAATCCGAAAAGGGTGCTTCCGACCAAAAGCTACATCTCAATTCAATTCAAGTGTCAGAATCGTTTTCAGGTGTTACGGACCACATTTCTGGTATGAATTACCAGAAACAACCCTCAGCACTCGACCTCTTAGCTGTTACTTATGGTGACACATCAGACTCTGACGAAGAATTCAAAGAAAGCCCCAAGTCTTCAACCGGAAGCCCCAATCAAATATTAAATAAGCACAGTAGTACATGCTTTGGTAACGAATCGAGAAATTGTAAATCAACAGTGGAGAATGAGGCGGCGTTTTCAAGCAACTCAGTAAAATCAAATATTATTACATATCAAAGGTATGGAAACGGGAATAAGATGAGGCGGTGTGATAAGGATTCGACAAGGATGCATGTGTTTTGTCTCGAGCATGCAATAGAGGTCGAGAGGCGTCTTCGTACCATAGGTGGTGCTGATGTCATGCTCTTGTGTCATCCAGGTTAGATATGGTCTTTCCTCTCTCAACCTTGGCAGAGGCTATCTCTCTCTTTTTTTGAAAAACTTGGTAGTGGCTACCATGCATATGCTATTTCTCTCTCTCTCTCTTAAAATCTTTATAGCAGCTGTCAAGTGTTTTATTCAAATAATAAAGTTGGTTTACATCACATGAAAGACATAAAAGATAAACTGAAACAAGCATCTAACAGGCTCTACCTACACTTTGTAAAATTTAAAACGAACTGACTCATATACATCGGACCAATCTCTCTCTCCCTCTCTCTCGCATGCTTCTATTGTTGTCTTTAATGTTGGGTTAGATTAATGCTAGCTAGAAAGCCCTATATTTGGTACAGTAAACAGAGATCACTTCTTTGTCTTTCAAAAAAATAAATTGTACTCTTCTAATTTTTTGACACTTGTGTAATAATTTGTGTAGAATATCCAACAATAGAAGCAGAAGCAAAAGCATTAGCCAAAGAATTGAAAATCAGTTTTGATTGGAAGCACATCGATTTCAAGAAAGCCTCGGGTCAAGACCAAGAGAGGATTAAAACAGCATTAGAGGACGAGGAGGCGGTCCCCACAAACGGTGACTGGGCTGTAAAACTAGGAATTAATCTATATTTCAGTGCTAACCTTTGCATGTCGCCTCAGTACAGGAAGGAAAGGATGCCGTACAACAGGGTTATACATGAATTATTTGGGCGTGGTTATGAAGGGCATAACAGTAATTCTGCTAGAAAATTTGCTCATCAGAAAAAACCCGTCGTGGTGGGGAATTGGTGCGGTAAAACCTGGCTCATGAATCAGGTTCACCCGTTTTTATCTCTTGGTAAAACAGGCAGAGAAATAACTTCTGATGAAGGGCTTGCGGAGAGGCTGTGCTTTACATGCAGTGATGAGGAAAAGGTCGATAATACCCCTGATAGCATTGATGAACCAAGTCCACTCAAAACACCCAAAAGAAAAACACCTCTAAGAAAAATTACTGATGATTCTCCCTCGACATCAAATGGAAAAATGGTGCTTAGGAGGAGATCCAATAACCGCTCCACTAATTTTACACCAAATATTTCAAAGAATTTGAATAATTCTAGAAAGAGGCCGGCAACGGCAAGCCCAAAAGTTGAAAAACAAACCAAGGAGAGAAAACCAAAGAAGGCAAAAACAGGATTCCATTGTGACATCGAAGATTGCAACATGAGTTTTAAAAACAAGAAAGACCTAGAATTACACAAAAAGGATATATGTCCAGAAGAGGGATGCGGTAAGAAATTATTCTCGCATAAATACATGAGGAATCACCAAAAGGTGCACATAGATGACCGCCCATTAGAGTGCCCTTGGAAAGGTTGCGAAATGAGGTTCAAGTGGACGTGGGCCCGCACAGAACATATAAGAGTACACACTGGTGATCGCCCGTATATTTGTTCTGAGAGAGGCTGTGGCAAGACTTTTCGGTTTGTGTCGGATTTCAGTCGGCACAAGAGAAAGACTGGCCATTCGGCAAAGAAGTGAAACAAGTAGGTAGTAGTGTTGGTGTTAGTGAGAGAGTTCTTGTAAATTGAGTATAATAGCTTCTCTGTGGGATTTAAAGCTTGGTTTTGTTTTATTAAAATTTAGTATCTTTGTCAAACTTTAACTGGATCTTGTTTGCCATGTGGGAACAGCGAATTTAGTTCCTTTGGAAAGGAACTTGTTTAGTACTAGAAAAGAACCGAGTATGGATGTATCAAATTGTTAACATTTGTCATGAATCACTTTTTGTTTCTTTTGCTTCTTGTTCCATTTTTTTTCCTTCCCTTTTTGTTTTGTTTGAATATTTATAATTTTTTATGCTATATCCAATGCGGTTCGGTAAATAGATGCGCATTAACTGAAAGAATCGCATTTCAAACAAATCAAAATTACATTTTTTTTTATTAAAAGCCTCGCTACATCCATCATTTTTTAGATACTTTTTGTGAGATTTACAAGAATTGAACCTGTCTTTCCGTAGAAGACAAAATTCGCACCACTGTGTTAAGTTCACGGTTCAATCAAAGTTAGAAACGATCAGGATCTGGGCCAAGTCAGCCTGAAGTGAAATGTACAGGGTTCCTTTAATATTCGTGCTAAAGAAGATCGGATGGTCCGGATCTACTCAAAATTTGAGTTCACTCACGTGATATGAATTCTTCAAGCATGCGTCCAGTTGCACAACTTCAGCTTCCAAGAGCAACAATTAGTAGGCTCTGTTACCAGCTTTTACTCTCATACTCTTTTGGAACAACTCTCTAGAAAAGTAGAAATCCCATGAAAGTACAAAATTTTTACCCAGTCTAAAATATGTCACATAATCAGCTAGAATTTCGATCTATGCAGCCGCATACAATGTAGCAGTAGTACTGTATATCAGCAAATGTGATCAAAATTCCAAGCATAGCCTTACGAGAATTGTTATACCATATATATTTATGGAAGTTCTTTCTCAGAAAGCAGGGATATAGACATGGAAAAATATCTCAAACTTGCTAATTATAAGAAAATAATTCCACAGCTATACTGGTATGGTGATTTCACTACTACAAAAATGGTCATTGTACACTGCACATTGTACACGG
Source organism: Carex myosuroides (assembly GCA_028015225.1). Lineage (NCBI taxonomy): Eukaryota > Viridiplantae > Streptophyta > Magnoliopsida > Poales > Cyperaceae > Carex > Carex myosuroides. The sequence goes on along the minus strand of CM051470.1, from coordinate 3,077,245 downwards.
ATTTGACAATTTTATATAAAAACCGTGGCGAAATATCTGTGGGATCTCTACACGGGATCTCTACACGGATATTTATTAAAGAATCAGTGTAGAAAGCCTTGAGAAAGCTACACGGATGTTTATTAGGAATTGTACACGGATTATTGTTTAAATAACAGTGTAGAAAGCTTGAGAGAGCTACACGGACGTTTAATAAAGAGCCGTGTCGAAAGGTAGGAATTGTACACGGATTATTGTTTAAATAACAGTGTAGAAAGCTTGAGAGAGCTACACGGACGTTTAATAAAGAGCTGTGTCGAAAGGTAGGAATTGTACACGGATTATTGTTTAAATAACAGTGTAGAAAGCTTGAGAGAGCTACACGGACGTTTAATAAAGAGCCGTGTCGAAAGGTAGGAATTGTACACGGATTATTGTTTAAATAACAGTGTAGAAAGCTTGAGAGAGCTACACGGACGTTTAATAAAGAGCCGTGTCGAAAGGTAGAAATTGTACACGGTTTTTTGTTTAAATAACAGTGTAGAAAGCCTTGAGAGAGCTACACGGACTTTTAATAAAGAGCCGTGTAGAAAGGTTATTCTAGGGTTTTTGTTATATAAAATGCCTTCTCCTTCCAGCGCCGTTTTGATCAATTAATACTCTCCGTATAGAAAGGTTATTCTAGGGTTTTTTGAAAGTGAGAAGTAAAGAAAACTCCTAAGGTTTCCATCATCAGATCTGAGGAAAATCGTTGAAGATCAGTACTAATGCTTTCGCCTTAAGATGTCTGCACTTCAGAACTGTAAGATTTAAATTACTTTGCCATTTTATTTTGGATTTACGGATTCTGGATTGCTTGCGTTTTTTAATTACAAAAGGCAATATCTATATATGTTGCATGAATTGTAATATCTTAATATTTTCTATGGTTTTTGATGCAATATGGGCCTGCGCACGCTTCAGAAAAAGGGGTGTAACTTTTGATCCGTCCGTCAGATCGGGCTGAAATTTTGACAGGAACTCCACAACCCAAAGTCGGATTCGAAACGGATCTACGATCCGTTTCGCCCATTTTTCGGGGTCAGATTCGCGATCCAACCGTCGGATCTGGACTTTTGGACATTTCTTTATAATTTTTGCATTTTTAGGGTCTTGGATGTATCTTTTATGCATTTTCTGTTTAGGGTTTGTAATGCTAAATATGGATTTGTATAATTTTGTATAATGGAGTGTACATGAATTATTTATACTGTTGTATAGTTTTGGAATTCTAAGTTTAAAAGGCCTCTGTTTAATGTTTCTCTGTTTTGGAATTCTAATTTTAAATGGGTAGCAAAACTGGAGGCTAGTCACAAAAAAAAAAAAATGGAAAAAAAAAACAATTTTACACGGACATAAGGTATTTAAAAAAAAAAAAAAGACAATTCTACACGGACATTTAACTAAAGTCCGTGTAGAAAGGTATTTAAACATTAAAAAAAATGGAAAAAAAAAACAATTTTACACGGACACAAGGTATTTAAAAAAAAAAAAAAAAGACAATTCTACACGGACATTTAACTAAAGTCCGTGTAGAAAGGTATTTAAACATTAAAAAAAATAAAAAAAAAACAATTTTACACGGACATAAGGTATTTAAAAAAAAAAAAAGACAATTCTACACGGACATTTAACTAAAGTCCGTGTAGAAAGGTATTTAAACATTAAAAAAAATAAAAAAAAAACAATTTTACACGGACATAAGGTATTTAAAAAAAAAAAAAAAGACAATTCTACACGGACATTTAACTAAAGTCCGTGTAGAAAGGTATTTAAACATTAAAAAAAATAAAAAAAAAATAAGAGAGCTACACGGACATTTAGCTAAATGTCCGTGTAGAAAGAGTAATTGTACACGGTTAATTAGGGGATATCCGTGCAGCTCTCTAGGTCTTTGTACACGGTTAATTAGGGAATATCCGTGTAGAAATCATCATAATCACACACGGTTAAATATCCGTGTGTAGTTCATGACCTATTATACACCCTGGCTTTAAACACAGCAGGAAATCCGTGTAGCTCTTCCATTAATGTCCGTGTGTAATCTGTTTTTCTGTAGTAGTGAATTTCCTGTGTGCATTTTCCAAGGTTATAGTTCTGCGAGTATCCTCTGTGGTACCGGACTGCGTATAATACTTCCAGCTGAGCCAAAATCATTTTGGAACCTATTTGGAATATAGGGGGGCTGCTTTGAGATCCGTGCCAGAATAAAACAGACAGCTCAGATCGCATTCCACACTTTCTGGTACCGCGTTGGATCTGAATTCTAGTTCTACAAGCAGCTAATCGAATGATTTAAAAAAAAAAAATGATGGCCAGTGCTTGTGTTTAATCATCCAATAAGATATGACAAATGAAAAATGGCTTTACATTATCTATTGCTAAACAAACAGAAACCATCATTGTTTCAAGTTTTCAACTACAACTAGAACTATTTAATTGAAAAATCAAAGAAACATGTTTAAACAAAATGCTATGTGCAAAGAAAGAGAGAGAAAACTATAGAATTCCTTTACTAGATGTATTTTTTTGGCTAAAAGGGAGCTTTTTCTAGAGGTTAGTACATCCCTTTAAAAATGGGGCTAGTTCTACAAATGCTTGCTCCGTATTCCTCGTAATCTTCTTTTGTATGACAAGACTACAAAAAAAAAATATATATATTATATATATATCAGAATATCAGAGTGAGGCTATGTAACCGGCATAGTGCAGATTGGTCCGTACTATAGATCAATATCTTTGTTTTAACAGTCCAAATAGTCAATCTTAACCGTTGAACATGAGCTCCATCTGAAAAAAAATTTAGAATTTTTGTACTATTTTATTAGATAGGTAGAAAATCACTACTTGCGAATGGTGAATCTTTAGATCAAGTAATTTTCTACCTATCTAAAAAAATAGTAAAAGAATTCTTAAAAAATTTAAAATTTGATCTACATGTACATTTTCATATGGAGTAAATGTTGAACAGTTCAGATCGACTGTTGGGATTTTGAAAATGAAAATATTGATCCATAGTACGAACCAAATATATATATCAGAATCAGAATATCATCAGAAATTTTGGTGGTGTTAATTAAGTACTTGAAATCATTAATAATGTCCAAAAGTTAATTGGAAGTAGAAATGTCAAAGATCAAAGGTATAAACTACAGAGAAAAAGATACTACAAAAAAAGGCTTAGGATCCATCAACAATATTTTAACTCGAAAACTTGACAACAGTAAAAAGTAAAAATGAAATAAGAGTTCCAACTTTGTAGACAAGATTTATGTGTTACCTATATCATACTTATAAAACAATGTTATATACTGTTCATCAAATAAATTGAACAGCATTTATTCATTACCAAATGGTACTCAAATTGCACAAATTTAAATAGGTAGACAATCTATTTATCCAACAATGCACCTATATACTTAAAAACATTTTTATTTTGAAATTATTTTGAATTGATTTGAAAGATATTGTCAAGATTGTCAAACAATTCCATTATTGAGGGATCCCATGTCAAACAATTCCATTTTGAAGTTACATTGAATTCTTAGGTTTAATTATGACTTCATGTATTGATAAATGCAGGATGGATATTATTGTTAGAGAGAGAGAGAGAGAGATAGTACTTGGCAGCCGCTGCCAAGGTTTCAAAAAGAGAGAGAGAGAGAGAGGTTTTGGGGATTATGTTCTTGAGGGACAAGTGTTTGACACATGAGGTGATGGAAAGAAGAAGAATGAACTGTGAACCACAGTACATCATGTGTAATAACTGTTCAGTTGAGTCCGCACTGCATCTGCTATTCCTTTGCACATATGCTATGCATGTTTGGTTTATCATTTCAAATAAGCTAGACTATAGGCTGATGAAGGCGGGTATGACAATCCATGAAGTGTGGCATGAATCAAAGCGGGCAAGAGGGACCAGATCAAAAGAAGAGTGGGCAACACACTTTTTATGCGCAGTCTGGGGGATCTGGAGGCATAGGAACCATGTGGTTTTCGGAGGAAAAAGAATAGAGCCCAGGATGTTGGCTGAGAGTATAGTACAAGACTGTCACATGTGGATGCAGTATGGATGAGATAAAAGAAGAGGTTGGAGATGATCGACGGTGCAACTTTTTTGTTTGTTTTTGTTAATCTTGATCTAGTACAATATGTTTTATTTTGAGGCAGTGAGCGATCTACTGCTGGATTGGATGTGTTGTAATGAACGTTTTTATAATTCAATAAATTTAAGCTTGGTTCCTTTCAAAAAAAAAAAAAACAGAGAGAGAGAGAGAGTTGATTACATCACAGAATTCAGGCAGAGATGCGACAACAGAGCCTCCAAACCAAGCCGCATATCCTTGAATTGGATTTGAGACCACATTCACTTCAACTGGTTGAGGCTACAAACAAAAATTCATTTCACATTATTATATAAAAAGCATCAGAGTAAATACCATTACTTGCTTATCAAGATGAATGTACAAAAAATAAACAAATAGGAAATATTTTAAATTAATGAAAATTAAGAGGGTTAAACTGACTTTGACATATAACCCAAGCCGGGCAGTGTTTGCTGCAATTCTATTGTCTACAATCTTTTTTACGCTGTTTTGCAATCTCTTATAGAAGTCCTTGAACATTGTACCTCCACCAGCTAGCACTATGTTCTGAGACCAGTACAAAAAAAGAGTGAATCAAAATGCAAATCTATTTAATATATATATATATATATAGAGAGAGAGAGAGATGGGCTATTGTGCTTCGCGAAGTAAATGGGGGGTTTACTTCGGGCTATATTTTCATTTTGTGAAAATCCAAACAACCGATCCGAACCGTTCAACATGTTCTAAATATTGAAATGTGCTTGGAGACTAAATTTTACATTTTTTAGAATTTTTTTACTATTTATTAAGCCACTTTGAAAATCGCTGATCCACTGTGAACAGTAAAAAAACAGTAAAATTTTCTGGACCACCGGATCAGCGATTTTCAAAGTGGCTTAATAAATAGTAAAAAAATTCCAAAAAATGTAAAATTTAGTCTCCAAGCACATTTCAATATTTAGAACATGTTGAACGGTTCGGATCGGTTGTTTGGATTTTCAAAAATGAAAATATGACCCGAAGTAAACCCCCTATTTACTTCGCGAAGCACAATAGCCCATCTCTCTCTCTCTCTCTCTCTCTCTCTCTCTCTCTCTATATATATATATATATATATATATATATATATATATATTCTTTTCAGGGTTCAGTTGCTAAATTTGGACTAAATCAAGTTAAATTAAGGAAAACTGAGGATGAGTTGAGGCATCTCAGATTTTAACTAGCGATTCTACTCATCGACCCCAGTAGGGTTAAATTGGAAAGAATCGTGACATGACGAATATTTTGGCACTATAAGGGTAGTACCACCTTATATGAACCGTTTCTCTACGGAGGGACACAGGTTCAACTCTCGAGAATACTCAGCTGTACCGGGGCCCTTTAATCACACACACAAAAAAAAATGGGTACTACCTTATATAAAGCTCTCCTGGTATCTATTGGTGATGATTGTACACATTTATCTATCAAATCAGGAAGAGCAGTCGTAAAATCTGTGCAGTAAATCTCTGGATTGAAAAAGATCTGCAAAATGGAACATTAGTTTTACATTTAAGTAAATGTTGGGGACCAAATTGTAAACAATCCAGGATGACAGCATCATTCAGTAATTAGAGTGCAAACAAAAGTTGTAACAAAACTGCAGTTTAGATTCCTATTCAGAGAAGAATGAATAACCTTCGTTTTGTTTTATATTAACTTTAGGTCTATGGACAAAAGCAAATAAAGAAATAGACTATGAACACAAGGCCAAAAAAAAAAGGTTGCAAAACATGAAAATACACTACAAATTGAACATATTCAAAGAACGAGGCTATGGTACTATGCATAGCGCATATTGGTCTGTAGTATGTACTACGGATCAATATCTCCACTTTCATCAAAGTCTAAACAATCGATCTGAACCATTTAACATGATCTCTATATGAAAATGAACTCGTAGATCAAATTTTACATTTTTTTTAGAATTTTTTTTGCTTTTTTTTTATAGGTAAAAAATCATTTGATCTAAAGATTCTAGACCATTCAAAAGTATATTTTTCTACCTATCTAAAAAACAGTAAAAATTTCTAAAAAATGTAGAAATTAAGTCTGCAAACATTTTCACATATGAAAATCATATTGATCCGTAGTACGGATTAATCTGCGCTATGCATAGTAACATAGCCTCACTCTATATTAAAATTCAAAAGAGAAAAACCATGGTTATTACTGATTAAGAAATAGAACACACCTCTGGCCCAAGAAAGCGCTCATATCCGACATCAACAGAGTAAGGAACTCCAGTTCTAGGTTTTCTTCCCGACCATAATTTAATGTACTTATCAGGTTTTTTATCGTGCCTCTCAAATTCCTAATATCACATAGACAAAGTAGCTGATATTAAAGGGGCAATCTAATAATTTGACATTATTTGCACCTGTTGAGGAAGATACAAAAAAGAATACCTTGACAATATCTGTACAAGAGTAACAGTATAATTCTTTTATTTTACGAGCTGTCTCCATGGAATCCTCCGGTGGTATAAGTTCGCCCCGTTCCTACAAATACAAAATAATGCCAAAATAAATCCTTATATACTAATCCATTTATTTCCTTTGCCAACAATTCTTATATAGTAAAATCAGATAACACTTTATAATATACAACCCAAGAGAAGCGAAAAGAGAAAGGAAAAGTATCCTCCCAGGTACTGTAAAAGATTCCCCTCACTTTACAGTTTGAGATTAACTCCCAACTGCTTTGAGATTCGGGCTAGCGCATGGGGGCAATATTATTGGGCTTTGAGATTCGTGCCAAGTCAAAAAGAACAGTCCAGATCCACTAATTCTAAAAGATTCCCAATTACGGTACCAGGGAAGATCTGAATTCAAAGAGAAACATACCTGAAGAAGCTGCAAAACGAAGCGGGTCACGTCATTACCCGAAAAAGGGAAGGATTTCATGCTACTTCCAATTACATATCCATTCACGACCGGCACTACTTGTGGTGCACCATCTCCGATGTCCACCACAACACCTGTCATGTCAGACTGATGAACCATATTATAAGAAATAAAACTATATTCAGTCTGCAAGTATGATAAAAATTCCCAGCAAGTATTGGCAACATAAGTACCAGTTTCTGTGTATTAGAAAAGAATAAAAAATTAGGAGTAACAGATTCTAGTATGTTAAAGAATTAAGAGTGCCGATATCATTTGGAAATGAGAATCAGGATTTTCCAAATTAGACAACATCTTGATATTTTTTGGGATCATATATAAAAAAAGAATCAAACAGTTAAGCTAATAAGATTACGCCATAAAAAAAGACCAAACCAACCAAATTAAGTGAATGATATCTCTTAAAATTTAAATCTAGAAGTTCGCATAAACTGGGTACCCAAAATCTGCATCTGCTTTGCTAATTATAATTCAATTTGGGTTATTAAAAAAGGACAAACTAGGGTTAATTAACATTAATTTATATGTTTGTTTATTTATTTCACTATTATCTTTTTATTTGCACATAGACTACCCCCCCCCCCCCCCCAAAAAATAAATAAATAAATAATTAAAAATAAAATAAAATAAACCAGGGAGTGACATCGGTACCCTCAGTATAAAACCAACCTTAGGGGTGGAATAGCCGGCGGCAAGAGTGAGCATGGATTGAACCGCAATATACAAACCAGGTACGTTAAATGTCTCAAACATGATCTCACCCATGTACTCCCTGCTCTCTGGCGTGGTCACGGGGCTGTCAGTGAGTAGGAAATAATGCTCCTCCGGGTCGCACCGTAGGTAGTTGTATATCGATTGCTGCCAAAACTTCTCCAATGTGTCCCAATTCTCAACCTGAATAAACAAAGTGCATCTTGAGATTAATTTTGCTGAAAAAAAAAAATATATATATCCTTTTGGTGTAGCATACCATTTTTTTTGTTGCCTGATGTACCTTCTGCCTAATGTTTTATGACATTTTTATGCAACTTTTCTGAGTTGTTAAGCAATTTGTTATATATAATACACTTTTCTATAACTATAACTGATATTTAAGAATTTTGTATGGTGTGGGGGGGGGGGGGGGGGGGTTGTGAAGGGGGCATTTAATCATTCTCAAACCCAAAAAGTGTTTTGTTAGCAAGGATTAAAATTACCTTTTCTGTGTGAAGTATACTGTTTTGAATTTACTATAGAAGATAATTTATCTATTTGTATGAAATATACCGTACTAGCAAGTACTAAGGCAATGTTATAGGCTCTGATATGCATTTCCGAATCAATCATAACAACATCAAGTTCCACTTTGAATATTTTTGTCAGAAAACCCATAAAACCCTAGCTGGGAATGACTGCAGAGTAGGTCCGATGCCCATCCTCCGATCCTCTTTAAAATCCGTGCACGCTCGTGTCAATTTTCGTGCACACAGATCTTAAAATGGATCGGATGGTCCTGGAGCCCATCGGACCTACTCCGTTCTCACTGGAAAAATTTGCTAGCATGACTCGCATAATCTTTTTATACCTGACTATTACGAATGGGTCGGTCGAGGCTGTATATACCACCTGATCGGGTGAGAGCCTCATCACCTATCATAAAATCAAGGTCGGCCATAACACCGGCATTGTATTGCGCCAACCAATTACTATTATCATTTGCATCTGTCTGCCTTAGATTCTTTAGAAAAGAATCATTCACGCCTACTACTGTTGGGAGAATAAACGACGGCTCCGAGTTACCAGCAAATCCCAGCTTAGAGTATCTGCAGTTACCAGCAAATTCACACAGATTATTAAACCCTTGACCAAGTCGATCAATCAAATGAAAAGAAAAGATGAGAAAGAGGGATTGAGGCAAACCCAGTTCCGTTGTCGAAGATGACGGCGGGGCGACAGGTGGGGTCCATGGGAGAGAGAGGAGGGATGCGGTCATGGTAATGCCAGATCAGCAGCGGCGCGGCCAATAGAAAGCCGCCATCTCAGCTCCGATTGGTTTGTTTAGTTCCCCCTTCTCCCTTCTCGCTAGCGGTATCGTTTAATCGTTGTATTAATAACACCAAAAGAGTATACGATGATGACTTTTAACCTCCGACCCGATTTCTCGTTGGATGTCGTTGTTTGTGCTCCTGCACCTGTACGGAAGTATACTTTATTGTACTAATTACTTTCCCAGCTGTACCTTGCTCGATTTCAGTTCGGATTTCCTAGAGTAACCCAATTTTTTAGTTTAAATCTGGACCGTCAGATTAAAGGGATCCGTGCGCTTCACCTCGGGTCGGATTGGCCCGATTCGAATCGGACGGTTTGGATCCAAACCCAAAACTTGGGTTACTTTAGGGAATCCGGACCTGTTCGATTTGATCCAACTTTTGACACTTCTTTCTTCGCCTTCCTCCGTGTGGAAGAAGTACAGGTGCGTCTTCATTGAGCGAAGGGGGTGCAACGGGTATCGGACCAAATTCGATCTGACGCCCGTTCGGTCCCGTCAGATTCGTGCACACTTCTTTGCACGACTCTAACGCTTATCTAACGGTCGAAAATGTGCTTCGGACTGAATTTGGTTCGATGGTTATTGGATACATCCCGCTACCCATTCTTCATTTTCCCTTTATCTTTTAATATTCATGTATTGGGCTGTTACGGATTATTTTAAGACCCAGTGGGGAGCCCGATAAGCCCAATTCTATCGGATTAACATCTGGACCAAATCCGACCCAAATCAATCCGTAAAAGTGAAACGCAAGTTGAGAATTGCCTCGAACTGTCGAATGACAACGAGTCGGATCACAGGTGTCCGATTCCTCATTGGTAACTCAAATTTTGGGTTTAGATCCGAACCGTCCGATCAGAATCCGGGCCAATCCGGTTCGTGGTGGAATGTACGGGTCCTTTAATATTCGTGCCAAGGCAGATCGAACGTCCGGATGCAAACTCAAAATTTGAGTGAACTCAGGTGATATGTATTCAGATCAGAGAGCATCTCGGTGATTTCTGGAAACGGCGCTGTCAGGAGCCAAATTAGCACCGTCCCGCACGGATGAGAGGGAAGAGGGTAAAGGAAAGGTAGAGATGGCGACGGTGACTCCAAGTAGATTGGCGAGATCATCTCTAAGTTTCTGTACATGCACAGGTGGCAGCAGGAGATGCGTCTCCTCCCGCAGTTCGGTGTTAGCTCCGTCTCTCTTCTCCGTACGGAGGTGTAATTCTTCTCCCTCTGAATTTCTATCTGCGTTTAACCATGTGCATATTGAGAATTGAACTGTTGTTTCTTGCAATTGAGATAGGTCTGCTTGTTTAACACTTTTGGTATGTAGTAAAAAATGTCGAGAAATTGATTCTTCACAGTGAGATCATATTTGCTACATTTGTCGATAGGGATGAGAAAATTGTGTCATATATTTGAAGGAAGTTAGTTTGTTAACATTGAAATTAGATTGATAAAATTGTTTAAACTTTAATTTTTAGTGACATCAAAAGTTCTTTGAAAAGATGAGATGCTAGGAAACTTGGATTCTTGTCAAAAAGTTCCTTCAATCAATCATTTTCGTTCATGAAACATTCAAACTCTTCGATGAGATTTTGATGAACTTCACTAATGGAAGTTTTACAGGATGACTATGAGAAAACGGATGGTTTGTTCTTCCTCACCCATTGTTGCTACCAATGAAAACAGTGCTCAGAATAAATATGAGGTGTGTATTATAACCTATTTCTGTTTAAACTGCAAAATTCTATTTATTGTTTCTGATTATTAAGTTAAAAAGTAATGTCCTGGAGAAAATTGCGCCCACTCGTTCCCTTCTCTCGTGAAATATTCAAATAAACAAATCTCTAAATTAATTATATTTGGGATAATATCTGTTCAATTGAGTTGGTCGGTAGTAGTAAAGTATGTAATTAGCATTTAATTTTAATAGCAAGCCTTTGGTTTGCGATGTCAGAATCCAAGTTTTTCAGAGAAATTAGATGGTCACAGAGGAATAAGAAATGAATCTGACGTCCTTATAGAATGTCGTGATGTTCACAAATCTTTCGGTGACAAGCATATTTTGCAAGGTGTCAGCTTGAAGGTGCATTTATATGCTTATGTGCTTTTCCTTTGGATTAATTTTGAATCAAAGTATCTAACAATACTAATGTGTTCTTACTTGTCTCAGATAAGGCACGGTGAAGCTGTTGGAATTATTGGCCCATCTGGGACAGGAAAATCAACAATATTAAAAGTTATTGCTGGGCTCCTTGTGCCAGACAAGGTAAACAGACTGGCATGACAGTGCGGTACCTTCTACTGATTGAACCTTCTTTTATTTGTTTTCATAAATCACCTTCAAAAGTTTTACCACAATTGCACCAGTACTTACTCACATTAACCAGTATATAACAGGTGGGGTTTTGTCCAAAGGAAGCCGGACCTAAACTGTCCGATCGGCGCCAAAATTCGTGTGGACGGTTTAGATTCACGGGGCCGTTTAAATTTATTAGTTCAAATCATTTGCACGAATCTCAAAGCTGATCGGGCAATTTGGGTCCTCTGGATAAATTTTGTATAGAATGTGGTATTGAGCTACAGGATCTCTGTTCTGATCCCAAAAGATACCAGCTGAAATATTATTGATAAGATGCATGTACTTATTTTATAATTAGCTGATTAGTCTTTATCACATTTTTTTTATTGAAAGGGCGATGTACTAATTTGCGGGAAGAAGAGACATGGTTTGGTTAGTGATGAAGAGATCTCGGGTCTTCGAATTGGTCTTGTATGCTGTCTATTTTTACATTTTATTTACTTGCAAGATTTGGATATGAACTAGCACATTGACATAATTGGTATTATACCAGGCCACTGGCAAATCCCTGACAGTTTTGGACATCTTCTGGTTGTTAGACTTGTATATATTTATATATCAACCTCTAATTGTTATATATTTTGCTCATTAACCATACTAGGTTGGTTTGGTACGGTAATTATCGGGACAGATATTGGTTGATGTAGAGCTAACTTCCATATTTTTATTTACTGCTTTATTTTTGACATGTATATTTTTGGCATCAATCTGAGGTTTTATTGATCCGCTCAAGTACCAGAAAAAAAAAAAAAAAGCTCAAAACAGCACAGTTCTGTATAATATTTCTTTCATTTATCTTAGACTCAAAACTCTAAATTTGATTGAATTGTTCTTTTAATTTCATTGTTTTCTGACACAGGTGTTTCAAAGTGCAGCACTATTTGATTCGCTGACAGTTCGTGAAAATGTTGGTTTTCTCTTGTAAGGGAGTGTTTTCCATTTTCAACCAAACTCAGCTGCTGTCGATTTGATTTTTCTCATTTGTTTTTCATCTTTGCCTCTTTGAAATTTAGGTATGAAAAGTCTAACATGCCTGAGAACTGCATAGAAAAGTTGGTAACAGAGACCCTGGCGGCGGTTGGGTTAAAAGTGTGTTTTCTCCTCATTTTGATTTTCATTTGTTTTCTTAGATTTACTGTATTACGATGGCATCGAAATGTGTGCATTAGAACTATACTAATGGAAATAGTTTCTAGCCTTTTCGTCAAAATATGGGCTTATCTGAATCAATGGATACATTCCTCGCATTTAAACAAGAGTGAGGCTATTGTACTATGTATAGCACAGATTGATCCGTACTATGGACCAATATCTCTGTTTACAAAGTCCAAAACAGTTGATCTGAACCGTTCAATATGATCAGTTGATCACCATATGAAAATGTACTTGTAGATTAGATTTGACATTTTGTAGAATTTTTTTACTATTTTTTTATATAGGTAGAAAATCACAGTTCTACCTAAAAGGATTGTGAAAAAAATTCTTAAAAATGTAAAATTTAGTCTGCAAGTAAATTTTCACATGAAGATAATGTTAAACGGTTCAGATCAATTGTTTGAACTTTGAAAATGAAGATATTGATCTAAAGTACCGACCAATGTGCTCTATGCATAATACCATAGCCTCACCCTTTAAATAATGTTAAAATGAAGCAATGTTGTCTAGGATGCAATACTCATGTTTTGTTGTATATTGTCTATGCAGGGAGTGGAGGATAGAATGCCATCTGAGCTGTCAGGAGGCATGAAAAAACGAGTTGCTTTAGCCCGGTCTATTATATTTGACAATACAAAAGAGACTATTGAACCAGAGGTTGGCAGCTTTGTCACATCATATTTTCATAATTAATATTTTTTTGTCTTGGAGTGCTGGAGTGAAATGTAACCAATTTATTATTTGATAAGGTGACCATGAGCCTGGGCCCATCGGGGTCCGGATCCTGTAAAGTAACTCAAAATTTTAGTTTGGATCCAGACCGTTTGATCAGAATCCGGGCCAATCCGGTCCGTGGTAGAAATCACGAGGCCTCTTTAATATTCGTGCAGATTATAATCGGACGGTCCGGAATCAAACTCAAACTTTGAGTTTCTTGAGGGGATATGAATTCAACCCATTCTTGGTGCATATTAAAAATATTTAGAACATGACTGGCTAGTATGACCTAATATGATATCAGGTTTTATTCAAATAGTCCAAATTTTTATGAACATTCCCCTACTATTTCTTTAATTTTACTATATGTTTTTTTTTGTTAGGTGATATTATACGATGAACCGACAGCAGGGCTTGACCCAATAGCTTCAACTGTTGTAGAGGATCTGGTTCGATCGGTACATATTAATAGTCAAGATGCTCTCGGCAAGCAAGGGAACATCGCATCCTATGTGGTGGTTACACATCAGCATAGCACCATTAGACGAGCTGTTGATAGGTACATCTGATTGGAACAGCACCATTCTAATAAGATTCTCTTTTTATAATATTTTTTAAAGCCTTTTTTTTTATGCTCGAGTCTCAGTTAAGTCTCAGTAGATCGTAATTATACAATTGACTAACTTAGAAATGAATATTTAAAAATTTTCGTCCTAATGTTGTGCTGACGTGCTGGTACTGTACAAGTACCTAGGGGCATTCAAACGATCGGTTGAGTTAAAACCAAATTAAAATAGTCACACAATTTTTTTTCAGTTTTCAAAAATCTAATCGAACCAACCAAATAATAACAGAACCAAAAAAACCAAAGTAAATTTCGGTTTGTTTGGTTGAACCGAAATAAGAGAGATTAAATTTCAAAAGGTCAAAACTCAATACATACACAAACACATTTAATAATCATAGAAATGAATATCAAGATATATATCAGTCGAACCGGATTAAGAGAGATTAAACCGAAGTAATTCAAGTAAATATCAAGTAAATTACAGTTTGTTTGGTTGAACCGAATCAAGGGAGATTAAACTGAACCAAATATAAAAAACCAAAGTAATTCAACCATTCCACCGAACCAAACCATTTAATCCAAAATTTGTCGGTTCGGTTGAAAACCAAATAAATCGGATCCAATGAACACCCCTATAATTACCTGACTTGTTATTTTCTCTTTCAAGGTTGTTGTTTCTTCATGAAGGAAAGATAGTCTGGGAAGGAATGACAAATGAATTCATGACATCCACAAATCCTATTGTTCAACAGGTACTGATGGTTGCATTGATTCTCAAGAGAGACTATGGTACTATGCATAGCACGAATTGGTCCGTACTATGGATCAATATCTCCGTATCTGAACCGTTCAACATGATCTCCATATGAAAATGTACTTGCAGACTAAATTTTACATTTCTTAGAATTTTTTTAGATAGGCAGATTATCACTTGATCTAAAAATTCTAGACCATTCAAAAGTAGTGATTTTCTACCTATCTAAACAAAATAGTAAAAAAATTTGAAAAAATGTTTACATTTCTTAGAATTTTTTTAGATAGGCAGATTATCACTTGATCTAAAAATTCTAGACCATTCAAAAGTAGTGATTTTCTACCTATCTAAACAAAATAGTAAAAAAATTTGAAAAAATGTAAAATTTAGTCTACAAGTACATTTTCATATGGAGATCATGTTGAACAGTTCAGACCGACTATTTGAACTTTGAAAACGAAGATATTGATCCATAGTACGGACCAATCCACGCTATGCATAGTACCGTAGCCTCACTCTTGATTCTCTAATATTCTCTCTTTCTCTAATTTCCTTTCTAAATTTTGTATTTTTTGCAGTTTGCTTCAGGTAGCTTGGATGGCCCAATAAAGTATTGACTCAGCTTTTAGCAATCTAATTAATAAATCAATTTGATGTGTATTAATATTAATAGTTACGGGATTTATCAATTTTCCAAAAGATGTCAAGTCACGTCCAGTGATATTCTTGAATTCATCACAGTTCTATCAGGCTCCCGTTTTTTTGTTAATCATATAACCAAATTAGAATGAAGTACATATACATGGAAAGAGAATAATGTACAAAGTCTTCTTATATTGGGAAAAAAAAAAGAACTTTCAAATTTATTATCATATTTTAAAGTTGAGATGTGATATACCACCTATTTTCGTACAATTCAATTAGTGCAGAATTTCCCTTGAAGAAAATAGGATAAATATATTAACAAAGCAGTTTTTGCTTCATGCAGCACTGTTTTAACTCTGTTGTCTGTGGACTGCAAAAACTGTTCTGTTAACATCTTTACACAAAAAGTAGGATCCGTGTGTGAATTCTCTCGGGCCAGAGCAAAAATGAAGTTGAAATTTCATGAAAAATGCTACTATTAAATTATATCAATCAGTGGAACCAACTAAATCAGAGTGGAGATGCAGCTCCATTGATTATTTTCTAATAGATAAAAATAACTGAAAGGCATGATACCATGCTGGTTGATATTTCAGAGTAGAACTAGGGTGTTCCTATGTTTACAAAGCTTTTTTGTGAACTCAACTCTAAAACCTATCGGATTGGCTTCAAATGACGAATCTGAATAGTTAAAACTCATTTACCTTATGAGTAATGTGTTCACATGCGAAAATTTAAAATTTTCGAATTAATTTTGTGTAGAATCAAGTGGTCAAAAGTTGTTAAAAAATTTAATGCTAATTAATTTATAAAACTACTAATTTAATTAGTTACACAGTCAATATATTTTCCTCTAGAAATCAGACACATAACTAAGGGGATTTGCTGTACTACATAAAATAATTTTACAAATGTAAACAGCATGTTATGTCTTCAATAGCCAAGTTATAGAATCATGCACCATTTCAAACAATTTAATTTTTTTTTGGAATAAGAAAAAGAGTAAATAATTAAGTAATTATATGGTAACAACTAACAAGTAACATATCAAAACACAAAAGTGGAACCACATCTTACAACTACTGCATAAAAATCCAGCAATGGTACAAACAATAGGTCCCCTGAGCTTCTTTTTCGCCAGATAGCTCGCTCTTCTATTCGGGAAAAAGATCCAAAAGTGGGGCCTAAAAGTTGTGGTTTTTTCAACTACATAACATATTACACCTCCAAAAGATAAACCTAATAAATAACACATTACCCATATCCAATAGATAACCTTCCATGAACTAGAAACTTATCAGTACCAGTGAAATTCAGTTGCCAACTCCAGACCTGATACACATATAAAGGTCAATGCGAGCTACTATAAGTTGTATCCTAGAAGATCAGAATATATATATATTATTGAGGTATGCATAGCAGGGATTGGTCCATACTATGAATCAATATTTCCATTTTTAAAGTCCAAACAGTCCATCTGAACCGTTCAACATGATCTCCATATGAAAATGTACCTGTAGATCAAATTTTATATTTTTTTAGAATTTTTTTACTATTGTTTTAGATAGGTAGGAAATCACTTGATCTAAAGATTCTAGACCATTCAAAAGTAGTGATTTTCTACCTATCTAAAAAAATTAAAAAAAATTGTAAAAAGATGTAAAATTTCATCTGCAAGTACATTTTCATATGGAGATCATGTTTAACGATTCAGATCGACTATTTGAACTTTGAAATGAAGATATTGATCCATAGTACCAATCGGCGCTATGCATAGTACCATAGCCTCGCTGTATGTTTATCAAGCAAATAATCAACCAGGTATCGGTATCATACCATCATGTATTGGGACCAACAATGCTTGGGTATCAATCAGGAATTAAATTATTTTTTAACTAAAATTTGTTTCTTTTTTGGCTCATTTGACGCTATATTAATATTTTGAATTAAATTTTGTATCAGACAACAGTGAACAGAAGTACAGAAGTACAGACTATATAGTATATACTGCACCAGTGAGGTTAGTTCACATTGTACCAGTTCTATATGGTGTAGTGGTCTCTGGTTGATCAAAGGAAATAACAGAATATTATTCAGAAAGAGTTGAGATTTAAAATTTATTAAAATTGAAAGTTTTACCTTCTCTTATCATTCCATATCAATATCATTGGATGGTTCACCTGAGAGAGAAATATAGGTTCATATATTAGTAAAGTTCTTACATCCAAACTATAAAAATGTCTTTGCAATAAAACATTGAATGAGACTATGCTAATATGCATATTACTGATCTATCTGTGCTCTGGATTTATATTTTTATTTTCAAAGTTCAAAGAGTCAATCTGAACTGTTAAAAATGACCACCATATCAAAATATATTTGTAAACTAAATTTTACATTTTTTAGAATTTTTTTACTCTTTTTTTAGATACTTAGAAAATCATTACTTTTGAATGGTCCAGAATTTTCAGACCAAGTGATTTTCAACCTATCTAAAAAATAGTAAAAGAATTCTCAAAAATATAAAATTTGATCTCCAAGTACATTTTCATATGGAAATCATATTTACCAGTCGGATCGATTGTTTGAACTTTGAAAATAGAGATATGAATTCATAGCACAGGTTGATCCATAATATGCATATTACCATAGCCTACCCTAAAACATTCTGTTATTCTAGGATAAAGATATTCTCTAAAACCGAAAAAACTTTTAAGAAACAAAAATAGGGCCTGTGTATTTCACTTGCCTTATGAGGAAATATACAGTATTTTTATAAATTTTTAGGTGAAATTGTATTTACATGTACCTTCTGCAGCAGTGAGCTCAGTTTTCCAAAGGGCAAGATTGTCCTGCAGTAGTCGCATTATAAGATTAGTATCCTTGTAAGATTCCTCACTTACAGAATTCAACTCTTGAACAGTCTCATCAAATGCTTGTTTTCCCAGTTGGTGTGCCCTGAAAATTTTCAAAAAACAAATGCCAAATTAACATATAAAGATTGCAAAACAAGAAATATCACACATAGCCTTAGATAAAATCAGTTAAAAAGAGAGACATCTCATGAAAGGTTACACCGAAATTATAAAAGAAAGTAATTGCCGAATAAAATCAATTTGCTATGACACAAACAATAAATTAAATATTTTGATCAGTACCTCTCTGGTAATTTTAGAATCTCATAATAGAAAACAGAGAAATTAAGTACTAGGCCGAGTCTTATTGCATTAGTAGGTGGAAGTTCAGTCATGGCAGTACTTGTTGCCGCCTGAAAACAATGTATGTAAAGAAACCATGATTTACTTTTCAAAGAAAAAATTGAGAGAGAAAGAGATGCTTTTACTGATACTGTACCAGTAATGTTCTAAGCCACTTAATAGTCATATGATATGTAATCAACCCAGAGGCGGAGGCAGGAATTTAATCTATGGGGGTCAATATGCACATAAAAATTTCTAGTAAATAAATATAGCAATTTTAATCAATGGGGGTTAATATGCACATAAGGATTTTAATCTATAGGGGTCAAATTTAGCATACATATAGCAAATTTATCTTTAATATTATAATCTGTAGTACAAGTTTAAAGGGTTTTTAGATTAAATGGGGGTCAATTGACCCCTATTTAGCAAATGTAAATCCGCCCCTGAATCAACCGCTCTTGCCCAATAATGATATGTGCAAGAATACTGGTACAATACTTCATAATATCAGTTGTATAATTCAGGTTATCGGCAACCATTAAAAAAAATAATGCCTACAGATCCTAATTTTGTATCCCAAAGGGGAAGAAAGAAAGCAAAAGGAGGCGTTTTCACACTGTTAATACAGCAACTGGTACCAGAGATGTAATTGGTATAGTCTACTTGCATTTAGAGATAATGTTTTCGATACAGGATTTGCATTGGAATATCACTTAGAGTTGCATGAAATTCAAATATAAACAGTAAAAACCTGGTACGCCTTCAGCGACTGATCAGCGGCCTCATTTTTCTCATTATCAGGTTTAAACTCGGCCAGGTATCTGTAGTAATCTCCTTTCCTGTTTTGAAATTAACTAAAATTGTTAATTGAACACTAAAATTGGCTATAAAATGTGTATATTCCTGAAAACATTTAAATATCACATGTACCATTGCAAAATTAGAAATAGCCGTAGACCTCTCTTACCTTTTTTGTTCTTCCAAAAATGAACACAATAGGGAAAAATGACATGCATTATCTTTTCTAGCTTCCCCCATCTATTCTTTTAAGAAAGTGAGAGAGGAAAAGAACGAGTGAGGCTATGGTACTATGCATAGCGCATATTGATCTATACTATGGATCAATAACTTCATTTTTAAAGTCCAAACAATCAATCTGAATCGTTCAACATGTTCTCCATATGATAATGTACTTGTAGATCGAATTTTACATTTTTCAGAAACTTTTTTACTATTTTTTTAGATAGGTAGAAAAACACTTGATATAAAGATTCTAGACCATTCAAAAATAGTGACTTTCTTCCTATCTAAAAAAAATAGTAAGAAATTCTAAAAAAATATAAAATCTAGCCTGCAAGTACATTTTCATATAGAGATCATGTCGAACGGTTTAAATCGAATATTTAACTCAGAAAAGAACTATTTTATACACACTTGAGAACTGTTGTTTGCATTTTTGGATAGGTGTTTTACATCACATTTCCCAGAATAAAGCTATAAATGGTGCTTTTTAGTATATCTCTGTACCAGATAACAGCTTACATTTTGTAGAAGAAAACTACGGATTCGGCAGTAGTTGAATTGGGCAGGAGATGGATAGCAATAATCGACAAGATTTCATTGCTAATCCTTGCCATCTCATCCTCCAC
Source organism: Carex myosuroides (assembly GCA_028015225.1). Classification (NCBI taxonomy): domain Eukaryota; kingdom Viridiplantae; phylum Streptophyta; class Magnoliopsida; order Poales; family Cyperaceae; genus Carex; species Carex myosuroides. The sequence goes on along the minus strand of CM051470.1, from coordinate 3,057,115 downwards.
TTTCTTCTTATACTCTTGTATAGTTTTTAAATTTTTCTCGGTCTCTTCTTTCTCCTCAAGAGAACAGAGAATTCGCCAAGAAGACCTTCTCGCTCCAATTATATTCTTGTAAGAAACAGAGAGGAGGTTTCGCTCCTCTCCAGTTGGTTCTATGTCCATTCGAGCTATCTTTCTCATGCACTCCATCATATCTATGAAACAGATTGAGTAATTAATCAAGAAAAAATGAAATTTATATAACTAATAAGATGTCGGCTTAATTAACCTAACCTCAGAAGTTTCAGTTATTACATTTCTACCCTCATCTTTTAAATGCAAAATATACAATTCTAAGCCCCAGCCCGTAAATAACAGTTAACTAAAAATGTTACAAGATAAACACTAAAAATGTCAAAACAATCGAATTAAATAAAGAGTCAAGCAAAATCATCATAATAGCAGATCAATCATGTATTTATAGAACCTCACCAGTACAGTACAGTAACAAGGTCCGTTCGAGTTCGAAAAATAATCTAAAAATGAAAACCACATTATAGAAGATCAAATTGTTGGTTACTTCTTTATACAACCTATTTAATTAGTGAATTTTATAAATGAAAAATGTTTGGTGAAACAATTATTGAATGTAGCACTGTTGTTGAGCAGAGATTAATGGTAATATTTTTTATCTTCTTTCTTCTCAAAATAGGTTAACTATACATAAATGCAACTAGAGAGGTTTCTTTCTTTTATGCCTGATATTCTATCAGATACTGTCATACAAAATCCAAAAGAAATGCAACTAGAGAAGTTAACTGTACCTAAATGCTAAAAAAAAAAAAGAAAAAAAAAATGCAACTAACAAGTTCATATTTTTAATGGGGCCCATAAGTTTTTACTTTGCCACAAAAGTTCAAAACATCCACTTAGGAAACCTAATCAAATACTGTCATACAAAATCCAAAATAGGTTAACTGTACATAAATGTCAAAAAAATAAAAAACCCAAAAGAAATGCAAGTTGTTTTCTTTGGCTTCTGGTACTTACAATGGGAAACCATATTTTTTTAATGGGACCCCTAATAAGTTCTAAATTTGCCCCAAAAGTTCTAAACATCCACTTTGGAAACCTAATCAAACAACTTTTTTTTTCTTTCAAGTTGCAAACTTTATTCTCCCAACAATACTGTCAACTTTGTACCGTACCAGTACCACACTCTCCAAGAAGCTAAAATTGCGAAATCATGAACTATCACATAATTTTGAACAAAATCAACGAGAAAATATTAGTAAGTCTAGTGAGAGAGAGAGAGAGAGTTCATACCATCGTATCTCTCAGCTTGTTCAGCTAATTTCGCCTGGAAAACAAGCTTCTCTCTCTCCTCCCTTTTCTCCATCTCTAACCCCTCTCTCTCTCTCTCTCTCTCTGTCTCTTTGTCTCTCTCTCTCTCACTCAGACAAAAAAACACAAACCAGTGTGAGCCACTGGATCTCTCTCTCTTTGTCGCTGTCGCTGTCGAGGATTGGGAGAAAACTAGAGATCGGGAGGAAGGATAGTTTGCCGCTTGAAGCCTAGTGCGAATATTAGAGATGGGGACAGAGAAAGTTCTGACAGGTGGGACCAAGACTCAGGTTGCTGTTCATATAATAATAATAATAATAATAATAATATGATTGAGGCTCCGTTGTACAGTGCAGATTGGTTGTACGTATTAATATATTCATTTTTCAAATTTTTGTATTTTAGAGTAAATTGTGCTGAAGTTACAAACATTGATTAATATTCACAAGAAATTTTATATTTGTCCGAAATTATTTTAGTTTACCACTCTTAAATTTTAAAATTATGATATTACTACTGTTTTTAAAAAAAATTCAAAAATTACCACGTGCGCAGACTCAGTCTGCGTATCATTTTTGACACGCCGACTGGGTCTGATTCTCACTTTCTTTAGTCCGAATATTTAGTCTGATTCTAAAAAAAAACAAAGATTTGGTGCACGTACTGGGTCTGCTCATGTGCCAAAATGGTGAGCATGAAGTTTTTTTAAGTCAGTGGTAATGTCAGAAATTTGAAATTTGAGGGTGGTAACTGAAAAAATTTCAGTACATTTGTATATTAAACTTATGATCTCTCACACAGAAGACATTATCTTTGTCACTAGATCAAAATCTTATTCTCTCGTTTTCAAAGTTTAAATAATCAATATGAAGAATCTGAATCGTTTAACATGATTTTCATTTGAAAATTTACTTGCAAGCTATTTTTTTTTATAACATTTTTACTATTTTGTTACATAGGTAGCAATTCGCTACTTTTAAATTGTTTAGATTTTTTAGATCAAGTAATTTTCTATCTATCTAAAAAGTAGTAAAATTCTAAAAAATTTAAATTTAGTCTGCAGGTATATTTTCATACCAAGATCCGATTCAAAAAAAAATGTTGTTATGCTAGATGAGCAATTTGAAGGCTAATTGTCATGAATTTAAAAGCATGGTTCTGTTTTTCCGATCCCAATCATCAAATTCATTGAGATTCATGCATGAAAAAAATTTCTTTATCGAGATACGCGAATAAAAAAATTTAAATAGTTAGAACTCTACGTTTCTATTGGAATAATAACAGAGTTCATTTCCGGTACATTCTATTGAACGACCAATGAAAAATCACTAATTAGAATTTTTTTTTTAACTTGAGGCTCTGTACAAAATAATGTGACTCCTATTAAAAAAAGTGTAATATTCGCATATTTTAAGTATCTCGTACATAGTTCACGCCTTTTGAGTACTTTGTATAAAGTTGACATGATATGTGGCAGCATTTTTGTTGGTGGCCAACTCTTATCCAAAAAATTTATATCATGAAAAAAAATGAAATTTCAAACATTTAAACTTTGAATTTTCAAAATTTTGAACTCTCTTTCAAAAAATTTACATCCTAAAAAAATGAAATTTCAAACATAAATTTGGATTTTCAAAATTATAAATATTACCTTACTGTCCTTTTTTGAAAACTTACTAAACAAAATTATAAATATGATTGGAACATGCACGGTTAATTGTAGATAATCAATTTTAGAATGTTGATTATTATGAAATAAACTTTTTATGAATTATTAATTATCATAGAATCAGAAACTTCAACTGATATTTTCAGACTGTAAATGACATTTTTCTTTTTTGCAATTTTGATTGCGTCGACTTCTTGGGTGCTCGGATCTTTAGCTATGGTCAACAGACCCTTCATCTCTTTGCAAACTTTTCGAACTGCGGTCAAACGCTCAAATCGGAGTCATGAAAGTTATAGCCGTTTATAGTTTGGAAACAATGTATCAATGTTTTATTGCAAAATAAAACATCAATGACACGCCAATGTTTTATACTATAGTTAATTCCTACACAAATGCATCGATGTTTCATTACAAAAACATCAATAAGAACTGATGCAAAAGAATTTGAGTCATTCTCTCTCTAAGCGCAAAATGAATACTTAAGAAAAACGTCTGGCATTGCCAGCGGTAGACAACCGCGCCTACCGCTGACATTTGATTCAAAATTTCAAAAATTCAAAGTTATGTTTGGAAATTTTTTTTTAGGATATGAATATATTTACTTTGATGAAAATGTGTAAGTTGTTAGTAAGCTTAAAGTTTATATTACAAGAGAGTTGATGTATTAGAAACAGCATGAATAAACACAGAAAACATAGAAACTGGTACTAGTTCATATTGCATACCAGTACACATATCAACCCATGTCAGTACCTATCAATTCTGACCAGTACCAATACGCTACAACTTGACCCCCGGTAGAGGAGAGTTCAAATGCCTTTATTTTTTGTGTCTCCACCATACCTCTATTTTTAAAAACGTTAATAAATCAAAATCTAAAACTTAAACGTCAAAATAAAATTATTAATGTGATCTATGTTATTTTCTCTATATGCTCATACAAAAAAAATATCACATTTCGATTTTGTTTTAATGTGAATCAATTATTTGAAAAATCAACGTCTAGAAATTATCCATATTAGTACATTTTTACAAGCTTTTGATGACAATCAAAACAAAGTTGAAATGTCACAATTTTTTACACGTGCATAGATAAAATGATGTAGATCATATCCAACGGTTTTATTTTGACTTTTAAGTTTTAAATTTTGAATTATTAAAATTCTTAAAAATAGAAACACGACGGAGACACAAAAAATGGTGGCATTTAAACCCTGCTCTATTAACAAATACCTTGGAATCTTGGATCAATGAAAGACAGACACGTTTGATAGCTTACACAGCTGTTCACATTAATTAATTCTTTTTAATATAACTAAAAAGAGTAGGCAGGTAGGTTAGCCAGCATATTTTATAATATTTTAAATTTTTTTTACGAACACGTTGCAAGTGATGCTAACGACTTTGCAATAATTTTATGTGATCAATGATCATGAAACAGTAAAGAAAAAGGTAGGAGATGAGGTGTCCTCCCTTTTGATAAATAAGTCCAATTTTTAGAAGACAAACTAAATAAATAATAAAAATAAAATAAATAAATAACAAAGTAACAAAATAAATAAGTGACATAATCTAACAAATAAGTGTCCAGTATCTGACAAAATATCTAACAAACTACAAGTCAAAGCTTACGGATCAGGACTAAAAATCGTCCTCTGCTTCTTCTTCCTGAACTCTCGATCCCGCATGGAGAGTGGCATCTCGTTAGTCTCTGCTGAGTCTGTAGAGTCCTTCGTCTGGACATCCAAAGACTGAATTGGCTCGTCATGAACCTCCTCATTCTCGGATGTTTGCTGGACTCCAGGACCAAAAACCTAGTCTGTCCAGATTCACCCTGGTGCGTTTGGATGACACAGGAATAGCGCTAACCCAGGAACAGCTACTATTCCTGGCGAGCTATTCTTAACACAGCACGTTTGGGTGAAAAAAAACGCTATTCTCAACAAAGGAATAGCTCGGGTTAGCTGCTGTTCCGCTATTCCTATGAAATGTTGGGTTAGCAGCTATTCCTAACCCCAGGAACAGCTGCTATTCCGAGCTATTCCTTGATTCATCCAAACGCACCCTAAGGTTGCGTTTGGATGGAGCAAGAATAGCTCTATTCTTGGGTTAGCTCCACTATTCTTAACTTTGGGTGATCCAAACAACAATTAGAAAATTGGGTTAGCTCAAGAATAGCTCTATTCTACTAACCCATAGAAATGGTGGGTTAGCAAGAATAGAGCTAGTGGGGTTAGTGATATTAATAAAAAAATAGTTTTCATTTCTCTCAATTAGAGTTAGTTTAAATATTAAATTAGTATTAAATAAAATATTTGGTTAGTATTAAATAAATATAATATTAGATTAGATTAGTGTTAAATAAAATATTAGTTTAAATATTAAATTTAATATAATATTAATTAAAATATTAGATTAGTATTAAATAAATATAATATCAATTTAGATAAATATTAAATAAAATGTTAGATTAAATATAATAAATATTAATTTAAAATTTTAATATAATATAATATAATATTAGTTTAAATATTAAGTGTTAAATGTAATATAATATTAATTTAAATATTACATTAGCAAATATAATATCAGATTTGATTAGATTAGTATTAAATAAAATATTATATTAAATATAATATAATATTAGTTTAAATATTAAATGTAATACAATATTACTTTAAATATTAGATTAGCATTAAATAAACTATTACATTAAATATAATATAATATAATATTAGCTTAAATATTAAATATAATATAATATTAATTTAATTAAATGTAATGTTATATAATATTAATTTAAATATTAAATGTAATATAATATTACTTTAAATATTATATGTATTAAATAAAATATTAGTTTAAATATTAAATGTAATATAATATTAGTTTAAATTTTAAATGTAATATAATATTTTTGTTTAAATATTATATTGGTATTAAATAAAATATTAGATTAGTATTAAATAAATATAATATTATATTATATTTGATTAGTATTAAATAAAATATTGGATTAGTATTGAAAAATATTAGTTTAAATGTAATATAATATTAATTTAAATATTAAATGTAATATAATATTACTTTAAATATTATATGTATTAAATAAAGTATTAGTTAAATATAATATAATATTAGTTTAAATGTTAAATGTAATATAATATTTTAGTTTAAATATTATATTAGTATTAAATAAATATTATATTAGTATTAAATAAATATAATATTAGATTTGATTCTATTAGTATTAAATAAAATATTAGATTAGTATTGAAAATTTTTAGTTTAAATGTAATATAATATTAGTTTAAATATTAAATGTAAAAATATTAGATTAGTTTAATCAATATTTTATTCATTCCCACCATCGCTATTCCAAATATACAATCCAAACGACATTTTTACTAACAGGAATAGTCCAAAGTTAGCACTATTCTCAAACGACTCGGGTTAGCACTATTCTCAACTACTAACCCAAAAATCGTTATTCTTGCACTAATCCTTGCACGATCCAAACGTACCCTAAGTGAATAAAAATGCTTGTTTGGCTATGGGGTCATCATGGAGGGAAGGGTATGGTGCCTGCCGTGAGGACTGTCCAGGAAACTCTGGGATGGGCTCTGTCTGAACATATCCTGGCTGATAGGCAGGAGGTACCGTCTGAATCGGACTGTAACCCTGAGAATACATCCTATCTCCCTCTGTGCCAAAATCAGTGGAGATAGTGAACCCCAGCGTCTCATCTTTCCCATCCTGCAGCAGTAAGTTACAAATTAGTTAATCAAGAAAATTGGAAAAAAATCACAGTTATGTATTTTAATTACAAGTATACCTCGGCATCCTGTGTAGCCTGAGTAGGCATGGTCTGCTCTGCTGCTCGGCGCATCAAATAGGCCCCTCGGTCGAATGCCTGACTGACGGTCTCAGCATCATGGACGGCTGCAAACAACGCCTCGTCACCAGTGTACGGAACGTAGGCATCAGGCTCGTCGGATATGTCGTCGATCGCATCAACTCCGTACAAACCAGCGCATCTCAGTAGAGAGTCGAGACGCGCTCTGTAGCCACACTGGCACACCGCGGGTACATTGTGCTTGAGGATGACTTTCTCGAGCCACTTTCAGCCCGTGGTCATGGCCATCGTAGCTCCTATGACGCAACTCTTGACTAGATATAATGCCTGAAAATAAAAAAAATATGAAAAACTTGTACAAATGTAAATATTGTTAGTTTGTAATTTGAAATTTAAAATTGAACATACCGTGGCTGCGAACGGTGCGCCGGTGGGGATAAGACCATGAATCCGTCCTCTCTGATCCCTCAGTTTCGGTACCCGCTCTAAGGGGTTGTCGGCGATGCACCCCCCAGAAATATGGTGTACGCGCCGTGATCCTAGTACCAATCTCTATAAGGTCTGTACGAATTACAAAAAATGTTAGACGCAGCCCGAACTGTCTCATGACCCGATCGGGGTAGTGGTGCTTTATGATCTATATATTTAATTATGTTAGGTTGCTTCTATTAAATTAAGTTGCTCGTGTGGAGAACTAATTAAATTAAATTACGGTATCTGAAAACATATAAGCGACACCTCTGCACGCCAGAAACGCTCTTGCTGCCGACATCGCTCAGACAATATCTCGAGAAAGGTCCAATGTCACCCATCTACCTCGACCTGAAAACACATATTTAATATCATATATCAATTCAAACGGAAAAATATGAAAAAAATTTAAATCAAATTTTAAATAAAATTAGACTTACATATTCTCTGTAAGGCTCCCAGGTCACAAACTCTCTACATCATCTCTGAAATGTTCAATCTCCTGTTTTCAAAATGTGATGCTGAGTGACGAGTCATGTCTGCATCGACTTAAATCTTCGGATAGCAGTACTTGACGCCGGCACCGTATGCAGTTAGGTTAGCCAACAAATTTTATAATATTTTAATTTTTTTTTATGAACACGTTGCAAGTCAAGCTAACGACTTAGCAATAATTTTATGTGATCAACGATCATGAAACAGTAAAGAAATAGGTAGGAGATGAGGTGTCCTTCCTTTTGATGGTTTCCTTTTTTGGTTTATAAAATATAATTCATATCTGCAACTTTTTTTAAAAGAAAAAAAATATATAATTATATTGTTTTAAATCAGACCGTTTGATTTAAAATGAAGGAACGTGATTGATCTGAATTAGAATTTAGGAGTATTTTTATATGCATTTGATCATTTAAATTATCCGATATGATTTAAAATAATAGAGTTGTAATTTTTCTTTTTTATTTTAAAAAAGTAGATGATAATATTTCCACCAAAATTTTCAATTTTTTCTTATTTGATAATATAAATACGAATAAGAAAACGAAAATTAAAAATTGCAAAATTTTACAAATAATTTTATGTGATCAATAATCATGAAAAAATAAATTATGTTTAAATGCATGCTGGATTAAAAATTGGAAAGAAAAGAAAAAGACATGTGATGAGGTGTCCTTCCTTTTGACTGTTTCCTCTTTAGGGTTTAATAGTTTATATCTGCTATTTTTTTCAAAAGGAAAAAAATAGAATTATATTATTTTAATTCAGACCGTTTGATTTAAAACGAAGGAATGTGATTAATCTGATTTAGAATCTCGGAGTATTTTTTTTATATTCAGTGGTTTAAAATAATATAGTCCTACCTTTTCTTTTAAAAAAAATAGATGATACCATTTCTCCGAAATTTGTAGAACTTTTATTAATTATTTGAATAATAAAAATAAGAAAACAGAAATTTTAAAATTTTAAAATTTTCAATTTAAAATTTGTATTTGCTACATGAAAATTCATCATACAATTTTAAAATATGTATGTGAAAATAAATCATGTCTAAATGCATGCTGGAGGGAAAGAAAAGAAAAAGAAAGGAGATGAGGTGTCCTTTCTTTTGATTGTTTTTTCTTAGGGTTTAAAATAAAATTTATATCAGTTATTTTTTAAAAAAAAAATTGAATTATATTATTTTAATTTAGACCGTTTGATTTAAAACGAACGGACATGATTAATTATTCATTGTAGAAAATTAAATATAATAGGCGATACCATTTTTCTTCAAAATTATTCATCGTAGAAAATATCACACAAGAAAATTTGCAAATATTATTATATTAATCTTTTAAAAGTATTTATACTTTATAAAATATTTGTGTATGATTTATATTCTAGTTATTTTTTAACAGAATCATATTTGATAAGCCTCAATTATATATACCTTCGGTCCCTCAATTATATATACCTTCGGTCGAGGTTTTACTTCTTAAACTATACCAAAACCCTTGTATTTTAGTCTAGTTTAGTATAGAATGCACCGTAGAACCAAGTTACTGCCTTTCATTTATCTAATTTGCAGAAATCGAGCAAAAATGAGCAAAACAGCCTTTTGTGCGGGCCGCACGGATTTGTCCGAGAGTTTTGCGGGTACTCGTGCGGGCCGCAGGAAATTTGTGAAGGCCGCACAAAATTACAGCTGTCGACACACAGTTCGTATTTTGGCCATATCTTGGTCATACGGACTCCGATTTGGGTGAATCAAAGCTTGACTGAACCAGAACGAAAAGATCTACAACTTTCATGAAGGAAACAAATCCAAATTCAGAATGTAGAATTTTGTACAGCCGCACCAATGGCCGCACAGCCTAGATTTGGACAGATTTTATTGCCATCTTCGCCCGATTCACTTCCAGATTTTGTTGGATTGCTTCCCAAGGCACGAAAATAGCTATATATGGGCAGGGAGGCAGGAGGAGAAACTATGCTTCATTCTAGTTTTAATTTCCACATCTCTCTACACATTTTCTATCTTCTCCTCGTGATCAAAGGCGATTAAGAGCAAGGTTTGAAGGATTCTCGAGCAAGCAAAGTGAAGATCAAGGGCAGCGAGCGAAGAGATTGGTGTAGTCTATTCTCTTACTTATTTTACTTTGTTTTCATTATGATTTCTCTTGTAACTTTCTTGGATGTTAACTCACCCATGAGATGCTAGATTTCCTCTCTAGGGGCTTAGGCTAAAAACATGAATTTGCGTTGAATTAATATTTACTTGGATTAACTTCTTTATGATGATTGTTTGCATGTTTGTTTATTCTTGTTGATTTTACAATTCATGTGCTTGTATGATTTGGTTGCTTGTTAATTTCCCGCTTGAGTCTAATCAACTTAAGATGCTAGGAGTTATAATTAATGGTACCAAATTGTATACATGAATTATCTTAGGATTAAGATTAGAAATGACCAAATCTATTTCTTAGTCCGGAACCACAAGAACAAAGGTTAAATTGAGGTGAAGGACTTAATCGTGAAGCCTTATATTTGATTGGGACTCCTAGAATTGAACCAAATATCGTATGAAGGACTTAACCGTGAAGTATTGGTATTTAGGGATAAACTAGGCTAATCTGTGCTTATGGTCTAGATAGCTAGGGTGAAGAACTTAATCGTGAAGTCCGAATTATCTAGACACGTCATTAATTCACGAAAGTGACCCTTTTTGATATTTACGTTTAGAAACCCCATAATTGCAAACATGAGTTTAGAATACCAAGTAAATGTAGATTTGACCAAATGATTGTATGCCGATAGCCCCTAGACTCTTATCCATTTGAATCACAAACTCCTTTTATTTGTTTGTTTTAAATTGTCTTGTTTTAGTTTCAACTCTCAATCGGGTATTGAACCCAAAAACCAATTTTACAACAAACCCCCCCTTTTTATTTTATTTGCACTATTTTAGAGTTAATTGATTTAGTAGAAAGTAATATTTCCCGTTGTCTTTGGATCGATACCCATAATTACTACAAGGATAGATTGTGCGCTTGCAATTCAATCTAACTTTGCGTATTTAGGGTTTTATAAATTTAAAGCAGAAGTGTACGAAATAGACCAACTATTCCTATACCCAAAATACACAACAATATTTTGTATAATATTTCAGATATGATTCACTCATATGCAAATATTACAAAATCTACATCCTCTGCATTAACATACCGTTTGTGTTTAGCTCTAGACCATCCGATCAGAATCTCAACTAATTCGGGCCACACATGCAATACACAAGACTCTTTAATATTCGTGTGAATTATGATCGAACGATTTAGATCAAAACCCAAACAATGCGTTAATGCAGAAGATTCCAATATTCCACATAATTTTTTTTTTCTTATCATATTCTCAAAAACAAACAACAAAATCGATAGGATTTTTGTAAAAAAAAAAATTTATCCGAAAAACAGATTTAATATGCGTTTTCCTCTTGGATGAGGTGCATATTAAATCTGCAATTCCTTAAAGACAATATATAAATTGCAGTTTCTGGCTATTTCTCTCTAAATAGGAGCGTATATTTAAATTTGCCGCCCTAATAAATTTTAATTTTTTTGAAAAGGAATTGGGTTTTGTCCAAAGGGCTCTGGACAAAGCCTCATCCAAAACCAAGCTTAAACGTCTTATTTGCATTGAAATTCATGCAAGTATATATAAAACTTAATAAATTTAATTGGCTTCTTGAATCTAAGGGACCGTTCGGCAACAAAGGATTAAGAGTGAATGATTAAAGCTTAAGGAGCGCTAAGGAACTGATGTTCGGTTGTCTTAATCCGTGGGTGAAAGCTAAGGAAGCTAAAGGAAGGGGTAGATGTGCCTTAAGGTCCGGGCAAATGATTAAGATCCGGGCAAAAGGAAGCTAACGGAGGTGTTCTTAATCCGCGTTAAGAAACCGGTGTTCGTTAGGATTAAGCGGCTAAGGAAGCTAAAGGAAGCGGATTAAGCCTTAAGGAGGCTTAATCCCTTGTTGTCGAACAGTCCCTAAATGTTCATGCAGATGTTAATGCAGATCAAACGGTTTAGATCCGACTTTGAATAAGACTTTATCCAAAGCTGTTAGAACAAAACCTCCGCCCTTTTGAAAAACCTGTTCATTGTGTTTATTTATTTTTAGAAGACGGTAACAAGAAAAATGGGTGGTTAGGGCACTTGATAAATAAGTCCAATTTTCCATTGATAAATAAGTCCAATTTTTATAAATCACAAATAAAATAAAGTGCAATTGAAATTGAGGTGGCCAGGGCATGATGGAACTAGTCAATAGTCATAGTGCATCTTTGTCTTATCTAATGCCACGCGTACATTTGAAATAGGTGTTTATTGCAAAAAGATTAAAAAGAAATAAGGTGTGGCTGTGTGCATGATGGAACAAGACAAAGACACATTTTTGTTTCCTCAAAAAAAAAAAAAGACACATTTTTGTCTCCACCAACAGGTATCAAACACCGTATAAGTGTGGGCCCCATCTTCATCTGATATTTTTTTTTTCTATTTTAATCAATATAGAAATTTTGATTATGAATTTTCAAAAAATAATTTTTATATTTTGAAACATTTTGTCCAGGTGGGAAACTTTTCAGTTGAAGATTCTGTAATTTTATTACTAATAAATAGCATTATAAGAGAATTCAGTCAATAGTAAGAAGTAAAAAATTTAAAATTGCCGAATATTATTTTGTGATTAATTTTTATTTGTCTACTGAGATATGTAACCAAATGAATCATTTGGTTGGGCCGTGGGCCAGGTCCAATATTTGGTTTTGCCAACCCAAAATTTTTAGAAGAATGAGCTGCTTTTATGAACTAATTTACTATCATTTTTTTTATTGAAAAAATGTCCAAGTTTATGGTGTGTGTGTATATATATATAGAGAGAGAGGGGGGTTGGCTAATATCAAAACTTTTGTTCCGAAGCCGTGGTGCAAATAATTGGTTTTTCGATTTTTAAAGTCCAAACGGTCGATTCAAACCATTAGATGTGATATCTACATTAAAATGTAATTGGAGATCAAATTTTACATTTTTTGAATTTTTTTTTTACTATTTATTAAGCCAGTTTTAAAATCACTGATTTTAATAAACAGTGAAATATTAATTGATCATTGAAAACATCGATTTTAAAACTGACTTAATAAATAGTAAACAAATTCCAAAAAATATAAAATTTGATCTCCAAGCACATTTCAATATAGATTGAATGTTGAACGGTTTGGATCGACTGTTTGGACTTTGAAAATATAAAAACCAAAACGTTTGTTTCTTGGCCTAGGAACAAACGTTTGTTTCTTGGCTATTCTACTTCCATAAGCATATGCCCACATATGCTTATAACTCATTTTTGCTTTTCCAATGTTCAAATGGTCGATCCGAACCGTTCATCTTGTTCTCCATATTAATATGTGCTTGGAGACCAAATTTTACATTTTTCTGAATTTTTTTACTATTTATTAAGCCACTTTGAAAATTGCTGATCCGGGTGAACAGTAAAAACAGTGCAACAAAATTCTGGACCATATGATCAACAATTTTCAAAGTGGCTTAATAAATAGTAAATAAATTCAGAAAAATGTAAAATTTGGTCTCCAAGCATATATTAATATGGAGAACAAGATGAACGGTTCGGATCGACCATTTGAACATTAGAAAAGCAAAAATGAGTTATAAGCATATGTGGGCATATGCTTATGGAAGTAGAATAGCCAACCTCTATATATATATTTTAGAAAGACTAATGATGAATTTTTTAGTTATATATTGATATTCATATGAAATTTTTCATTCAGAATCCAAACTTGTGACCTCTCCCACGCAAACCTAACCGTGGATCAGTCAAGAATTTGGAAGACGGCGTGGGCCTCGGGTCTATGGGTATTATGGCGAGAGAGGAACAATAGAATTTTCAATCAAAAAAAATAAGAGTACCGCAATTCTGGTACAAGAGACATTATATGAAGTGAGCCAATGGGATAACCACTGCTGAATACATGCGGATTACTGTAATCAGGTAGTTAAGAGTTTTACCATTTGTGTATAAGTGACTTTTATGTAATATTGTGTAAATAACTTTTTATCAATGTAAAATTGTAAGATGGCAACTTGTCACCTTGCCATAAAAAAAAACTATTAGATCAAAGGCTGTTTTCTTGATATGAAATTATTCTGAACATTTTTTCCATCATTGCAATAGGTACATTAGAAAAAAGAAAATAAACTTTTTTTCTTTATGTTTGAAAATTTTGAGGCTCAGTTGAAGTCAATTATACAATTGATTAACATACAGAGAAAAAATAGACTAAGCCTAAGGGCCTTCAACTCAAAAAAAAGAAAAGAAAAGAAAAAATAGACTTGTTTTTATCCAATTGATGTTCTGATATGCTGGTACCGTACAAGTACCTGATTTGCACCTGCTGTAAGAAATAATGTTTTTCTCTTGCAAGGTTGTTGTTTCTTCAGAAAGGAAAGATAATATGAGAAGCAATGGCAAGATGAATTCATGACATCCACAAATTTTATTGTTTGACAGGTACATATATGCTTGCAGTTTGCTTCAAATAATTCTGTTTTTAGCAATCTTATAGTTATATATATCAATTTGTGGGGGATTAGAAGTTATGAATTAAACATATATTTGGTTATTTATACAACCAAATTAGAATGAAGGAAATTTACATGGAATGAGAATAACTTATGTATAAAGTCTTATTATATTAGGAAAAATATCACTTTCAAATTTAATCATATTTGAAGGTTGAGATGTGAAAGAGGCTAGCTAAAGTCACTCCTATAAATTAAAAAAAAAACAGTATTATTTTTTTATACTTTTTAGTTTTTACAAAAACAATATTACTATTAGTTCTCATAAAATGAAATTATATGAGATCTATTTATCTAGTCTTCTCTATTTTAATTTTTTTAGTTCTGTCCCTGCTTTTTTGTGCAATTTTTATTGCAATTTTTTAACAATTGTAAATTTTGTGGGCCCGGAATGGTAATGAAAACAGCCCAAATTAAATAAATGCATAATAATTAGGTAAACCAATATAATAGTTAGACAAATCTTGCACTTCCAAGCAACAAAGAAAAAGGAGCTCAGAGTGTGAATTGAATCAAGGGGTTGTGTTAAAGATGTTTCTTGAAGATAAAAATGCATGGTTGTTGTGAATTCAAATTTTAATATTTGAAATTAAAAGTAATTATTTTACATTTTTTATTGAAGTAAAAATGGATGGTTGTGGTTGAAATCAAGTTTTTATTGTTTACATTTTCTTTTACTATTTTTCTATAGGAAAAAAATTAATTATTTTTTATTGAAGTAAAGGATGACAACACCATCTGTCCGTCTTTATTTTTATCAAGATTCGTGCACTCGTAAAGATTCACATTCAAAACATTCTCTAATATATTCCAAGTGTAAAAGAATGTGAACTAATTCAGATTTTCACAATGTCCTTTTTTTTAAAAAAATTTTTTTGAGATGGAATCTTGGAGACAGCGACTAACAAAATTGTGTAGGTGACAAATTCCTTTAGCTTGTCTTCTAATTTTGGAAAAAGAAAAGGGATAAAATTCTAAATTCCTTTATTCAATTTCTACTGATTTGACTCATTTCAATTTTTTTCATTTTATTTTCAAGATGTATTATACCATATCAAGTGGATAGAAAAACAGAAAGAAAGATTCCAGATTTGGTTCAAATGTCTCATGTTTTTCATGCTTCATCATACTTCACATCTTATATTTCCGTTTTCAAAATTTAAAAAGCCGATTCGAACTGTTTAATGTGATCTCCATATTAAAATGTGCTTAGAGACCAAATTTATATATTTTTTAAATTTGTTTACTATTTTTTTAAATAGGCACAAAATTATTGTTTCTGAACCATCCAAAAACAGTGATTTTGTACCTATCTTAAAAAATAGTAATATTTTTTCCAAATAATATAAAATTTGGATTTCCAAGTATATTTTAATATGAATATCATGTTGAGCGGCTCAGATCAACTCTTTGGACTATGAAAACAGAAATATAATATAAGATACGATGAGGCACGAAAGACATGGTATTTTTTTGTTGCGGTTCCATTATTTTTGAAAAATAAAAAAAATAATGTTTTTGATTTAATTTATCATTTTTCTAATAATATGAATGAAAAAATAGGGCAAAGCTTATTTACACCTAACTAACTAATTGATGTCTTTGTCAAATAAAGGAGTTTGATGTAACTAAGAAAGAAAATCAATCAATCAATGAAAATCAATGAATGAATGAATGCCATATCTCTTTTCTTTATTGCGTGACCGTGTCTCTGTTAATCTGAAATGCTTGCTGCCTTGTTGGGCACAAGAACAAAAGTTGCCCAAGTTATCTCTCTCTTGAATAGAGGGATCAGCTGTCAATCCATCTTTGACTATTTTGAGATTGCTTCTCCTCTCTCTCTCTCGATCGATCTCTCGAGAAAGGTATATGTTTGGATAAATTAATTATGTAATCATGATATTAGTCGATATTGTGTTCAGTCCCTCTCTAAAATTTAATTTAATTTAATTTTTTAGAACATTTCATATAAGTTTAGTCTCTCTCATAAAATATTATATGTCTACTTGTAATCTAGTAGTTAGATGTTAGAGTTTATTTTGTAATTGTGAATAACTTGGGTTCAATTCCACTACTCACATATTATGCGTTTTAAGTTTTAACCCCTATCAAGATTTTCTAGTCCTACCTCTGATTACAGCCAAATGATTTTTGAGAAATATATATATATTATATATATAGTCCGGCTAATATCATAACGTTTTAATTTAACTTAAAATATAACGAGTCAGTTTTTGCAATTTCAAAGTCTAAGCAGTCGATCTGAACTGCTCAATATGATCTCCATATTAAAATGTGCGAGACCAAATTTTATATTTTTTGGATTTTTTTACTATTTTATTAGATAGGTACAAAACCACTGTTTTGGATGGTCAAGAATTATCTCAAAACAATGATTTTGTACCTATCTAAAATAATAGTAAAAAGATTTCAAAAAATATAAAATTTGGTCGCCAAGCACATTTTAATATGTAGATCATATTGAGCGGTTCAGATCGACTATTTGGACTTTGAAATTGCAAAAACTGACTCGTTATAACTTAGGTTGAAATTATAACGTTATGACATTAGCCGTACTCATATATATATATATATATATATATATATATATATATATATATATATATAAACATTACTTTATTTTGATAAACATTAGCATGGCAGTGAGGAAAAAGAAACTAAATCCACCCTATAAATTGAATAAATATAACTTTGTTCATTAATTTTTGTAATTTTTATATGTATCATTACTTAAGTAATTCAGTCCCTTATAAAATGAAGTTACACTACACTTAATTTTCTAGTCCCTGAAATCTTCAATTTTCTAGCTCTGATTCTAAACATCGGACTTAAAAGTTACTTTTTTTTGTGCATAAAAACTACTTTTAGAGAAATTAATTTTACTTGGCTGAGCTTGATATTTTACTGATTAAATTTTCTTGGTAGAAAACATTTACTTGCAATTTTTTATTTCACAATGAAGCTATATTTATTGTAAGAGAAAGTTTACATAAGCCCTTTAACATTTGAAAATTGCAAAAGTCCCTATATTAGCATTTTCTAAAGTTGCAAGAGCGACCCATATTTTCTAAAATTTCTAAAGTTGCATATCACCTACAACCGGATTGGTTCGGAATCTAATCGGACAGATCAGATCTAAACTCAAATATTATGTTACCTCATAAGATATATGGACTCTGCCTAGCTAGTTAGCCTTAACACATTTTCATGCTTAAATAACTACAACAATCTTTATAGACAATTAATTTTGATGGGCTTTAGTTATAAGTAAGTAAATTATATTAATTGGTTACTAACAAAATTTAATCATCTTTTTCTTCATTAATTATATATATTAATGTGCTATACTTTACAAAAAGTATATTACAAACAAACTAAATTGATCATCATATTTTCTTATTTAAAATTGATTAATATTTTTTATCTAGCTATGATAACATTCTAACATATTTTTGTGTTGTAATAGGCCCATTATTAATTATTTCCGATTTAAACGCAAAATTGGTCAAATCTAGCAGAATATTTGTTACTAATTAGAAATTTGAAAATAAACATAACAATTTTTTTTATAATAGAAAGGAACATGTACTTAATAGATAAAAAAAATTCACGGAACTTATAATGTATTTTAATATAAATATGCTAATTATAAATCAAAAGAAGTAATCTAACAAATAATTTAAACAAAAAATTTGAATTTTCAGTGTTAGATTTTATTATCTTGTTCTTCATAGTGTCTCTAAAAAATAAAAAATAAATCAGAAACCGGCCATAAAATTGGATATTTTTGGAAAAAGTCAGACATTCTGGGTATATTTATTAATTTGTAATTAACTTTGGATATTAACAAAAATGTCGTTAATAGATCATGAACAAAATGAATAAACTTAATTCAAGTTATAAAATGTTGTACAAAATATCTTTAAGTCTATAAATGTTTATGAAAATATCTAAAAGAAGAGTGTTCTAAAAATCTAATAAATATCTAGGAAAGATGATAAAGATGTGAGATAAAAAATTTAAATATCTTGAATGAGGTGTCATAAGTCTAGAATGATATTAGAATATTACAAATTGAGATGACATGTAACATGAGATGTCACAAATAAACTAAGAAGAAAATAAAACAAGCTTTCAAGAGTATTCTTATGTCTACACTAAATTATGCATAAAAAAATATACCAAATATATGCGACTATTAAATGCATAAAAAAGTATTCGCATATAAATTACCAACACTAAATTATCACATTTTTTTATTTTTAATTAAAAATAAGCAAAATTAACAAAAATAAAAATACAAGAAAAAATAGAAAAGGATAGCTAGCCGGTTTTTTTTTTTGTAAAATAAAGTCTGGTGCGTACTTCCTCTCGGTTTATATTAATACGTACATTTAATTTGAAATCCGAATGTATCTGTCTAAAATAGCTCAAATTGAGAAGGGACTAACTTTGACCAAACTTTGACCGGTCATAACTTTATGTAGGAAACTCTATTTTGAGCGTTCGACCACTTTTCAGAATGCTTGAGAGGAGGAGATATAGATTTTAAAGATAAACTAAGATTTACCTTACAAAATGTCCCGCACACTCAAAATTACAAAAAAAACATCATTTAGGCCTCAAAACTACAATTGAAATTTATAAAAAATAACTGTAGGTTATTTCAACAGAAAAATAAATGTTATATTTATAATAAAAATAAACAAATTTGAAAATAAACATAAAGAGGAGAGACCTAATTCATGTACCAAATGGATAAATGGAGAATACAGGCACCCAAAAGTTTATCCAGTTGGAAATCATTTATCCTTTTTTTGTTCTATGATTGAAACAAATATCCAACATTATTCTTTGATGATGCAATATATAATTAAATCAACAAAAAATGAAATGAAATAAAGGTAGAACCGACATTCTCACGTGAATAGAAAGCTAGTTATGTGGCTATGCATATAATGAAAAGCAAATTGTTTCTTCTTTTGGTTTGTTCTTTTGATCATTAAAGTAATTAGTATTGACTGAGGTATAGTGACAAATGAATGATTCGGGAATGGTTCGGTGGGTCAAAAGTTAGTGATTCGGAAATAATTCAGGTATAATTTAGAGTTATACATTGAGCCCGAATCAGATATCTTAGTCTCACAGGTGAACAAAAACTGCCTATATAATATTAATTTATTAAATTAAGAGTATTTAAGAGGCGCACTTAATTTAGTTAGTACCATATTATATGTACATTAGTCAACATAATTAACTAGATATACATATCATTAAAATATTTTAATAAAAGAATTTTTTTTTTCAAAATTTATAATTATATAATGCTAACGGATATATATGAGTATGGTTGTGTGTGTTAAAAGATGGCAACCCATTATTTCAATTATTGTAGTTTCTATTTATGTTGCTATATGTTCCCCACAAGCAACATCAAACTTCATATATACATCCAAATTTCTCTATATACATGCTTCCAATTATATATATATACACACACACATAAATCCCTCCACTATAAATTAAACCCCACAACCATACATTCTACCCCATCAGTAAATTAATTAATTAAATCACCTTTCTAAATGGCCAAGGTTCTCTTCCTCTTTGCTACTCTCCTTGCGCTAACACTAGCAATAAAACAAACCCAATGCATTCCTTTCGACGACAAAGACGTCGAATCCGACGAAACCCTGTGGCAATTATACGAGAAATGGCGTCGACACCACACTGTCTCGAGAGACATGAATGATAAACAGAAACGGTTCAATGTGTTTAAAGAGAATGTCAAATACATCCATGAGGAGAACAAAAAGGATAAACCGTATAAACTCGCATTGAACAAGTTTGCCGACATGACGAGGGAGGAGTTTAGGCAGACGTATGCCGGGTCCAAGATCCACCATCATGCGAGTTTGCGAGGGGCCCCGCATGGCAGTGAGAGTTTCATGTATGAGAATGTGGAGAGCGTGCCGGCATCTGTCGATTGGCGACAGATGGGCGCTGTCACTGCAGTCAAGAACCAAGGCCAATGTGGTGAGTTAATTAATTTCTCTATAAATTAACAATAATGACAATATATATATATATATATATATATATATAGAGTTGGGCTACGGTGTTTCACGAAGTAAAGCGAGTGTTTTACTTCACACTCATATTTTGCGATTTCAAAGTTTAAAATATCGATCCGAACCATTCAAATTGATCTCCATATTAAATTGTGCTTGGAGACCAAATTTTACATTTTTTGGAAATTTTTTACTATTTCTTTAGAATTTTTTAAAATTGTTGTTTTTGATGGTCCAGGATTTTTTTAAAAACAGCGATTTTCAAAAATTCTAAAAAAATAGTAAACAAGTTCCAAAAAATGTAAAATTTGGTCTCCAAGCACAATTTAATATGGAGATCAACTTGAACGGTTTGGATCTACGTTTTGAAGTTTCAAATTGAAGATATAGATGTGAAGTAAAACACTCGTTTTACTTCGTAAAGTACCGTAGCCCAACTCTATATATATATACTTATTTAAATTTATCATCCAAAGTTCCAAACTATATTTGTGAGAAACACACATAACTAAAGTTTGATAACGACGCCAGCCAAACTATATATATATATTTTATAACTGACAATTAAATATAGATATATTATGTACCTGGCGTACAAAGTTGGCAAAAAATATTCAACACAAATGAAGTGGGATTGAGGTTTTCAACATGGTTTGGAAAATCGGCCGATTCCGAGTCAACTCGGTATCGGCCGTGTCCGATCCGATTTTCACCCGAGTCTTGCTCCCATGCGAGTTTTTCAGCAAAACTCGGTTGAACAGTGTTTGACTCGGCCGAGTTAGCCGATTTTCAGGCCGAGTCAGGCCGATTCAGACCGAGTCAGCCCGAGTTTGACCGAGTTTGACTGAGTTTGACCGAGTTTTGGCTGAGTCAGCTATTAAAACTGTGATTAAAATTATTTTATGTAAAAAGATGTTTGTAAAATGGCCGAGTCATACAGCTGGAGAGTTGCATACAAGCTGGAGTCATACAAATCTAAATTAATTACTAATTTTGTTAGAATAGTACATATTAATATTAGAATAGTACGTACATATTTTTTGTTAGTTAAATATTAGTATACAAATCTAAGTTAATTACTAATTTTATTCTCCATTATTTTATTCGACATTATAATTAATTTATAATATCTTTTTACTCAATTTGAAATAGACACAACAATATCCCCATTCGTATTGTAATATAGAGGACGATGAGATAATCCAGCCAGTTCGGTATAACATCTGGCAATAAAAAATGTGTTCTATTTGTAATGCTTGTATTACATTATATAATTAGTGAATTATTTGAGTGTAATATTTTGTGTTAATATAGTTTTTCTACAAATTATTTTTTTTAACAATTTTTTTCTATCTTTTGGCTACAAAACAAGTTTCAGCCAAAAAAATCCGAGTTTCCGAGTCAACTCGGCCGATTCCGATTCCACAGTCAAGAACCCGATCCCGATTCCGATTCCGAGTTTCAGAACCATGGTTTTCAATTCCAAATTCAATTTATTTAACCATAATTCAAACTGTTACCGGTATTTACTTGCCACCTGACAGTATTGTAAATCCTGGATTAAAATTTACAAATATTTTTATTAAATTTTAGGTAGCTGCTGGGCCTTCTCAACAGTGGTAGCAGTTGAGGGGATAAATCAAATAAAAACCAAGGAACTGATTTCTCTCTCAGAGCAACAATTAGTCAATTGTGATACCAGTGAAAACTCTGGATGCAATGGAGGTCTCATGGATTATGCATTTGAATATATCAAGAAAAATGGTGGCATTACCACAGAGAAGAGCTATCCTTATGTCGCCAAGCAACGATCATGCGACAATTCCCTGGTATGTAACTTTGTACCAAATTTTTGCATTTTTTTCAAATAATATTTCTACTAAAATTAAACCAGTCAGGCGCAGGTACCTGTTCTTGGTTGCTCAAGTTTTATACATTGTTTTATTGGTTTTTTCATTTTGAATGGGGCTTAATTAATTTATTGATTGTTCTTAAGGATTAATTTTTAGGAGGAAAGACAAAAATACCCTCTTGGTACTGGTACGTTGTATTTTAGGATTCAGTTGTAAACTTGTAATTTCAGCAGGTTCTTAGTACTGGTACGATGTATATTGGTACTGGTTAGACACAATTCATACATGATTTGAATGGGGCTTAATTTATAAACAACTTTTATTAAACTGAAATGTCATAATAATTAAAGGTAATAATTTTATTTGTCAAATAATATTTCTAATCAGATTAAACCAGTAAGTGGTACAGCTGCAGGTACCAGTGATTGGTTGCTCAAGCTATTTAAGGATTAATTTTTAGGAGGAATGACAAAAATACCCTCTTGTTACTGGTTATGCACAATTTATACATGATTATATATAAACAACTCTTGATTAGAATGGTAATTAACTTTTGGCATTGAACTGAAATGTCATAATTAATTAAAGGTAATATTTTATTTTATTTTTCTCAGGAGAAATCTCAGGTGGTGACGATTGACGGGTACCAGGATGTTCCGAGAAACAATGAAGATGCTTTACTAAAGGCCGTGGCGAACCAGCCCGTCTCTGTTGCCATTGAAGCAAGTGGCTACGATTTCCAGTTTTACTCTGAGGTTTGTACCATAAAAATTACAATCTGAGGTTGTACCATAAAAACTGGTACCGTACTGACCAAAATTACAATCTTTTCATTGAACCAATCACTAAGCATTTCATGTTACATAACACAGGGTGTGTTCACCGGAGAGTGTGGGACCGACCTAGACCACGGCGTGGCGATTGTAGGCTATGGCACCACGCAAGATGGAACCAAATATTGGATTGTGAAGAACTCGTGGGGCCCGGAGTGGGGTGAAGGCGGTTACATCAGGATGAAACAAGGTGTCCAGGCCAAGACAGGCTTATGTGGCATTGCCATGGAGGCGTCTTATCCGATCAAGACCTCGCCGAATCCTTCGCATTCGTCTCTCAAAGACGAACTTTAGATGCATATATAATGTACAAATATTATATATAAAGTTGGATGAATTAATTACACATGAGTTCCTGCTTGTGATGTTTTATTTAAAAGAAATAGATAAAAATAATTGGATTTTAATATTGTTATTTTGGATGATTATCTTTGTTACAAAAGTGTATTAGCTGAGTTGCATGAAGTGTCAATGTTTCAATAAAATCTAAGTAAATCAAAGTCAAAACTATTGATATAAATTCAATCCTTGTTGTATCGAAGCTAATTATTACAAATTTCAAAATTATTTATTTTTCTTCTAAAATTCATAATATCATATTTATTCTTCTAGTTTTCAAAACTCACACACTAATTTTTTTATCCTTTTTTGTTATTAAAAATAAGTATAAAGTTCATATTTTATCTTTTATTAAATTTTTAAAAAATTATATAGTATGTGTCGGAGAAATATTCAATCTTCTAATTTATTAATTCAAGAGGACAAATAATTCATTGCCTTGAGTTTTACACACACAAACACATCTTTCTGAATTTGGTCAATTGAGAATTTTGTGGGTCAAATTATCTCTTTTAGGATGTGATTCATTATCTCGGCCCAATTCATTATCTCTAATTTTGTTTCTGTGACAACTCTTAACAAATTAACCAATCCAGCATATACTCTTGCAGTCCTTTATTCAACTTACAAAAATAACAGATTAAATCCAACCAACCATAATATTTTCTTTACCAGTGCAAACTCACATTTGAAAAAGAAGAAAATAATATAATGCTTGAGTAAAATCAACAAGGAGGCTTGTCAGCAGGGGGAGGTAGTATTTTTGCCTCTGTACTATTTCCATTCTTTGTTATGAACACAACATCCATTCCCCAGATTGAATGTGGTTCAAAGTGACAATGCATGTACCAAACTCCTAAAATAATTGCAAAACAAAAATATTTTGAGGATTAGTGTCTGAAAAACATTCAAAACAACAATTTGTAACAGTACCTAATCAACTATCTAATCAAATATTGCTAAACAGGCCATTCTCATTGTAGATGAGGCCATTCAATAAATTTGATATTTTAAAAAAAGAGAAGAATAAATTCACCTGGATTAGTTGCCCGAAAGCGGATAGTTGCCCAACCGTTCTGCGGCACACCCACAGTGTTCACAAATGGTGGATCGACCAAGTTGTAACTCAGAGGATCTGTTGTGTTCTCAAAGTTGCCGAATCCTCTTCCAATGACATAGAAGCTGTGGCCGTGCAAGTGCAATGGTTGGTTAGCCGCTCCGCTTAGTATGTTATTTTGCTGAAACACAATCTCCACGGTAGTGTTATACTCGAGCACTTTCACTTTGGTTGATTTAATAACAAAATATACCTGCTCAGGAATGTTGTCATCAGTAACATTGAAGACGAGCGGAGGTTGGTCAGCAAAGTCAGTGGTGTACACACCGGCAATAGAATTGTAGTATGCATCTAGCACATCAATTTTGGGTTTTTGGAAACTAGCATTGTTCATACTAGAAGCGAACATAGTACCGTTTACACCAGCACATTGCTTGTTAGGGCACAATTGTTCATTCACAGACATCATGATATTCATTTTGACATCGACAGTTTGGGGTACGAAAGTTGGGTGATCTGAACTGGCCAGCGAGCGAAGACCGCTAGTGAACACAGCTGATGCATTAGTGTTGTTGGAGTTTGGTAAGGACGTGAAAACCGGTCTTGTTGATGTCACAGAATAATTAGTTTTGTATTCTAGAATAGCTACGGACACATTGGCATCTTTAGGGGCCAAAACACTTCCATCAAAGTATAATGCCGCGATGATGTAATAACGGAAGGGGAAAGATGAGTTTTGGAATTGATTGGCCTGTAAGAGAAGGTCCATCGTTTGGCCCGGGGCGATCATGATAAATTCATTCACATAAGGTTTCGTATAGCTGGCGTCGGCTCCAACCACTGTTACATTATGGCCAGAAACCGCGAAAAGGAAATCATTTTCCATGGCTGCATTTATTACACGAAGGAGGTACATTTTGCCTTGTTCGACTTGTACCTTAAAAGTGTCTGCCACAAAATAAAGATTAAAAGGTATATGTAGTTAGACCACATTATATTTGAAAAAAATAATAAATTTGGTTGCTAATTTTGTTTAAATTGATCAAGTAATTAACAAACATTGTCAAAGAGAATCTTTATCTTATGAAGCATTAACAACTTGCAAACTGTACCGAGAACAATAAATTACCATTTTTTGAGCATGGCATGAAGTCACCAGGCTGTCCATTGATGGTGTTAGCATCAGAGGTGTCAAATTGACCACCATTTTCAACTGCAGTTTGGTACACATCTGTTATGTTTTTCTTCCACCACTCGCCTAGAATCAGTGTGAATTCTTTATCGGGTTTGCTGAAGGGGAAGGTGGTTCCGAGCTTCGGGTAAATAATAATAGCACCGTGAACAGTAGCACGATCATAGTCGCTATGTGCGTGCCACCAGAGCGTGCCTTCTTCTTCCGTAAATTGTAGTCGTTGTGTGTAGTTGGCTCTTGGCTGGATAGGGCACTGAGTAATGTATTCTGGTCCATCTGACCACGGGTCCCTCGGCTGGTTTAGACCATGCCTATATAAATTAGATGGATACATGTTAGTCTTGCATGGCTTATAATAATTCCTTAATTAATAGTGCAACTAATATATTCTTTCTATATGTACTGTTATGTGTGTATAGTACCAGTGGATGCTGATGTTCTTGTTCCCTCTGTTGATGACCTTGACATAGACTATGTCGCCTTTTCGAGCGGAGATAGTGGGTCCCGGATATAATCCATTGACAGTTAGAATGTTCTTTGTGTTATTGCAGAGCCGAGTGTAGGTAGCTTCTTGAATCTGTGCAAGGGAAAAACCGAAAAAATAAATTATATATACATATTTACATACCACAAAACAGAAGGGACAAGACATCTTTGAATACGTCGTTTGAAGCTAATTATTCAATAGATTTTAGTATTAATTTCACAAAGGAACTTGATGAACTTAAGAACACCCTAATTCTACTCAAATAATAGAAAAAAAGGATAAAGAAAAAGCAAGCAACAAGTAGGTATTTTTAAGAGCCAGCAAACAACACCAAAGAATGCAACATGCATGACATGAGTGAGGCTGGCTACGATACTTAACAAAGAGCGAAACGGTAGCTTGTTATAAATTAATTAAATATCTGTTTAAGAAGTTCAATCAATTAATCCGAACAATTAATTCAAAATAATCTCCATATAAAATGTACTTGAGATCAAATTTAATTTTTTAAAATTGATTTACTATTTTTTTAGATAAGTAGATTATCACCCGTTCAAAGATTTTGAACCATCTAAAAATAGTAATTTTCAACCTAGCTATCTAAACAAAGATAGTAAATGAATTCTAAGAAATGTAAAATTTGATTTCCAAGTATATTTTCATATAAATATTATATTAAGTTATTCAGATCGACTGTTTAGACTTTACAATTAGAGATATAGATAAATAGTATGAACCGATCCGCATTTTACAAAATACCATAACCTCACTGGAGATTGACATTATTCATGTTTCTTTTGGAATTGAGTTTCTTCCAAAAGGTTTTGGATAAATTTTATCTAAAGTCAGATTTAAACTGTCCGTTTTATGTTGAGATTTATGTGAACAAATTTATAACTTAATAAATTTAAACAGTTTCAATCTAAACTGTTCGTGTGAATTCTGAGGCAGATTTAAACCGTTTATGTTGAGATTTATGTGAACAAATTTATAACTTAATAAATTTAAACAGTTTCAATCTAAACTGTTCGTGTGAATTCTGAGACAGATCAGACGGTTTAGACCCAAGTTTGAATGAGACCTTTTCCAAACCAAAACCCCAAACGTTTCCTTTTATGCATACATCGAATAAATTTTAATTAATCTGATGCCCATTGAAAAAACCTAACTCCAAATTAAAGTAATAAGTTATAGTTTCAATTCCTATATTTCTTTTGAAGTCTAGAACTCGTGAATTAAAAAAAAAAAACAATTATACCAGACATTGTGAAATAAATGTCAATTGTGATAGCAGAGAAATCACTTACAACAAAGGTGCGGTGATGAATCTTGGCCTCAGACAAACAACATAGTATTAAACCAACGGCTATTGGCCATAACGAGAAAAGCTTACTAAAAAACATGGTGCTTGAAAATGCTCTCTCTCTCTCTCTCTATATATATATATATATATATATATATATATATATATATATATATATATATATATATATATATTGTTGGGTTGTTTCCTTTCTCAGAGGAGACTGTTAGAGAAGCTGCATTGATGTGGTTTTTATAGGAAGAAAAATAGCTAGAACCCTTTTCTTAATTTCCAATATTGTTCCAAAAACATTACTATCAAGTGTGGTAGTCCACTGGCCATGGCTGTTAATTCTATATATACACCTACTTAGAAAAAAAAATTATATCTTATAATAAAAAAAATGCATGAGGTGCACATATGATATCGACTTGGATTTTTATATATATATATATATCCTTTTGTCTGCGCACGCATCATACAATTCAAAATTTAATTAAACAAATGCTCATAAGATCATTACTTGTGAGTAATTAATGTTTGTGTAAAGTTTCCTTTTTTAGATTTGTGTTGACTTTACTGAGATTAAGAGATAGCACCACCAATTAAAAACCAATAGCAACCGGCTGTCAGAATCAATAATAGTGATAGCAGAGATGTGAATTCTATCTGAGTAGCTTGCTTGATACTCACAAGTAATGATCTTATGCGCATTTGTTTAATTAAATTTTGAAGTATGATACATGCACAGTCAAATTAAAAGGTTGCTTATTTACACACTTTACACTAATTAATTATTATTATCCATATTTGCATGGAAAAGGTATATATAAAAATCCAAGTCTACGTCATACGTACAACTGATGCCTTTTTTTTAGTTAATTAAGTGGCTTTAAATGTGAACTAACAATTTCATTGATAAAAAATATATTTACAATAGGTCAAATGACCGTAATTTCTAAATCTACTCTTTTATTCTCATAAAATCTTATAAATTAATCTAGTATTCTAATCCTCATCTCGCTCCACGACCGGATCCGTTTCTTTGACCGCCGTCGCGCTCTGACAGCAACCGGATCTACTCACTGTTGCGCTCAAATCGAAATGTTGATCACCGTAATACTTTAATCACGCGCCATCTCGCTTCATGACCGGATCCGCTTCTTCGATTGCCGCTGCGCTTTGACGGAAACCGGATTTACTCACCGTCGCGCTCCAATCGAGATGTTGATCACCGTAATACTTTAACGCCATCTTGCTCCAAGACCGGATCCGCTTCTTCGATTGCCGCCGCACTCTGACGGAAACCGGATCTACTCACCGTCACGCTCCAATCTAGATGTTGATCACCGTAATACTTTAATCGCCATCTCACTCCACGACCGGATCCGCTTCTTCGACCACCTCTGCGCTCCGACAACTGTCGAATTTACTCACCATCACGCTCCAATCGAGATGGGGATTCTACACTCCGAGCTCCGACGACACCGCACTCTAGGCTCCGATTGGCTCCTATCGGCTCCGGTTCCTCCCCCTCCCTCATTCTCCTCTCTGCTCGAGAAGGTAGAACCGAGAGAGAGGGGAGGTGTTGTGTCGGGATGAGGACTACAAAGTGTGAAAAAAGTGGAGCTAGGTTCACAGTGGAGGTAGGTGGAGGTAGAGGAGGAGAATGGCGGCTATCAAAATCCTAGATTTTTTAGTCACTGTTGAATCAACTGATGCATTTTATTTATTACAATATATAAAAAAAAACTAGTGAGCTATTTTGAACTTTATTTTTTGAGACCAGAATAAGGTTAGGTAAGGAAATTCAGTATAAATTACATGGAATTGGCCAAGCTAGGATTATTGTTTGAGAATCTGATAGATACCAGTCAGTAGATAGCTGTATCAAACAATACCTTTATTTAATTATTGCACATTTTTGAGGCATGAAACAAGCAAACAACAATTTCTAGTGAAAGTCTCAATTACCAGTATAAAGCATGAACATCCAACCATGTCAATCCTTGTAATCTCTTCATATAATATCTATATAGACCTGGGACTAAAAGTCTAAAACGTCACTTTTTCTGATTTTAGGGACAAACAAGCTACAGGGAACCATTCTTGCTTTAATAAAGCTAAGAAATGTGAATTGATATGCTGTTTGGCTGGCTGCTCTTAAAGGTCAAATGTATAACTTTTATTTTTGCCTTTCATACCTTGAAAGTTAGGAAAAATGAATTTATGTACTGGAGGTGTTCAAGTCTTTTTCACCTTAAATGAATCCGCTTAGGTGCTATGGATAGTATAAGGTTTTCGATCTAAATGACTTCAGTAAATTAGTTATATATTGAACTTGTAGACTACTAATTTTTACTATTTTTAGAATTTATTTACTATTTTTTATGATTTATGAAAAATGGCAAAAAAAATGACCTAAAATATTGACAATTTTCTTTTATTTTTAAGCTAGTTTTTTGCCATATTTCATAAATCATAAAAAATAGTAAAAGAAAAATTCAAAAATAGTAAAACTTGGTATTGTACTGAGCTAGTTAGATTGAAGTTTGAAGTTTAAAGTTTATACGATAGGTTTTTAAGACAATAACACAGAAGACCTTATGCTATCCATAGCACTAAGCCTTACTCTTTATTTTTTGATTAACAACCCGTAGGTATTTACATTAATCAGGACAAACCAATTACACATATAGTTCGTACCAGTACATAAGAGTATATAGAACAGCCATACCAGTACAAAAAAACATTAACTGAATCCCCTTATACAAAGCTAGACAAGAAAACACAGAACCGTGCTCTGGTTACAAGAGATGAGCCTTGAGGTCGTCGTTCTCAAATTGGTAGATAGTGAGCCTGCATTGTTTCTGTGTTTGTGCTCAGATTGGTATATATTGCACAAACAGTGTTGTTTTTGGCATGGTTCTGAAACTCGGAATCAGAATCGGAACCGGATACTTAACCGTGGAATCAGAATCAGATGAATCGTCCGGAATTGGAAAAATCAGATCGGAAACTCAGAGTGTTTTGACAGAAGCTTGTTTTGTAGCCAAAATATAGAAAGAATTAGTAAAAAAAATAATTGGTAAGAAAACTATGTTAAGACAGAAGATTATACTCAAATAATCTACTAATTATATAATATAATATAAGCATTACAAATATAACACACTTTTTTTATGCAAGCTAGCTATAATTTATGCATAGAAAAATAAAATAACATTGGCAGCATAATTTATATTAATTTTTTTTTCTAGTGCAAATTCTGTTTACATAATTTGTTTTTTTTTTTGTGATTTGAAATCATAGATCAACAACTGCCAGAAAAAATGTAAAATAACCGAAGGATTCGGCCTGACTTGGGCTTGACTCGGTCTAACTCGAGCTGACTCGGGCTTGACTCGGCCTGAAAATCGGATAACTCGGCCGAGTCAAATACTGTTCAACCGAGTTTTGATTAAAAATCGCATGGACACGAGACTCGGATCGGACCTGACCAATACTGAGTTGTCTTGGCCGAGTTTCCAAAAAAACTTTTTGGAACCAGGTCGAGATAGCACCACCAATTAAAAACCAATAGCAACCGGCTGTCAGAATCAATAATAGTGATAGCAGAGATGTGAATTCTATCTAAGTAGCTTGCTTGATACTCACAAGTAATGATTTTATGCGCATTTGTTTAATTAAATTTTGAAGCATGATACATGCACAGTCAAATTAAAAGGTTGCTTATTTACACACTTTACACTAATTAATTATTATTATCCATATTTGCATGGAAAAGGTATATATAAAAATCCAAGTCTACGTCATACGTACAACTGATGCTTTTTTTTAGTTAATTAAGTGGCTTTAAATGTGAACTAACAATTTCATTGATAAAAAATGTATTTACAATAGGTCAAATGACTGTAATTTCTAAATCTACTATTTTATTCTCATAAAATCTTCTAAATTAATCTAGTATTCTAATCCTCATCTCGCTCCACGACCGGATCCGTTTCTTCGACCGCCGTCGCGCTCTGACAGCAACCGGATCTACTCACTGTTGCGCTCAAATCGAAATGTTGATCACCATAATACTTTAATCACGCGCCATCTCGCTTCATGACCGGATCCGCTTCTTCGATTGCCGCTGCGCTCTGACGGAAACCGGATTTACTCACCGTCGCGCTCCAATCGAGATGTTGATCACCGTAATACTTTAATCGCCATCTCGCTCCACGACCGGATCCGCTTCTTCGATTGCCGCCGCACTCTGACGGAAACCGGATCTACTCACCGTCACGCTCCAATCTAGATGTTGATCACCGTAATACTTTAATCGCCATCTCGCTCCATAACCAGTATGCATCTGCTAATACCTGAAAACTGACCTGCCTTATCTGACCTGGTACTGGCCGGTATGGGCCTTCTTCTGCAATTACCATAAAGTACAGCTGCAACCAATAAGGAATTGTTTTATTAAGCGTTATTATGTGGTTGAACCTGAAAAAACACACTATAAGAAGACAAAAGGACATATAAAGATCAATTATGGTCTTGAGGCCAAAATCACAAGTCAATGCTACTGTAAATAGGCTCTAGAGGGGAGGTTAAGTCTGGCTAAAATTGGTGTCAAGAGGATGGGAGAAATCGACCAGAAGGCGTTTAAAAATGCGCGCAGATTGAAGTTAGGAAAGTCAAAAGTTGATGAAGAAGCTGCAATGCTAGTATTGAATTGGCAAAATGAGATACAAAACCCAGCTTGGTGTCCTTTCAAGCCCGGACCAAATGGAAAGGTAATATACGTCGGAACCTCACCATATCTGTTATATATATATATATATATTTTTTTTTTTCATTTTTTGTTACTTTACCCCCCTAGCTAGAATTGTTGGTTATCTCAAAATCGTTTCTTATAGGCAAACAAAACCTCGTAATGTAGTTTTTCATGTTTGTATTTTACCTACACCTGTATGGAAATTCTTATTTCTTTTCCTTTTTTTTCCTTTTGCTTTGGTTTTTTTTTTTTTTTTTTTTGTGTTTAAGGTTTACGTCCATTAATTTCCAGCTGAAACTAGGGTAGTAAAAGTTCTAGCCAAAAGGAGTGCTAGAAACACTCCAAAGGTTCTCACAGTTGATGCTTGGTCAGTGCGAATCCTGAATAAACTTTGGAATGTGGAGAAAGCTAAAAACTTCTTAAAGTTGGTCTTATAGCATTATTTATGATACAGGATGTAATCAATGAAGAGGACGAAAAATTACAATACTTAAAGAAGGAGCTGGGTGATGAGCCATATTGTGCCGTGGTTACTGCATTGTTGGAGATTAATGAGTACAACCCGGTTCACAGGTGTCCTGTACCAGAACTATGGCACTTCAAGGAGAAACGCAAAGCCTCACTTGAAGAGGCAGTTCGTTGCACAGTCAACTGTTGGAAGTACCACAGAATATCCAGGTAGTATATCTTTTACAAATTATGACATCCTTTCCTTATACCGGAGCCCAGTAACAGTACATCAATAATCAAACAAAAACAATTGAAAAATTGGAATTTTAAGTTATTGTCCAAATTGTGACCTCTCTGCTGTGGATTGTACAAACTCATATTGGTCCATATGTCCTGAACCTTTTGTTTAACCGAGCAAGATTTTGAGTACTGACTGTTCTATTTGACATTTTTGGTGTGGTTCAAGGAATTGAAGCTGGAGTTCTGCACTTATGAAAATGGAATTTATAAGATTTTGATATAGTTAGTCAGCTCAAGTACTTGTAAAGCAAAATGATTAACCTATGATATAGTAGAGCAGTTTTGTTAGAAAGTTTAGAAGGATGATCAGTTAACCTAGGTATACTTTCTGATTTTGTGACTTGATGATATTAGCCAAGTTCATTTTCTGTTGTTTACCGTGCATGTGTTGGTGGTACCTGTATGTTTCTGTGTTTTGATGAGTATATATGTTTGACTGTGTGGGCCAGTGATGGTAATCCTAGAGCTTACATCCTAAGTCGTCATGAGTACTCTCTGTCTGACCGTGCGTGACGTAAAATACAACTCATAACTAAATTTATACTCGTAACCAAATTATTTCTGTTCTGTCAGATCCGTGGGATATTTGTCTTTTTTTTATTAGGATATGTATAATATATTGAAGCTTTAATTAAAAGGCTTTCATTGCGAGCATAAACTTCTCCCCCCAACTCTATAAAAATCTGGGGTTTCACTCGATAAATGCATAAAACGTAACAAGTTATTTGTTAACAAATAAAAGGAAAAGAAAAGAAAAAAGTAAAAAGGAAAGCATAAGAAAGAAGGGTGCGTATCCCCTACAGTACCGGGAGGAATAAAATGAGGATATAAATCTGCTGTTATTCCAAAGGGATCACAGCACCCTGTTATTCTTGTCCCAACCGTTCAAACTTTTTCATGCGCGAATCTCAAGAAAAAAGTTTTTCATACCTGAATCTCAACAAAAGTCAACAGCTGGGATCGGAATAACAGGGTCCTATTATCCCTGTGGAATAACAGCAGATTTATTTCCATAAAATGAAGTCCCATCCGAGCCATGAAAAATTCAGGCTTATTTGAAATACAGGAAACCCACCTTAAGATTCGTGCAAATTTACAATAAATGGTCCAGATCTAACCTGCCAAAATCAAGTACCTGACCTGATCTAAATTCAAGAAAGAATGCACAATCAATTACATAAGACAAGACACCTTTATAAAAAGAGCACCTGCCTCAATTGTGAACGTTTACATGTACACAGAAAGGTAACCATATATGCACTACTCGCGTACCTTCTGAACACCCACCCATCTCGCATAATCAACCCACCTACACAAGGTAAAAAAAAATATTATTCCAATGATGAGGTTAAGATAAAAGAATGTCTTCCTAATTCTTCATAATGAAAATCAGGGTTTCTCCTCTACAAGCAGGTATTTCTCATTTTTCATATACAAACAAAGGCAATAGAAAAACAGTACACATAATAAGAACTTTTATCAAAGAAAATCTTACATTAAGGATCCAAGGAATGTGTTTCCAGTGCGAACAGCAAAGCATAGAGCACCAAGTGCAAGCTTTTGGTTGTGCAAAAGCGGTTCCAACATCCTCTGTTCGATTATACCAGCCAGTATTTGGTACCTATATCCATACAAATATCCAAGTTACTATTTGTTCTAAGCACATCATGGACAAGTGTTAATTAGGGGATACCAAGCAAGTAATATGTTAAGCACCTAAGGTTACTTGAAACAGCCATATAGACACCATAAGCAACACTAGTAGAGAGTATAGGAACATCTTCAGCCACACCGGCAAAGTCCTTGTCAAAAGCTTTTCTGGTGTAAATTAGTGCATTTGTTAGACCAGTGCCAATCTGCACAAAGGAAGATTTATCAATATATATCATTACAAAAAGGCCAACTCATGTTAGAATTAATCAACTTATAGTTGGTTTGCATTTAGTTAATGAAAACGTGTTGCTGAGTCAGCCAGGTTCTCTACTGATATAAAAAGGACGGTCACACAACTTGAACCATTAAGAGATGCCCGTTTTTTTTATCATAGATTCAAATAGGGCTTAAATGAGCACTAATAACAGATTTTGGCGAAAATTTTGCAGGAAAAATACAACAGATGGCTATCATATCCATTCTAGTATAGGCACATTGTGCATGCAAGCCAAGTTATGTACCATAATAGTGAAATTGAAGTTTGGAAAATTATCCTAAAAGATTTTCAAAATAAAAAAATGAAAAGACATGTACCAAAGAAGCTCCTGTGCCTACACCAAAGAGCTTGGAACCATTTCTCTATACAAAGCAACAAAATCATAATAAAATGACAGATTAAATCTAAAGGTAAAAATATAAAATAACATGATTACTGTACCAGAATAGCTCCAACTCTTTGCATAAATGAGTATGAAGTTCCAGATAGCGCAACCTTGGTATAACAAATTAAAAAAAAAAAAATTATATACAGGCAACAATGACATAAGTTCAGGAATAGAGTAAAACGAGAATTAAAAACTACCTGGAAAGCATTATCAGGACAGCTGTAAAAGAACTTGGCAATGGGCCCCGCACTAACTGCCAGAGGTGGTTTCAGCGAAACTGTTGGAGCTGGGAGCCAAACAAGCATGAAATCAGCTACCAGTGCCATTATCTGTTATAAAATTAGTTTAAAGTCAGAGGCTTTTACAGAACCCACCTCCAATTGCTCCATTATATAACCAAACACATCTTTATGAAAGAACACAATCCGACATTTTTCTCGAGTTACAAGAAAAATTTAGTTTTTCTAACAAACACCGTACTTTCACAGGAGGTCCCGGAACAATACTAAAAGTTCAATTGATCACCGGACTTCAATGATCCCTCCAAGCTTCTATTTTAGTCTAAATTGAAATT
Source organism: Carex myosuroides (assembly GCA_028015225.1). Taxonomy (NCBI): domain Eukaryota; kingdom Viridiplantae; phylum Streptophyta; class Magnoliopsida; order Poales; family Cyperaceae; genus Carex; species Carex myosuroides. The sequence continues at coordinate 3,021,105 of CM051470.1, read as the reverse complement.
TTCTTTTCATCTCAAATTCAAATAACAGACCAACAAATACTGGATTCGTCAACATATCACACCAATTTTCAGTCACCTCTGGTGAAATCAATCCTAAGACATGCTCCTTTTGCAAAATTCTCTAAATATTAATATTATAATGAAATGATCAGAAATGAATGGGAACAGGAAGAGTAGTATTAGAGATGATATGATACCACATCTGCAAGCACAAAATCCAACTCCTTCAGAAAGTTCTCTTTACGCTTTTCATATTCCGCAGCTGTCTAAAATAATAATTATAACAATAAGACAATAGGTCAATAAATGCACATTTTTAGAGGATTTTATTTTAATTACAAGAATGAAATCCAAAGGCTAGCAATGTACCAACCAACAACTTTATAGAATTAGATTCCATACCATTTGAAGATTATTCATTCTTCAAAACTAACAACTTTCTCATGGCCTACGGGCCATGGAAGAACCAAACAAATCTTTCTCATAAATTTCCCAACTCAAGTAGGAAATCTTCACCACAAAAGACATACCCACTATCAGTAATACTTGAATATACAGGGTATAGTACCCAACTATTTCTGGCAAGGCTAGCAATTTACCAACCAATAGTTGCCATAATCTCTTATCATTCATGCCTTAACACCAAACTGGAACAGTAGATTTCATTGTTCTCAATTTGAATTCTGCATCAAACTTCTATGGAGGATTCAGAATACAAATATAAGTAGGTTGAGTTTAAATATCTATAAAAAAATATGAGCTTTTTGAACTCGATCTGACTATTTTGAGTTAGATTGACCAAATTTGAATAGCAGTATCTTATTTATTTTATAAATTAAAAAAAAAAATGGATCCAATCCGTAAGCTGATGCATGTAATTATTTAAGGAGGCTCATGCAGCTTGTTTGATGTTGGCAAAATATCAGATTTGGCACATTTGTGGCATCACAAAAAAATGTTAATAAAACATTACTCTCTTGTATTACAATATGACCTACTTTAATAAACCATAATCAAGGGATATGTTATATTGATCTTTTTTACAAATTATGATATCTATAATTAACAAATTTAGTTTAAGAAACTGCAATAACTGATATTAAAATCTAATTTGATGTATAAAAAATAAGAAATATTTTCATGTTTTTTTTGTCATTTTTGTAGGCTTTTATCAAATTTGATTCAATTTTAAAAATGATTAATCATCCATCTACTTCTTTTTTCTAAAACGTCACTTTTTCTGATTTTAGGGACAAACAAGCTACAGGGAACCATTCTTGCTTTAATAAAGCTAAGAAATGTGAATTGATATGCTGTTTGGCTGGCTGCTCTTAAAGGTCAAATGTATCACTTTTATTTTTGCCTTTCATACCTTGAAAGTTAGGAAAAATAAATTTATGTACTGGAGGTGTTCAAGTCTTTTTCACCTTAAATGAATCCGCTTAGGTGCTATGGATAACATAAGGTTTTCTGTGCTATTGTCTCAAAAAGTTATCGTATAAACTTCAAATTTCGATCTAAATGACTTTAGTAAATTAGTTATATATTGAACTTGTAGAATACTAATTTTTACTATTTTTAGAATTTATTTACTATTTTTTATGATTTATGAAAAATGACAAAAAAAATGACCTAAAATATTGACAATTTTCTTTTATTTTTAAGCTAGTTTTTTGCCATCTTTCATAAATCATAAAAAATAGTAAAAGAAAAATTCAAAAATAGTAAAAATTGGTATTGTACTGAGGTACTTAGATTGAAGTTTGAAGTTTATACAATAGGTTTTTAAGACAATAACACGGAAGACCTTATGCAATCCATAGCACTAAGCCTTACTCTTTATTTTTTGATTAACAACCCGTAGGTATTTACATTAATCAGGACAAACCAATTACACATATAGTTCGTACCAGTACATAAGAGTATATAGAACAGCCATACCAGTACAAAAAAACATTAACTGAATCCCCTTATACAAAGCTAGACAAGAAAACACAGAACCGTGCTCTGGTTACAAGAGATGAGCCTTGAGGTCGTCGTTCTCAAATTGGTAGATAGTGAGCCTGCATTGTTTCTGTATTTGTGCTCAGATTGGTATATATTGCACAAACAATGTTGTTTTTGGCATGGTTCTGAAACTCGGAATCAGAATCGAAACTGTTGTCCCTTAGGCACCACTAAATTCGAAAAATAAAGTATTGCAAATAAAATAAAGTAAAAGAGTTTAGAGAAAATTGACACAAGGAGTGATAACGGAGTTCGGCTTAAAATGCCTACGTCTCCGGGGCGTCGCAACCGCTTCTCGGTGCGCCTTTCTATTACCCAAAAGAGAAAGGTTACAACTTGTGAACCGGTGAGCCCTTACAACCAACGGGAAGTCACACGGCCAACTAGAGTCGAGAACGAAGTCTCTAAGTTCGAAATCTCAAGATGAACGCTCAAGAGCTCACTCTAATCTAATCTAACTCAAGATTAGTGAAGTGGATTTGAGGTTGTTTTGAGGGATATTGAAATTTGTGTTCTCACAACAATGGAGGAACTTGTGCTCACAGAAAATTAGCTTTTGAAACGATTAGGGTCGGCTAAGTTGTTTTGAGGAGAACCCTAAGGTTCTATTTATAGTGGCAGCTTTCAAACGAGTTTTCTGCCATAAAACGTCCCAACGTTTTGTAAAATGTTGAAAACGTTTTAGTTCAACTTAGGTCAAAAATTTAAATTTCTGTGAGATTTGCTAAAACGTCTCAGACGGTTAACAAACGTCTCAGGACGTTTTCCTCTGGAGATTTATCGATCAAAATGCAATTTTGAAGTCTGAGAATTTATTTAAATCGTCCAGACGTTTTGACAATCGTCTGGGACGTTTTAGAATGTTTTTCCAGCTTTTTAATCGATTTAATCTCCAGATTTTTCACATAGAAAAACGTCTGAACATTTTGTTAATCGTTCCAACGTTTTGTCCCTGTTTTTCAACATCAAAGCTACTTTACCAATTATTAATTTACAGTTTAAATTCTTGATAAATAACTTGATGATTTCTTCAGTCCAAGTGCTCTAAATTGCAATTCCAATTGTCTTGAACCTGCATTCTTTCTAACATAGAGAAAATCATAAAATTCAATAATTGTATGTTTTGCAAATTAGTCAAATAGACTAAAAGAGAATTGTTTGAAACAACAATCTCTCCCTTTTGACGATTTGCAAAACATACAACGCAAGTAAGTGCATATATCGATTTTTTCAAATTGCAATTTTCAAATAATCGGTGTTTGCATGTTTTGCATTTTCTCCCCCTTTTGGAAATCGACGAAAGGGAGATAAAATAACATCAAATAGCACAATTAAGAGTGCTCCCCCTCAAAATATGCACTCCCCCTCAATTTGATAATATGTGACATAAATGTAGAAAATTAAGCATGGAATCATGAAAGATAAACAATTTAGAAGTAAGCATGCAACCATACACCTAGCAAAGTAATAGAAGTTCAAGGCATACAACATAGAAATAGTAAAAGTTCATAGCACAAAAAAAAAAATAACATAGCAATCACTTAGCAAATTCTAATTATAAAAGATCAAATAGATTTAAAATTCGGGGTCATCTTCGTCATCCTCTTCTTCACCCTCCTCATCATATTCTTCATCATCTTCGGAAGGAATGTGAGGGGCACTAGTGGTCGCGCCACTAGAAGCACCATATTGCTTCACAAAGCGCCGAGCGAGTTCGGAAGTAGTGATATCAATATCATTAATTGCTTTGGCATTTTTGCGGCCTTGAATTCGGTTTTTGCGCGAATCTTCCTTCAAAATTTTGAGATCGTCCTTTATCGCGGTAAATTGGTTGGTATCGACGTTTGACCAAACGTTCATGACGTTTTGGTCGATTTCTGAGATTGAAAATTTTAGCAGACAATCGTTCAGACGTTTGAAGAAACGTTCAGACGTTTGAAGATATTTTTCATGCGAGAAATTTGAGGGATTTTTGGAAGATGGAAGAACACGAAATCGTCCAGACGTTTTGTAAAACGTTCGGGACGTTTTAGGTCAGTTTGACAGAATTTGGAGAAATGTTCATAAACGTTCTAACGTTTAAGAACCGTTCTGAGACATTTTTCTCTGGCGTTTTTGTCTTAAAATGAGCTAATTGATTGCTATGCTTCCAATTGAAAATTCTCATTCCTTAAATTCAAGCATGCCTAATTTAAATCACAATTCATTGTGTTGTTGAGTATTTAAGGGCTTGGTAAAAATATCGGCAATTTGATTTTTGGTATCAATATGAATGAGTTGGACTTCACCTTTCTCAACATGATCCCTAATAAAATGATGCCTTATTTCTATGTGCTTAGTTCTAGAATGAAGAACCGGATTTTTGGATATCATAATGGCACTGGTATTGTCACACATAATTGGTACGTTGCGGAAGCGAATTTCATAATCATGTAGAGTTTGGATCATCCATAGAATTTGTGTGCAACAACTACGGGCCGCAACATACTCGGCTTCCGCGGTGGAAAGCGCAACCGAGGTTTGTTTGCGACTCGACCATGAGACAAGTGATCCGCCAAGAAATTGACACGTACCACTTGTACTCTTTCTATCCATTCGGTCTCCGGCAAAATCGGCATCGGTATATCCTATCAAATCTAATTCCGATTGTTTGCCATACCACAATCCCAAATTCAAAGTGCCTTTGATATATTTAACAATTCGTTTAACGACTTTCAAATGCACTTCTTTGGGATTAGATTGAAATCTAGCACATAGACATACCGCAAACATAATATCGGGTCTACTAGCAGTTAAATAAAGTAGGCTACTTATTATAGCTCGGTATTGGGTGATGTCCACGGGTGTGCCGCTTGGATCTGAGTCAAGATTTGCATTTGCAGCCATTGGTGTTGGGCTCGTCTTGCTCTCGGTCATTCCAAACTTCTTCACTAACTCCTTGGCATACTTGTTTTGGCTCACAAAGGTGCCATCCGAAAGTTGCTTAATTTGTAGCCCCAAGAAGAAGCTCAATTCACCCATCATGCTCATCTCGAATTCACTACTCATAAGTGAAGAAAATTCCTCGGCAAGTGCCGCATTAGGTGAACCAAAAATAATGTCATCGACATAAATTTGCACTATTAAAATTGAGTTATTTTTCTTCTTTGTAAAAAGAGTTGTGTCATTCTTTCCCCTTGTGAATCCATTTTCAATTAGAAAGGAGCTAAGTCTACCGTACCATGCTCTAGGAGCTTGTTTAAGACCATAGAGTGCTTTGGTGAGTCTATAGACATGGTTAGAAAATGCCGGGTCAACAAAACCGGGTGGTTGATTTACATATACTTCTTCATTTATAAATCCATTCAAAAATGCACTTTTAACATCCATTTGAAATAGAGTGAAGTTTTTATTTGAGGCATATGCTAAAAGCATTCGAATGGATTCTAGACGAGCTACGGGTGCAAAGGTTTCTTCAAAGTCAATACCCTCTTGTTGTTTATACCCTTGAGCTACTAACCTAGCCTTGTTCCGAACAACATTTCCATTTTCATCTTTCTTATTTCTAAAGACCCACTTAGTTCCAATAATCATTCGGTCCCTTGGCTTAGGTACTAGTTCCCAAACTTTGTTCCTTTCAAATTGAGCAAGTTCTTCTTGCATGGCACAAATCCAATTTGAATCCCCATTGGCATCTTTGAAGTTTTTGGGTTCAACATTTGATACAAATGCACAATGGACAATCATTTGATTTAATCCCGATCTAGTCCTAACCCCTTCCCTAGGATTCCCAATCACATTAGAAAGAGGATGAGAGGAAACTTCCCTTAGGTCTTCGGGAGGTTGATATGCACTTGGTGGAGATTGGTCTTCCTCGGTTTGCATTGACTCGTTCAATGGATTTTCTTCGGGTTGCTCTTGCTCGAGTGGTTGCTCAATGTTGTTGTTTGTATCTTCAACTTCATTAATTTCGAGCTCCGCATCTTCAATACCTACAATTTGAATTCCTTTCTTGACCTTTTGATTAGTAGCCTCGTCAAATTTGACATGTACGGATTCAATTACAATTTGATGAGATGCAATGTAAATTCTATAGGCTTTACTTATCAAAGAGTACCCCACAAATATTCCCTCAGTGGATTTAGAATCGAATTTTGTAATTTTAGGTGATTCATTAAGCACGAAGCATTTCGATCCAAATACTCTAAAATGAGATATTTTTGGCTTATACCCCTTCCATAGCTCATAAGGTGTTTTCTTCAATATCGACCTTATGCTAACGCGATTAATAACGTAGCAAGCCGTATTGACCGCTTCGGCCCAAAGGTGTTTGGGCAAAGGATATTCATTAGCATGGTTCGGGCAAGCTCTTGTAATGTTCGGTTTTTCCTCTCAACAACCCCATTTTGTTGAGGTGTGCGAGGAGCCGAATATTCATGTTTGTATCCTCTTTTATAGCATACTTCATCAAATTTTGCATTTTCAAATTCACCCCCATGATCACTTCGAATACGAATGATCTTTGTTCCCTTTTCGTTTTCAACAAGATTGCAAAATTTAATGAAGTTTTCAATTGCTTCATCCTTATGTTGTAGAAATATGACCCAAGTAAAGCGACTATAGTCATCTACAATTACATATGCATATCTTTTTCTAGCCAAACTGGGTATACTAATTGGTCCAAATAGGTCCATATGTAGTAATTGCAATGGTTGATCGGTTGAGACAATATCTTTTGACTTAAAACTACTTTTAGTTTGTTTGCATTGTACACATGCATCACACAATCCTACAAGTTCTAATTTGTGAGTTGGTAAACCACGCACTAGATCTAATTTGACCAACTTTTTAATGGAATCAATTAAAATATGACCTAGTCTACGGTGCCATAGTTTAGAACCGATTGTGATAGCATTCAAACATATTTCACCGGACTCGAAGTGATTAAAATATAGATGGTAAATATTTTTCTTTCTCTTACCGGTGTAAATTAAAGAGTCATCGGATTCTCTAAATTATAGTTCAAGCCGGCTTCACATAATTTACTCACACTAAGTAAATTATAGTTCAAGCCGTCAACAAGGTAGACATCCGATATGGTTAAGTTTTGATTACCAACCGAACCTATTCCAATAATCGAACTCTTTCTTTGGTTACTACCGAAAGTAACCGACCCACCATCATATGGTTCTAAAGATTTGAAATTAGATTTGTCACCGGTCATGTGGTGTGAACACCCACTATCAATGATCCAAGCATTTTCTTTATGAGTTGTAATCAAACACACCTACAAGAGTATATATATTTGCAATTAACATATACCTTGTTTGAATCTCCCCCTTCCTTAATGATTTTTGTTTTTCGGTTGGGGAGATTTTAATTACAACTTTAAACTAATTTAGCTTTGGAAATCCAAACAACATTTGATTTGTTGCTTCCTTTCCTAAAACTACACTCTAATGAGGTGTGGCCAATTCTACAACAATAGTTACAAAATGTGACCGATTGCTTGACATTTGTTGAGCCATGCTTGAAGGTGGTTTGATATTTATCTTTTACTTCTTGAATTTGATTACTATGATTTGTAACTTTAGATGGATAAGACTTATTTTTGTTTGAATCAAATTTGTTGGAATGTTGGGGAACATCTCTAGTCAAACCATTTCTTTGGTTTTTGTTTTGTAAAGCATTTTTATTGTGAATTTCGTAAAACCATCCATCCGGTCATTTGAAATAAGTTTTATTTGACCTTTTTGGAGTGAATGTGTTCCTATCACTATTTTGAAACTTGTTTTCATTTTTGTGGTTTTTGTTAGAAAATTTGTACCTAAATGCATAATTTTGAGACTTTTGGTTTTGTTTTGCATTTGTGGTTTGATGAGTTGTCCCTTTATTTGACTCCTTTATCAAGGGTGTTTTACCATGTTTGGAATAAAATTGGTAATCAAAATACTCTTTGCGATTGAACTTGACTTTGTTTAAGTTTTGAGTAAGTTCCCCATTTTCTTTTGGGCTTTGTGAATAATTTGATTCAAATGAGGATTGACCCTTCTTGTATCCAATGCCCATTTTACCGATTTTTTGATTCAAATTGGCATTGATCAAATTTTCTACATAGTAGGGATCGAGACTAGTGACTTTTGAGAATTCACTAGGCGGTCTTAAAGCCCTATTTTCGGTCTCTAGAGTTTGAATTTTCACTTTTAAAATTTCTATATCCCCTATGTGTGATTGACAAGAATGTGATTTAAGTAATTCCAACTCTAAGTTTTTAATTTTTGATTCAAATTCAAGAAGTTGAGATTTCAATTTTTGTATGGTACCTTCCTTTTCAAGCATGGCCTTTTTAGATTCCTCAAGCAACCTAGGTGCATTATAATTAATTAGAGCCTCATCCATGAACATGCTTGTTTCATTTGTCTTTATATAGTTCACTAGTACAAAAAACCTCTTCACCGACCCTCAACCACCGACTGTTTTAATATGTAACAGTCGGTGTAGAGACTGCCTGATAAAATCGTAAATAAGAAGTTCTCAACACAGGCGGTTCAATTACAAATAACCGTCAGTGAACCAACACCGACTGTTCTTTCAAAAAACAGTCGGTGTTGCTCCACCCTACACCGACGGTTTTTGTGAAAAACCAGTCGGTGTTGAGAAGTAACCAACACCGACTGTTTTTGTATAAGAACCGTCGGTGTTGCTCCACCCTACACCGACGGTTTTTGTGAAAAAATAGTCGGTGTTGAGCAGTAACCAACACCGACTGTTTTTGTATAAGAACCGTCGGTGTTGCTCCCTGTTGTGTGTCATAAAAAACCTAGATTAACGTCGGGTCTAGTATAACCGTCGGTGTTGAATCATTTACCGACTGTTTTTTGGCTGGAACCGTCGGTGATATTTCTTTCCTCTTTATTTATGTTCTGAACAACTTTCGTTTTCACAGTGTCTCTTTCTATCGACCGCTTGTAAATTTCATTTCGCTCTTCAGAGAGGTTCGTGGATGGGGAGATCTGAACTATCGCCGTGGAAATTGTTCTATTCAGGTAGCTTCGTGTAACTATTTCTCTCTTCTAACTATTTTTTTCGCCGTGGAATCGAAGTACTTCATTTCCCTTCTAAGTTTTTATGAATGATTCTATTCAGGTTGCTTCGTGCAAAATCTTCCAGGAGAGCTGCTGTTAGTTTAGTGATCAGGCACACAATACTGCAATTGGCCAGGTATATATGCTGCCTCCTTGGATTGCTGTCTGAAAAACTAAACCCTAAATCAGCATCGATCTAGCTATAATTGTTTTGTTAAGAAACTTAAATTGGCGCTTATATAGCGACTTCATCTTAGTTCTCTGATATCTCTGATCAGTTCCAATTCATGTAAACCATTCAAACCATTTTGTTTAATTCTTTCTTCTCCTAATAGAAGTTTTTAATTGGACCAACCATTAATTTTTCTGTTAATGGTATTCAATTTAATTTTCAATTATAGTACAAATTCGTTATGAGGAGAAATAGGAATTTCTTGCCACCACTTGCTCATTCAACATCTAAGTTCTGAATTTTTAACCATTCCGGATCAAATCTAAATTGAGAAAAAAAATTCTCTTTTTTCCTAATCTGAATGAGCAATGCGTAATGGCCAAATGCAAAAGAACTCAATAAAGAGATTTAGCTTGGATATCTATTTTCCCAATATAATGTAAAGAATAATTATACTTTGGTTCATGCATGCATTTATATTACTACAACATATGCTCCTTTTTATACTAATTAATGATAATGAATAAAAGAAGTTGTTGTTTTGTTAATGCGATTTTTCTTATGCCTTTGGAGATCAATGGGGTATGCTAATTTTTTCATGTCTAAGGGTATTTTGGTGCTTATGTTGGGTTCTACAAGAAGCCACTTTATTCTCGAAGTTACAATTGCTTGCTTTAGTTTGAATTATGTCTTTAAAATTTAAAATTTGTAATTTGCAAATTGTAGCGCTGCTTATAAGGGATTTAGAGATTGTACGCCTTGTTTTATTTCTGGATGCTCAAAGGAGATTGTACTACTTCAAAAGAGAAGGTAAATTTAATTAAATTTGTTAATGGGTTAGATTAATGGCTTTATGTTGATTGGTATTTCCTAATTTCAACCCAATTATATATGGAATAGTTTGTAGCTTAGTATTATTGTATTGTGCCATCTATCCAATTTGCCTTTGAACATTTAGTATGCCTTTTAGGTCGATGCCCGTTCAAAATTAATCCAATAGGGATTAATTTTGAATAGTTCCCTGTTGGGACTGCTCTTTGAATGTTTTGTCTCATTTAGGATGTGAACACATGTCAGTGGATTTGGTATTTAAGAATAATTCGGTAGCATTTGTCCTTGTTCCCACGAGTACGTATTGGATTTCATCTCCAAACGGATGTGATTTTTACGCGTACTTGGGGAACAAAGGGGAAATGCTGCCGAATTTTTCTTAAATACCAAATCCCGCTGACATGTGCTCACTACTGAGACAAAGCATTCAAAGAGTGGGTTAGGATTGTGCACCGGCCCTATGTAAGCCCCAAATTGTAATTTTAAGAGCCATTCATGACCTCTTACCTAATTATTTTTATAATTACAGATGGATCGAGATTGGATGTATGGAGCTCGTAATACCATTGAGTATTTAGACGGTGTGAAAAGTTTCATAAAATTTGCTGAGCAACACGTGAAGACAAAGGGTGATGACACGATTCCGTGTCCTTGTAAAGATTGTTTGAACTTGAAGAGTTTTCGCACTATAGAAACGGTGAAGAACCATTTGATTCGTCGTGGTTTTAAAGAGCGATATACACGTTGGATCAGGCATGGAGAGAGTTATGGAGAAACAAGCACCGCTGCTAATACTGAGATTGGCCAGGAGGATGAGGATCAGGAAATGGATGTGAATTATAATTTTAACCCGAATGACAATTTAGGAGAAATGTTTAGTGATGATGAAAATGACATTGATGTACAAGAGTTGTATGCTGAATCTGAAAAACCTTTGTTTCCTGGTTGTGAAAATTTTACAAAAATGCATGCTGTGTTAAAATTGTATAATTTAAAGGCAAGTAACAATTGGAGTGATAAAAGTTTTACCGCCTTATTAAAACTCTTAGGAGATATGCTCCCAGATGAGAATGAGTTACCAAGATCATGTTATCAAGCCAAAAAATTATTGTGTCCTATGGGTCTAGATGTAGAAAAAATACATGCATGTCCGAACGATTGCATATTGTATCGGAACGAGTACGAGAAATGTGAAGTTTGTCCTATATGTGGTGAATCTTGTTATAAAAGAAAAGGTCAAACTGACGGTAATGATGAAACATATAGAAAAGGACCTCCAGCAAAAGTGATATGGTATTTCCCTGTGATACCGAGATTCAAGCGTTTGTTCAAAAATCCTAAAGATGCGCAGTTGTTGCGTTGGCATGCCGATGTCCGGAAAACAGATGGAAAACTCAGACACCCGGCAGACTCGCCTCAGTGGAGAAATATTGACAGAAGGTTCAAGAAACAATTTGGTGATGAACCAAGAAACCTAAGGCTTGGTTTCAGTTCAGATGGAGTGAACCCGTTTGGTAACATGAGCAGTCAGCATAGCACATGGCCGGTTTTATTGTGTATTTATAACCTTCCTCCCTGGTTAACTATGAAACGCAAGTACATTATGATGTCGTTACTAATTTCAGGTCCAAAACAACCCGGAAACGACATAGATGTGTATTTAGCACCGTTGATTGAGGACTTGAAAAAATTATGGTGCGATGGAGTGCAAGTGTGGGATGCATACAGTAAGGAAAATTTCAAATTGCGAGCAATGATATTTTGCACCATAAATGATTTTCCGGCATATGGTAATTTGTCGGGTTATAGTAACAAGGGGAGGAGAGCTTGCCCTGTTTGTGAAGATGATACGGTTGATATTCGGTTACAAAATTGCAAAAAAACAGTGTACATGGGTCACCGTAGGTTTCTTCCTGTTAATCACCCATACCGTAAGAAGAAGAAAGCTTTCAATGGTGATATTGAGACTAGACGGGCTCGTTCTCCGCTGACCGGTAAGCAAGTGTATTTGCGAGTTAAAGGTATCAAAGTTCAATTCGGAAAATTTATTAAGAAAAAAATAGCCCCGGAAGGTGAAACTTGGAAGAAGAGATCAATTTTCTGGGATTTACCATATTGGGAGGAATTACAAGTGCGACATTGCCTTGATTTGATGCACATTGAAAAAAATGTTTGTGAGAGCTTAGTTAGTTTGTTGTTGGGCATTCCGAAAAAGACCAAAGATGGACTAAATGCTCGCAAAGATATGGTCAGTATGGGCACAAAATGGAGAGATGTTGCACCTGAACTGAGAAAGACCAAAGATGGGAAAAATACTCGAACTTACCTTCCTCCAGCTTTGTACAATTTGTCAAAAGAAGAAAAGAGAAGGCTTTGTCGATGCCTTCATAGTGTTAAAGTTCCTTCTGGATATTCTGCTAACATAAAAAAGCTCGTGTCAATGAAGGATTTAAAATTGACCGGGATGAAGTCTCACGACTGTCATGTTTTGATGACACAGATGCTACCTATTGCAATCCGTGGTATACTGCCGGAAAAAGTACGGTTACCAATTTTAAAGCTTTGTTTTTTCTTTAATGCAATTTGTAGCAAGGTTATCGATCCCGAAAGTTTGGATGAATTGCAGCGTGATGTTGTCGTCACTTTGTGCGAGCTTGAAATATACTTCCCGCCGACCTTTTTTGATATCATGGTTCACCTAATTGTTCACCTGGTCTATGAAATTAAGCTTTGTGGTCCTGTGTTCTTGCGGTATATGTATCCATTCGAGAGATACATGGGTATCTTGAAGGGATATGTAAGAAACCGATATCGGCCCGAGGGGAGTATTGTAGAAGGTTATATTGCAGAGGAGGCTATTGAATTTTACAATAGTTATATAGCAGATGTACAGCCTATTGGTATTCCTAAATCACGCCATGAGGGCCGGGTTGAAGGTGTAGGAACCATTGGTTTGGAACCGATCGAGGCTGATAAGTCTTTGCATGAAAAAGCACACCTGTTGGTATTACAACACATGACATACATCTCTTCGTACATTAACGAGCATAAAACCATTTTGAGAGAACTTAATCCGACTAACGGAGACCGGTGGGTTACCAACGAACATAATAGTAAGTTCGCAGAATGGATTAAAAATAGAGTTATTCGACAAAGCGAGGAGGAATTGGCAGATAAATCTATAAAATGGTTAGCAAGAGGTCCAACTATTATTGTGAATACATACCAGGCATATGACATCAATGGGTACACTTTTTACACGATAAAACAAGACAGAAAAAGCACCAATCAAAGTAGTGATGTAACGCTAGTAGCTATATCAGAAGAATTCTCCAGATCTAAAGATGCCCGGGCAGTACATGCGAAGAACTCGTACTATGGTCAAATTGAAGAGATATGGGAGCTCGATTACGTCAAATTTAAGATTCCGTTATTCCGGTGTAAATGGGTTGATAACCGCCGGGGTGTTCAAGTGGATAAGTACGGATTTACTGTCGTGGATTTGGAAAAATTGGGATATAAGAATGATCCATTCATACTTGCCAATCAAGCCACCCAAGTCTTCTATGTTGAGGATCCCCTCAATAGTAAGCACCATATTGTCCTTCACGGTAAAAGACGCATAGTGGGCGTTCTTGATGTGGTTGATGAGGAAGAGTTCAATCATTTTGAAGAAACGCCCCCATTCTCTGTTGGCGTGCCATCTAACGAAGTAAGAAATGATGATATCGAAGATGCAAGTTATTTACGGCATGATCATCAAGATGGAGAATATGTGAATTAATTAATTAGTAAATGTGATTTTATTAAGGTACTCCAGATCTAAATTCAATTTAATTTTTAACTTTAAATTTTACATAAAACTAATGTTGTACATATATTTATTGCAGGAGAAATTTGATCAAACATTAGCGTAAAATTTGACACACGAAGGGAACACAATATATTTCTGGATTTAAGGTGTACTTTTTTAATGCAAGTTTTTTTTTATGTATAAAATTTATTGTTAAAATTATGTATAAAATTATGTATACAATTTATTAATGCAAGTTTTTTTTTCTGCACAGACTGTTTGTAACAGACAGAAATTTCTATTTTGACAGAAATTTTATGTATGAAATTCGGAGCCAGTGATCTTATTTGTCTGAAAATTTCATTTCCCGGGTTTCTCTCTCGATCAGCCGCCTAACTCGCCAAATGTTAAATTTTGAAAGCAGAAAGAAGAAGTATTATAATCTGCTCTCGCCGCAATTTCATTTCCCTCTCTTCCCATTTCCCTTTCTTCTCGGACTTGCCGCCGCCGCTCATTGCGCACGACTGAACCCCTTCACTGAATCAACTACCCCGACTGCCTCCGCCGCTCACTACCCCGACTGCCTCCGACTGCCTCCGCTGCCTCCGACTGCCTTCGCCGTTCACTGCCGCTGCTCACTACCCCGACTGCCTCCGCTCTCTCACACTGTAACCGCTCCGCTCACTGAACCGACTGGCCGTTCACTGCGCCGCTGAATCAACTGAACCGACTGGCCGTTCACTACCTCCACTGCCTCCGCTCTCTCACACTGTAAGAAATTATCAATCTTTTGACATGATTTGCACACTGTAAGAAAATGGTTTTGAAATACTTGTTGCACCTTACACCATTTTTGTGTGTACTTCGGCATCTCTATATTTGTGTGTAAATTAACATAGCAAGTCAGCTATAGATAAATCAGGTACCAAAATCAGGTACCAAAAACCCCTTATATTTACTTGTTGCACCTTACACAATTTCTAATCTACTTCTGTACTTATTAATGTTAGCATGACATTTCTTGATTTTTTTTTTGTTTTGTTTTCACTAAATGAAGAATTACTGTGTTGAAAGTTCTCAGAATTTTACTTTTCTTGAGTTAATTTGGATATCTGTGCAACTTAGTGATTTTTTTCAGTATGCTTTGAGATAATTGAGGCCAATAATTGAGGGTAATAATTTGGATATCTGTGCAACTTAGTGTACCATCTAGGGTTGCAATATCTTCATGCAAAAACCTTGAGATAATTGAGGCCAAGAATGAGATACCGGATCAAATGATAAAACGATTCGCATATGCTTTGATTGATGGTACAAAGGACAATTGGTATTAGCTCAATATCATAAATAATTTCAGTTTAGCATAAGCATTGAACTAAGGGAACCCAAAATTCTGTATGCCTCAATTCAAAAACAAATGGAACATTGGTATTACATAGTGGATTGATGATTTTAAATAAGCTTCTTCTTCCGGAAATACCCTTGGAGATGCCACGATTGCAAGACTGATACCGCAATACAGACACCAAGTGACATGATACTGAACCATGCAACCCTCGAATTTGTTTTCTCGCTCACTATCCTCATCTCTGCCTCTCTGCAACCAAATAAACCATTAGTTTTCAAAGCAAGAAAAGTATAACTGAAAATAAGTGTACAAATGAGTCCCTAGCGCAATGACATCATAAAATATTGAAATTTCAAAAAGTGCTGCATGCAAATTAGTAGAACTCTAATCTACACTTATGCACCGGGTAAATGAATTTGCTAATAGATATTTCAAATAATCAAGTGTGTAACAGGAAAATAAATCATTAAGTATTACTTACCTTGCTTTAAGATATAATAAATTATGATGGATTGCCTCCACTGCTGCCTCTAGCTTCCTCAGCTCAAGCTCTACTCCCTATCCATAACAAATCAAATACCGGTTTGTAAAGTTTAATCATTCAACTAGCCAATGACTAAGAGAAAATAAACTAACATTTCCTGTTTTCTTTTGTTTTGGTTGTGCAACCAGTAATAATTGAGTTTCTGCAGAAAGTGCGGTCAATTTGGGCATTTTAAAAATATTTAAATCAGACTTCCAAGCACTAAAGTTTACTTTGTCCTATGAAATTCAAATGTTTATCTACCTCAAGCTTTTCTTTTCGAGCAACAGAGTCCCAATCCTTTGCTGCAATTCCAATTTTCCAATCAATATTTACACTCGCTCCAGCTTCTTTAATATCATTGTCGATCCAGAAGCAAGCAAGGTAATTCCCTGCTTCTGATGTTGTGAAAGAAAATTGACCTACAGTGGCATTTTCGTTGTGGTGCAATGTGTTTCCATATGGTGATGTAACCTACATATATACCGTAACAAAAGTAATCTCAACGAATGGTTCTATTCACACCAAGATATCACTTAGTTTAAATGCAAGATTGAACTGTTTTCCCAAGTGATGCAACTGATAAAACCATTACCTGTAAATCTAACCAAGATATGTATGTATTATTTAACGCGTGCACTGTATTATCTAACCAAGTGATGCAACTGATAAAACCATTACCTGTAATTTTTTTTACCTATACTCCTTGAAAATTGTTTTGAATTTATTTGCATGAAGTATATTCCAGATTTTACCTTTAATTTACCTTTAATTGTTTTGAATTTTACCTTAAATTTATTTGCATGAAGTATATTCCAGATTTTTCTGTTCTGAATTTATTTGCATGAAAATCACATATATTCAGCATTTTAATATAAGTACTGCTGCTGTTTTTATATCAGTGCTGCTGCTTATAATTTCGAATACGTCAAGATGGGAGAAGCTCCATTACCGATCGAAAAGGCCAGGGAAGAGAATATCGAAAAGATCCATTCGAGGATGGAACAACTTGGCATTAACACTCTCGCACGTGTTGTGAACGGTCCTTCCAGCAAGAAGACGACTGATCCAACAAGGAAGAGAAGGGTTGAAGAAGGCAGCAGCCCTAAGGATAATGAGGAGTATAATCCTTCAACTTCTTGTGATGAATCAAGTAGTGAGGAAGCACCACAACCAAAAAAGAAAAAAAAGTGTAAAGAGCAAGCTGTGTTGGGAGAAGGCAGCAGCCATCAAAATCAAATTGGAGCAAATCCCGGTAAATAAACAAATTCCCATGTATTTTGTCTTTTACCGAACAATATGCTTATTCCTTGATGTCAAACTTGGCTGAAAAATAAATTATGAGTTTAATTATCCTGTAATTACAGAGATGGCTATGGAGGAGTACAATCCTTTATCATCTTCTGATGATTCGAGTGGTGAGGAGGAAGCACCACAAAAAAGGACGAGAGGTCGGACCACTTGTGCTAAGTTAGCAAAGAAGCGATTACGTATCAAGTTCAACAAGCATGGGCAGCCAAAGGGGTCTTATTTGAGCCAATACAAGACATACGTGGCAAATGTATCGAAAGAGAGATTTCCTATCACTATTCCGAATTGGAAGAAAGTTGACGACAAGTTGAAGGAAGAGTGTTGGGAGGAGATAAAGGTACAACTTAGGTTCAAAATGTAAAATTTTTTTCTCGTTTAATAAAATTTCACTAATTCACATGTTATATAATTGTTTGAAATACAGCAAACTTGGGGAATAAAGAAAGACAGAGGCTTCAAGCATGCCTGTAAGAAAATGGGAGAAGCGTGGAAAAACTTTAAGAGTGATCTCACAAGGTTTTACGTGAGGAAAGACAAAGTTCCGTTCAGCAAATACTCTTGGATAAAGGAAGAAGTTTGGAGAGAATTTGTGAGGCAGAGGTCGACGCCAGAATTTCAGGTAATATTCAATCAAATCTTTAATTTTCAGGTTTTACTAGTGCATTGTCTATGTGCTTGTAAAGGGTTCCCCCAGGGTGAAATAATAGAATAACAGCTGAAAAGGGTCAAGAATATATCAGTTGCTAGTAGATATATGTTACTGGTACAGCCATGAAAAATATGGTTTCTCTGAAATATTTTGATTTCTCTGAAATATTTTGATTTCTCTGAAATATTTTCTGTACAAAGATGAAATATTTTCTGGTTTCTCTGAAATATTTTCTGGAGATGAAATATTTTGATTTGGTTCAACAAAGATGCCAAGTTTCGATGGAATTTCTATCTCTTCTTTAACCAAACTGAGTACATATTAATAATTAAAGAGAGATCTGAATTTCGAATTACCGGAGATTCTTGAGCTGTAGATTTTTTTTTAGAAATTGAGAAGTTAATCCAGCCTTTTGTTAAAACAGGCCAAATGAATTAATAATGTTAAAATGCTTGACTAGAAGAGCACTGTGAGGTTATCAACCTAATTGAACTTGGAATTGCACAGATTTCAGAGAAACTAAAGAATTCAAAGAAATTTGAACTTTGAGTCTGATACAGGAAAATAGCGAAAGCCAAAAATTAAAGTGGTGAACACAACAAATTGATAATCTTTTTCATAATTGATTTGGTTACAATGCTTGCCTATGTATAGGCGATGCTCCATCGAGAGAGAACCAACCACTTGGTGGGCAACTATTTTTCATCTTGGCACCACACTTTTTTTTATTTCTAACATATGTTTGTGTAATTTACAGCAGCTTATGTTTTTTGACATGTGCTCCCTCTCATTTTCTTCTTTGTTAATAATTACAGCAGTTGATATTATCCCATTAAATGCTGCTTGCTTTGAGTCATTAGAGTTAGTATCATATAATCTTTGGTTGAAAGAAATGATATCTCAGATGTCCCAACTTTACGTACCTTTGTCAAGTAATCTATTTTCTTTTTCTCTTATTGGTCTTTTTTTAAGTTAGCTTTTTGGACTTATAAATTTGTATCTTTTTTCTGGCAGCCTGTACTGCTTGTGATGTATGAATGTATCTGGTACAGCGCATGACAATTGTTGGACTAACTTTATATTTGTTAATGATCTTAAGTTTTGTAAATAGATTGAAAAATGGTGGTGAAATAGGGATTTAACTAGCTAAGAAAAAGGAGCAATATGTAAATATGTTCTTACATTAAGTGTATCTTATTTAATGAATTGCCATTGCAGATCAGAGAGAACGAACAGCCCATTTCGGTAGTCTTGGTTATTTCGTTTTTGCACTTTTACGTTGTATTCCTGAATGAAGTTTTTGTGTTATCTGGCTTGGTAATTAATTGAAAAGGAGATATGGTGGAGGGTTTCGGATAGTCTGGTACCGTTGCATATTATGTCTTAGCGTTTAAGTTACCCAAATTGCACTAACATGCAATTTATAGTTGACGACATGCATGTTTAGACTTATAGTTATAGACTTATAGTGATGAAGCATAGTTATAGACTTATAGTTAGAGACTTATAGTTAATCAAAACTTTAATTTTCATATCTTTCCTCTTTCTTTTTTGTACACCTAACATGCATGTTTCCTTCGTTGTAGAAATTAAGTGACCAAAATCGCGAACTGTCCAAGAGGAATGACAACCCACACCGCTTAGGCTCCCGTGGGTACGAAGCAAAAATTCGCATTTGGAAGAAAAAATTCAAAATGAACTCTGAGGATTTGGCACCTATCCTAGATATAAAAGACGAGAGGTGCCAACATTACGTCTTGGGACGAATGATAACTTTACCAGATGGGACTCTTATGGTCCCGGCAAAGACCGAAGCTCTGATCAATAGCATTGTAAGTGTTGATTCATTTACTTAAATAAAATTCTAGCATAAACCATTTATGGCTGCCAGTAAATAAAATTCTAGCATTGTGCCTTGTGGCTGCCAGTAAATCATAATGGTATACCTTGAAAAGTAATACCATTAGAATTTATACCATTCTATATCACCGAATGTTAGTTCTGTAGGACAGTTGCTCTTCCTTTTTCTTTTTCTTTTTTTCTATTTTGGAGTATAAAAAAGTAAATATATTAATTAGGTTGACGTCCTTTTCATGACCTATTTCGGTATTTGGCTTACATGCATGTCCCAAATATATATGTTGTACTTGCTGTGTTGATGTGTTGATTGCAACAAGCAATGCTAAATAAAATTAATCATTTCTGATTTTTGCCAGTAACATCCAGCATATTATTTTCGTTAGTAGCAAATAACACTACTTGGACTTTTACAGTAATGCTCATCCCACTAAAAATGACTAATACTGCTAATACTTTATAACTAACTCAAATATATGTTATTTATAGTTGTGTAAAATCGATCAAGCTATCAATTGAATAAATTATTTTGATAAGATGTCGGTCAGAGCTATCAAAATGTGATAACTTAGTCAGTTCAGTTCACTGTTTTGCTGGTATATATGCAATCAATTTTGCTGGTATATATGCAGTTCAGTTCAGTTCAGGTCAGAGCTATCAATTTTGCTATCAATTTTACTTTATAACTAACTTAGTCAGTTCAGTTCAGTTCAGGTCAGAGCTATCAATTTTGCTGGTATATATGCAATCACCTTAGTCAGTTCAGTTCACTGTTTAGACTGCTAAAGACCTGTAACCCCAGAACGAACCAGTATAGCTGTTGTCAGTGACATAGCTGTGGTACTTGTAGTGTGCTTTTTGAGTTACCTAAATACTATGCTAGTCTGTTGATTTTTCAGATAATAGAGTTGGCACTCTAAATTTTTCTGTGATATATGCCATCTGTTTATACTTGTGATATATCCCATCTGGTACCTATCTCAATCAATCATCTCAATTTTTCAACAGAAAGACACACAACAAAAGGTCAGCTCGGGGGACCTCGAAGTCAGCGGCTCGAGTGATGTGCTCACGCTTTCTCTAGGGAACCCGGAACATCCGGGTCGGACGAGGGGTTATGGGGCGCAAGTGCCTTGGAAACATGGCTTAAATACATGTAGGGCTTCGAGAAAGAGGGGATTTAACCAAGCTGATATGGCGGCTTTTGCAGAGGAGATACAAAAACGGTGTTACACGAATATGAGGGAGGAGTTGAGGCAGGAGATGAAGGAGGAGATGGAGTATGTGAAGAAGATGAGGCAGGAGATGGAGGAGATGAGGCAGGAGATGAGGGCTGAAAAACAATCTGAGGCCCAAAAGCAACAAACTGTGCCAGATCAAAATAGTCCGGCATTCCGTCGTAGCAGTCAACATTCCAATGCAGTTACAACATCCCCTCTCGATTCGATTATGGTATTTATACTTTTATTTACAACTAAAGTTCAAGATGGTAGTATTTTCTTCAATTGGCAAATGTACAACTTTGTCTAACTTAGATTTATTTTTTTGTCAAATGTCAAGGAAATCTCATCTTGCTATCTCACTTGTAAAGTTGGAGAGAAGCACATCAAGATGGCGAACGCTAGGGTATGGCCGTGGAAGAAGGACGAAACAGTCCACTTTGTGCCTCTGTTAGAGGACCACATGAAGGTGCAGGTGGATTCGTGTGTCGACGACATGTATCTCAAGTTTCCTCTCCCAACTGATGTTAATAAAGATTTTGTCACAATCGAAGACACCTTTGGAAGTTTCATTCAATGGCCGAAAGTTGCGATTATTCTGGATGAGGTAAAAAAATATTTTTATTTATTATGTTTTTAATCACATATGCAAGTGTATAAATATTTATATGTGAATAAAGGGGGCATGCAATTGGAAGAAGGAGACAAGGAGAATTTAAGAAAGAGAGCCTGCTGGTGCATTAGAACTATGATGTACTAGATACTTGTAGTCTGCTGGTGCATTAGATACTGCTGGTGCATTAGATGTACTAGAGAGCCTGCTGGTGCATTAGATAAAATCCATATGTTATGCCATTATTTAACTGTTACAATTTTCATGTCAGTTATGCCATATGGAACAAAATAGTATGTTATGCCATATGGAACAATTTAGGTCAGATTAATCTGAAATCCATATGTTATATGTCGCCATTTAAATAAATTAGATAACAAATATAGAACTGCTAGTATAGTCAGGTATGATATCTTTCAATTCACTTGGAGATTTTGAGTGAAACTTTGTAGTCTTGTACTATGATGTCAGAACTACAAGTCAGTCAATTTTCATGATTTTTCATGATATTTTGCTATGTCAATCAATGATGCAAAATGGTGACGTAAGTAATAACTTTTCTCATTTTTACAGTTTTTCAGATTTTATCTTTTTCATTGTGATTTATTTACTTGGCCATTTTAGGAGTTCTTTATATGGATTTAAAACTTGAAGTATGATCTGTCAGATGGCCAAATATCAAATTTTTATATGATGCATAGCTATGATGAACAGTGGTGCAAAGTCATGGCAAATATGCATATTTTTAACACATTTTCACAGCTTTTCATGTTTTTTGAAATATGAACTTTGATTAGCTGCCATTGCTAATTGGTTTACTCAAATTGAGTGATTATTTCACCATTTTACTCATTTAGGAGTTTTTTATCTGTGGTAGAATCGGTTTGACCAGACTTGACTTGGTTTGACCAGTGGAGAGCACTTACTGGCAAGGGGTATTTCGGGTACTTTTGAGTACCAGTTGGGCATTGGATTGACATGGCTTGTATCTATATCTGATACAAGCATGGTTTTTCTTTATTTGGTGTACCAGTGACTGGCTAGGCAGTACCACAGTACCAGAATACATTAAATCAAGAAGAAGCATGAATTTGGTTATACTAGCAGTTCTATATTAGATAGCCAATCAGTTAGATCATGAATTTGGTTGTACCAGCAGCTGAAAAGGGTCATAAAATGGTGTTATTTAACAAGTTATCGTTTTGTTCTAGTGTATAGACCACGATGCTTCAGTGCCCGACGATGCTTCAATGCCCGAGTCGGCATCTAATGAAGTGGCGAAATCCATGCATCGTAAGGCGCTTATTCCAAAGAAATTGTTAGAAAAGGTGGGACATGAGTTCAGAGCCATAAATGAGAGGGTGATGAGAGAACCGCATGATAAAACTGGGTTCCTCTTGGAAATAAAGGAGGGTGTGTTACTTCCTCAGTCGACGCTAATCAACTTAGGTTTTAATGACTTGACGGATCTAGCGAAGCAAGACATGCTTGATGTTTCAATAATATCCATCTGGGTCATGTAAGTTTGTTTCACTAATTTCATAATAAATAGTAATATAGTTATAGGACCACTTACTTTAATTTTAATAATAAATAGTAATATAGTTATAGTACAATTACATTCTATTATACATTTTGAATGCCTGAACTATACTGGTAATTAACTTGTCAAATTTGATTGTACAACATAACTGTACAGTGTATATAGTACGTAGTAGGCGTTCAAGCAGAAAGGCGTCGTCATAATATAATTATAGAATATATTAATTGGCTTTAGTATAGTAAAATCAGAAAAATAAGAAAAACAAAATTGCCGAACTGTTTTAAATGGTAGTTACTGTCAGAAAGGCGTCGTCATAATATAATTATGTCTCGAATGTAATATATTATTTTTGCTGAAAAACGGTGCAATATCTGTGTACGTGTGAAACAAGGCAGAAGCAGATGTATACAAGCAGATGTATCTGTGTACGTGTGAACAAATATTTATGAGTTTGTTTTTAATTTCATCAGTAGCAAAAGCAAAGGAATCTTATGTACAGCACCACAGATGCTACTAATACTTTGTTTGTTCATTCTATGTTTGAATTCCATGATGCAAAGGTAGCTTTTAGTGTACTGTCAATAGGCGTCTCCTATTGAAACAGAGAATCTGATCTTTCTCTCTCTCTCTCTCTCTCTATATATATATATATAGAGTATTTGCATATGTATATGAGAAGCAGTTGCATGCAGAGACCAGCACAACAGCTACTCTTGTACTTTATACGCGTACTGATATTTTTTTTACAATTAACACATTTTTTAATTTACGTAATGATTTCCAGATATTTAAAGAGAGTTGTCACCGAACTAGGTCGCGAGGCTGACGTCGGTTTTTTGGACCCTAGTAGAATATCTTCATCACTTTTTAATTCTGCTGACAAGGAGGCCGCTTCAAGCTACTTGCTCGAGTCATTGAGTAATATGCAGGATAAGAAATTTATCCTTGGACCATACTTTCAGAGGTAAATTGTTACTTTTATTTGAGTTATTTTTATACTTTTAACGATATATGTAGATTGATTCTTACCATGTATGATTGTAGTAAACACTGGGCGCTTTTCATTTTTGTCATGCGTGAGAATATGGTCTATGTTATTGATTCGCTAGCGCTACAGGAACCAAGTTACGATATCACGTTGCCCTTTAAAGAGTGAGCAATACTATTTGTTGGTAATTACGAATTTCATTTACTTACAATCAACGTACTTTTTATTGGTAATTTACTAATTAATTCGACATTCAAACAATTTCAGCATTTTTAAATCTTATGTGGAGGCCGGAGGAGTGCACAAGGAGGGCTCAACGGAATGTGCGTGGAAATACATCAAGGTGTGAACTTGTACACTTGAGTTTTAATTAGATACTTCATATATATATATGTATATATATGTATGTATATATATACATATATATATATATATATATATATGGCTCACAGAATCAGAAATTATATTAAGATAACCAGGTGACCTGTACAAGACTAAAAGAGAAATTATATGTACAAGTTGAAGTGTACCACAGCTAATAGAATTTCTGATTTCATTCTGTGGTATATATTCCTGAATGGAATTTCTGATTTCATATGTAGGTCATTCTGTGGTATATATTTCAACAAAGAAAATGAAAAAAAAAATGCTATTAAGTGTACCACTGCTAATAGTTATATACCCATAGTTTCATTTTGTAAAGTAGTTTCTGATTTCATGGTTTCATTCCCTTGACCTACTGGTGTTTTCTCAACAAAGAAAATGAAAAAATAAAATGCTATTGTTGCTATTGTACCATACTTCTGTGGTATATATTTCTGAATGGAATTATGGGTATATAACTATATATGCCAATTTGCCCTTCTGCTCATGCAATTTTATTAATACCATCATTTGAATTTAATACCATCATTTGAATTTCAGAGCCCTAGGCAACTAGGCAACAAGGTGTGTGGATTTTACGTTATGAAACACATGCAAGATCTAGTGACTACGCAATTTGACGTTTTTCCGAATGTAGGTATTTTATAATTGAACTTGATTCATTTTTTATTTAGCTTGAATTAAATTAACTTCTCAATTTGTATTCATGCAGTGTGATTTACCGACACAAAGATATACGCCGACGCAACTTCATGCAATAACACGACAATGGTCTGCATTTTTCTTGGATAATTTCTAAACTATTAAGAAATGCTTGTTATGTTCATATGCATATTTTGTTTATGGGTTTTTTGTATATTTTGTTATAGTGTATTTTTTTGTGAATGAAATATGAGTTATGTGGTTTAGAGAAAATTGTGCTGTCGTTTGTTTGTGTTGCTCAAATTATTTGCATGATTATTCCAATTAATGTTAAAGAATGCTGAATAGAAATATATGGCTAGCAAAAATATGGAGGCTAGCCCCGATACAAACAGAACCATGCCAAAATTTAGTGTTAACACCGACTGTTTTTCAGAATTAAATCAACGGCTTTTTATAAAAAACAGTGGTGCTGGGGCTAACACCGACTGTTTTTTATAGAAAACAGTCGGCATAAGAGTCAACACCGACGGTTTTCAATAAAAATCTGTGCACTGTCAACACCGACGGTTTTCAATACAAAACAGTCGCTGTAGGGAGGTCAACACCGACGGTTACCAATAAAAACAGTCGGTGTAGGGGTGTAAACACCGACTGTTATATATTTGAAACCGTCGGTGTAGATAGGAAACACCGACTGTTTTTAATACAAAACAGTCGGTGTAGATCATCAACACCGACTATTCTTATTAAAAACCGTCGGTGTAGGTTAGTAACACCGACTGTTATTGTAACAGTTGGTGTTAGGGATCTACACCGACTGTTATTCAACCGTCAGTAAAGGTTTATCTGTACCGTCGCCGCCATCACCGACGCCTCATTAACAGTCGGTGAAAGGGTTTTTTAACAGTCGGTGAAGTGGTTTTTTGTACTAGTGGTTGTTATTTATGTTGATTTTGGATTCATCTTTCCTAACTTGGTAACTATTCAAATGGTAGTCGGGATTGGTCAAATCAATGGTAGACATGTACCGGTTAGGAGAAGAGATAAGATGTACCTTATTTAGGGAGTTTGTTACATCTTCTATGGATGCATCCTCTACCTCGATAATGGTGTTAGTTGAGGCTTTGATGGGATCAACCGCTACCTCAATGATGGAGCTTGTGGTGGCTTTGGTAGAATCCTCCGATTCCTTGTTGATACTTGGGTTGATGAGATTCTTGAGGAATTCGATGGTGATCTCATCGGTTATGTTTTTGTTTGCAATGATTGTATCCACGTCGATGGTTGCCGAATCTTCATTCACTATTGCCATCAAGGCAAGGTTGATCTCTTGTTCATCGCCCGATTCCGAGTCGGATTCTTCTCTACTACTTTCATCGGAATCGATGCAAAAAGAGGCTTGCATTGCCTTGGCTTTCTTCTTGCTTTTGTACCCTTCGTAATTTTGCTTAGGCCTTCGGTCATGTTGCCCTTCACTATCCTTGTTCTTCAAGTTGGGAAATATTTTGAAGCAAGTTTGGATGGTATGGCCTTCTCTTTCACATGCAAAACAAACTACCCGTTTGTTTCCTTCTTCACGTTCCTTGTTGTATTTTCGTTCGAAGTTAAGCATAGATTGAAACATTTTGGTTATGGTGGCGACATCACAAGAGGTTTCATGTCCTAGTTGGTTCATGAATGAGTCACTTGATTGACGGTTATTTGAGGAGCTTGGGTGGTTTCGGTGGTTTTGAGCCGGAAAAGCCACGGTTTTTGTTTTTGACTCTTGCTTGAGTTCACCGGCTTGTATGAGCTTTTCTTCAAAACTTCGGAAATGAGCATAGATTTCATCCGGTGTGAATGATTTTTGTGT
This sequence comes from Carex myosuroides, assembly GCA_028015225.1. Lineage (NCBI taxonomy): Eukaryota > Viridiplantae > Streptophyta > Magnoliopsida > Poales > Cyperaceae > Carex > Carex myosuroides. The sequence continues at coordinate 2,994,305 of CM051470.1, read as the reverse complement.
CCCATGAAGTGCTTCTAGGGCGCTCACCAATCCGTCCCACCTAGGCCTCCTAAGCATTACTCGAAGAAGCTTTCCTACAATTTTATCGTTAGAAAGTGGTTCTCCTAATTCGATGAATTCATTTTGAATATGCATAAGTCTATTATACATATCCTCTACATTTTCACCATTTTCAATTTTGAAAGTTTCAAATTTGGTGTCTAGACCGGCTATTTTGGTTCGTTTGATTTGGGTGTTACCCTTGTATCGGTCAACAAGAGCATCCCACATTTCTTTTGCATTTGTTGTGTTACCAAAAAGTAATGCAATCGATTCACTTACCGTATTGTATAATGCATTAACGGCTAGATTATTTATTTTCTTTCTTTCGGTAGATGCATGTACTTCTACTTTGGCCTCATTTCCAACAGAATTAGTGTATTCCGGTTCATAAGCTTTCTCAATAACACTCCAAAAGTCAAGAATGTTTAGATAGTTTATCATGGTCCTTTTCCAATGACTAAATTTTTTTGTAGCACTACCAAAAAATGGAGGTTCTTTCACATATCTAGTGGTTGCCATTTTAAGATCGGTAAGCTCGAATTAAGTGAGTCTTAATTTGAGTAACGTGCTCTGATACCACTTTGTTGTCCCTTAGGCACCACTAAATTCGAAAAATAAAGTATTGCAAATAAAATAAAGTAAAAGAGTTTAGAGAAAATTGACACAAGGAGTGATAACGGAGTTCGGCTTAAAATGCCTACGTCTCCGGGGCGTCGCAACCGCTTCTCGGTGCGCCTTTCTATTACCCAAAAGAGAAAGGTTACAACTTGTGAACCGGTGAGCCCTTACAACCAACGAGAAGTCACACGGCCAACTAGAGTCAAGAACGAAGTCTCTAAGTTCGAAATCTCAAGATGAACGCTCAAGAGCTCACTCTAATCTAATCTAACTCAAGATTAGTGAAGTGGATTTGAGGTTGTTTTGAGGGATATTGAAATTTGTGTTCTCACAACAATGGAGGAACTTGTGCTCACAGAAAATTAGCTTTTGAAACGATTAGGGTCGGCTAAGTTGTTTTGAGGAGAACCCTAAGGTTCTATTTATAGTGGCAGCTTTCAAACGAGTTTTCTGCCATAAAACGTCCCAACGTTTTGTAAAACGTTGAAAACGTTTTAGTTCAACTTAGGTCAAAAATTTAAATTTCTGTGAGATTTGCTAAAACGTCTCAGACGGTTAACAAACATCTCAGGACGTTTTCCTCTGGAGATTTATCGATCAAAATGCAATTTTGAAGTCTGAGAATTTATTTAAATTGTCCAGACGTTTTGACAATCGTCTGGGACGTTTTAGAATGTTTTTCCAGCTTTTTAATCGATTTAATCTCCAGATTTTTCACATAGAAAAAAGTCTGAACGTTTTGTTAATCGTTCCAACATTTTGTTCCTGTTTTTCAACATCAAAGCTACTTTACCAATTATTAATTTACAGTTTAAATTCTTGATAAATAACTTGATGATTTCTTCAGTCCAAGTGCTCTAAATTGCAATTCCAATTGTCTTGAACCTGCATTCTTTCTAACATAGAGAAAATCGTAAAATTCAATAATTGTATGTTTTGCAAATTAGTCAAATAGACTAAAAGAGAATTGCTTGAAACAACAGAAACCGGATACTTAACCGTGGAATCAGAATCAGATGAATCGTCAGGAATTGGAAAAATCAGATCGGAAACTCAAAGTGTTTTGACAGAAGCTTGTTTTGTAGCCAAAATATAGAAATAATTGGTAAAAAAAAATAATTGGTAAGAAAACTATGTTAAGACAGAAGATTATACTCAAATAATCTACTAATTATATAATATAATATAAGCATTACAAATAGAACACACTTTTTTATGCAAGTTAGCTATAATTTATGCATAGAAAAACAAAATAACATTGGCAGCATAATTTATGTTAATTTTTTTTTCTAGTGCAAATTCTGTTTACATAATTTGTTTTTTTTTTGTGATTTGAAATCATAGATCAACAACTGCCAGAAAAAAAATGTAAAATAACCGAAGGACTCGGCCTGACTCGGGCTTGACTCGGCCTAACTTGAGCTGACTCGGGCTTGACTCGGCCTGAAAATCGGATAACTAGGCCGAGTCAAACACTGTTCAACCGAGTTTTGATTAAAAATCGCATGGACACGAGACTCGGGTGAAACTCAGATCGGACCTGACCAATACTGAGTTGACTTGGCCGAGTTTCCAAAAAAACTTTTTGGAACCAGGTCGAGATAGCACAGAAAATTAATTGGATCAATAACCCTTAATTTATAGGTAGCACGCCTAATAATTAAGCTAGAACGAGTAAATACCTCAATGCATTATGCATGTAATAATTAGAGATAAGAACATAAAATTATTTACAGGCCTATATAATTTTTTTTGAATAATTTAATAGTGGTATGTCCTATCTCGGAGAGAGTAGGCCGTATGGAAGTGGACTGGGCTGAGTCCGTTCTGCCAAAGAATGACAGGCCGAAGTGTGGACCGAGTTGCTAATTTACACACTTTACACTAATTAATTATTATTATCCATATTTGCATGGAAAAGGTATATATAAAAATCCAAGTCTACGTCATACGTACAACTGATGCCTTTTTTTTAGTTAACTAAGTGGCTTTAAATGTGAACTAACAATTTTATTGATAAAAAATGTATTTACAATAGATCAAATGACCGTAATTTCTAAATCTACTCTTTTATTCTCATAAAATCTTCTAAATTAATCTAGTATTCTAATCCTCATCTCGCTCCACGACCGGATCCGTTTCTTCGACCGCCGTCGCGCTCTGACAGCAACCGGATCTACTCAGTGTTGCGCTCAAATCGAAATGTTGATCACCGTAATACTTTAATCACGCGCCATTTCGCTTTATGACCGGATCCGCTTCTTCGATTGCCGCTGCGCTCTGACGGAAACCGGATTTACTCACCGTCGCGCTCCAATCGAGATGTTGATCACCGTAATACTTTAATCGCCATCTCGCTCCATGACCGGATCCGCTTCTTCGATTGCCGCCGCACTCTGACGGAAACCGGATCTACTCACCGTCACGCTCCAATCTAGATGTTGATCACCGTAATATTTTAATCGCCATCTCGCTCCACGACCGGATCGCTTCTTCGACCACCACCGCGCTCCGACAACGGTCGAATTTACTCACCATCACGCTCCAATCGAGATGGGGATTCTACACTCCGAGCTCCGACAACACCGCACTCTCGGCTCCGATCGGCTCCGGTTCCTCCCCCTCCCTCATTCTCCTCTCTGCTCGAGAAGGTAGAACCGAGAGAGAGGGGAGGTGTTGTGTCGGGATGAGGACTACAAAGTGTGAAAAAAGTAGAGCTAGGTTCACAGTGGAGGTAGGTGGAGGTAGAGGAGGAGAATGGCGGCTATCAAAATCCTAGATTTTTTAGTCACTGTTGAATCAACTGATGCATTTTATTTATTACAATATATAAAAAAAACTAGTGAGCTATTTTGAACTTTATTTTTTGAGACCAGAATAAGGTTAGGTAAGGAAATTCAGTATAAATTACATGGAATTCGCCAAGCTAGGATTATTGTTTGAGAATCTGATAGATACCAGTCAGTAGATAGCTGTATCAAACAATACCTTTATTTAAATTATTGCACATTTTTGAGGCATGAAACAAGCAAACAACAATTTCTTGTGAAAGTCTCAATTACCAGTATAAAGCATGAACATCCAACCATGCATGTCAATCCTTGTAATCTCCTCATATAATATCTATATAGACCTGGGACTAAAAGTCTAAAACGTCACTTTTTCTGATTTTAGGGACAAACAAGCTACAGGGAACCATTCTTGCTTTAATAAAGCTAAGAAATGTGAATTGATATGCTGTTTGGCTGGCTGCTCTTAAAGGTGAAATGTATCACTTTTATTTTTGCCTTTCATACCTTGAAAGTTAGGAAAAATGAATTTATGTACTGGAGGTGTTCGAGTCTTTTTCACTTAAATGAATCCGCTTAGGTGCTATGGATAGTATAAGGTTTTCTGTGCTATTGTCTCAAAAAGCTATCATATAAACTTCAAATTTCGATCTAAATGACTTAGTAAATTAGTTATATATTGAACTTGTAGAATACTAATTTTTACTCTTTTTAGAATTTATTTTCTATTTTTTATGATTTATGAAAAATGACAAAAAAATGACCTAAAATATTGACAATTTTCTTTTATTTTTAAGCTAGTTTTTTGCCATCTTTCATAAGTCATAAAAAATAGTAAAAGAAAAATTCAAAAATAGTAAAAATTGGTATTGTACTGAGCTACTTAGATTGAAGTTTGAAGTTTATACGATAGGTTTTTAAGACAATAACACGGAAGACCTTATGCTATCCATAGCACTAAGCCTTACTCTTTATTTTTTGATTAACAACCCGTAGGTATTTACATTAATCAGGACAAACCAATTACACATATAGTTCGTACAAGTACATAAGAGTATATAGAACAGCCATACCAGTACAAAAAAACATTAAACTGAATCCCCTTATACAAAGCTAGACAAGAAAACACAGAACCGTGCTCTGGTTACAAGAGATGAGCCTTGAGGTCGTCGTTCTCAAATTGGTAGATAGTGAGCCTGTATTGTTTCTGTGTTTGTGCTCAGATTGGTATATATTGCACAAACAGTGTTGTTTTTGGCATGGTTCTGAAACTCAGAATCAGAATCGGAACCGGATACTTAACAGTGGAATCAGAATCAGATGAATCGTCCGGAATTGGAAAAATCAGATCGGAAACTCAAAGTGTTTTGACAGAAGCTTGTTTTGTAGCCAAAATATAGAAAGAATTGGTAAAAAAAATAATTGGTAAGAAAACTATGTTAAGACAGAAGATTATACTCAAATAATCTACTAATTATATAATATAATATAAGCATTACAAATAGAACACACTTTTTTATGCTAGCTAGCTATAATTTATGCAAGCTAGCTATAATTTATGCATAGAAAAACAAAATAACATTGGCAGCATAATTTATGTTAATTTTTTTTTCTAGTGCAAATTCTGTTTGCATAAATTTTTTTTTTTTGTGATTTGAAATCATAGATCAACAACTGCCAGAAAAAAATGTAAAATAACCGAAGCACTAGGCCTAACTCGAGCTGACTCGGGCTTGACTCGGCCTAAAAACCGGATAACTAGGCCGAGTCAAACACTGTTCAACCGAGTTTTGATTAAAAATCGTATGGACACGAGACTCGGGTGAAACTCGGATCGGACCTGACCAATACTGATAGGGCCATGTTCCACAGGCTCTTTTACTTGTTCTAAACTGGGCCATAAAAGACTGGGATTCGGACCTCTCTAAGAGGCCAACCCGACGTCATATGAAAAGCCCAAAGGTTCACTAAACCGGAGCCCAATACAGCGGCCTCAAATCATATAGCCCTAGAATAGGCTTATGCCAACCGACATACGGGATAGCCATGGAAACGGCTAGCTTAATGCCCACGTCCCAGTAACGGCTGACATAACTGCCCACGTTCTCCATAAACGCCCGAGATGGCAGTTATGGCTGGACTATATAAGGCAGTGATTCCCATTAGACGGGAGAGGCAATTTTAAACTAAGAGAGAGATCATACAGGTCAGAGTCCGAATCTCTCATAAACCACCCCGAGTTCTTAACTCGATCTATACCTCGGCCTGCCATTCCTTGGCAGGACGAATCCAGCTTAGCCCAAATTTCCATACGGCCTCATCTCCCGAGATAGGACGTATCAACCACCGTGGGGCTACGCCTAGCTCGAACATACAGAATTAGATGGCGCATCCAAACACATCAATCCCGCTCCCACCCGGGGTGACAACCCCGCCAGGAGTAACGATCACACCACCTCCTGTGGTAACCTCGCCTACAGGACACCCCTCCCACAGTCAGCTTCTGGAGGCGAGGCCTAGCAGCTCGACGATGCGACCCCATGGTCCTCGACCCGTACAACCTCGCCATACAGGCCCTGACATTGTTATTCGACCTTCGCTCACCGAAGGGAACATAACTAGACCTCCCTACACCGAGCACAACCCGGTAACTGGTACATACCAGATACCCTACATACTATATTACCCTCAGCAAACGCCGTTGTATCACTACGGCGCGACCGCTTACACACCTTACACACCAACGGGTCCCCAGTATCCCTATGTCACACCCTCTGGGCAGTGGGGCCCGGGAGGCGTTCAAGGGATGCACCCCATGACAGGTCCGGCACCGTATTCCCAGCAAATGCCATCGCGACCTGCATACCAGACCGTACCACCCACTGCACTTGTGCAACGACCTTTGTCCGCCAATCGTGTCCACAGTCGGCCAGCAAATGTCTCCCCCAGGAATCTGGACCATCAATTCGCACAGGTCCGAACCGGTAGCGAGACAGACACGTCTACCCCAATCCGAACGCGGGGACCAGAATGTTCCGCCAACAGGGGTGCACCCCGATGAAGGAAGACGACCGGAAGGACAGGACGAGAATGGGGGACCTGATCCCGCGAGAGAACCACGCGCTGGAGGTCCCGAAGTTCAGCGCAACAACGAGCGAGAATCAGCCTATCATGGCAGAGGGCCCAGACCATCTCGCCGTGAACAATCTCGCTCCCGTAGGGAACGTGACCGGAGTCCACCCCGAGGTCGGGATAGGACTCGCCGCGATGATCGAAGAAAGAACCGGCGATCACCTACCCCTACCCGAGGTATCAGCATGGCTCAGGTTGAAGAGCTGATCCAAACCGGACTTGCGGCTAAACTAGCCGAGCTCGAATCTCAGAAGGCAGGCACCTACACTCGACTTATGGGGATCAAGGATGGCCCCCTGTCCAGAGACATCTACCGCCAATCAATGACGGATTTCAAGTATCCGACAACCCTCCCTAGCTTTCGGGGTAGTGGAGATACACAGGATCCACACAACTTTGTGTATGGATTCCTCGAGCGACTCCGCCTTCTTGGAGCCACCGATGCCATCATGTGCCGTGTCTTCACCACCTGCTTAACTGGAGAAGCGTGGGATTGGTACATGACACTACCCCGGAGGTCCATTAACAAATTCGAGGATTTCGCGAAACTATTCTTAGAAAGGTACACGATTATCAAACCGCCGCAAGCCACGTGCGAGATGCTCCTAGATATTGTCCAGGGACAACGCGAAAGAACAGGTGCGTTTGTTAATCGCTTCATACAGGCATCTCGGCGAATTCAGAATCTCAATGAAGAATTCGCCTTAGCCGCCATCAAGAAAGGGCTCCGCAAAGGGGGTCCGGGAACCTTGCGTTACGAAGCCCACATGAAGAAGATGACCACTCTGAGGGAGTTTGTGACCTTTGCGGAGGGTTACATCCGTGCCGCAGACGACAACGGGAGCCCCACGAGGCTTAGATCTCGATCTCCCCGTCACCCAACAAACAAACAGCCAGCTCAGGACAGATCTCGCAACCAAAGAGAACCTCGGAGAAACCAACCGACCGAGCAGGAACATAAATCCGGCACTAACGGGTACCAGTAACATTTCGTGAGGTACGCACCTCTCACCAAGAAGCGGCATGAGATGTACAACATCATAGAAGGCATGTTCGACCTCCCTCCGCCATTGCCTGAAGGCATTTTTACGGTACAAGATAACTCCCAAAAAAAAAATGCGAGTACCACGGATTCAATGGGCATTCCACCGCAGAATGCCTCCAACTCAAAGACATCCTGGAGAGACTAGCCCGAGAGGGTAAGCTGGTCGAGTTTATTAACCCCGACTTCTTCAAAAAGTTCTTCAGGAAGTACAACGGCCAAGGTAAGGTTTTTAAGAAACTCATTCCATACAGGCAGGATTATACGGGACCCCGAGTTGGTGAGGTCGGTCCCCAAATTAATGTATTTTACTTAGGCCGGAATACATGTTTTTGTATAGTTCTAAGCTATTATCAATATATATATGATATTATTTATGATTGTGCCTCATTTATTGGGTCCGAGATATATGAATGAAAGCCTTTTAAGGCAACGAAATGCGTCTTGGTTAATATTCCCGAGATACACAACATAAATTAATGTAGTCCTAAGGGACGACGAATGTTAAACCAGTAACATAGATTTCATTGTTATTATGTCGGAAACATTTATCGAAAACCCCTCGGGGTAACACATACGTTTTCGCGACATACCTTTCCCCCGATGTTGACTATTTTTGTCAAAAATAAACGAAATGCGTTTATCGGGTCCGAGATATATGAACGAAAGCCTTTTAAGGCAACGAAATGCGTCTTGGTTAATATTCCCGAGATACACAACATAAATTAATGTAGTCCTAAGGGACGACGAATGTTAAACCAGTAACATGGATTTCATTGTTATTATGTCGGAAACATTTATCGAAAACCCCTCAGGGTAACGCATACGTTTTCGCGACATACCTTTCCCCCGATGTTGACCATTTTTGTCAAAAATAAAGAAAAAAATAGGGGGAAAAGGATATACCATCGAGCACATTTTGCTCGTTTACAAAGGCATTCAAAGCATGAACCGAGATAAATTTTGAAAGTAACAACTCGAAAAAAGCAAAATGCGAATAAAGGAAATGAGTTACATTGAAATGTTATGCTAAACCCCCACATCCAGGGGGTGCAAAATATCAGGTTACAACACAATTCTGTTAAAACCCCCACATCTCGGGGGTACAAATAAAAACAGTACATATTACAACTTCAAAATCCCCCACATCTCGGGGGTACAAATGTCTTCCTGAGGCCGACGTTGCATCCATTGCCCGACATGGTCCTTCCTATAGTGAAACAACAAATAGTAAGGTTAAGCATGAACTAAACACCTCGGAGGTCACGATAATATAATTTTTTACTTACATTTTAAAGTAGGAGACTTAGCCATCTCGTGAACATCATCTCCACCATCATGAGGTGAATTGGAAAGATCCTCCGGATCCCCTTCCTCTAGCGCCAAAAAAAAAAAAAAAATCCTCGACACTAAGCACGCTTAGTTGTCTCAGGTTATTCAGTATGGTAACACATTAACTTCGAAATACGTACCCGAGATAGGTACCCGACGTGACCCAAACCTAAGATGTTACATCACTGACACACAGGTAACATTAATAAAATGTATTTGATGAGTTATCCACCCTCAAGTCGAAAGCGTCTCGCTGATGCATTCCGACTTCGGGGGCTAATGATAGGGCCATGTTCCACAGGCTCTTTTACTTGTTCTAAACTGGGCCATAAAAGACTGAGATTCGGACCTCTCTAAGAGGCCAACCCGACGTCATATGAAAAGCCCAAAGGTTCACTAAGCCGGAGCCCAATACAGCGGCCTCAAATCATATAGCCCTAGAATAGGCTTATGCCAACCGACATACGGGATAGCCGTGGAAACGGCTAGCTTAATGCCCACGTCCCAGTAACGGCTGACATAACTGCCCACGTTCTCCATAAACGCCCGAGATGGCAGTTATGGCTGGACTATATAAGGCAGTGATTCCCATTAGACGGGGGAGGCAATTTTAAACTAAGAGAGAGATCATACAGGTCAGTGTCCGAATCTCTCATAAACCACCCGGAATTCTTAACTCGATCTATACCTCGGCCTGCCATTCCTTGGCAGGACGAATCCAGCTTAGCCCAAATTTCCATACGGCCTTATCTCCCGAGATAGGACGTATCAAATACTGAGTTAACTTGGCCGAGTTTCCAAAAAACTTTTTGGAACCAGGTCGAGATAGCACAGAAAATTAATTGGATCAATAACCCTTAATTTATAGGTAGCACGCCTAATAATTAAGCTAGAACGAGTAAATACCTCAATGCATTATGCATGTAATTAGAGATAAGAACATAAAATTATTTACAGGCCTATATATATATTTTTGAATAATTTAATAGTGGTATGTCCTATCTCGGAGAGAGTAGGCGGTATGGAAGTGGACTGGGCTGAGTTCGTTCTGCCAAAGAATGACAGGCCGAAGTGTGGACCGAGTTGGGAACTCGGGAAGGTTTGATGATAGTCGGACTCTAACCTATGCGATATCTCTTTTAGCAAAAGTTTCGATTCCTGTTTAATGGGACTTCCTGCCTTATATAGTCTGCCTATAACCGCCATCCCGAGCGGTTATGGGAGACTCGAGCAGTTATGCAAATCGTATCGGCGGTTATCCCGCGCGGAGGCGGTTTGAGCCATTTTGAGCCTTGTGAGGCCGTTTATTGGGCCCTGTTTAGACAGGACCTGGGCTTTTCGTATTGATTCTGGATTGGCCTCTTAAGGAGGTCCGAATACCGGATCTTTTCATGGCCCGTAAAAGAGTCGGTTAAAAGGCCTGTGGAACATGGCCCTATCATTAGCCCCCGAAGTCGGAAGATATCAGCGAGATGCTTTCAACTGAGTGTATTTATCTCGGAAAGTGAATTTCGTTTAAGGAAAAATTATCCCGATGTTTATCTCGGTTAAATACTTCTAAACAGAAGTTATGCGTGGTCATTCATTTTTGACTTTGTGTTTTTGCATATGGTATGCTTATCTCGTACTTTGGCCTATGCACATCGGTATAGTTTAGACAAGCTATGCTTAGTCGATTTTTTTTTTGTTTGAGCTCCCGAGTTGTAAGCGATTGGGAGGGCTACGCGTGGTAAGATAGCCCCCGAGTATGAGTTACGTTTATATAAAGAAATAGAATCATGTCGGATTCAGGAAAATGTTCAACAATCGTAATCTTAGGTTAAATTAAATTGGTACATCGTCATTATACATATAACATAAGCAAAAGCGATGTCGGAATGATTTTAGGAAAAAATATCTAGAGTATTGGGAGGACATCGAGGAGGTACTTATGCCTTCCGGATTTTATTCATTTCTTGTAACAGGACATGGCTAGCATACTTGCCTTCCTGATTTTTCATCTCCTATAATAGGACATGACAGGTTAGGCGAGGACCTCGTTCTCGGAGTCTTCGCAATGATCGTCCCACTCAAGTTCATCCCGAGTGGCTGTACGTAACGTCGGGGTTACATTTTAAGTAGCTGGGACATTTCCAAAACTGACGACGAGAATCCGAGCGGCCTCTGATTTTGTAGTGATAGAAGTGGTGCAATTCCTGTAGTATTAATGAAGATGGGTCCCGGCAATTCATAAAGTCTGAGCTGCCAACCACTTGCTTTTAATAGCTTTGGTTTTCATGTAGATTTAGGTGGCGGGGTGTCAGGGTTGGAGTTTCTTGTACATCTGAAGGAGATGGAGGCGGTGGGGTATTCCCGTCCTCAAGGTGTTTTAAGATCCAAAGCTCAATATATAAACGTTACGGTATTGGTTGTAATTAATTAATAGGCATTTGTTTATTCATCAAGCTAGTGTGTGTGTAAAATGCCGAGTTTGGCATTAATTAAGGGAACTGTTGTTATGTTGTGCTTTTATGAAGGTGGTTATTGTTCATGGAACAGTAAATAGATAAAATACTTGAGGTCAGGCTTATGTGCACAGTCTTATTGCTATCAGGATTTCTTAATTTGTTCATTGTTTAGGTCGGGTCAGGCATGCTAACAGCTAACTGGTCAGGATTTGGAAATATGTTTATATAAATCGTCAGTATTAATTGTGTACATATATTTCCAATACTGTTAGTTACAACAGTGATGATCTGATTTGATGCTAATTAACTGGTGATACGTCCTATCTCGGGAGATGAGGCCGTATGGAGATTTGGGCTAAGCTGGATTCGTCCTGCCAAGGAATGGCAGGCCGAGGTGTAGATCGAGTTAAGAACTCGGGGTGGTTTATGAGAGATTCGGACTCTGACCTGTATGATCTCTCTCTCTTAGTTCAAAATTGCGTCCCCTGTCTCCTGGGGCTTATTATCTTATATAGTCCAGCCATAACTGTCATCTCGGGTGTTTATGGGGAACGTGGGCAGTTATGTCGACCGTTACTGGGACGTGGGCATTAAGCCAGCCGTTTCTCTGACGTGGACATTAAGCTAGCCGTTTCTGCGGCTATCCCATATGTCGGTTGGCCTGGGCCTATTTTAGGGCTAAGATTTGGGGCCGGCATATTGGGCCCCGGCTTAACGAGCTCTTGGGCTTTTTCATATGACGTCGGGTTGGCCTTACAAAGGTCCGAATCCTAGTCTTTCATGGCCCAGTTTGGAACAAGTAAAGGGCCTGTGGAACATAGTCCTATCAACTGGTAAACTAGGCATCTCCTGAAGGGTATGAATAATTTTATATAATGTTGGCTTGTAGATTGTAATCTGGCCAACGTGTGTGTGTATATATATATATGAGGAGGGATCTAGTTACAACAATTTTGAGTTACAACAAAGTTACCACAATCATTTTCTACATTTTCAAAGTCCAAATCGTGGATCCAAACCGTTCAACATGATCTCCACAATAAAATGTGCTTGCAGATCAAATTTTACATTTTTTTGAATTTTTTTACTATTTATTAAGTATTTTACAAAAACTAGTCAAATTCAGACCATTGAATTTTCTACCCATATTAATAAATAGTAAAAAAATTCAAAAAAATGTAAAATTTGATCTGCAAGCACATTTTATTGTGGAGATCATGTTAAACAGTTTGGATCGACGATTTGGACTTTGAAAATTTAGAAAATGATTGTGGTAACTTTGTTGTAACTCAAAAGTATGGTAACTAGATCCCTCATATTTATATATATATATATATATATATATATATATATATATAGGGATGAGCTATGGTGAGACGTGGAGTAAAACCAATTTTTACTCCATGACACTATATTTTCATTTTGAAAATTCAAACAACCGATCCGAACCGTTCAACATTTTCTCTATATTGAAATGTGCTTGGAAACCAAATTTTACATTTTTTGGAATTTTTTTACTATTTATTAAGCCACTTTGAAAATCGCTGATCCGGTGGTCCAGAAATTTTTACTGTTTTTAACTGTTCACAGTGGATCAGCGATTTTCAAAGTGGCTTAATAAATAGTAAAAAAATTCCAAAAAATGTAAAATTTGGTTTCCAAGCACATTTCAATATAGAGAAAATGTTGAATGGTTCGGATCGGTTGTTTGGTTTTTCAAAATGAAAATATGGCGTGGAGTACAAACTTGTTTTACTCCACGTCTCACCATAGCTCATCCCTATATATATATATATATATATATATATATATATATAGAGTATGGCTAATTTGCTTCCGGAAGCATTTCGGACGAGGTGCTTACGGGGGCATATCTTAGTATTTGATGTTCAAACAACAAATCTAAACCATTAGATGTTCAATCTATATTAAAATGTACTTGGAGACCAAATTTTACATTTTTTGGAATTTTTTTACTATTTATTAAGCTGGTTTGAAAACCGCTGTTTTCAATGGTGCAGAAATTTAATAAAAACAGCGGTTTTCAATCCAGCTTAATAAATAGTTAAAAAAATTCCAAAAAATGTAAAATTTAGTCGCCAAGTACATTTTAATATAGATTGAACATCTAACGGTTTGGATTTGTTGTTTGAACATCAAATACTAAGATATGCTCCCATAAGCACCTCGCCGAAATGCTTCCAGAAGCAAATTAGCCATACTCTATATATATATATATATATATATATATATATATATATCTAGAGTAAGGCTACGGTGCTTTGCAAAGTAAACAGCCCCTTTTACTTCGCATTTGTGGCCATTGGATCTGCTTTAATAGTCGTGCAGATCATCATGATCTCATTTCAATTTTTCGGAACTGGACATATCCAGTTGGGAGCACAATCAAACAGAACGGCCCCTTTCCGATCCGTCTCTTCTCCTCTCCTCTCCTCTCCCAGCGACCATGGAGCAACCAAATTTTGTTCCTGCACCATGGAGGAGGCGCGGTATGTTCCTCTCCCAGCCCCTAAATCGGCCTCGTCCCACTCCTCTCCTCTCCTTTCTCGACGTGCACCGCACCGCCGCACCACTACTAAAACCCTAACCCCGCCTCCTCCCGCTCCTTTCCTCTCTTCCCCAACGCCAGACCTTAATTCACTCACTCCTCTCGCTCCTAACCCTAAATCGCGACTCCAGCCACCTCGCGTCCTAGCTGGTTGATTAGAAAGGAGATTAATCACTTCAATTAACTTGTAACTGGTTGTTTAGAAAGGAGATGAATTTGATGAGGGCTGAATTTGAGGTCTGAGTATTGTCTGGAACAAATGAGAATATGAGCAAATTAGTAAAAGCAGTGTATATGTATATTTGTTTTGTCTTTCTTAATTTGTCTGATTTTTGTAGGATAGAGATTTATATTGAGTTGTCTCAAAGCAATTTAGCAGGAAAACCAGAAGGATGGAATAGCAAGTTCCAAATCTGAAACCATTACTATCAGTACCAGTAAAAGACTATACTATACCTATGTAAGTTCTAATGAAAAAAAGTATTGTTATGTGGATTTAAATGTAATAGAAGAAGATCTTTTATTCTTTCATGTAATCAACTAAAGTAGATGATGGTACCAATCGGTACTAGATATAAGAATTTTTATGTTTCAATAAAACAAGTGGGCGTGCTCCACTTTTATCCAAAATACTAATTTCAATATTGACGTTTAATTTGATCCTTCTCATTGTTTGTAGGATATGAAATAAGTAGTGGATAGATCTCGAAGCAATAATGAAGCATAATGGATGTATCTTTAGTTAAAATTAGTATTTTGATGCTTTATGTAATTTGATGTTTTGTGGGAGTAAACTGCGCATGAATGTAAACAAATTTTCTTTTTGAATGTGCACTTTTGTGTATTTTATAGGAGACATGAGCATGATTTCTAAGAAAGTAAGAAGTTTGTTTATAAGCAAATTTTCAAATTCAGTTGTACACATGTTAAATTTTCTATGAATCCTTTAATCCAAAAATCATGCTAAATTCATGAATATGTACTCTAAAGCATCCTCTTTGAGCTGTACACATGTTTATAAACATGGCACAGAGCAAGATTTAATCAAAGAAATCAAATTACCAGAAATCAGGCCTATGGTGATGGCCAGTAAGAGAATCAGGTCTATGCTTAAAACCATGCCAATATCAAATTCATGCTCATGTTCAACTAATATAAGGATTAGATCCACATAAAGCATACATGTTCAAAAATCAAATACTAATTTACAATTTTTCCATGTAATATGCATATCACTCCAACTAAATATTTATACTACATACATCATAAAAACTCAAAAATAAACACATAATTCATTAATATTGCTTCCCACAATTCACAAACAATTTCATTGTTCCAGTGCATTGCATAACAAACAACATGATACATAAAAAAGATGCCAACACCCAGTTCATCTTCTTCATTTTTTTGAGAATAATCTGAAGGCTTGCTTCATTAAATATTAAGCAAATTACAATCACAAAAAAAAAAAAACTGAAAGGGAGATATTGGTAAGCAACAAATACGAAGCAGCAAAAAAAGATCAATTGCACAAATTTGCACCTATTTCAGAATTACCAATTTCAATTTGCACAAATTTTTATCACATTGACTTCTTATTAGAAAAGATATATTTCAATCCATAGCAATCCAGCATATCTTTTGTTAATACACTTTGACAATTCACAAAATAATCATACATAGCAATCCAGCTTGGAATTTGTGGATTCAACCCTTCTTCTATTTTGTTCTTTTCTTTCTGTGAGCTTCGGAGGAGAGCTCGAGCACTGCAGCTGCCAATGCACCGTAGCAGCCAGACAAGTCACGAAGGTGGAAATGACGGTGATCACCTAGCAAGCGGAATTGTTTCAATAAATGACCTGCATGATCTGCTGTCTGAAATCTGCATCAGAAAATTAGACCCAAAATAACAAGGTACCCGCATTCAGCTTCTGATTGAAAGAAATGAATTTTGTCTCTTTACAATCAATCATATAGTACTCGCCGCAGCAGCTTCTGATTTTTCGCGAGAGGGAGAGGAGAGCAAGGGGCTTTGAACCAGCAAGGGGCTTCTGATTTTTCGCGAGAGGAGAGCAAGGGGCTTTCGCTGGAGAGGCGCGAGAGAGAGAGGGTCGCTGGAGAGGCGCTGGAGAGGAGAGGGGGGGTTAGGGTTGTCGCTGGGAGAGGAGAGCAGAGGGGAGGAAGAAGAGATCGGACTGGGTTTGGAAATCCGATTTTCCTCCCAACTGGACCTGTCCAGTTCCGAAAAAATTCAAATTCCATCATTATGATCTGCACGACTATTGAAGCAGATCCAACGGCCACAAATCCGAAGTAAAAGAGGCTGTTTAATTTGCAAAGCACCGTAGCCTTACTCTATATATATATATATATATATATATATATATATATATATATATATATAGAGGAGGGTTCAAATGCACCATAATTTTTGTGCTCCAATATGCTTCACATCCTTTATCTCCATTTTCAAAGTCCGAACAATCGATTCGAACCGTTCAACATGATCCTCATAATAAAATATGTTTGGAGACCAAATTTTATATTTTGTAGAATTTTTTTACTATTTGTTTAGATGGGTACAATATCACTTTATCGGATGGTCCAAAAAACTCCTTAAAAAAGTGATTTTGTACCTATCTAAAAAAATAGTAAAAAAATTCTATAAAAAAGTTACTATTCTTGAGAGTATACCGACAGAAAGTGACTTTTTCTAAACGTATCAGTATTACTGACAGAAATATCTGTGAAAATACCTTCGGATCAGATATTTGTATGATAGACCAATCAGTATGAGCAGCAAGAGAAAAACAGTGGTATTAATTGATTGGTCTATATCATACTGGTGAGAGGATAAGATATCATAAGATCAAGCGTAAATTTATATTTTGTCTCAATCTTTACTAATTCGATCAAGCGTAAATTCACTGATCTGTTTGTCTTTTCTGAGATTTTAGGTGAATTTTTAATCTTGTACATTGAATTTTCAGGTCGTGTGCAAATGCTGACGGAGAGTTTAGATTCAGATGATTTCAACTCTTATATAAAACTGATACGTGCTTTATTCTACTAGCGCTTGATCTGAGAATCGCACTACTAGCTTCTAATCCCCAATCATCATCTGAGAATTCTAAACAAAAATAAATTTATAGGATCTATTTAATAGGTTCCTAGGATCTATACAATATTTTATATAATCTATCTAGTAGGTTTATAGGATCTATACAATATTTTACAGGATGTATCTAATAGGTTTACACGATATATGCAATAATGTACAGGATCTATGCAATAGTTTTTAGTTCTTTATTTTACATATCTGGATTGGTTTATGCAGATTGTTGAGTTAGTACTACAGTTGATACAATATGAGCCACTGTTAAGCATCCGTGGATATGTCAAATGAATGTCTTGTTCTAGTGATGTGACTTCCGACTCATCCTTATAATGTGTATCAGAGGGTTCTTAAGTGACAATTTTTTTATTCTAGTGATAGAACAATCACTACTACAGAAAAACAGATTACACACGGACATTAATGAAAGAGCTACACGGATTTCCTGCTGTGTTTAAAGCCAGGGTGTATGAATAGGTCAGGAACTACACACGGATATTTAACCGTGTGTGATTATAATGATTTCTACACGGATATTCCCTAATTAACCGTGTACAAAGACTACCGAGCTACACGGATATCCCCTAATTAACCGTGTACGATTCCTCTTTCTACACGGCTTTGTATTAAAAGTCCGTGTAGCTCTCTTAGCTATTATACACGGACTTTTGGTAAATATCCGTGTACAAATAGTTTTAGATATTTTGTATTACGCCTCCAGCAAGGCTATCATACACGGATTTTTAACAAAAAAACCGTGTATGATTAGTATTGCACACGGACAACTGTTAAATAGCCATGTGCAATAGCTAATTTTTTTTTTTGTTTTTTCTATCGTACACGCACAATTGTGAAATATCCGTGTATAAATACCTTTTTTTTTTTTGGAATATTTTGTTTTTGGGCTAGCCTCCAGCTTTGCTAGCCAATTTTTTTCAACAGAAATACAAATATTCATTCGAAACAGATTAATTGGCAAGAAATTCATATACTAAATTTATACAAAATTCATATAGCAATAAATTCATTCGAAACATATTTTTATTACAAATTAATCTATGCAAATCCATATCGAGGATTACAAAATTCCATGGCAAACCACCTTGCCCACATGCACCGCACATCGTCGATCTGATTCCAAGTGTAATGATCTTGCTTTGTCACATTCTACAAAATTATAATTTGATAATAGTTAGTATTTCAGAAAAGGTAGATATCAATTGCTTATTATATAGGAAATTCATATGAAGTACATACCGCTTTTGGGAATTGGAATTGTATTCTTTCGACAAAGTCGTTTATGAATATCATCGTGTAATAAGCGCATTCCCAACCCTCCTTCTGTTGCGGGCTCTGAAATTTACATTTAGCGGCATTTGTTAGAATGACAATAATTTTTTTAACAAGATATGAAATTTCTAACTCATAAAGTGTGCTCACCAACATGTACTTCCAATTCAACTTGCTTTTCTTGCCCCGGGCCCGTGCTATCTGATCCTCCCTCTTTAATATATTTCACAAAAGCCCTTACAAAAGTGAGTGAATGTAATTAGCAATTTTATAATTTGAATTGGAAGTAAGAAATGCAAACCTATAGAATTATTATTGCTTACTTATTCACAAAAGGCAAGATAACTTTGCACTTGGCAGCCGCGGTCCTTCCTTTTGGCTTACAAGAATCAATAATTATGCCCACATGTAGGTACGGCACAATGAGAATCGTGCACCAATGTTTGCTGTGGGATCGAGGAGAAGAATTATAGTACTTTAGCATATAAAAGTCACACGAGTATTTGCTATGATTGATGGTGTGATTTCATTTTTTTATGTTTAACTTTTAATTCCTTTATACAATTCTTTAATTAAAATATAAACAACACATAAGTTAAGATTAGAACTAACTCCTCGTGGTATGGCATGAGAATGAATTTCTTCTCCTCCGCCTTAGCACGATGCATCGCAGAACACATGTACTCGATTGACATATACGGATAATATGTCACTGCCGTACCACTCACTTTCTCGGGGTCCAGAAACATGCACAAGTTCTTCCTTTCAACCATCTCATCACAGTTTCGGACTAGCTTCCTGAAAACTCATCATATTGTAATTAGAATATATATTTGAGTTCTATACAATAATGAAAATATTTTAATATCACTAACATGAGAAAAATGGTGATGTGTGAAACATCGAGCCATTTGTCGGATGACGAGTGGTGGAAGAGGTCCTTGAAATCTTTGAACGTTATCAGGAGATCCCTGCCTTCGTGTAGAAACATACTAGGTGGGACAGGGATGATGATAGCCTCAATGCCTTCGGGCGCCGTCATCAAGTAGTCATGGAGAAGGCGCAAATCATTGGGCAAACGGCTGTATTCTTCTTCGGTGACCATAGGACGTGAAGGTGATTGTGGCGCGTCAGGCGCGACGACGCAAGCCACCTCCTGACGTACCGGTGACATCGCCGTACCGGTAACATCATCTCCTCGTGTCTGTATCAAGTTATAGATATATTATTCTAGTATTTCAAAAAGAATGAGTTGAATGTAACAAAATAAATGGATTTTTTTATGGATTACCTGATCCAAAACAATCTGACTCTTGGGCCATTGGACAAATGACATCCGTGCGTCATCAAGCACAAGCGCTTCGTCGGTAGGGACAGGAAGGGGTACGCGCTGTCATCCATCCACGACTAACTCAACCTGCACGCATGCATGGTCGGGTCTTAGCTGAGTAGAGTGTACACTTTTGGCGAGTGGATGTACAACGCCCTTAGCAACGATCAGAGAAACACTACCATTCCGCAGGACGAGGTCGCATGCTCTGGGGTCCTGCAAATTTATAGGAAAGTTGTTTATTTTAATGATGCGATATTGTCTAACAAGGTTGCAAACAGGTTTTAAATACCTTTAGATTATGAACAAATATTGATTACCTTGAGATTATCCAAATCGTCTAAGGCGCCCCACGTGCCGGATGCTTGACTACTTCGCCGAATTCCCGGTGAAATGGGAGGTGGTTGCTCGGATGGCTGCGTAGTTGCTGATCTAATTTCTCTCACCATTGCTTCCATCTCAGCAAACCTTGCGTCGTACTCTTTGCTCACCTCCGCGCGTATCTGCGCAACTATCTCGTCTTTGTTTACCTTGGCACGAGATTTTCTTCGAGGTTTTTGTCCCTCCACTCGGAACACCTCCTTCCAGCCCCTGTAGCCCCCTACACCCCTTACTCGACCCGGGTGTTCTGGATTCTCGAGCGCTGCGGACAAGGAATTATTTTGTCGTTCGACACTCCGGGCACCCGAGTTGACCTCCTCCTCCACTTCCAACTGTTCAAGTAGAAGAATTAGTTAAAGCAAAAGAACAATTGACGTACTTTCGGAGTTATAATTTTCGAGTGAATGTCTCAAAGTAAATATAAAGGACTCTTACCATTCTTTGAGCCACGGGTTGCAAATCCGTTGGGAGTACTATCCTCCCGTCAGCGGTTACCTCGGCTCTACCCATGACCCAATCTTTGCCCCTAGGATTTTGGATCCTAACCACGGGTGAGTCAGAATCCTTGTTCGCGTCCAGGACTTTCCTCCATTCTGCCGACTTACCCTCGTAACCACCTGACCCTAGATGGTGTGGATACTTGTTAAAGGCAACGGTCCTCCTGCCTTTATCACTTTTTGCCTTCACAGAAACAAGACAATAACGATCAGTTAGTTTTAGAAAGATAAGTACATATCGAGAAAGAATAAGCATAAATTTGGCACGAGTTAGATACCTGGAACTCTTCGGTAGACTTTAAAGCTTGAAACGCATCCCAGTCCTCTTGTTTTAGCCATTTGTAGTAGCCGACCGGATTTCTCCCTTTCTCCATGAACTCCGTCTTCAACGTGCTCTTGTATTGCTTCCAACCATTGTTCATAATCTTCAAAGTCTTATCCTTTGGAACATCATTCTTGATGTTCCACTGAGCCTGATTGACACAAAAATTTAGTGTATTTAAGTATAGATCATACATAAGTGAAAATTCAAGAGAAGAGTTGTTAGGCACTTTACCTTCACCGTGTTCCACCACTCGTCCTTCACCTTATCCTCAAAATGATCCCATCTCTCAACAAGGATACTCGCTTTTTGCCTCACCAAACTCGTACACCAATTTGAGTATTTCTGCCGTTTTTCTCCCTGCGCACGCCCGTCTTCTGTGAACCAGATTTCTTGATGGGTCTGCTCGGACATGCTCGTGCACATTGTCGGCCCTCTCCTCCTTCTTTCTGATGAGGCAGTAGCTTGCTGCTCCTCTTCTTCTGCCATCATATCGACGTACTCATCCTCATTCGACATGGTTCTGCATGAAATTAAAGATCAAATCATAAGTGACCAATAATTGATATTCTTGCACAAAAATTGATATTCTTGTACCAATAATTGAAATCCTCAAGTTGATATCCTCAAGTTGATATTCTAGTCTAGGTTATATGGTTGGTTGATATTCTAGTTGATATTCTAGATTAATCAACCAACCATATAACCTAGATTAATTAACCATACAACTTTTCACATGGCTAACCTAGATCAATAGATTAAACATCAATAGATTAATCAATCAATTTTTGACATATAACCTAGATTATTTGAATTAACCTAAAATAACCTAACAAATACCATAATTATTTGAATTAACCTAAAATACCCTAACATGCAAGTACCATAATTATTTGAATTAAACTAAAATACCCTAACATGCAAGTACCATAATTATTTGAATTAACCTAAAATAACCTAGGTTATATGCTAAAATAACCTAAAATTAACAAGTATCCTAAATTAACCTAAAATACCCTAAAATACCCTATATACAAATTAACAAGTACCATAATGTATTCAATACTAACAAATACCAACCATGGCTAACGGGTTCAAACCCAATAAGAAAAATAACGAGATAGAGAGACGCTAACCACGGGTGAGAGAGACCACGGGTTAGAGAGAGAGAGAGACCACGGGTGAGGCGGTGAGGCGGTGAGGCGGCGAGGCGGCGAGGCGGTGAGCGGTGAAGATCGAGCTCGGAGTCTTTGGGAGGTTTTTGGAACTGAACCGCGGGTTAATTCTCTGAGGGTTTTCGGACTTACGAAAATTTTGGCAGAGAAGGATTTCGAAATAACCAATGTTTCCTCATTATACACGGCTGTTAAGTTAATGTCCGTGTAGCTCTCTCCAATTCTACACGGTTGTACATAAAAATCCGTGTGCAAATCACCTTTCTACACGGACATCTAGCTAATAGTCCGTGTAGCTCTCTTCCATTTCTACACGGACTATTAGCTAAAGTCCGTGTATAAATCGTTCCGACAGGCGGGTCCCAGGTTCAGTAAAATGCTCTGAATGGTTGCGGGCCGCAATACTTCAGCAGGATTTTAACTAATATTTATTTTAACTAATATTAAATGTTTGATAAAGTTGATAATATTATAAGCATTAAACATAATCCTTCCTTAAATATTTTAACTAATATTAAATATTTTAACTAATATTTTAAATATTTTAAGTAATATTAAATATTTTAAGTAATATTAAATATTTTAACTAATATTAAATATTTTAACTAATATTTTAAATATTTTAACTAATATTAAATATTTTAACTAATATTTAGTGAAAACTAATATTTTAACTAATATTTATTTTATTTTATTATTAAATGTTTTAACTATTATTTTCAAAAACTAATACTAATATTTGATAATATTATAAGCATTAAACATAATCCTTCATTGTTGCAATATTTGATAATATTTGATAATATTAAAAGCTACACGGTCTTAAACAAAATAAATATTACACATTATGCTTTTTTTTTCCTTTTTCTCCTTTTTTCCACTATTTGAACAGTACCCTCGGCCCATAATCCTTCATTGTGGTCGGACCGCATGTAGTCAGCTTCGTCTACCCCTTCAAGTGTTGCTACCTCAGTTTGCACATCGGTACAAAATGGAGGTACTTCGTCGAACTGGTCGTACTCTTCTTCATCGACGACATTTTCTACCCCGACAATCCTTCTTTTTCCGGATAGGACGACGCTCAACCTGTCATCACTCGGGTCAGTGGCATAAAAGACTTGGGTGGCTTGTTTGGCGAGTATAAACGGATCATCAACATGCCCAACCCTGTTTAAATCAACGAGTGTGAACCCGTCGTTATCAACTTTAACACCTCGGTTTTCGACCCATTGACACCGAAACACGGGAATGCTCAGGCGAGGACTGTAAATGAGCTCCCAAATTTCTTGAATAACGCCATAATATGACTTTGATGCTATTACAGCCCGGCCATCTCCGGATCTACTGAATTCTTGAGAGGTCGCCACCAACGTCATCCCCACTGTTTTGCATCGTGCTCTTATCACTCTGGGATTTAGTGTAAAATGTATATCCGTTAATCTCGTATCCTTGGAATGTTCTAACAACAATTTGGGGTCCTTCGCCAAGCAGTTTAACAATTTCAGGTACGGGGTGTGACTGCACTCTTTCTTTCAGCCATCCTATAAAAGAACGATTATGCTCGTTAGTAAGCCACCTCTGACTCCTCGTGTAGTTTTGTTGTTGAAGGATTGTCATGTGCTCATCTATATAGGGAGCAACATCTGTCATGTGTTGTAGTACAATAAAATGTGCCTTTTGTAGTTCATTTAGATCAGCAACTACGGCTCTCAACCCAATTGTCCCGACTCCTTGGAGCCTTCCCTCGTATCGAGATTTTGGAACGCCAATAGGATCCACACCGGTCAAGTAGTTGGTGCAAAAATCAATCACCTCCTCCGTAGAATATCTTTCTATAATGCTGCCTTCGGGTCGATGTCGGTTCCTTACGTATTTTTTCAAGATGCCCATGTATCTCTCGAATGGATACATATACCGAAGGAACACGGGACCACAAATCTTAATTTCTCTCACAAGATGAACAACAAGGTGAACCATGACATCGAAAAAAGATGGCGGAAAATACATCTCAAGTTGGCAAAGAGTAACGACGACCTCCTTTTGCAAAGAGTCCAATTTTAGAGGGTCTATCACTTTGGAATTTATTGCATTGAAGAAAGAACAAAGCTTCGTAATGGTTTGACGAACGTGCTTTGGTAAAATTCCCCGAATTGCAACGGGAATTATATGTGTCAATAAAACATGACAGTCGTGAGATTTCAGACCGACCAGTTTCAAGTCCTTCATCGACACCAACTTCTTAATATTCGAAGAATATCCTGATGGGACTTTTATACCATTGAGGCATTCACAGAAGCTTGTTTTCTCTTTCTTTGACATTGTGCACAGTGCGGGGGGTAGGTATGTGCGCTTCCCTTTCTCCTGCGGTGCGAGCTCGTGTCGTATTCCTGATACCTCGCATATTTAGTCTATTTTAGGCCTGTTTTAGTACCAGATTCGTGCCCTAATTCACCAGAATCATGTGCATTTCATCAATATATCTTTAGAATTTGGTACTGCTGAGTGTTTGTTTGTTTTCTGCAGGTTTGGAGCAAAACACACGAAGAAACGGCGATTTGGGATGATGAGGTACGGCCCTTACCAGATTTGGTACGGGTCTTACCAGACTTAGCCATTTTTCAGATGATGCGGTACGGCCCTTACCAGATTTGGTACGGGTCTTACCAGACTTAGCCATTTTTCAGCTCATCACGCCTGGTACGGCCAGGCCGTACCAAATTGGTACGGGCCGTACATAAAGGCGGCCTGACAGATTCAAATTTTGGCAGAGGCTATTTAAAGCGGGGAACTCTCCAATTTCGAGATGAATTCCATTCCAGATCCATTTGAGAGCACAGTAAGAGAGAGAAAGAGAGCTAAGGAGCTGAGAGCAAGAAGGAAGGAAGAGGAAGAGGCGAAACTCGACGGATCTAGCTTCCTCCTCTCGATCCCTTCGATCCATGGCTATCTCTATCCCTCTTATTGTATTTTTAGATCTGATTATGTGCTGTGAGTAGTTCTTTTAGTTTCTAGGGTTAGAGATTGATTCTTGATTTGTTTTGACTTTCTTTGACTTGTATCTTGTATGAACTCTTTAGTTTGATTGATTGTGATTTACTTTGATATCTTTTGCTTTGCTTGCTGTGATTGTCGTATGATGTGCCTCTAGGTTTAGATCGAACCTATCAAGGTCGTGTGATCATCTCAATCTCTCATCCAAATCAAATGCTTAGGGTAGAATAGTTCGAATTGAAGCCGAGAGGTTGAATTCTCCTCTAATCGACAGATTAGAGGGTGCCTTAGACCTCCAATCAACCAGCTAGGGTAGATCTGTACCAACACACGAGAGTTGAGGTGTAGAAATCCCTAAAAGGCAATCAATTGCATTCCAACTTAGATCTTGATCCAACAAACGATGGTTGAGGGTTAGGAACCTTAGGTATGGTCAATTGAACCTTTCTAAAGAGTTTAGCACAAGGTACCAGCAAGGAAATGCATTCACTCGAACTGGTAGGTTCTGTTCTGGGAAGCCAGTACGGGTCTTACCAGGGTGGTACGGCCTTGCCTTACCAAGTGAAGTACGGCCTAGCCGTACCACCTTGGTACGGGCCGTACCACTAGAGGCAGATCAGAGATGAAGTCTGAAACCCTGGAAACGCCTTTTATCCATAATCAAAACACAATTTACATTTCTTCTAGCACTTTATTACACCTGTTTGCATTGTTTGATTTGTTTGAACTGATCTTTTAGGAACTTAAATACCAAACCAAACCTTTCTCACTTCTAGTTTTTGATTGAGTTTGATAGAATCTAACCTCGCAATTAACCGTCCCTGTGGATCGATACCCGATTATACTACTCGATAGGGGTTGTGCACTTGCAACCCTTACTCGTGAAGTGTAAACGCAGTTTTAAAAGGTACGCCCTCAAGCGTACCGAAACTTGCGTTGCGCTTCTGCGCGAACAAGTTTTTGGCGCCGTTGCCGGGGACGGTAACCAATTGCCTAGTTAGATTTTATCTTACTTAGTTAATCTAGACTTTATCTTGTATCCTTTATTTTCTTTTATTTTGTTTCTTTTATTTATTTATCTTATTTTATTTTCTCTTTTTCAGGAACACTATGGCGACTACTATCTGAGGAGCTCGAGACACCATGGATCTCATGTACAACATGATGACTGACCAACATTGGTATGGCCGCGAAAATTTTCAAGCTGGAGGAGGCGACCGATCCAAAGCTGATCAGATCGCAGCTCTATACGCCAAAGCTGCCAAGCTAGGGGAGGCCGTTGAGAGTTAGTCAATCAGAATGAGCATGAGGGCAGCCAGAAACAGAAACCACAGCCATGTGCCATGTGTGGGGACAGGAGACACTCTTATGAGTATTGCCCACTGGCTGATTGGAGTGAGGAACCGGAGCAGGATGGCTATATCAGCAACAACAATTGCAATTTCTACGACCCTGCACCATTCGATGACTCGAACAATTGCGTATTCCAACCCGACCCACCCGAGCCGTACGTTGATCCCGCTGAGATCGAATTCATACACGAGCAAGGGAAGGTGAACCAGATGCTGTGGGAACAGTTGCAAAACATGTCCACACAGATGGCCGCTCAAAACAAGCTGTTGGAGCAGTTGAGTCAGATCATCATCTCACGCCAATCTCAACCTAGAAAGCTGCCAGCTCAGCCAGAATGCGAAGGACCAGCCCAGCCAACAGACCAGACCGCACTTGACGCGACCCGCATCATTGAGACACGACCCGCATCACCCACGGAAGAACATGTGGACCCAGGTCGCATCGAGCCAAGTCGACCCGCATCTCCACCTGAAGAGCATGTAGACGCGACCCGCACGCCACCTGATGCGACCCGCATGCCGTGGTCTGATGACCTGGAGACAAAAGGAAGCAAGTCGGATTGGTCAGCATGCGATGCCATTTCACTTGATGTGACCCGCACGGCACCTGATGCGACCCGCGTCAAGACCCAGACAGAGCGGCTGACTCCTGAGCTCAAGCCTCCAGCAGCTCACATCAGGTATGAGCTTCTAGACCCAGATAGATGTCGTCCTGTGATCATAAGTGCAGATCTTGAACCCGATCGGACTACTACACTCTTGGAGAAATTGGAAGCGCACAAAAGCGCGATCGGGCGCTCGATCAAGAACTTGATGGGAATCTTGCGGATTCTTCTGATGCAAGAGTGTGATCGCATGGGCCGTGTACCTCAGAAGTGGGTGCTCCCACCAGTGCCACCTGATCCACCTCCCACCAACCAGTGAGACGCCCCCGCCTCATCCCTCGCTCACCATCTAGTAAGTTTCCATATTTTCTTCTATTTACTTTTTCCTTGTGTGAATTCAAGCATTGAGGACAATGCTTCATTCAAGCTTGAGGGGGTGGAATAGAAGAAAATTGTATCTGCATTTAGACATGTTTATTTTTCAAAATTTTGCATTTTTAGGTGATAAATTTGTGTGATTGCTAGAATTAGGGACTTGTTTGAAAACTTTTGTTTGTGAGTTGGATGACTTTGGGAAATTAGAAATAACCTCATAATTGACCAAATAGAACTGATTAGGAACAAATGGTTCGTGATTTGTAAAATTGGAAACTTGAATGTCGAGATAGCATTTAGAAACCGAATTGTGCCTTTCAAATATGGAAATAGGGATTCCAAATAAAGAAAGGTTGGGATATCCGTTGGTGTGAATGAACACTAGTGGATGTGTGTATTCATGGTATGTGCAAAAAAAAAAAAAAAAAAAAAAGGAGAGCAATCAAGAAAACAAAAGAGAAAAAGAAAATGAAAGGAAATGAAAAGACGGAGAAAATAAGAGTACTGGCAATAAGTCTTGAATGGACGCCTTTGAGCTCGTCTCCCAAATTAGAAATGAAAGAATAAAAGTTTTGCACATATCAACACACGAAGTCCGCAACTTTCTGACCTAAGCTTGATTCAAGCTTGGGGGTGCCAAAAAGGGAAAATCTCTACAAACGACGGCATACTTTAGTGAAAGAATGATAAATCGATAAATTCGAGTAATCAACTTTGCAAGACTTGAAACATTTAGAGTTTGAGGTTTTATTAATCAATTTGTGAGGTGAATCACAATTGACCAAGGGAAGTCCGAATCATAGCAAAAAGATTCTTGCGTTCTTTTATTGTAGCAATCATGTAAGTTTTCACATTTAGACTTGTATCTGCATTTAGATTTAGTTGTCCAGCACTTTTACCCGAGTTTGAAACTTTTTGCTTGAGGACAAGCAAAGGTTCAGCTTGGGGGAATTTGATACCTCGCATATTTAGTCTATTTTAGGCCTGTTTTAGTACCAGATTCGTGCCCTAATTCACCAGAATCATGTGCATTTCATCAATATATCTTTAGAATTTGGTACTGCTGAGTGTTTGTTTGTTTTCTGCAGGTTTGGAGCAAAACACACGAAGAAACGGCGATTTGGGATGATGAGGTACGGCCCTTACCAGATTTGGTACGGGTCTTACCAGACTTAGCCATTTTTCAGATGATGAGGTACGGCCCTTACCAGATTTGGTACGGGTCTTACCAGACTTAGCCATTTTTCAGCTCATCACGCCTGGTACGGCCAGGCCGTACCAAATTGGTACGGGCCGTACATAAAGGCGGCCTGACAGATTCAAATTTTGGCAGAGGCTATTTAAAGCGGGGAACTCTCCAATTTCGAGATGAATTCCATTCCAGATCCATTTGAGAGCACAGTAAGAGAGAGAAAGAGAGCTAAGGAGCTGAGAGCAAGAAGGAAGGAAGAGGAAGAGGCGAAACTCGACGGATCTAGCTTCCTCCTCTCGATCCCTTCGATCCATGGCTATCTCTATCCCTCTTATTGTATTTTTAGATCTGATTATGTGCTGTGAGTAGTTCTTTTAGTTTCTAGGGTTAGAGATTGATTCTTGATTTGTTTTGACTTTCTTTGACTTGTATCTTGTATGAACTCTTTAGTTTGATTGATTGTGATTTACTTTGATATCTTTTGCTTTGCTTGCTGTGATTGTCGTATGATGTGCCTCTAGGTTTAGATCGAACCTATCAAGGTCGTGTGATCATCTCAATCTCTCATCCAAATCAAATGCTTAGGGTAGAATAGTTCGAATTGAAGCCGAGAGGTTGAATTCTCCTCTAATCGACAGATTAGAGGGTGCCTTAGACCTCCAATCAACCAGCTAGGGTAGATCTGTACCAACACACGAGAGTTGAGGTGTAGAAATCCCTAAAAGGCAATCAATTGCATTCCAACTTAGATCTTGATCCAACAAACGATGGTTGAGGGTTAGGAACCTTAGGTATGGTCAATTGAACCTTTCTAAAGAGTTTAGCACAAGGTACCAGCAAGGAAATGCATTCACTCGAACTGGTAGGTTCTGTTCTGGGAAGCCAGTACGGGTCTTACCAGGGTGGTACGGCCTTGCCTTACCAAGTGAAGTACGGCCTAGCCGTACCACCTTGGTACGGGCTGTACCACTAGAGGCAGATCAGAGATGAAGTCTGAAACCCTGGAAACGCCTTTTATCCATAATCAAAACACAATTTACATTTCTTCTAGCACTTTATTACACCTGTTTGCATTGTTTGATTTGTTTGAACTGATCTTTTAGGAACTTAAATACCAAACCAAACCTTTCTCACTTCTAGTTTTTGATTGAGTTTGATAGAATCTAACCTCGCAATTAACCGTCCCTGTGGATCGATACCCGATTATACTACTCGATAGGGGTTGTGCACTTGCAACCCTTACTCGTGAAGTGTAAACGCGGATTTAAAAGGTACGCCCTCAAGCGTACCGAAACTTGCGTTGCGCTTCTGCGCGAACAATTCCCATCTCTACCATGTCTTTTCTCACTTTAATACCATCTTTCGTCTTCCCCGGAATGTTCAATAATAAATCAATTAAACTGTCACAGACATTTTTTTCGACATGCATGACATCTAGGCAATGCCTCACTTCTAAATATTTCCAGTACGGTAGCTCCCAAAATATGGACCTCTTTTTCCAAATATTCTTCGGTAGTGCTTTGGCGCATTTTCCAAAAACAACATCAATGTTTTTTACCCGTTCGAAGACACTCTCCCCGTCTAATGGATGACAAGCCACTCCAAGCTCAATTTTCCCGTTGAATGCCATCTTCTTCTTACGATATGGGTGATTAATAGGAAGAAACCTACGATGCCCCATGAATACATTCTTTTGACAATTTTTCAACCTCAGCACCTGCGTGTCATCTTCACAGATCGGGCACGCTTTTGCTCCTTTACAAGTGTAACCCGACAAATTCCCGTACGCGGGGAAATCATTTACGGTGCAAAACACCATGACCCGCAAGTTAAATGTCTCTTTCATATACGCATCCCACACCGGGACGCCATCACGCCATAATTTTTGGAGGTCCTCGATTAATGGTGCGAGATATACATCTATGTCATTTCCGGGTTGTCTGGGTCCTTGGATTAGTAATGACATCATTATATATCTGCGTTTCATGCACAACCAAGGAGGAAGATTGTAGATGCATAAAAGAACTGGCCAAGTACTGTGCCGACTGCTCAGACTTCCAAACGGACTCATTCCATCTGAGCTCACCACAATCCTAAGGTTCCGCGGTTCAGAACCAAATTCTTTGAAATGTCTGTCAATGTTTCTCCATTGAGGAGAATCAGCCGGGTGCCTTAGTTTACCGTCATTTTTGCGCTCTTCTTCGTGCCAGCGCAATAATTTTGCATCTTTGGGATTCGCAAACAACCGTTTGAATCTCGGTATTATCGGCAAATACCACAACACCTTAGCCGGAGGTCGGCCACTTGTGTCCTCGTTACAATCATCAGTGTCCTGGTCCTTACGACGTTTATATCGTGAAACACCGCATTTAGGACAGACATGCATGGCCTCGTACTCGTTACGATACAATACACAGTCATTCGGACATGCATGTATTCTTTCGATCTTCAACCCCATTGGACATATCAACTTCTTTGCCTGATATGTTGTACCGGGTAACTCGTTGTTATCTGGGAGCATTTCTCCTAAAAGCTGTAATAAGGACGTGAAACTCTTATCGCTCCAACCATTGTCTGCTTTTAAGTTTAATAATTTCAACACAGCTGACAGTTTTGTAAATTTGGTACACCCGGGATACAACGGCTTCTTGGATTCATTAGACAAATTTTGAAATTTATCATAATTTTTATCACTAATTTCATCTTCCACATCACGTAACATATCCTCCAAATTTTCAGTAAACTCGTGTTCTACATTTTCATCAAAATTCCTCTCCATCTCATCATCGTCATTTTCGGGTTCGACGTTATCAGAATATTCGGCACTCTCATAATCCTCGTTCCAATCAAGTTCAAAATTATCAGAAATTCCAACATTCTCATCATTCAATTCACGATTACAATCTTTATTGGCACTACTACTTTCCCCAAATTTCTCACCATGCATGAACCAACATGTATATCTCTTCTTAAATCCCCGACAAATCAAATGAGCTCTAATTTCTTCGATGTCCAAAAATCTTAATAAATTTTTACAATCTTTACAAGGACATAAAATGTCTTCTTCTTTTTTCTTCACTCTATAACTCTCAGCAAATTTTATAAACTCATCAACGCGAACCAAATATTCTTCACTGTCACGTCGCATTTCATACATCCAGCTTCGATCCATCTGTAAATTAAATTAAAAAAATGATTTGATCAATTAATCATGCATGGTCAACATTCTCCTTCGTGTACAAAATTTTGGGCTTACAAAAGGCCGGTTTACAATCCTAACCCACTCTTTGAATATTATGTCTCATATGTGAACACATATTAGCGAGATTTAATTAGTATTTGAGAAAAATTCGGCAGCATTTCCCCTTAACTCCCCAAGTATGCGTACGAACCACATACTCGTAGGAGCAATAAGGGAAAATACTGTCGAACTTTCCTCAAATACTAATTAAATCCCGCTAATATGTGTTCACATCCTAAATGAGACATAATATTCAAAGAGCAGTCCCAAAACGGGGACTATCCAAAATTAATCCCTATTGGATTAATTTTGAACGGGCATGGACCTAAAAGCATCTAAAGGTCGGTTATTGGACCACAATACACTAATTAATTACATCTAAAATTAAGAAATCAAGCATGCATGAAATGACCTAAATAAGCCTAAATAACAGAAAATTAGAGGAAGAAAATGATTTAAATACATATTACTAACCTTAGAAAGATGGAGAGGAGAAAATACAAACTTAATTCAAAGATCTCAGATCTCAGCTGCTGGCCTCGATCAATTCGCAGAAATCTGATAGGAAAAAGCTCTGTTCGAGATGTATTAACTAAAAGACTTGATCAAAACGGCGCACTGGAAGGGAAGATATAAAAACCCTACACTATTATACACGGCTATTTAGTTATAATCCGTGTAGCTCTCCAACTATTTATACACGGCTCTTCTGTTATTAATCCGTGTACAATTATAAGATTTATACACGGCTATATTATCAAAAAACCGTGTGTAATATTCCTACACGGATATTTAGTTATAAACCGTGTAGCTCTCTCAATTATTTGCACACCCACTTCTTTACACACGGATTTTTGGTTTCTAATAAACCGTGTAGCTCTCTCTAATAATTCTACACTGATTATTAACTAATTATCCGTGTAGAAATCGTGCAGATCTTTTGGACTCATATTTGGTACACTGTTTTTAATATAATTGTCAAATCCATGTACAATGTGCAGTGTACAAAGCCAGTTTTTGTAGTAGTGAATATATTTATGTATTTTTTCTATTTGTGAATGATGTAATATGGAGTCCGGCTAGTATAACACTAGTGTTATTTCAAATTAAATAACACCATATTTTAAACCATTGGATCTGCTTTAATATTCGTGCACAAGACTTTAATATTCATGCACTAGTGTTTTGCACGAATATTAAAGCAGATCCAATGGTTTAAAATGTGGTGTTATTTAATTTGAAATAACACTAGTGTTATACTAGCCGGACTCTGTAATATGTCTTTGTTGAACAATATGTTGGTTAGAAATAATATGTTTTGTGAACAAGTTGTTTGTTTTAATTTGTGAGGAATGCTATGTTTGTTGGAAAACATTTATGTTTTTGTGTATGCTTTTGTTTTACAGTATTAATCTTGTTGTTTTAAATATAAATTTAGTTATTTTATATAATTCATCATGTTGTTCTAAAGTATCCATCTTTTTATTTTATAAGATATAGATGCAGATATAAAAAATTAAAATTAAAAAAAATACAGTATTAACATTGTTGCAATACAGTATCCATCTTGTGTTTTATAGTATCCATCATGTGGTTTCACAGTTTCCATCTTGTTTTTTACATGATTCATCTTGTTCTTTTACAGGATCTAAATACATATATGAAAAATTAAAATTTTGAAACAAAAATCAATTTTACAGTATTCTGGTTTTATTTTACAGTATTGAAAGAGTTATTTTACAGTGTTTAAAGTGGTCCCGAGTTAGTTGGAAAGTCGTTAGAGAGCTTTTAGAAGTGGTCCCAGTGGTCCCGGTCAAAGTTCTATAAGTTGTCCAAGTGGTCCTAGTCAAAGTAGTTAGCAACTAACTCGGGACCACTTTGAAAAGTTGTTACTTGTGAGTGCTTATTTTACAGTATCCGTATTGAGGTTTATAGGATCTAGTATTGTATTTTATAATATCAGTGTTTTTTTTGTTGACAGTTGTCCTCGTGAAACAACATTGGTAACTAACTCTGGGATCACTTTTTAAAAGTCGTGAATTGCGAGAAGATGTGTGCTTATTTTACAGTAGCCACGTTAAGTTTTATAGGATGCAATATGCTCTTTTCCAGTATCGGTGCTAGTCAAATGACAGCTAGCCGGGCTTGGGGTACAAACTGGGTACATAACCTTGGGTACAATTAATCGCTTCCTATATTATTGAGAATTTATTATACAAAGAGCAATAAACATATCCACCTTCAAGAATTTTTTTTAGTTCTTATCCCCATATTTTGAATGTATATATTGTAAAATTCTCATTTTTCAAATATTTAGTTAACTCTATATATGCTTATTTTTTTAAAGTCTAAACAATGAATCTGAATCACTTAACATGATCTTCATATGGTACAAAATCATTATATGTTGACCTGCAAAAACATTGTACAAAGGTCCCACCAATTTTTTTTTTTATATTTCTTTGTGCTGGTATGATATACAAAGGTCCCACCCACAAATCGCTTAATTTTTGTACTTTGTTATAGTAAATTTTTAATTCGATAAACTATGAAAGCAAAAAATTCAAATTGTCCTTTTCATTTTTCTTACAGTTTTATATATATGTTGTCATGATATGTTCTTAACAATTCAAATATTTTGTCCTCGAAAATTGATATTATGCTATATGTGCAATGTTTAGTCCATGATTAAAAGGTTGATAAATCTCTTGTTGCATGGCATATATATAGTATACAAAAGTAAAAGCCAAGGAGGCTTGGGGGTTCTAGATATCGAGATATAGAATAAACAAGGTCTTTATGCCTAAGTCGTGGGTAAGATATAACGACCCATCACCCATGTGTTCCTGCTATTTGGAAAAATATTATTATGGCCGAATATGATCAGCATTTTGGAAGGGTGTCTTGTGAAAAATTTGATAATGACTTCACAATTATATTCTAGAAAGATATTTGGTGCTCTGAACTACCACTAAGCAAACTATTTCCGAACTTATTCCAGCCTTCTACAGATCCTGTGTTATTTTAGTTATACAAGCAAAAAAAAAGACAATATGATTAATGCTTCTATAAAAAAAAAATAACACAGGATCTATAACTAAAGACAATATATTGTCATGGTTTTACATTTATCTTAATGATGAAGTTGATAATCTCTGGAATGTCAAAATCCCTTTGAAAGTGAAAGTTCTTTTATGATTACTTGGAAGAAATAGCTAGATTGCTTACGAAGGAGAAATTGATAAAAAAAAATTGACAAGGAAATCCTACTGTAGAGAACCTGGATAGCTCATTATTTCAACAAATTTTTTTTTTAATGCTTCCACTGTAGAGAACCTTTGGTTATTAGATGCAAGCTTACCCCTTAAAGACAAATTAATCTATAGTAGAACTAATTAGAGGTACTGTATTATGGACCACATGGTTAGAAAGAAACAAAGATTGTTTTCAAAATACTGTTGTACCCTCATATAAATCAGTGGGTTCTAAGATCAATGCTCTAGCTTCATTTTGGTGCCGAACTCTAGGTCAAAATTATTAATTTAAGTTATCTCTTCTCATACCAATGGATGTCTCTCTAGGCATGGCTTGTTTTAGTTGATAATCCTTGGATATGCTTATGTACATTGAGAAACAGCCAACTATCCCAAAATCTTGATATGATTTCTATGAAATCGGTGAGGAAAATTTATATCTTTACTTACTTTATACCTTTTTATTTTATTTATTTATTTAAAATTAACATAATAAAGTTTTTAGAATAAATTTTATTTATAGAAAATATTTAAAAATAATTAGAGAAATAGATAGATTGTTTTGAAATTTTGATCTCATAGATATGATGTGCACCCAGCCCCCCACTAAATCAATGATTTTGGGTGGATTTTCTGTGGCCAGACAGGTGGGATGAGAAGGTACATCAAAGAAACCGAATCGATACAGTTTCTTTAGAACAGTCTAATATGAATCAATGACTCGGTTTTATTTTAATCAAAATTTTAAGACAATTAATCGATTTTCTTCTCTTAATTTTATTAATTTCTGTAAATATATAATTATGCAATTTTAGAAAGCTTCATAAATAGCGAAGCAATATATATACTCAATTATATATATATGCTCAGTACTGAATTATTTATTTTTTGTTGTTATTCTTTAAAAGGTAGACTTTGGAGAAATAAATATGCTATTATTCCAAAGGAATAACAAGAACCTGTTATTCTGATTCCAAATGTTGATTTTCGCCAATATTTGTGCATGAAAAAAATTCTTCGTTAATATTCGTGCATAAAAAAAATTAAACAGTTAAAATCGGCATAACAGGCTGCTGTTATTCCCATGGAATAACAGCAGATTTATTTTCAGACTTTGGAGGTCTCTACTCTCTTGATATTGTATATATCAAAAGAGCTCCAATTAAAGTTTTGTTGTTATTCTTTAAAAGGTAGACTTTGGAGAAATAAATATGCTATTATTCCAAAGGAATAACAAGAACCTGTTATTCTGATTCCAAATGTTGATTTTCGCCAATATTTGTGCATGAAAAAAATTCTTCGTTAATATTCGTGCATAAAAAAAATTAAACAGTTAAAATCGGCATAACAGGCTGCTGTTATTCCCATGGAATAACAGCAGATTTATTTTCAGACTTTGGAGGTCTCTACTCTCTTGATATTGTATATATCAAAAGAGCTCCAATTAAAGTTTTGTATTAAACGAAAAATATTGATCATATGCTTGTAATTTTGTTTTGTTACTGAAATATGTCCAAATATATAGAATTTTCTATGCTTATACAACGATGTGTTTCCAGACTTCCTCTTAAGAGTGCATTTTTTACTTAGAAAAACTTGACCATAAAATATGTTACCTAATTGAAAAAAATATATCCGTTATGTATTTTGTCTAAAAATAAATGTCCTACGTACCTAAGCATCTTCCTTTTCTCTTACCAAAAAATTTGAAATTTGCATGAATTATATAAGAGTAAACATGAGGGTCCCACAAAAACATTTTGTTAATAATTTTAGAAAATAAGGAGTATTTTGTTTGAAAATTTTGGAAAGTAAAGTACTTTATCAAATATCTCTACTATTTTGCTCGTCATTTTCACCATTTTTCTAGCACTTTGAAAATTTTGAAAAGTAAAGTACTTTATAAAATATCTCATCAATCACTGTGTAAAATATCTCAACTAGTTTGCACGTCATTTTCACTATTTTTCTAGCACTTTGAAGAAATGCCGCCTAAGTTGCAAAAAAAAAAAAAAGAAGAAGAAATGCCGCCTCTTCTGACTCTGAGGTAACAATTTTTTTTAGTTTCAATTAGGACCGTCCAATCTGAATCCAAATTAATCCAGATTTTACAAACTAAAAATTCTGTTATCTCAGGTTTTATGAATATATCCAAATTCTAATTCTGCCTTGTAAGTAGCACAATCGATCCAACCTAAAAAGAGCAAACAGATTCAATATCTAATAGAACCCAACTCGAATAACTATATATAGATTCAAAACAATTTGAACCTCAACGTAATGAATTCAAAAACTCCTTGAATAATCCGAACTTTAAGATAATTCACTTTCTAGCTCATATGATCTGAAACACCTATAATAATATTAATATGAACTTGTGCTGATCTAATTTCAAAGCAATCCACTCTTAATCCGACCCAATTAGCAATTGCCTTATCTATGATGAATTGGATTCCTCACACATGTAAATAAACTAGACCCAATTTGATCAAATTTCTATTAAATTAATTATCTTGAAGTTACCACCTCGCAGCTTCTGGGAGTCTTCCCCAAAAAAAAAAAATTATCTTAAAGTTTAAAAAAATAATTTTGATCTAGTAGAAAAGATAATGTCTTATATGTAGAAAGTCACTGATTTATTCACTCAAATATAGATTTTTTTTGTGTGAATAATAGTAGTTAGATGAAACTTATGATCTTTATTTCATCGGAGGTAACTCAAGTTTGATTTGTTCCATATTAGTCTCTGAGTATTTTATTTGTTTCAATAAAATCTCTCTATTATTATTTTTGTGTAGAATACTATCGAAATGTCACGTGGAAGTCCAATTTATATCATTTATAACTAATTGTGTAAGTTGTTTCGGAATATGAAATATTTCCTCCACCGATTCCCCCTCAGTCTCAAACTCATCATTTATCTAGAAAGTTACCTTTATGTCAAAATTTTGCTTCTTCCCGGAGTTTGACCCAAATGGTGCAACACTATATATAACCATGCATGTACGTACAGAAGTTATACTTTTTTTTTTTTTTTTTACTCCTCCAAAAAATAAATATCAAGAACACCAATTCCAATTTAGAAAATTATTCTTTATTTTTTTCTTCTGAAGATTACAGGTTTCGGAATTCAAATGAAAATCCCACATAAATATCAGATATATGCTTGACCTTCAACGTACGTACCTTTATTAAAAAAAACTACAATTTTATTCATAAATCAACACATTCTTAGTAGTGATTGACAAAAACATTATACTCCACAACAACATTGCCGTCCTTGTTGATCGAGTTGGTATGTGCAAGCGCGTACCCACGAGCGAATCTAAACAACCCACTTCCTCCGACAATCGGCATTTCCCGCACGACAGTAAGCACTTCGTTGTGTCCAAAAATAGCAATTGTACTCCCATTATATTTCCCGTCGGTTAACACAAAGTTCATTGCCATGAGAATCTCAGTTTTCTTTAACCCAGCCGAGGCATATAATCCTTGTGCCCGGCCCACTAACTTTGTGTTCACATGGGGTCCAGTTGTCAGTGGGTTATCGATTATCTCAATGGCCCCGAACCTTGTGGTGGAATTGATGGTACCAGTAGCATGGACTACTTCAACAGACGTTGGCTTTGAACCGTTCGTGATGTCGTGCCAATAGAACCGAAAGTGGCTCTGTTTTTCAACAGTGGTGCGTGAAACGGGCTTGCTGCTCATGAGATAGGTATCAGCAGGGTCGGAGGAGGTGACCAGTGAAAAATTGACTGCAGAGGAAAGGAGTAAGAGTAGAAGGAGAGAGGAGAAGGTGGTGCGTGTACATGTAGCCATTGTTTGTGGAGGGAATGGTGTTCTTTTCTTTTCTTTTTTTTTTCTTTTGCTTTGATTTGACCACCAAAGGAGATTCATGGCTCATATATAGAGGCAATATGTAAGTTTATTGGATCGTGTCTAGTAACACTCCAACAACTCTTTAGGCCTCGTAGCCTATATTGTATGAGGCTTGAAATAATAATAATAATTCAATAAAACAATTTTCTTTTCTTTCAAATTTTATCATGATATCAGAGCTGGATTCAAACATTAAAGCTAAGAGTCTACTGATCGTATTGATAGAAGAAACCCAAAAAATATGAATAAAAATAATTTTTTTCTCTCAAATTTTGATGAAATGCCTGTTAAATTGTGGGGTAATTAATTATTGTTATATTCATCTAAAATTTCTAAATTCCAAATTTTTCGTCAAAATTTGAGACATATTTATTTTCCCACTACAAATATATATCCTTTTGTAATTTCCCTTTTTTACCAGTTTTAAACTTTTACTTGCACTTTCTCCCCATCCCCTCCGATTACTGATGCCGAATTTTCTCGTTATGTCTGCTTCAAACTCTCTTGTCTACCCTCTGTCCATCCAGCGCTAGCTTCGGACCCCCTTCTCGCCTCCTCTTCGCTTAATGCAAAACCCTAATTCTATCTTGACGGTCCATATATATCCATGCTTCTCGCTTAGCTTTCAAGAGCGAAATGGACCGCTGTACCCATGTATTGCTTATTTTTATAGAAAAAACATAAAACTAAAAAACATTTATCAACTGAAATCATATCACAGAAAAAAAAAATATAAACCGTAAACAAGCCTACACATTTTTCTTTCTTATACAAAACCCATACATGCACTCTGTACCGATATATTGCTTATTTTTATGGAAATATTAATTTCTAGTGTACCCATCAAAACTTTCAAAATAGTAAATTTCCCCATCAAAACA
The DNA here is from genome assembly GCA_028015225.1 of Carex myosuroides. Lineage (NCBI taxonomy): Eukaryota > Viridiplantae > Streptophyta > Magnoliopsida > Poales > Cyperaceae > Carex > Carex myosuroides. The sequence goes on along the minus strand of CM051470.1, from coordinate 2,954,451 downwards.
ATGAAATTTCTTATTTTCCCAAGTTGAAATCCTTTCTTATTTCCCATGTGTTGATTAAATCTGAAATTTTAAGTTGAATTTATAATTTAATTTAATTTTAAAGTTTAATTGAATTTATAATTGAATTATATTAATTGGTTACTTATCCTTTACTCAAAAAGAATTTAATCCCCTTTATTACTGCTAACGCTAACAAAATTTAATCATCTTTTTCTTCATTAATTATATATATTAATGTGCTATACTTTACAAGAAGTATATTACAAACAAACTAATTCGATCCTCATATTTTCTTATTTAAAATTGATTAATAGTTTTTTTATCTAGCTGTGATAACATTCTAACATATTTTTGTTGTTGTAATAGGCCCATTATTATTTCCGATTTAAATGCAAAATTGGTCAAATCTAGCAGAATATTTGTTACTAACAAAAGTCAAGAAAAAAATTAATAAACCTAATTCCGCCGACCGCCGTTCCTTCTCTGTAAATCAACAAATGAGGAAAGAAAGAAATTAAGAAATCCAGCTCTTTTCACGAGTCACGATCTCGTTCTGCGACAGCGAGTGCGAGAAGGAGACGGAAGAGGCGTTTGGTTACAGCGAGGCCGACGCATCGACGCGGCCTCTAGATTGGACTGCCGGCAGCTTAGTGCTACGTCTGTCTCATTACCTAGGTTCTATCATTCTATTACTTTGTTTTATTTTTAATTTAAAACAATGTTTCTTAGAAAACATACATTCACTACTACAAAAAAAGAGATTATACACGGACAATAAAGGAAGAGCTACACGGATTTCCTACCGTGTTTAAATCGAGGGTGTACGATTAGTTCAATAACTACACACGGACTTTTGGCCGTGTGCAATTTTAAAGATTCTACACGTATAACTGCACAAACAGCCGTGTACAAAGACCAGAATGTGTCGCACTCCATTTACCGAGCTACACGGATATTACCTAAAAAACCGTGTACGATTCTTTTTGTACACGGACTTTTAACGAAAAAACCGTGTAGCTTGACTCTTTCTACACGGACATTTAGTTAAATGTCCGTGTAGCTCTCCTCTTTCTACACGGACATTTAACTAAATGACCGTGTAGCTATCTTTTTTCTACACGGACTTTAGTTAAATGTCCGTGTAGAAAGTACATTTTTTTTTTTTTTGTATTTTTTGTTTTTCGGCTAGCCTCCAGTTTTGCTAGCCATTTTTGTTACAGAACTATATATTCCAGATTTTCCAGATTTCATATAACAAGAAATCCATATTTTCCAGATTAGCAATAAATCCATATTAGCAAGAAATTCATATTTTTCAGATTAGCCAGAAATCCATATGCAATAAATTATACAATATTCATATACACCAAATTATACAAAATTATGCAAATCCATATCGAGGATTACAAAATTCCACGGCAAACCACCTTGCCCACATGCACCGCACATCGTCGATCTGATCCTTGGTGTAATGCGCTTGTTTTGTCACATTCTACAAAATTATAATTTGATAATAGTTAGTATTTCAGAAAAGGTAGATATCAATTGCTTATTATATAGGAAATTCATATGAAGTACATACCGCATCTGGGAATTCGAATTGTATTCTTTCGACAAAGTCAAACATGAATATCATCGTGTAATAAGCGCATTCCCAACCCTCCTTCTGTTGCGGGCACTGAAATTTACATTTAGCGGCATTTGTTAGAATGACAATAATTTTTTTAACAAGATATGAAATTTCTAACTCAAGGCCGTGTGCTCACCTTCAAGTACTTCCAATTCAACTTGCTTTTCTTGCCCGGGCCCGTGCTATGTGATCCTCCCTCTTTAATATATTTCACAAAAGCCCTTACAAAAGTGAGTGAATGTAATTAGCAATTTTATAATTTGATATGATTGAAAGAAATGCAAACCTATAGAATTATTATTGCTTACTTATTCACAAAAGGCAAGATAACTTTGCAATTGGCAGCCGCGGTCCTTCCTCCTGGCTTACAAGAATCAATAATTATGCCCGTGCTTAAGTACGGCACAATGAGAATCGTGCACCAATGTTTGCTGTTGGATCGAGGAGAAGAATTATAGTACTTTAGCATGAGAATGAATTTCTTTATACAATTCTTTAATTAAAATATAAACAACACATAAGTTAAGATTAGAACTAACCCCTCGTGGTATGGCATGAGAATGAATTTCTTCTCCTCCGCCTTAGCACGATGCATCGCAGAACACATGTACTCGATAGCCATATCCGGATAATATGTCACTGCCGTAGAACTCACTTTCTCGGGGTCCAGAAACATGCACAAGTTCTTCTTTTCAACCATCTCATCACAGTTTCGGACTAGCTTCCTGAAACTCATCATATTGTAATTAGAATATATATTTGAGTTCTATACAATAATGAAAATATTTTAATATCACTAACATGAGAAAAATGGTGATGTGTGACACATCGAGCCATTTGTCGGATGACGAGTGATGGAAGAGGTCCTTGAAGTCTTTGAACGACAGCAGGAGATCCCTGCCTTCGTGTAGAAACATCCCAGGTGGGACAGGGATGATGATAGCCTCCATGCCTTCGGGCGCCGTCATCAAGTAGTCGTGGAGAAAGCGCAAATCATTGGGCAAACGACTGTATTCTTCTTCGGTGACCATAGGACGGGGCGGTGATTGTGGCGCGTCAGCCCCGACGTCGCAAGCCACCTCCTGACGTACCGGTGACATCGCCGTACCGGTGACATCATCTCCTCGTGTCTGTATCAAATTATAAATGGATTATTCTAGTATTTCAAAAAGAATGAGTTGAATGTAACAAATAAATGGATTTTTTTATGGATTACCTGATCCAAAATAATCTGACTCTTGGGCCATTGGACAAATGACATCCGTGCGTCATCAAGCACAACCGCTTCGTCGGTAGGGACAGGAAGGGGTACGCGCTGCCATCCATCCAAGACTAACTCAACCTGCACGCATGCATGGTCGGGTCTTAGCTGAGTATGGTGTACACTTTTGGCGAGTGGATGTACAACGCCCTTAGCAACGAGTATAGAAACACTGCCATTCCGCAGGATGAGGTCGCATGCTCTGGGGTCCTGCAAATTTATAGGAAAGTTGTTTATTTTAGTGATGCGATATTGTATAACAAGGTTGCAAACATGTTTTAAATACCTTTAGATTATGAAGAAGTATTGATTACCTTGAGATTATCCAAATCGTCGTTCGCGCCCCACGTGCCGGATGCTTGACTACTTCGCCGAATTCCCGGCGAAATGGGAGGTGGTTGCTCGGATGGCTGCGTAGTTGCTGATCTAATTTGTGTCAACATTGCTTCCATCTCAGCAAACCTTGCGTCGTACTCTTTGCTCACCTCCGCGCGTATCTGCGCAACTATCTCGTCTTTGTTTACCTTGGCACGCGATTTTCTTCGAGGTTTTTGTCCCTCCACTCGGAACACCTCCTTCCAGCCCCTGTAGACCCCTACACCCCTTACTCGACCCGGGTGTTCTGGATTCTCGAGCGCTGCAGACAAGGAATCATTTTGTCGTTCGACACTCCGGGCACCCGAGTTGACCTCCTCCTCCACTTCCAACTGTTCAAGTAGAAGAATTAGTTAAAGCAAAAGAACAATTGATGTACTTTCGGAGTTATAAATGACTCTTACCATTCTTTGAGCCACGCTTTGCAAATCCGTTGGGAGTACTATCCTCCCGTCAGCGGTTACCTCGGCTCTACCCATGACCCAATCTTTGCCCCTAGGATTTTGGATCCTAACCACGGGTGAGTCAGAATCCTTGTTCGCGTCCAGGACTTTCCTCCATTCTGCCGTCTTACCCTCGTAACCACCTGACCCTAGATGGTGTGGATACTTGTTAGAGGCAACGGTCCTCCTGCCGGTATCACTCTTTGCCTTCACAGAAACAAGACAATAACGATCAGTTAGTTTTAGAAAAAAGAGTACATATCGAGAAAGAATAAGCATAAATTTGGCACGAGTTAGATACCTTGAACTCTTCGGTAGACTTCAAAGCTTGAAACGCATCCCAGTCCTCTTGTTTTAGCCATTTGTAGTAGCCGACCGGATTTCTCCCTTTCTCCATGAACTCCGTCTTCAACGTGCTCTTGTATTGCTTCCAACCATTGTTCATAATCTTCAAAGTCTTAACCTTTGGAACATCATTCTCGATGTTCCACTGAGCCTGATTGACACAAAAATTTAGTGTATTTAAGTATAGATCATACATGACCAATAATTCAAGAGAAGAGTTGTTAGGCACTTTACCTTCACCGTGTTCCACCACTCGTCCTTCAAGTCATCCTCAAAATGATCCCATCTCTCAACAAGGATACTCGCATTTTGCCTCACGAAGCTCGTACACCAATTTGAATATTTCTGCCGTTTTGGTCCCTGCGCACGCCCGTCTTCTGTGAACCAGATTTCTTGATGGGTCTGCTCGGACGTGCTCGTGCACATTGTCGGCCCTCTCCTCCTTCTTTCTGATGAGGCAGTAGCTTGCTGCTCCTCTTCTGCCATCATCTCGACGTACTCATCCTCATCCGACATGGTTCTGCATGAAATTAAAGATCAAATCATAAGTGACCAATAATTGATATGCTTGTACAAAAATTGATATTCTTGTTCAAAATATCATAGGTATGACCAATAATGAAAACCTAAATTGATATTATTGTACAAATATGCTAAAATTACCTCTTGCTAAAATGAACATAAAATAAAATTGACTATTCTAAACCTCTTGCTAAAATCACCTCTTGCTAAAATACCCTAAATTAATCAATTTTTGGCAAAATACCCTAAATCATATAACCTAGATTAATCAATTAACCTAGATTAATCAATTTTTGGCACAATTTTTGACATATAACCTAGATTAATCAATTAACCTAAAATACCCTAAAATACCCTATATCATATAACCTAGATTAATCAATTTTTGGCACAATTTTTGACACAATTAATGAATGAATTGATATCCGGTATAGCACCATTTTTGACATATAACCTAGATTAATGAATGAATTGAATGAATTGACACAATTTTTGACACAATTTTTAACAAGTACCATAATGTATTCAATACCAACCATGGCTAACGGGTTCAAACCCAATAAGAAAAATAAAGTAAAAAGAATATGACTTTCAGTCAATCAACAAGAGCTCAACTCAGTTTAAAGCACCAGAACCCCTATTGCAAAATAATAGTAGAGAGAGAGACGCTAACCACGGGTGAGAGAGACCGCGGGTTAGAGAGAGAGAGACCACGGGTGAGAGAGAGAGACCACGGGTGAGAGAGACCGAGGTGGTGAGGCAAAATGGCGGCAAGGCGGTGAAGAGCTCGGAGAAGGCTTTCGAGTAGCTCTGTGAGGGTTTTTGGAACTGAACCGCTTAATTCTCTGTGAGGGTTTTCGGACTTATGAAAATTTTGGCAGAGAAGGATTTCGAAATAATAGTGTTTTCCTCATTATACACGGACTTTTAACTTAAAAGACCGTGTACAAAGAGCTTTATACACGGACATATTCTAAAGTCCGTGTGCAAATATCCTTTCTACACGGACATCTAGCTAATAGTCCGTGTAGCTCTCTTCCATTTCTACACGGACTATTAGCTAAATGTCCGTGTATAAATAGGTCCGACAGGCGGGTCCCAGGTTAAGTAAAATTTCAGATTTCTAATATTTATAAAGTAATAATATATTAAGTAAAATTTCAGATTTCTAATATTTCTAAAGTAATAATAAATAAATTATGTACTTTCAGATTTCTAATATTTAAAAAATTATACCGATATTTGTACCAAGCAACTAATATTAAAATCTAATAATGAAATTTTATTTATTTTATTTTATTATTAAATGTATTAACTAATATTTTCAAAAACTAATACTAATATTTGATAATATTATAAGCATTAAACATAATCCTTCATTGTTGCAATATTTGATAATATTTGATAATCCTTCATTAAACATAATCCTTCATTGTTTCAAAAACTAATACTAATATTTGATAATACTAATACTACATTATGCTTTTTTCCTTATTTCCCTCTTTTTTTCCTTTTTTTATTTGATATATTACAAGCTAAGGTTGCAATATTAAAAGCTACACGGTCTTAAACAAAATAAATATTACACATTATGCTTTTTTTTTCCTTTTTCTCCTTTTTTCCACTATTTGAACAGTACCCTCGGCCCATAATCCTTCATTGTGGTCGGACCGCATGTAGTCAGCTTCGTCTACCCCTTCAAGTGTTGCTACCTCAGTTTGCACATCAGTACAAAATGGAGGTACTTCGTCGAACTGGTCGTACTCTTCTTCATCGACGACATTTTCTACCCCGACAATCCTTCTTTTTCCGGATAGGACGACGCTCAACCTGGCATCACTCGGGTCAGTGGCATAAAAGACTTGGGTGGCTTGCTTGGCGAGTATAAACGGATCATCAACATGCCCAACCCTGTTTAAATCAACGAGTGTGAACCCGTCGTTATCAACTTTAACACCTCGGTCTTCGACCCATTGACACCGAAACACGGGAATGCTCAGGCGAGGACTGTAAATGAGCTCCCAAATTTCTTGAATAACGCCATAATATGACTTTGATGCTATTACAGCCCGGCCATCTCCGGATCTACTGAATTCTTGAGAGGTCGCCACCAACGTCACCCCACTGTTTTGCATCGTGCTCTTATCACTCTGGGATTTAGTATAAAATGTATATCCGTTAATCTCGTATCCTTGGAATGTTCTAACAACAATTTGGGGTCCTTTGCCAAGCAGTTTAACAATTTCAGGTACGGGGTGTGACTGCACTCTTTCTTTCAGCCATCCTATAAAAGAACGATTATGCTCGTTAGTAAGCCACTTCTGACTCCTCGTGTAGTTTTGTTGTTGAAGGATTGTCATGTGCTCATCTATGTAGGGAGCAACATCTGTCATGTGTTGTAGTACAATAAAATGTGCCTTTTGTAGTTCATTTAGATCAGCAACTACGGCTCTCAACCCAATTGTCCCGACTCCTTGGAGCCTTCCCTCGTATCGAGATTTTGGAACGCCAATAGGATCCACACCGGTCAAGTAGTTGGTGCAAAAATCAATCACCTCCTCCGTAGAATATCCTTCTATAATGCTGCCTTCGGGTCGATGTCGGTTCCTTACGTATTTTTTCAAGATGCCCATGTATCTCTCGAATGGATACATATACCGAAGGAACACGGGACCACAAATCTTAATTTCTCTCACAAGATGAACAACAAGGTGAACCATGACATCGAAAAAAGATGGCGGAAAATACATCTCAAGTTGGCAAAGAGTAACGACGACCTCCTTTTGCAAAGAGTCCAATTTTAGAGGGTCTACCACTTTGGAATTTATTGCATTGAAGAAAGAACAAAGCTTCGTAATGGTTTGACGAACGTGCTTTGGTAAAATTCCCCGAATTGCAACCGGAATTATATGTGTCAGTAAAACATGACAGTCGTGAGATTTCAGACCGACCAGTTTCAAGTCCTTCATCGACACCAACTTCTTAATATTCGAAGAATATCCTGATGGGACTTTTATACCATTGAGGCATTCACAGAAGCTTGTTTTCTCTTTCTTTGACATTGTGCACAGTGCGGGGGGTAGGTATGTGCGCTTCCCTTTCTCCTGCGGTGCGAGCTCGGGTCGTATTCCCATCTCTACCATGTCTTTTCTCACTTTAATACCATCTTTCGTCTTCCCCGGAATGTTCAATAATAAACCAATTAAACTGTCACAGACATTTTTTTCGACATGCATGACATCTAGGCAATGCCTCACTTCTAAATATTTCCAGTACGGTAGCTCCCAAAATATGGACCTCTTTTTCCAAATATTCTTCGGTAGTGCTTTGGCGCATTTTCCAAAAACAACATCAATGTTTTTTACCCGTTCGAAGACACTCTCCCCGTCTAATGGATGACGAGCCACTCCAAGCTCAATTTTCCCGTTGAATGCCATCTTCTTCTTACGATATGGGTGATTAATAGGAAGAAACCTACGATGCCCCATGAATACATTCTTTTGACAATTTTTCAACCTCAGCACCTGCGTGTCATCTTCACAGATCGGGCACGCTTTTGCTCCTTTACAAGTGTAACCCGACAAATTCCCATACGCGGGGAAATCATTTACGGTGCAAAACACCATGGCCCGCAAGTTAAAGGTCTCTTTCATATACGCATCCCACACCGGGACGCCATCACGCCACAATTTTTGGAGGTCCTCGATTAATGGTGCGAGATATACATCTATGTCATTTCCGGGTTGTCTGGGTCCTTGGATTAGTAATGACATCATTATATATCTGCGTTTCATGCACAACCAAGGAGGAAGATTGTAGATGCATAAAAGAACTGGCCAAGTACTGTGCCGACTGCTCATACTTCCAAACGGACTCATTCCATCTGAGCTCACCACAATCCTAAGGTTCCGCGGTTCAGAACCAAATTCTTTGAAATGTCTGTCAATGTTTCTCCATTGAGGAGAATCAGCCGGGTGCCTTAGTTTACCGTCATTTTTGCGCTCTTCTTCGTGCCAGCGCAATAATTTTGCATCTTTGGGATTCGCAAACAACCGTTTGAATCTCGGTATTATCGGCAAATACCACAACACCTTAGCCGGAGGTCGGCCACTTGTGTCCTCGTTACAATCATCAGTGTCCTGGTCCTTACGACGTTTATATCGTGAAACACCGCATTTAGGACAGACATGCATGGCCTCGTACTCGTTACGATACAATACACAGTCATTCGGACATGCATGTATTCTTTGGATCTTCAACCCCATTGGACATATCAACTTCTTTGCCTGATATGTTGTACCGGGTAACTCGTTGTTATCTGGGAGCATTTCTCCTAAAAGCTGTAATAAGGACGTGAAACTCTTATCGCTCCAACCATTGTCTGCTTTTAAGTTTAATAATTTCAACACAGCTGACAGTTTTGTAAATTTGGTACACCCGGGATACAACGGCTTCTTGGATTCATTAGACAAATTTTGAAATTTATCATAATTTTTATCACTAATTTCATCTTCCACATCACGTAACATATCCTCCAAATTTTCAGTAAACTCGTGTTCTACATTTTCATCAAAATTCCTCTCCATCTCATCATCGTCATTTTCGGGTTCGACGTTAATATCAGAATATTCGGCACTCTCATAATCCTCGTTCCAATCAAGTTCAAAATTATCAGAAATTCCAACATTCTCATCATTCAATTCACGATTACAATCCTTATTGGCACTACTACTTTCCCCAAATTTCTCACCATGCATGAACCAACATGTATATCTCTTCTTAAATCCCCGACAAATCAAATGAGCTCTAATTTCTTCGATGTCCAAAAATCTTAATAAATTTTTACAATCTTTACAAGGACATAAAATGTCTTCTTCTTTTTTATTCACTCTATAACTCTCAGCAAATTTTATAAACTCATCAACGCGAACCAAATATTCTTCACTGTCACGTCGCATTTCATACATCCAGCTTCGATCCATCTGTAAATTAAATTAAAAAAATGATTTGATCAATTAATCATGCATGGTCAACATTCTCCTTCGTGTACAAAATTTTGGGCTTACAAAGGGCCGGTTTACAATCCTAACCCACTCTTTGAATATTATGTCTCATATGTGAACACATATTAGCGAGATTTAATTAGTATTTGAGAAAAATTCGGCAGCATTTCCCCTTAACTCCCCAAGTATGCGTACGAACCACATACTCGTAGGAGCAATAAGGGAAAATACTGTCGAACTTTCCTCAAATACTAATTAAATCCCGCTAATATGTGTTCACATCCTAAATGAGACATAATATTCAAAGAGCAGTCCCAAAACGGGGACTATCCAAAATTAATCCCTATTGGATTAATTTTGAACGGGCATGGACCTAAAAGCATCTAAAGGTCGGTTATTGGACCACAATACAAAAATTAATTACATCTAAAATTAAGAATTCAAGCATGCATGAAATGACCTAAATAAGCCTAAATAACAGAAAATTAGAGAAATAAAATGATTTAAATACATATTACTAACCTTAGAAAGATGGAGAGGAGAAAATACAAACTTAATTCAAAGATCTCAGATCTCAGCTGCTGGCCTCGATCAATTCGCAGAAATAAAAAGCACAGTTCGATATGTATGAACTAAAAACTTGATCAAAACGGCGCTCTGGAAGGGAAGATAATAAAACCCTACACTATTATACACGGCTATTTAGTTATATATCCGTGTAGCTCTCCTTTTATTTCTACACGGCTTGTTAGTTATAAAGCCGTGTACAATTATAAGATTTATACACGGCTATTTAGTTATATATCCGTGTAGCTCTCCACCTATTTCTACACGGCCTTTTAGTTATAAAGCCGTGTACAATTATAAGATTTATACACGGCTATATATCAAAAAACCGTGTGTAATGTTCCTACACGGCTTTGTATTAAAAGTCCGTGTAGCTCTCTCAATTATTTGCACACACACTTATTTACACACGAATTTGTGGTTTCTAATAAACCGTGTAGCTCTCTATAATAATTCGACACTGATTGTTAACTAATTATCCGTGTAGAAATCGTTCAGATCTTTTGAACTCATATTTTGTACACTGTTTTTAATATAATTGCCAAATCCGTGTACAATGTGCAGTGTACAAAACCAGTTTTTGTAGTAGTGATTAGGTAGTGAAAAAAGAAACAGAAAAAGAGAGGGAGAAGAAAAACTAAAGAGTGAGGCTACGGTGCTATGCATAGCATGGATTGGGTCCGTGCTACGGCTCAAAATTTGACTTTTCAAAATTCTAACGGTCGATCCGAACTGTTCAACATGATTATAAAATGAATATGTACTTGCAAACCAAATTTTACATTTTTTCGAATTTTTTTACTATTTTTTCGAAAATCACTTGATCTGAACATTGTGGACCATCTAAAAACAGCCTATCTAAAAAAATTCGAAAAAATGTAAAATTTGGTTTGCAAGTACATATTCATTTTATAATCATGTTGAACGGTTCGGATCGACCGTTAGAATTTTGAAAAGTCAAATTTTGAGCCGTAGCGCGGACCCAATCCGTGCTATGCATAGCACCGTAGCCTCACTCAAAACTAAAACCTCAAAAAGGTTCTATTCAAAAGCCTTGGAAGAAAATAAAACCACAAAGTGAGTTTTTGAAAAATCAAGTTGAAAGTGAGGTGCACGAAGAAACAAGAAATGTATCTGAAAACTAAAATGAGGTAAATCAAGAAACAACAAAATGTCTTAAAATGAAAATGAGATAAATGAAAAAATAACAAATGTGCTTGAAAATGAGACTAGTGAAAATAATGAAGAAACTAATCATGTGTCTGAGTACTTAGATTCTTCGTTACCTATAAATATATATGATCCTAGAGTGTGGAATGATTTAGATTCAAAATTGAGAGATTTGCTTATTGAAAATAGTCTCATTAGAGATTCTAATATTAATTTTTCTAAAAATAAATATAATAGGAGGTTCTCCACATATTATTTTGATAAAAAAAATATAGATAAAGAGTCCAAATTTTTCTCTCACTCCGGCCCCAAAATCTTCAGGACTAGCCCTGCTACTACTTAGAAAAAAAATTATATCTTATAATAAAAAAAATGCATCAGGTGTGTACATATGATATCGACTTGGATTTTTATATATCCTTTTGTCTGCGCATGTATCATACAATTCAAAATTTAATTAAACAAATGCTCATAAGATCATTACTTGTGAGTAATTAATGTTTGTATAAAGTTTCGTTTGTTTGATTTGTGTTGAGTTTACTGAGATTATGAGCGTGACATAGCACCAGCAATTAAAAACCTGTAACCGGCTGTCATAATCAATAATAGTGATAGCAGAGATGTGAATTCTATCTAAGTAGCTAGCTTGCTTGATACTCACAAGTAATGATCTTATGAGCATTTGTTTAATTAAAATTTTGAAGCATGATACATGCATGCGCAGTCAAATTAAACGGTTGTTTATTTACACAGTTTACACTAATTAATTATTATTATCCATATTTGCATGGAAAAGGGTATATATATATTCCAAGTCTACGTCATACGTACAACTGATGCATTTTATTTATTACTATATATAAAAAAAACTTTTGAACTTTATTTTTTGAGACCAGAATAAGGTTAGGTAAGGAAATTCAGTATAAATTACATGGAATTGGCCAAGCTAGGATTATTGTTTGAGAATCTGATAGATACCAGTCAGTAGGTAGCTGTATCAAACAATACCTTTCTTTAATTATTGCACATTTTTGAGGCATGAAACAAGCAAACAACAATTTCCAGTGAAAGTCTCAATTACCAGTATAAAGCATGAACATCCAACCATGTCAATCCTTGTAATCTCTTCATATAATATCTGTATAGACCTGGGACTAAAAGTCTAAAACGTCACATTTTCTGATTTTAGGGACAAACAAGCTACAGGGAACCATTCTTACTTTAAAGCTGAGAAATGTGAATTGATATGCTGTTTGGCTGGTTGCTCTTAAAGGTCAAATGTATCACTTTTATTTTTGCCTTTCATATCTTGAAAGTTAGAAAAAGTGAATTTATGTGCTGGAGGTCTTCAAATATTTTTCACCTTAAATGATTCTACTTAGGTGCTATGGATAGCATAAGGTATTCTGTGCTATTGTCTCAAAAACCTACCGTATAAACTTTAAATTTCGATCTAAGTGACTTAGTAAATTAGTTATATATTGAACTTGTAGAATACTAATATTTACTATTTTTGGAATTTGTTTACTATTTTTTATGACTTATGAAAGATGGTAAAAAATGACCTAAAATATTGACATTTTTCTTTTATTTTTAAGATATTTTTTTACCATCTTTTTCATAAATCATAAAAAAAATAGTAAAAAAAAAAATTCAAAAATAGTAAAAATTGGTACAAGTTCATTATATAACAAATTTATTGAGCTACTTAGATCGAAGTTTGAAGTTTATACGATAGATTTTTGAGACAATAACACGGAAGAGCTTATGCTATTCATAGCACCTAAGCCTTACTCTTTATTTTTTGATTAACAACCCGTAGGTATTTACATTAATCAGGACAAACCAATTACACATATAGTTCGTACGAGTACATAAGAGTATATAGAACAGCCATACCAGTACAAAAAAACATTAACTGAATCCCCTTATACAAAGCTAGACAAGAAAAAACAGAACCATGCTCTGGTTACAAGAGATGAGCCCTGAGGTCGTCGTTCTCAAATTAGTAGATAGTGAGCCTGCATTGTTTTTGTGCTTGTGCTCAGATTGGTATATATTGCACAACAGTGTGTTTTTGGCATGGTTCTGAAACTCAGAATCAGAATTGGAATCGGATACTTAACCGTGGAATCGGAATCAGTGAATCGTTCGGAATCGAAAGAATTGGATCGAAAACTCGGATTTTTTTGACAGAAGCTTGTTTTGTAGCCAAAATATAGAAAAAAAATTGGTAAGAAAACTATGATAAGACAAAAGATTATACTCAAATAATCCACTAATTATATAATATAATATAAGCATTACAAATAGAACACACTTTTTATACAAGCTAACTATAATTTATGCATAAATTAAAAAGCAAAATAACATTGGCAGCATAATTTATTTTAAGTTTTTTTTCTAGTGCAAATTCTGTTTGCATAATTTGTTTTTTTTGTGATTTGAAATCATAGATCAACAACTGCCAGAAAAAAAAAAGTAAAATAACCAAAGGACTCGGCCTGACTTGGGCTTGACTCGGGCTTGATTCGGCCTTGACTCGGCTTGAAAATCGGATATATAACTCGACCGAGTCAAACACTGTTCAACTGAGTTTTGATTAAAAATCGCATGGACACGGGACTTGGATGAAACTCGAATCGGACCCGACCGATACTGAGTTGACTCAGCCGAGTTTCCAAAAAAACTTTCTGGAACCAGGTCGAGATAGCACAGAAAATTAATTGGATCTATAATCCTTAATTTATAGGTAGCACGCCTAAAAATTAAGCTAGGACGAGTAAATGCCTCAATGCATTATGCATGTTAGAGATAAGAACATAAAATTATTTACGGGCCTATATAATTTTTTTTGAATAATTTAACAGTAACCAATTGTTGGACTTTATACCCAGACTGGGTCTGGCACCATAGTAACAATAGCCCAACAAAATAGAATGCCAGAAGATTGGCCCAAGAGAGAAATTCCTTTTTCTTTTGATAAATTTGAACTTAATTGGAAAAGCAATTAATGAAATGATAAGAAATGATCCTATACTGATTATTAATAGAAAAAAAAACACATGAATAATAAACTCTAGATTGTATATATGTTCTGTGATTCAGGGCTATGCTAGTTGTTCACATCCGCCCACTTTTCATCTATGGATATCTCTAATTATGATAATAACTCATTTAATGTGAGTCATAACTATTTAATGTTAAGGGAAATTAGTTAATTGTTGAATAAACCAACATGCTCTATTGATAAAAATTTATAAATTTACAATTGTACAAAGTAAAAAATAAGTTAACAACAAGAACTAACTATATGTTTACCAGCTGTAATACATCTTTGTTAGTCTAAATGATGTATTTGTTAATAGAGTAGGGTTAAAATGCACCATTAATTTTGTGCTCAATCATGCTCCACAACTTTATCTCCGTTTTCAAAATCTAAACAGTCGATCCGAACCGCTCAACATAGTCTCCATATTAAAATGTGTTTGGAGACCAAATTTTATATTTTTTTATAGAATTCTTTTACTATTTTTTTAGATAGGTGCAAAATAATTGTTTTTAAAAACTTCTGGACCATCCAAAAACAGTGATTTTGTATCTAGTTACAAAAATATTAAAGAAAATTTAAAAAATATATAAAATTTGACCTCTAAGCACATTTTTAATATAAAGATGATATTGAGCAGTTCATATCAACTGTTTGGACTTTGAAATTGAAGATAAAAATGTGAGGCATGAACAACACGAGGTATTTGAACACTACCCAATTAACAATTAGCTACCCTATTTAACATTTTGCTTGATGTTTTACTATTTTACTAGGTGCAACGAAATAATAGAAATTCCAATGATGTTTTAATATTGAGATGGCCTCTCACGTGTAGCCATGTGTGCTAATCATTGCAAAATATATCAGGGATGCAATGGAGGAAGGATGGATATATTTAGCTTTTGGTTGTGTTCAAAATCAAGAGATGCAAAATAATTAATGAAGGAAACGATGCAATCTAGAGATGCAAAATCAAGATGGCATCTCGTTATTTATTTCTATCTTCTTTTTGGTTGTGTCAAAAAATGAGATCCCTTCAAATAAAGTGAGAGGCCAATATATTGTTCCAAATTCCAATTCTACCACAAGGTTTGTGCCAAATTTAGTAGTCAATTTATTTTGGTACTGAGAAAGTAGTAGCTAATTAATTAATTAGGTATCAAAATTAACATGCCTACTTTTTATTTTAGTCATCTTGTAATGAATTCCCATCACCAAAAATAATCTTATAATTGATTCTCTTTTTGTAGAAATAAACTTTTGTTATCTTCTTTGAAATAATTAAAACATAGAGGACCACTAAGCAAATCATACAAAATTCTTAGAACTAAATTACTAGTGTAGGTTCAATAAAACAAATCATAATTTTCCAATCAAACTTATTTAATAAATTCATGAACAAATGCACCTTGATTGAATTAATGAACTTGATTCTGGTTTGCTCTTATAATTTTTTGTTTGATATATAATTTCCCTTTACAAAAGATTTCGCATCCTCAAATCATACAAAATAAAATTCATCCAATACATAATTAATTAAGTTATAAATAGTAAAATAAATTCATCCAATTAGAGATAGTAAGACTTTGTTTCATTCCTTGTTATATATATATATATATATATATAGTAAGGCTACGGTGCTTTGCAAAGTAAACCACCCCGTTTACTTTGGGATACTTTTTGGATTTTGAAAATCCAAACAACCGATCCGAACCGTTCAACATGTTCTAAACATTGAAATGTGCTTGGAGACCAAATTTTACATTTTTTGGAATTTGTTTACTATTTATTAAGCCACTTTGAAAATATATGATCCGACGGCGAACAGTAAAAAACAGTAAAATTTTCTGGACCACCAGATCAGAAACTTTCAAAGTGGCTTAATAAATAGTAAAAAAATTCCAAAAAATGTAAAATTTGGTCTCCAAGCACATTTCAATGTTTAGAACATGTTGAACGGTTCGGATCGGTTGTTTGGATTTTCAAAATCCAAAAAGTAGCCCGAAGTAAACGGGGTGGTTTACTTTACAAAGCACCGTAGCCTTACTCTATATATATATATATATATATATATATAGTATGGCTAAATTGCTGCCGGCAGCATTCTGGCCAGCTGCTGCCGGGGGCAATCCGGTCATTTCCGGTGTTCAAACAACAAATCTGAACCGTTCAACGTGTTCTAAATATTAAAATCTACTTGGAGACCAAATTTTACATTTTTTGGAATTTTTTTACTATTTATTAAGCCACTTTGAAAATTTCAGATCACATGGTCCAGAATTTTGGTGCACTGTTCACCCGGATCAGCCAATTTCAAAGTGGCCTAATAAATAGCTAAAAAATTTCAAAAAATGTAAAATTTGGTCTCCAAGTAGATTTTAATATTTAGAACATATCTATATAAAAAAATTTGTTGTTTGAACACTGGAAATGACCGAATTGCCCCCGGCAGCAGCTGGCCAGAATGCTGCCGGCAGCAATTTAGCCATACTCTATATATATATATATATATATATATATATATATATATATATATATATATATATATATATATGTATGTATGTATGTATGTATTGATATTATAAAATCTCATAATATAATTTTGGAATATAAAACTTATGTGAATTATGCAGCTATTATTGGTACATATAATATCTAAATAGTAAACCAATAAACCATATTAAAAAATGAAATAATAATTACAAGTCTGAATATTTCTTATTCAATCAAATAGGTAACTCGGAAATGAGAACTCTGATCTGGTGGAATTTTATTAAGAAATTTCCTAAGAATTTAATTTCAGAATTCATTTTTGATTAAATAAGATAAATTGGAAATGCAACTTGGTGGAATTATATTTGTAGAACCAATTGCTTTTGAGTCAATGGAGTGCCTTGTGCACCTTCTGTTTATTACATAATGCACTACTTAACTAGTAATTAAATTGTTCATGTATATAAAGAAACCATATATAATTTGAATTATGTTTGAAAGACCATTGTATGATGTTATTATGATTTGTTTTCTGAAACACCTGACAGAAGCTGTCAAGCAATATGTAGACCATTAATTTATTGTCTCCAATTGGCACAATAAATAAATAAATAAAGTTGAATCTGTTCTTCAAAAAGAAGGTATTTAAAAGGTTGCTTTTAATTGTGTTAATTTCTATCTAAAATGTAGTTTGTGTGATGTAGATGCCGATCTCTGTTCTTCCAACATGGATCCATTTAATATAATATATTATGGCGACGTGGTCATTTATTTTATTTAAAGTTAGTTATGAGCAAATGTAGGCTGTGTTGTGCTCATCAAAGAATTTGGTGAGCATAATTTTAAAATTTATCGGATTTATTTCAAACGAGACGAATTCAGACCATTAAAAACGATCTATTTCACGAGTGATGCAAGTCCATACAAAATTTTGAAATTTTTGATTCTTTAGTACAAAGTTAAGTGGTCAAAAATTGATGTAAAATGAATGCAATAAAATAACTTGTAAAACTTCATATTTTTGCATGTACAAAATCATATTTTTGACCGCTTGATTTTATACAATAAATTCAAAATTTTAAAATTGTGCATATATATACACGCATCACTCGTAAAGTAGATCTGTTTCAACAGTTTAGATTCATCTCGTTTGAATTCAATATAATAGATTTTAGAGTTATGCTCATCAAACTCATTGGTGAGCACAGCACACCCTAGCTTTTCTAGTAATCTTTGGATTAAGGGATCTAATTGTCCTTTTCCCCTCCCCTAAATAATGGAGATTCCATCAATCCATTTTCTTTTCACATCATTTTCTCTTTCATTTGGCCTACACCTTACAAAAATGAGAGATTTGGTAACATAAACATCATGATGATTTATTATAGGCAAATTCTTCTATGGACATAAGGACCTATTTGTAAAATGAGCATATTTTCACTTTCAAAGTTCAAACAGTCGATCCGACCGTTCAACATTATATCCATATTAAAATGTACTTGGAGGCCAAATTTTACAATTTTTTGAATTTTTTTACTATTTATTAAGATGGGTACAAAATTCAATGGTCTGAATTTGACTAGTTTTGGAAAATACTTAATAAATAGTAAAAAAAATTCAAAAAAATGTAAAATTTGACCTCCAAGTACATTTTAATATGGAGATAATGTTGAACGACCGGATCGACTGTTTTAACTTTGAAAATAAAAATATGCTCATTTTACAAATATGTCCTTATGTCTATAGAAGCATCCCTCTTTATTATATTGTGGTTATTGAAACTTAAATCTAAGATCTTACAAAAATTATTTATTTTAGTATTTTATTAGTTGAGCTATTAGCTGGATTTGTTTTTCAAGCTTAAAAAAAAAAAGTTAACTAGTAGCACAATGAAAGATTTTTGTTTCCTCCAAAGTTTTAAATATAATATTTTAGTGGTTTCATGAACTTCATTTCACCCCCTTGTTCTCTTTTACTTTTTGGTCTTTCAAGTACTTCACAATTTTCATAATTTGGCAATTAGATTTCAATTTAATTTTTTTTTCATAATTTCATAATCCAAAAACTTTTAAAGTCTCTTATTTTTTTTGAATTTATTTGTGTAGCTTATTGTTATGACAATACAAGTTACGTTAAACTTGATGCCACTGTCAATATTTCAATGCAATATTAAAGTTCCATCCAAATATTTTAACATTGGTAATTGAGGAGCGCTCAAATGCCCCATTGTTTTCGTACTCCAATCATATCCCATATCTTTATTTTTGGTTTCAAGGTCCAAACAAATGATCTGAACCGCTCAACATGATATCATATTAAAATATACTTGGAGACCAAATTTAATATTTTTTTAAAATTTTTAATATTTTTTTAGATAGGTACAAAATTACTCTTTTTGGATGGTCCAAAATTTTCTGAAAAATAGTGATTTTGTACCTATCTAGAAAATAGTAAAAAAATTTAAAAAATATAAAATTTGGTCTCTAAGCATATTTTAATATGAAAATCATATTGAACGGTTCGGATCACTTGTTTGAACTTTTAAAATGAAGATAAAGATGTGCGGTATTATTGGAGCACGAAATCAATGGAGCATTTGAGCCCTCTCTTGGTAATTATTGTGAAAATTTCAAAAATTTCATAGACTTGTTTGTAAAATTATTAGGGCCGGGGGTGGTATTTCTGCTTAGGTCAACTAACCCACGAAAATAAAACAAAAATAGTTTTATATGTTTATCCAAAATGAAATGAAGCTATGATACATAAATACGGATAGGGTATCGTATCGGATACAATACGGGATACGGCGATACGACAATTTTCAACACAATACGTGTATCGGGTGGTACAATATTACAAGTATCGATACAGCAATACGATACGTGTTCATCATTAATTATGAATCTAAATAAAAACATAAACAGAGTTTGACCAATCCAATCAGTGACTTGTTTGCAGCCCTACAGAAAAATAATAAATTTAAATTTTATTTGATTTAGGTACGGATTAGATTTAACTAAATGGACAAGTACATATTTGCTATGAATTTTAATCATTATAACGGTTAAAACCTGACCCAACGGTATCATGTAATTTAATTTGTATCTTCTAATAAGTTTTTGAAGAGTTCTGAATTACGATTGGATGAAAATAATTTACAAAATAAATAATGCTTATGCATCATTTAATTTGTTATGTTTTATTTTGCTTAAAAGTTTTGTTTATAATTTATTGTTGTATGTATGTTGTCTAGTAAATTATGTAATTTTCATTGTGTTAGTAAAAAAAATATTTTGTTTGACTATATATATAGAATGTTATTGCGTGAATATTAAATATTATATTTAGATTCTTATTAAAATGTTTATTTACGCTAATTTTTGCTGAATTATATTTCCTTGGCTTTCTTCTTTGATGAAAAAAAAAAACCCTCCTTCCTTTGATACAATTACTAAAAAGGAACTAGGTAAAGACATGATTTATTTTGGCTCAAGTGTTCTTTTTGTTCATTTGCAGAGAAACTTGAAATATTGGCCATAAAAAATGGAGGCAGTAGCTCTAAGCACAGCTACTTCCGCATTGAATTTGGTAGTTAAAACAGCACCAACAGCCATTACAGATAAAATTGGTTTGCTGCTTGGGGTGGAAGAAGAGTTCTTTTTCATCAAAGAAGAACTTGATCATATGATGCAAGCCTTCTTAGAGGCCGCCTCGACAGCGAAAGTGAAAAGCGTGCATGCTTATGGAGTGCCACATGCACATACGATGAGAGTGCCTCTACTAGATCGATTGCCAATGTACAGTTAAGCTTTGCTCGTAGGTCGTGATGAACCGAAAAAAAAAACAACTCTTGTCAAAGAGATCTATGGCTGCCAAGAAGTTAGAGACGAGTTTAAGCATTTTGCTTGGGTCACTATCCGGTATCCTTTCAACACGGAAGAATTTACAGAAAGAGAAGGTCATTGAATTAATATCTAAAAGATAAAAAGTATTTTGTTGCACTAGATGACCTGTCTAGTTTGTCAGAATGGAATCGATAAGATAAAAGTTACCTCTGGCCAATGGGAGCCGAATCATAGTAACCGCACGATACAAAAGTCCTCTGGCACAAACTATAACTCACCCAAGTGAAAATATATATGAGATCAAGAAACTTTCAGAAAATGATGCTTTTGATCTCTTTTGCAAAGCAGTATACAAGACTTCAAATTATCGTCTTGTGAGTGATGCGGGTCCTAGTAGCACTGAGATAACGGAAGAGGATAGTAAAGTGCAGGAGCAATCCATAACCATCACTTGGTAAATTGCCTGATTGGATTAGTTCCCTAGAGAATTTGGAGAAGATACATATACATTGCAGGAAAACTCGCCTAAGGGAAGATATTAAAGCCGCTGAAAAGCTGCCCAACATGAAGATTCTCTATATGTTGTACGACTCATTTGAAGAAGATGTGAAGAAACTATGCTTTGGCGAGGGCACATTTCCAATGTTGCTTTGCTGGTAATGATTCTTGAGGAAATACATGAGTTAGAATCAGTGTCAATTGAAAAAACAGCATTGAAAAGACTTGAGCTGGTAAAGATCAGCTGTTGCGAGTCTATTGGAGAGGGTTGGGTGTCAGGGTTGGAGTTTCTTGTACAACTCAAGGAGATGGAGGTGGTGGGGTATTCTCGTGATAACGAGAGTAATAGAGAGTTTGTGAGAAACATATATACATGACCAACTCAAGAAGCTTCCAAAAGAAACCGCCCTCAAGGTGTTTTAAGATCCAAAGCTCAATATATAAACATTGAGGTATTGGTTGTAATTAATAAGCATTTGTTTATTCATCAAGCTAGTGTGTGTGTAAAATGCCGAGTTTGGCATTAATTAAGGGAACTGTTGTTATGTTGTGCTTTTTATGAAGGTGAAACTGTTGGTTATTTGTTCATGGAACAGTAAATAGATAAAATACTTGAGGTCAGGCTTATGTGCACAGTCTTATTGCTATCAGGATTTCTTAATTTGTTCATTGTTTAGGTCGGGTCAGGCATGCTAACTAGTCAGGATTTGGAAATATGTTTATATAAATCATCAGTATTAATTGTGTTTATATATTTCCAATACTGTTAGTTACAACAGTAGTGATCTGAGCTAACTGGTAAACCAGGCATCTCCCTGAAGGGTATGAATAATTTTATATAATGTTGGCTTGTAGATTGTAATCTGGCCAACGTATATATATATATATATATATATATATATATATATATATATATATATATATATATATATATATAGGACAGTGCTACGCGTATATAAGGCCCCTCCGTGCTACGGCTCACTTTTTGAGTTTTCAAAATCCTAACGGTCGATCCGAACCGTTCAACATGATCTCCATATTAATATGTACTTGCAAACCAAATTTTACATTTTTTAGAATTTTTTTACTATTTATTAAGCCACTTTGAAAATCGCTGATCCAATGGTCCAGAAAAGTTTACTGTTGTGTACAAATTAGTGTTTTTTCAAAGTGGCTTAATAAATAGTAAAAAAATTCTAAAAAATGTAAAATTTGGTTTGCAAGTACATATTAATATGGAGATCATGTTGAACGGTTCGGATCGACCGTTAGGATTTTGAAAACTCAAAAAGTGAGCCGTAGCACGGAGGGACCCTTATATACGCGTAGCATTTTAGCCAGATTCTATATATATATATATATATATATATATATATATATATATATACCATTATTGGTTTTAATTACTAATGTTACTATGAAAGAATTACCATTCTGTAAAATTGAATCTGGATCTTCTAGAACATTTCACTTGGAATGCAGTAAGTACATGATAATTTAAAAATGAGCAGAATCTGAGTCGTCCATACAATTGGATGGCTGTGATTTAATCTCTCAGGCTTGATTGGCTGCCTGAACTATTTGTTGGCTGCCCTAACCTCCTCTCTTCTCTGTCCTCTTACCTGCTCTTCTCTCAACTCAAGTGGCACAAAATAAAACCGACCAACTTGAGTTTCTAAGACTAGAATATTTATGAATTTTTTTATTTATTTGGTAAAAAAATATTTAACCTTGCAACTGACAACAACCAATGCCCAACTCCTCATCCCTCTCAGGCTTAAATGAGAGCAATTTAGGAGTTGAATTGATCAGCTGGACAATTTGACAGAGAGATAAACCACATTGACCCCAAAAGAAAGATGTTCAAATTAGAAATAAACTCCAAACCTGAAAGTTTGTAGACCAGGCATTGCACCTCAATGAGCTATTTAGATTTTAGACCAATTATTATGAGTAATTTAGTATAAAATATAAATGATCTATTTTTGACTTGACAATTTTTTAGGTGTTCAGATGATGCTTTAGCTGTCAGTTTAGTTGTGGAATGTTGTATTATTTATGTACTTAAATTTTACAAATTGGTGGCTAGATTTGCTGAACATTCATATCAAATGCTGCTGAATCATACGTATCAGTTATTTGTTATTAGTTTTTAATGAAGTTAATTTGTTTCATAGTAGTGTGAATTACAGTTCAGAAACTTTCATTTCTATTGCTTGCTTGATGTTCTCATATACATTATCTGGTATAATTATTTACTAATGTTTTTACATATAAAAATACGTTTGAGGAAGCATTAATAAGAGGAGTAAAAAACAAAACTAAAAAGCATTACATTTTTTCGGCATCCTGAGGATGTCAGAATTTTTAGTATAATTCCCAGTTTGGTGATTTCTATTTTTGATAGCTCTAGTTTTGTCATTTTTCATATTTCATTTCCTGTAAACAAAAAAAATTCAGCTCTATTAGGGTTCATGCAAGTACATCTATCTTCTTATCAATCAGGCATTGTTCCTAGTGAAGTGGATACATGACCCGAAAATTGAATAGGTTGATACATACAGAAAATTGACAGAATCAGGTCTTTAATTGCGTGTCTGTACCAGTAATAACTTAATTACCTACAAGTCTTTTACTTGAACATAACCGTCTTTTATTTGTGCTTGATTTGGTTCTATATATGGATATAATTTAATTTGGTTACCAGTAACTGTTCTCTGAAGCGGGTATCAGATGACCTGACGATCAGGTAACAAAATTCAACCATAATTACAGTACCATCACAACAGATAATTCGACAAACACAGATCTTTAATTGTGTCTCTGTACCAGTGTAAAAGTTTTTTACTTGAACATAACTTTACTTTTCTTTTATACTACCGTTCAATTTTTCATTTGTGATAGATTTGTTTCTATATATGGATAATATTTAATTGGTTACCAGTAACTGTTCTCTGTAGCGGGTATCAGATGACCCTACCATTAGGTAACAAAATCCAATCATAATTAACGTACCATCACAACAGATAATTCGGTAAAGATATAAACAGAGCAGTTTTGGCTTCATGCAGCACACAGATTATATAATCAAAACAGCACTGCATATGGTTCATGCGCTGCATGAAGCCAAATCTACTCTGTTAATCTCTTTACCAGTACGAAACTGAAAGTTGGCTTATCACTTACCAGTTGACCATGGAAATTGTTACTGGTACGAAATTAATTGTTATGGAAAATCTGAGTTATTATTGGATAACACGAAAATTCAAAGCGAGTCAAAAAATCAAACCCTAGGAAATACAAGGATCCAATTATTAGCAACCTCCTGACAAAAATTGGAAGTAAAGAAAGAATCGCTGTTACGTCCTGAGACGGAGCATCTTGCGCAACTTCCTGAGCTTGTGCTTGTTCATCTTTCTCTTTCTCTTCTTCTTCACACTGTCAGCTCGTACCACCGGATCGGCGCCACCAGTCGGATCCCAAATCGGATACAGATGAGAGAAGTGGGAAAAAATCGGGAAGATTGGTACTGTTTTGGTTTCAGGTTCTCTCTTTTGCGGGATGGAATGAGAAGAAGGGAGATGAGAGAGGGTGAGTTCGTTGAAGGAAGTGAGAAGAGGGAGGGAGGGAATAGGCAATGGCGGCGCTCTTTTGAGGAGGAGTCTTGGGAGGAGAGACGACGCCATTAGAGGAACTGTAGAAAAGAGAGGAGAATGTATCGGACAAATATCCTCTCCGTTACTGTAAAAGATTCCCTTCACTTTACGGTTTGAGATTAACTCTCAGCCGCTTTGAGATTCGAACTGACGGAGGGGGCAGTATTATTGGGCTTTGAGATTCATGCCAAGTTAAAATTAACGGTCTAGATCAAGTAACTGTAAAGATTCTCTATTACGGTACCGGGGAGGATCTGAATTCAGAATGTATCGGCGTGTTTTGGTTGGAAATAAATCTGCTGTTAAGGAATAACGGGAACATGTTATTCCGATCCCAACTGTTCATTTTTGTTGAGATCGTACATAGAAAACTTAATTCGTTAAGATTCGCGCATAAAAAAGTTTGAACGGTTAAGATCAGAATTACAGGTTCCTGTTATTGATTTGAAATAACAGCAGATTTATTTCCGTTTTGGTTACTTCAATTGCTCAATTCCTTTCTTTGCGGGTCGGGTTCAATCCATTTACATTTAAAACCCGACTGAGTAGGGTTGTCAACAAATCATTAGCTTGTAAGCTCATATTTTTTTTTTATATCCGTTACTTTATAAGATAACAGATAAATATAAAATTTATATATGATAATTTTTATTCATATTTTTAACTGTATGATTTTTATTTTTATGATGAGAATGATTTATAAAATATTTTTTAATTTTTTTAATTTAATAATTTATGTCAGAGTTAATTTATACGATATTTTATATAGTTATCTAATTAAATTTATATTATTTTATTTAATTATATTTTTAATTATGATATTAAGTACATGATATGTTCAATATACTTATTTATTTGTTTGTTATATTTTTAAATTATATTATATAAACCATCAATTTATTTAATAATTATTATTTTTTCATGCAATAATTTTATTTATCAATTTAAATTAAGAATAGTGTGTATATAAAATTAATATAGACAACTATGGTTATGAAAATATTTCCCTATGTGATCCTGCCACGGAGACCTTGTTGTTGTTGCCCACAGGTCGGATCGTGTTTGAGATGAAAACCGATCCAATTACCTTAAAAGAGTCGTTAAAACTTAAAACCAATCCAGGGGTAACTAAGTTTCCGTTTAGTTAAAAAATGTTGTAAATTTTCATGTATAATTTTTGTTATTTCAATAAACTTATGTAGTTTATTTTTCAATTAATAAAGTATTTGTTTTGTTTTATTAAATTGAGTTATAAGAGCACCGATATTTTTATTATTATCCAAAGTTAATTACAAATTAATTAATTTACCCATGATTCCCGAGTTTTTTCAAAAATATCAAAACCTCCTCTCTCTTTTTTTTTTAGAGACACTATGAAGAGCAAGATAATGAAATCTAACACTGAAAATTCGAATTTTTTGTTTAAATTATTTGTTAGATTACTTCTTTTAATTTATAATTAGCATATTTATACTAAAATACACTAGATTACTTGAAAATATGTTCAATTACATACACTATATTACATTAAATTACGCTAAATTATGTTAAATTCCGCTAAAATACGGTAAATTCTGGTAAATTACTATGTGTCTTCATAGTAATGTATAATTAGAAACTATTTTTTGTTTCTCTTTTATTTTCATAGTGATTTATAATTAAAAAAATTTTTTTAAGAGACACTATGAAGAGCAAGATAATGAAATCTATATCTGAAAATTTGAATTTTTTGTTTAAATTATTTGTTAGATTACTTCTTTTGATTTATAATCAACATATTTATACTAAAATATCTAAATTACTTGAAATTATATTGAATTACACTATATTACGTTAAATTACGCTAAATTACATTACATTATGCTAAAATACACTAAATTACATATGAATATGGACAATATCTTCACTGAAAAGGCGAAAAACGACGACGAAACTTCAAACAACAATAAAACGGTGCTCGAGTGTCCGATTTCAGCAAATGACCACTTTTCGGAAAGCTTGCACAAAATCGGTCATAATTCAACATAATTTCAACATAATTATAGCCGATATTTTTATTAAAACCCCCAAAAAAAACAAATTATCAAATCTGCTCCCACTCCAAAGTTATAATTATTTCTACCCTAACCGCCCGTGGGCTGGGCGGTCCACTTTTTCCACCTGACCGCCCAGCAGCCGGGCGGTCCACTGTGCATAGCTGACCGCCCAGCCACTGGGCGGTCCAATTTCCATAGCTGACCGCCCAGCAACTGGGCGGTCCGCTAGTGTTTTTTTTTTTTTGTTAGAGACAATATGAATATAAAGATGCTGAATTCTTAACGCTAAAAGTTCGAATTTTTTTTGTATATATTAGTTAGATTACTTCTGTGAAGCATATTTATACTAAAATACGCTAAATTACTTGGAATTATGTTAAATTACGTTGAGTTACACTATATTAAGTTAAATTACACTAAATCACATTACATTACGCTAAAATACGGTAAATTACATATGAATAGGGACGATATCTTCACTGAAAAGGCGAAAAAACGACGACGAAACTTCAAACGGTCATAAAACGGCGCTCGAGTGTCCGATTTCAGCAAATGAGCACTTTTCGGAAAGCTTGAGAAAATGCGCATGCGTCCGTGCCTGCTATGCCGGATTCCAAAATTCAGAATCACCAAAAAACAAAGGGAAAAGCCTCAAAACTTGAGTTGAAGTTTCCGATTAAGATTTTCATTTCTATTATTCAATCCAAGTAGTTCAGTAAATTAGTTACATAATGAACTTGTAGAATACCAATTTTTACTATTTTCAGAATTTTTTTACTATTTTTTATGATTCATGAAAGATGGCACAGAATCGGTCTACTTTAGCGTAATTTTGCGTATTTTAGCGTAATTTAACATATTTCAGCATAATTAGCGAAGTTATTGTTATTTAGCGTAATTTAGTGTAATTCAACGTAATTTAACATAATTCCAAGTAATTTAGCGTATTGAGTAATTTAGCGTATTTTAGCGTATTGCGTAATTTAGCGTATTGAGTAATTTAGCGTATTTTAGCGTATTGCGTAATTTAGCGTATTGAGTAATTTAGCGTATTTTAGCGTATTCAGTAATTTAGCGTATTGAGTAATTTAGCGTATTTTAGCGTATTGCGTAATTTAGCGTATTGAGTAATTTAGCGTATTTTAGCGTATTGCGTAATTTAGCGTATTGAGTAATTTAGCGTATTGAGTAATTTAGCGTATTTTAGCATATTGAGTAATTTAGCGTATTGAGTAATTTAGCGTATTTTAGCGTATTCAGTAATTTAGCGTATTGAGTAGCGTATTCAGTAATTTAGCGTATTGAGTAGCGTATTTAGTAGTTTAGCGTATTGAGTAATTTAGCGTATTTTAGCGTATTGAGTAGTTTAGCGTATTGAGTAATTTAGCGTATTGCGTAATTTAGCGTATTTTAGCGTATTTTAGCGTATTTTAGTGTCCGATTTCAGCAAATGAGCACTTTTCGGAAAGCTTGAGAATAACTCACTTAAGTAATTTAGCGTATTGAGTAATTTAGTATAACTCACTTAAGTAATTACATATTGAGTAAATTACTTAAGATTTTCATTTCGTCGTCGTTTTTCGCCTTTTCAGTGAAGATATCGTCCCTATTCATATGTAATTTACCGTATTTTAGCGTAATGTAATGTGATTTAGTGTAATTTAACTTAATATAGTGTAACTCAACGTAATTTAACATAATTCCAAGTAATTTAGCGTATTTTAGTATAAATATGCTTCACAGAAGTAATCTAACTAATATTTACAAAAAAAATTCGAACTTTTAGCGTTAAGAATTCAGCATCTTTATATTCATATTGTCTCTAATCTAATCTTTAAAAAAAAAAAAAAAAAAAAAAAAAAAAACACTAGCGGACCGCCCAGCTGCTGGGCGGTCAGCTATGGAAATTAGACCGCCCAGTAGCTGGGCGGTCAGCTATGCACAGTGGACTGCCCGGCTGCTGGGCGGTCAGGTGGAAAAAGTGGACCGCCCAGCCCACGGGCGGTTAGGGTAGAAATAATTATAACTTTGGAGTGGGAGCAGATTTGATAATTTGTTTTTTTTTTGGGGGTTTTAATAAAAATATCGGTAATTATAGTGTAATATAGTGTAATTCAACATAATTTCGGAAAGATTGAATAAGCGAAGTTATTGTAATATAGTGTAATTCAACATAATTTCAAGTAATCTAGTGTATTTTAGTATAAATATGCTAATTATAAATCAAAAGAAGTAATCTAACAAATAATTTAAACAAAAATTTGAATTTTCAGTGTTAAATTTCATTATCTTGCTCTTCATAATGCCTCTAAAAAAAAAATAAGAGAAAACCGGCCATTTTTGAAAAAACTCGGGAATCATGAATAATTAATTAATTTGTTATTAATTTGGATACTAATAAAAATGTCGGTAAGAGCAAGGATATGTCCATTTCTTCAATAATTGGAGGTGATGTTAAAAGAAGAAAATGAGAGAAACTCCGAGAAAGGGAGCTAACGCAGTCCGAATCCTCTAAAGTAACAAAAAGTTTGTGTTTATAGCGGATTGTTCGATGTCAATCCGGGCAATCCGGATTCTTTAATATTCTTGCCAAAACAGATCTGACGGATTGGATCTAAAATTAAAATTTGAGTTACTTTAGGTGATATAAATTCCCGAAAAAGCGAGCTAAAGAAGAAAATGAGAGAAACTGCGAGAAAGCGAGGTAACAGAGTCCGAATCCTCAAAAGTAACTCAAATTTTGTGTGTAGAAACGTACCGTTCGATCTGAATTCGGGCAAATCCGTCCTCTTTAATATTCGTGCCGTATCAGATCTGACGGCTAAGATCTAAACTAAAAATTTGAGTTCCTTTAGGTGATATAAATTCCCGAGAAAGCGAGCTAAAGAAGGAAGAAAGGAAAGATTGAGGCTATCAACATCATCCATCTATATTCTATTCGTTCTCTCTTGCCTAGAGCTCAAAGGAAGCGAAGAGCATCATCTCTCATCTCTTAGCACCAAAATGGAGGTACTTCGCTTGATTTTTAATCGCGGTCGACGCCGCGTAAGTCTAGATTATCTGTTCTTTACTCGATTTATCTTCATGTGCTTGTTGCCATAGTGAAATCGAGGTCAGTCTGACAAAGAGAGAGAGATATCAGAGTCAATTAGTAAATTTTGAGCAACTCTAAGAGAGAAAGCGAAATTCTTTTCTTTGTTTATGGATTTTTTCTCTTTGATTTTAGCGAAGAGAATTTCATTTATAAGAGAAATAGTTTGACTTAAAGTAGATGTTTTTGTAATTAATTTGAACGAAGTATTAAACCTATTAAA
Organism: Carex myosuroides; assembly: GCA_028015225.1. Taxonomy (NCBI): domain Eukaryota; kingdom Viridiplantae; phylum Streptophyta; class Magnoliopsida; order Poales; family Cyperaceae; genus Carex; species Carex myosuroides. The sequence goes on along the minus strand of CM051470.1, from coordinate 2,924,241 downwards.
AGAAACCATATGCAAGGCTGTTTTGACAGAGCAGTTTTGGCTTCATGCAGTGCACAAACCACGTGCAAGGCTGTTTTGATTATATAGTCCATGCGCTGCATGAAGCCAAAATTGCTTTGTTAAAATCTTTACCCAGGAGAAGGGGGCACCAACACATTTGGTTTCTATATATAAACCAACCAGTATATTTACCAGTACAGTACAGTTTGGTAATCTCATAATGTTATCTATGTATCAGTTATGGACAAGTGGCTCAAGTGAAAAAAACAAAGGGATGGTGGAGCAACTGGAGAGGTATGGGATTGTGCAGTCTAAGAGAGTAAAGGAAGTAATGGAGGCGATCGATCGAGGGTTATTCGTACCAGCTGGCAGTGGTTCGCCTTACTATGACAGCCCAATGTCGATTGGTTACAACGCTACCATATCAGCTCCTCATATGCATGCCACTTGTTTAGAGTTACTTGAGAAGCACCTCCAGCCTGGCATGCGGGCCCTAGATGTCGGCTCAGGTTCTATCTTTCTATTGCTTATAATAGCACCATAGTAGTAGTAGTAATAATGGCTTTTTTATAAGTAATGGTTTGGCTTTTGGAGTGAGGCTATGGTACTATGCATAACGCGGATTAGTCCATACTATTGATCAATATCTCCATTTTCAAAGTCCAAACAGTCGATCTGAACCATTCAACATGATCTCGATATGAAGATGTATTTGTAGATCAAGTTTTACATTTTTTACAATTTTTTTACTATTTTTTAAGATAGGTAGAAAATCACTTGATCTAAAAAGTCTAGACCATTCGTACAAAAATTCTAAAAAATGTAAAATTTAGTCTGCAAGTACATTTTCATATGGAGATCATGTTGAACGATTCAGTTCAACTATTTGAACTTTGACAATCAAGATATGGATCCATATTACGGACCAATCTGCGCTATGCATAGTACCATAGCCTCACTCTTGGCTTTTGTTTTGGGGGAATCGGTGATATACCCATCAAAACTTTTGAATTTGGATATTTGCCCATATCCTATTCAAATTTGAGGTAAATTTTGAATAGGATATGGGCAAATATCCAAATTCAAAAGTTTTGATGGGTATATAACCGATTATGCCTATATTATTTGGTATGGGGTTTTTTTTTTCTTTTCTTTTGGTTTATGTGGTTTTTTTTTATTGGTATCAGGGTGCCTCTTTAGATTTTGATGGAGTAAACATAAGACTATAGAGGCTAAAAAATTTGATTATAGTCTTACTTAACTATCTAACATAGTTATACTTTTTGTTAATTTTTTTTTATATCTGTGCAGGGACTGGATACCTGACCGCTTGTTTTGCTATGATGGTGGGCCCACAAGGGCGTGCTGTAGGTGTCGAGCATATCCCTGAGCTGGTTTCTTTTTCAATTGATAATATCAAGAGAAGTGCGGCTGCGCCTTTGCTGGACGACGGTTCTCTATCCATGCATGCTGCAGGTAAATTTGTATAATCTGACTTCACTTATATGTTGGCATATTATATATATTATGTTTATGCTACAATATAAGATCTCATAAAAACCCTAGTTAACTCCCAGTTGTGTGAGAAGTCTTGAGTTAAATTCAACTTAGCTTCAAATTTCGGTTAGGTCAAAGTAAAGAAATTTTTTTGTTAAAAAAATAAGTGTGTGAACTAAGTTTCACCCTGAATAAATAAACAAAGGCAAAAATATTGATCAAACCAATACTGGTAACAGTGGTAAGTTAGTTTCTGGTATATATGGGTTCTGGTGTTATGGGTTCAATTGGGTCAAAAAAAAAAATTCTAGGGGTTAAAGTCTAAATTAGTTAAACGGCACCACTTGCCATAGTGAAAAAGCAAAACGTGATTCTATATTTCATAATTGGCACATTACAAATATTGATACTACAACCTTTGAAATTTACAACATTTTTTTTTACAACTTGTTACCAGATGGAAGGCAGGGGTGGCCTGAGATGGCACCTTATGACGCAATCCATGTGGGGGCCGCAGCACCGGAAATTCCACAACCTTTGCTAGACCAATTAAAACCTGGGGGCAGATTGGTAATACCAGTTGGTACGGTATTTCAAGAACTGAAGGTAATCGATAAGAATCCTGACGGGTCGATCAGTGTCAGAGACGAGACGTCGGTGCGTTACGTCCCTCTGACGAGCAAAGCGGCACAATTGAAGGCTTATTAACTCATTTCTCTTTGATTTTAGCAAGTTGTGCTTGTTATTTAAAAACTATTGTGAAGCATGTTATATGATGAATGTAGTTACCAGACTTTTGAATTTATCTTTAACTAATTATGTAGATAAATTAATTGTGTTGAATGCAAAAGGCGATCATGTAAACAAACAAAAAATGATTTGATAAAGAAAGTAACAATTAAGTATGTAAATAAATAAATATTGAAGGACCCAACAATAAAAGAACAACAGTGTGGGTTTTGGATGGGCTTTGAACTATTGGGGCCTGGCCCATCTGAATTTGGAAATCAGATCCCGTAAAGTAACCCAAAGTTTGGGTTTAGATCCGGACCGTTCGATCAGAATCTTTACGAATACTAAAGGATCATGATTGGTCCAGATTCTAATCGACGGTCCGGATCCAAACTCAAATTTTGAGTTACTTTAGGGATCCGGACCCCTGAATTTACCCAGTGCCTCCCCTACCAATCCTAGGAGCGAATCTTATCCTTTAAGGTAACAGAATATTTCTTTTTGGATCATGGTCGTCTGATAGAAATCCGGACCAATTAGGCCTGAGGTGGATTCGGATTGGACGGTCCAGATTCAAAATGAAATATTCTGTTACCTTAGGTAATACGATTCGGGAGGCAGGGACAGAATACAAAACTAAACAAGAACAGAGTACCTTTCCGAAAAATTGACATCCCTAGAAATTATCGCTTATCTGAATCTAAAACCCTCTCTCTATTTCATAGCAGCCTCTCCTCACCTCCACTCTTGAGCCTCCAACTCTCTCCTCTTAGCAAAAGCCTTATCCTCTTCTCTTCTCTCTATCTCTCTAATGGCTTCTCTTGCTCCATCTCTCACCTCCATTTCTCTTTCAGATTCAACCCTAATCAAACCTTCCCTTTTTCAATTCCGCTCCACCTCCGCCTCCGCCTCACTTAGATCTTCCATTTACAACATCCCGAATCTCTCCATTTCTTTCCAGAGGAAATCCCTCCAGTTGACTCCTCTCTTTTCCTCAGGCTACACTCAGCAGGAAGTGGAAGACAAGGAACTGGACGGCGACAGCGATTTCGCTGGAGAGGATGAAGGTGACTTTGCTTGGAGTGAAGGAGAAGAGGTAGAGGGAGAAGAGGTAGAGGGAGAAGAGGGGGTTTCTGATGAAACAGAGGACGAATCTGGAGAAGAAGAGGAGGAAACCTATCCTGAGCCGCCTGAAGAGGCTAAGCTCTTTGTAGGAGGTATCCCATTTGATATCACCAATGAAGAACTTGCCAAGCTTTTCGACGAAGCCGGAGTTGTTGAATATGCTGATGTATAATTTTTTTTTCTGAAAGTTTCTTTCTTTAGTTTAATTGCAAATGGTTGTTTTTACTAAGTTAAATTGTCATATTTTGTCTAAGTTACAGGGTAGAACTTGCATTGTTACTGATTCTAATTAGGAAATCAGGAAAAGGAAAAAAATTCAGGTTTTGGACCAAATCAGTCCTTTTACGTTCCTAAAAAGAAGTAAGTTAGAAGGATTAATTTGAAAGAAGTTGAAGGGTTGATTTTGTTTTTTCAAAAGTTGGACTGATTTGATGCAACTGAAAGTCCAAAGACCAACTTGGTTTTTCTGAGAAATTTTAGGGACCAATTTAATGCAAATGAAAGTTCAGGGACTAATTTAGTTTTTCTAAGAAAGTTCAGGGGCCAAATCCTGAATTTTCTCTGGAAAAAGTAAAAAAAAAAATATTTTTTTTTCTAGAGGAATTGCCCACTTTTGACTTGTTTTGAAGTTTGAATTCAAAACCACTATTTGCTAGAAGTATGAGAACCATATATTTTGGCTAGTAATGTACAAAATACAAATCTAACTCAAAATTCTCAAAGAAACCTAATTTCCAAAACATAACTAAAATTTTCCTGAGAATTAAGTGGACTTTGCTCTGAATTTCTTTACTTTCATCATTAATTTGAGCTTATTTGTCATATACAAAATTCTCTTTACTTTCGTCATTAAGCTGTTATTTTTCTTTCATGGAATATGACACTATTGGTTCTTGTTATTTCACGTGAAATTCTAGTATCTGTACTGTATGCATGTGATGTACACAGAACAGTAGACAGTAGATATTTACTCATACTGTAATTATGCACAGTGAATTGTGAAATTTTCATGGTTATATGGGATATTTCTTATTTTAGAGGTCTAATCATGCAAGTAATATTTTAATTCAAGTTTGTTTTACAAGGGCATTCTAAAATCTTTATGTTTTTGTGGTTTGTAGATAATATACAACAGAGAAACTGATCAAAGCCGGGGATTTGGGTTTGTCACTATGCGTACTGTTGAAGAAGCTGAAAAGGCCATCAAAATGTTTGATCGCTATGTAAGTTTTTTATTGTTCCCTATTATTGACCAAATTTTCTCAGCATAGTTATATATACGAATATTAAAGGACTTCCATGCATTCCACCTTGGGCCGGATTGGCCCGAATTCTGAGTGGACGGTCCCGATCTAAAATCAAAATTTGAGTTACTTCAGAGGATCTGGACTATATATATTTACTTCGTATTCTCACTTGAGGGGGCTTCCGGAACATCCTTGTTTTTGAACTTGACAATACAAATTTCTGTATTTATATTAACAAAAGGAACTTGGTAAATATTTTGGCACTTTAAAAAATGGGAAAAACAAAGAGAATATGTCAATGTAATGTTTTTTAACATCCCACATATACACAATTTAGTATCTAATCCTAATACCAAGTTCTTGATCTCTATATTTCATTAAGTTTCCAAATTATTAAGATCTGAAGTAAACACAATGCAATGTTTCCAAATTATTATAATATATTATATGAAAAATATCTTAGATCTTGCCTCATTCTTAAACAAATATTTCATTAATAGGGGTGGCATGAGCAGTACTGATACATACATGGCATTGTTGAATATTTAAACAGGAACTTAACGGGCGGATACTGAAGGTGAACAAAGCGACGCCAAGAGGCACTCGGGTGGAGAGGCAGAGTACGTTTATGCAGCCACAGCACTCAGTGTACGTGGGAAACCTGTCGTGGTCTACTGACGAGGTGCGGCTCGAGCAGGTGTTCAGTGAGTTTGGCAAGGTTGTTAGTGCACGTGTCATGTATGACCGTGAGACTGGACGGTCCCGAGGCTTTGGTTTTGTCGCCATGGAGACTCAAGATGCCATAGAAGATGCTATTGCTGCCCTTGATGGAAAGGTCAGAAACTATATATATATAGATGCAGTACTTATTGAGTGAGGCTTTGGTACTATGCATAGCACGGCTTGAACCATTTATCATGATCTCCACATGAAAATGTACTTGGAAACCAAATTTTACATTTTTTAGAAATTTTTTTATTATTTTTTTAGATAGGTAGAAAATCACCACTTTTGAATGGTCTAGAATCTTTAGATCAAGTGATTTTGTACCTATTTAAAAAAAATAGTACAAAATTCAAATAAATGTAAAATTTTGTAGCTAAGAACATTTTCATATGGAGATCATGTTGAGCACAAAGGATTTGACTGATTGGACTTTGAAAATGGAGATATGCATCCATAGTACAGACCAAAGTGCGCTATGCATAGTACCATAACCTAACTCTTTTTTTTTTTTTTTAGTTGTTTAAAATTTATAGTTTGGATTGTGATCAAAATAATCGGGATCGAAATCTAGGTAAAAAATATTGGTCCCTGTTTCCTTTAACTGGCTATTGCGAAGAAGTTTTCCTTTTAATATTGTGGATTGATAGGTTGTTTGCTTACGAATCTAATTATTAAAAAAATTAAGGGCAATTTCGTTATTTTTTCAACTCCTCAAGGCATATTTTCAAAATGGTTACAAAATTTTCACCTCCTTACCTTCTTGAAAATTTTGTTACAGGATTTGGATGGCCGTGCTTTACGTGTGAACATTGCCGAACAGAGGTCGAGATAGACCCATGTATTGAGTTAAAAATAAGCCGGAAAACATTGAAGGAAGATAGATTTTGTATTGTGGGTTTATCAGCTATTGTTTGTTCTGTAGGTCTCCGTAATTTTCGCCCTCTTTTTTTGTTCTCTCTTTCTTTTTGATGTAGTTTTTGCCATATTTACCTGCACCTTATTCAAGAGTTTTTCCTGCTTGCTCTCTATAGCTTCAGGCTGCCTCCACTTTATTCAATAGGATATTGTGTTGCTACAATTATCTAAAAAAATTAGTTGTGCTTTGAATTTTGTTTGTTTTGTTTAAATGAAGGCAGCGTCGATGGGCATCGGACTGATGTCCATTCGGAGCTGTCCGATTTCACTTTAAGGTTTGTGTGCACCACTTTAAGATTTGTGCGGATCAAATTTGAATGACTCTGATTGGACATTGGACCGATGCCCAAAATCAGTCAAAACCTACTGATGCTTATATTCAATTTGGTCCCCATTACAAATTGAAATTATAGCATGAGAGGCAACTTGATCATTTTGTTCACAACCCAAACAAAAAATGAAAAAAAAAAAAAAATACGTCACATAGAATGCTAATACTGCAAGGGAATCACAATTCAGTACAAGCAAAGCATCATCCAAACCACAAGTACTTGGAGAAGGAAAAAATATGATGTGATTATCACGTTGTGACTTACTCATGTCATACAGTCACGTCACGTGAATAGTCATATCATGTGTGATTACGCTGTGATTACACGTGATGTGATTGATTATGTGCTACTGAGTCTGGGATTGGTTTCTATACTAGAATAAACTGAGCCTCCGAATCATAACAGTATTAGTTTTTCAATTTTTGTTCTGGTATTTGTATTGTTAAGCTTTACGCATGAACATTGCCGAGAACAACCTGAGGCAAACCGTCTAATTCAGTTGCTATTGAACTGTAAATGCTGAAATAAAGCCTTCAGTATTATCCAAATTTCTTTACGCATTTTAAGACCGGACTATTTTGATTTTCCAGTGGCTCTTCAGCATTTGCATGTGTGCGTGTGCGTGCACGCGCGCACACTTCAAATGATGTTACTTCAATTTTGAGAGAGCACAAGAATTAAGATCTATGAGTCTGTACAACCACCCAAAAGACCAAACAATAGAATATTTACAATTTTATACAAGTAACAAAGAGATTAGAGATTACATACCACCACCATTTCAAATTCTAACATGAAACATAAATTTGTTAATTTTTCTTTACAACCCACACAAAAACACATCAGAAAAAAGAATAATCACATCAAACACGTTTCAACGCAACAGACGCATCATGCAAGATTTTCACATATGCAACCAAAATCTTCAAGTCTTCATAGCACCCCATTTCTTAAACCTTTTTCTTGTTTTTTCTTGTTTCTTGTTTCTTTTTTGAAGTAGCTGAGGCTACCTGTTTCATTGCCCGTTTCCGTCCTTCAATACAACTTTATTCTAGTTTGAATTGGAGTACGGCAAATCGGGCACAGTTCTAGGTTTTGACTGCAGTCGACACAAGTCTACAAAATTCAAAGTAAATAAGATAAGTGGAACCGACATGGTAGTAAAAATCTTGATAATATTAAAAAAAAATAGAATAAGGCAAAATAATAGTAATACTAGGAGTATATTTGTTCTAAAGAATTCAACTTCTATCAACTCAAATATCACAATAAAAGATGTTTCAACCAGGTAAAAATAGACTCATACGTCTTAAGTTATCCCAAAACTCTAATTAGTGCAAGATTTGAGGGAGTTATACATATTAGGTGCAAATATATATTAACCTAATTATGCACATAATCATTGGTTATCAAATCTTTGCAATTTGCATTTTTCCTATGATAGAAAACTACAACTGAGGTTTTTTGGTGATAGAAACCACAATTTGAGTTCAAGAAGAATAGGAGTAAGATATATTATAATTTTCGAATCTTTACCTGGTGACCGCAACCAAAAGCCATGTCCTTTGGATTTACAAGGCATATGGGGCACACAAATTGCTGAAAAATAATTGAAGAAATCCAATGTTAGAACCAAATGAAGTTGTTTCAAAAGTAATGATCGTCAAATTAATGCCAATGTAGAATTAAATCAAGAGTTTGAATTTTCAATCTAATGAACTCCACATAAGGATGTATCACTTTGAAAAGATTAAACTGAAATTTGTTTTTCCTATTAGACTCCTCCCCAGAAATTACAAGTGGCCAGTGACCACTGTGAAAGCAACTTTTACTTTGTGACATAAAAAAGGACTTTTAGTGATATGCAAAAAAGATGTCTCAGGAGAACTGTGTTTTCCAATATTTTATGCACAAAGCAACTATTACTTGATTCATGTCGTAGTACCAATTAGGGGTATAAACACCATATTTCATTGTACAATTAGTTATGTATGTAATAAGCCTATGAAGTATGAAATGAATACAACTTTATTCTAGTTCATATTAGACTTTACCTGAGCATCCGAACTAGGTTCTTCAGGTGCAGTAGGTTTTGAAAATGAAGCACTTGCACTAGTTTTAACCGAATCATAAGCAGGGTATGGCGAGGCAGTTGGTTTTGAAAATTCAGGTGCAGCAGGATATGCTGTGGTAGAAGTTCCACCGGGTGGAGGCAGAGCAACCCTATTTGGGCTCCTTCCAGACCGTCGCCTATAAAAAAATATTATTTATCATGGAACTGGTTAGTTTATATGCTACTATAATCTAAATATCATTTTCTACTGTTTCCATTGGCAGCTTCAGTTTTTCATTTTCTCATTTGTGTGAGGCTCTGGTAATATGCATAGTGCAATCAATATTGTACCTGCAGACTAAATTTTCATTTTCAAAGTTCAAACAGTCGATCTGAACTGTTCAATGTGATTTCTAATTTTTTATATGAAAATGTACTTGCAGACTGAATTTTACATTTTTTAGAATATTTTTACTATTTTTTAGATAAGTAGAAATTCACTACTTTTGAATGGTCTAAAATATTTTGATCCAAGTGATTTTTTATCTATCTAAAAAAATAATAAAAAAATTCTAAAAAATGTAAAAGTTGATCTACAAGTACATTTTCATATGGAGATCGTGCTGAACGGTTTAGATCGATTTTCTGACTTTAAAAATAGAGATATTGATCTATAGTATGGACCAATATGTGCTATGCATAGTACCATAGCCTCTGTCTTCTCATTTTACTAGTTCTATCTTATCCATTTACCGCCTTGCTTTTTATGCACTATTCCGAGGTCTAATTGCAGAAGTAAATTCAAGCTATGCTGGGTGACATTTTTTTATCCTAAAATTGATGCCCATCTATAAAAGGAGGTATAATATGCTTGATGGTACTAGGGTTTTACTTAAAAGTTGAGATCCAAAATTTAATTCCTGTATTCAGATGCAAGATAACAATAACAAAAATGTAGGTAAATTGCCGCAGTTAAATGTTCATACCCTAGAATTCTGAGATCAAGTGTTGCTTTGTATTGTAAGGGAATTTCCATTAGAGCTCTAAGAGCAAATTCGGCCTCTTTCCTTCGTTGAGGCAAGTTCTTTGACATTATCTCTGTGAAGTTTACAAACTGCAAGCAACGGAGATTTGCAAGGTTAAGAGAATATGACACTGAAGGAAATATTTTGTCGGTTTTAAGAGCAACTGATTTATTTTCTTACTTGTGACGCGCACACACAAGCATATGCCTAAATGCTATTGAGTATGCGTCATAAGTAGAGAAATGAACCATTTGTCTCGGAAACAGATCAGTTAGAAAGACATTTTTCTTACACGGACTACATATTTTTATTGTTATAATAAAGGGTAAATGGCTACTTTATAAATTTAAAATGAGTTTTAATCGAAAAATCAATAAATTGGGTAAATTTACGAATTCTTTGAAATTTAGAATGGTAAATATGATATTATAAATTTTAAAGGGGAAAGTACGTAATTTCAAGGTTTCTGAGGGGAATACATGACATTCCCCCCATTTTTTTAAGAGCATGTCAGGAATATCAGTACAGGATATGAACACGATTTTGATCACGTCCACTATTCGTAAATACCAGAATAAAGGTTGTCAAGCTCTCAGTAAGTCAGAACCCTTTCCCCCTCTATTTGTTTCAATTTGGTCCTCTTCTGGATTCGTTAGTTGCTCAATTGCACATTTCGGCAAACACCAATTAATTTTGATTAAACTACAACAAAATAATGGCACAATTTAGAGTTTATTGATAAAATTTGAAGGAATTTGGTACCTGAAAGTTGTCAAAAGATCTGGCAGGGATGTTATCATCGAATTCCTTCATCATATCCCATGGGCCATCTCCAACTCCAACTAACACAATTGATAACGGTAACTCGCTAAAAGAAATGTAAGAAAGCACAATCAGTAAGAGATGAACTTAAAAAAAGAAGAAAAAGAAATGCTTGCCCTGCATCCACTATTCCTATTCCTTTTTTTTTTGATAAAAGTGGAATAATCCACTGGTTTCATTGAAACCAAAGAGTTTTGAGATACCAAACGGCTGATACCATTACAACAGCATCCACTCTTTTGGGTGTCTTTCGTGTTTTATTAGAGTTTCCGCCCCTTCTTTGAGTGGTATGACATGATCATGATTCCTCTTGAGTAATAGAGCTTCGGGTTCCGCAAACACATATTCTTATTATTTTTTTTTTTTGATAAAAGTGGAATAATCCACCAGTTTCATTGAAACCAAAGAGTTTTGAGATACCAAACAGCTGATACCATTACAACAGTATCCACTATTTCTATAACTAAATGAAAATATTCAATATACCTTGCTTTCACTATAGCATCAACAGTCATTTGCTCTTGTGGGCTCAGTCGACCTGATTCAGTATCTACACTCCTTGTAACCTAGTGAAAAAAAAAAAATCTTAGATCTTGCCTTTGAAAATATAATATATAATATCAAAACACAAGTATATTCTCTTATTTAATGATATCTTTAGATGATATTTTCAATAGTTTATAATACAATAGCTAGGATCCACATCCACTCTCCATAGTTCCTTTTGTGATATAAATAACCTAGGTTCAACTCTCAAAAGCACACATCTCTTTACAAAACATTAAGAAGTTCCAAAAACCATGTCATAAATCAGAGATCTACATAAATAACAAGACACCTAGATAGTAATATATAGGAGCAAATATGATACTGTGAGATTTGATATAAATATACCTGGCCATCAGCAATAATTAATAGAACATGGTACTGTCCTCCGCTCTTTTCTACAATTGTCATAGCCATCTCTACAATAGGAGCAAATGAAGTTGGCCCTGCAAAAATTGATTATCGTCTGTCAAAATCTCTATAATTCATGGATACAAATGTAGAGCAAAAAACTAGGTTTAATAAAAAAAAACAGAGAGAGACAGAAAGGAATAACTAAGTACCAGCTAATCTCACATGTGGGACAAGTTCCCTGTATCTTTGTAAAGCTTCTGGAAAACCGTTGCATGGTCTATCATCAGGATAGAAACTAAATACATCTCGATCATGCGTTGATGCTACAAAAGAACAAAGAAAGCATTTAAAATATATATACCAAAAAAGATAAATTACTTTGTCAATTCAGGAGTTGGAAATATATAATATTTTTACCATCTCCAAATCCATAGCATGGTATCAAGTTGTCGTCATCGAAATTAGACAATGTTTGTCCAATGATAGATATTGCATGCTCATATGGGTTTAGTGTATCACTGATATGATGTAAGCTTCGTCCATGGAATGAATATTTACCTGAGTAAAAGCACAGAGATTATATATATAAAAATTTTAGTGGCATATTCTTTTTTGCTGGAATATAACAAGCCTGTCTAAGGAATCATATCAACTTATTAAGCAAAACGGGAACACAAGACACATCCAGCAATCCATGAACACAAAGAAATTGCACATAAATGGGACAATTATAGACACCTGGCCAGTACCATTTGAGTACTGATCAAGCGGTGAATGTGTATGGTACTACTGTGCATGATTAGTTCAACCGTTCAGTATTGATTTAAGGCATGAATGGGGTATGCTACTAGCCTATTACTGGTCATGAGGGTGTTCATTGGATCCGGTTTATTTGGTTTGCAATCGAACTGACAAATTTTGGACTAAATGGTTCGGTTCGGTTGAATTTTTGAATTACTTCGGTTTTTTATATTTGGTTCGGTTTAATCTCTTATTTCGGTTCAACCAAACAAACCGAAATTTACTTCGGTTTTTTTGGTTTGGTTGTTATTCAAGTTCAATTCGGTTGGTTCAATTAGAAATATTAAAACCGAATGAAATTTTGATTTGACTAATTTAATTCGGTTTTAACCGAACCGACTGTTTGAACACCCCTAGGCATGACTAGTTCAAGCACCAAAATCTGACTTGCATTTCCATATGATTTGGTAGGTAGAGTATATGCTTTGCTGTGTACCTGTCCACTCATTACTCTTGGTAAAATCAACCCCAACAATAAGATTTGATGATTCGAGTCCAGATTGTGCAAGAGCTTCAACAACCTGTCAAAAAACACAGCAAACATGAGTTCAACCAAATCAAGTGCTTTGGATATTTTACATTTTCTATGGAGATTCTTTGATTGAAGGGTCCAAGGCTAATATCAAGATGGAATAATATATTATTTATGTCACAAACAACTAGATTCTTTCGCACCCACCCCAACCTAATCATATGGTAACTATTCATATAACAATATTAAATAATGATAAGAAATATATTTATGTAGTTAATTAACTTGATTATAAAAATATGTCACAAACAACTAGAGATTCTTCCTACCAACCCCAACCTAAGCAAACGGTAGCTATTCACAGTACAAATATAGAATTTTATGGGAAGAAATAAATTTATGTAGTTAACTGATTTGATTTGATGAATTTGGCAGTATTTCAGTTAGGTATTTGTCAACTATCTCAAATGGTCCAATACTCCCAATTAACAGCTTGCTTCTTGTTATAGTAATCATGCACCAGCCCAAGGAAACACTCAACTTGAAATAATAGAAGAGTGATAGACATGTCTGGCAATTTTTTTATTTAAAAATTAAAAATTCAATTCTTAGGAAAAGGAAATGATTGATTTTTTTTTCTTTAAAAAATAGATGGAACCACCTATATTTTAAATAAAAAAATTCTTCCCATAAAATTCTACATTTTTCTGAAGAAAAAAAAAACAATCAATCATTTTCTGAAGATTTGATTTTTAATTTCTAAATTAATAAAAATAAAATCCACGTCTAGCATAGAAAAAGTTGGCAATTTCAGGTATTTTATTGGTCATGATTTTTGGTTAGTGGCGTGACACAATGGTAAATTGGTGATTGTGATATAAGGTGGTGGCCACAAATTAAAAAGCATTGCTTGGTTGGAGCAACAGCACTATAAAAAGTAGATTTTCTTTTCCTTTTCTTTACAATTTCTACTTTAAAAAGGAACCACTTACCTAGATACCAGTAGCTCCTTGTAGTATTTTTCTCTTTTTTCTTAAAAAAAAAAAAGATTTCCACTTTACAAAGGAATCACTTATCTAGATACCAGTAGATCCTTGTAGTATTTTTCTCTTTTATATTAAAAAATAAAAATGCTACAGTGATATCGGTAACATAGGTGGTATTTTAGTCTAAATACCACGAGCTCCAAAACCTATCAAATCAGCTTCAAACAACAAATTCAAACTGTTCAAACCGATATACGTCATTAGTGGTCATTAGTGGTGCGTTTAGCATTTAAAGAGAAAATTTATAATTTTTCGAACTTAGTTAGTATTAAGTCAATCGGTCAAATGTGAGAGTTTTTTAAGTTAATTTTAATATATTAATTTTTCATGGTGTTTTGACCGCTTAACTTGGTACTAAAATAATTCGAAAATTATAAATTTTGCATGTAATCGCATCACACTCACTCATCAAGTAGATCAATTTGAGCAGTTTGGATTTGTTGTTTTAAGCCTATCCGATAAATCTTGGAACTGGTGGGATGTTTAAAAGCTACATAACCTCATTTCAAAATCTAATACCAATTAATTAAAAACTTAAATGCAATTTGAAAAATGAAGTTAACCCTATCACATACTTGTTCAACTGTGTGGTACTGATCAGCTATAATCGAATACCGCCTGTCAAACCTCCGCTGTGGCCGCTGCTGCTGTGGCACCGATGGCACTGGCGGCGCCGGCACATGAGCCGGCTGCTCTGGCATATAATACGGCACGGCGTAACTGGGTGGGAGAGAGTCCGTGTCATAATTCCATTGCTGCTGAGGAGGATGAGATCGCCGGCCATGATCCCAGTGCTGCGATGGCGGTTGCTGGCTTGATTGCTGACCACCCATGAATCAAGAATTCACAACTGGAGAGAAACTTAATTTGTTATTCTAGGGTTAAAGGGAAAGAATGTAGAAAAGGGGGAAGGAAGTGTTTTTGGTTTTATGAGAAAATGGGAATGAGTGAGAAGAGGAGAAGCCGAATTTGTTTGCGGCTTTGAATACAAATAGCACCGATTGAATTCGCCGCGCCGACTAACGAAGTTTCAAGAGTACTAAGTCGGCGGGAGGACAATAACGTCACGTGTTGTTAAGAAGCCAACACGGGGAATTCTTCTCTTCTATCAATTTCGGATCAGCGATTTTGAGGATAGGGAAGATAGAAATGACTTGGGTCAATCACAATTATAGTGATTTCCACGAGAACGGAGTAGGTCCGACGCCCATCGGACCTACTTTTAGTTTCAACGAGCATGATAAACGTCCGATCTAATTCAAAATTTGTGCACACGAAAATTGAAACAGATACGCACGGATTTTAAGCTTTCCGCACAAATCTTAAAGCCAATTGACGGTGATTAAACCCATCGAACCAGAGTAGATCCGATGCCCATCGGACCTACTCAAGTGTCTTTCCACACGCAAGTTTTCTGAAATAAATCTGCTGTTATTCACTGGTAATAACAGCAACCTGTTATTCCGATCTCAACTATTCAATTTTTATATGCACGGATCTCAACGTAGAAACTTTTTATACGCGAATGTCAACTAAAATCAACGGTAGGGATGGGAATAACAGATTCATGTTATTCCTTGGGAATAACAGCAGATTTATTTCCCAGATTTTGAGGATAGGACCGAAGACCCCCAAGTAGAGGAGAATTCGCATCCTCTGAGATATCTCATATTTTGCGTGACTTTTTGGAACATCTCAACCGTTCAAATACGCTCTGCACGAATCTC
Organism: Carex myosuroides; assembly: GCA_028015225.1. Classification (NCBI taxonomy): domain Eukaryota; kingdom Viridiplantae; phylum Streptophyta; class Magnoliopsida; order Poales; family Cyperaceae; genus Carex; species Carex myosuroides. The sequence goes on along the minus strand of CM051470.1, from coordinate 2,908,821 downwards.
GAAGCTCATAATACTGCCCCTGCATTATCCCCGAATAGACACCGGACACGTCGGTCACGCAAAATATGAGATATCTCAGAGGATACGCACTCAGTATAGGAAGACATGTGGATCCGGATTCAATCATGTAACCTAAATTTTGACTTTAGATCCTGACCGTCCAACCAGAATCCGAGGTAGATAGCAGATCGAACGGTCTGGATCTCAAATCAAAATTTGAGTTTGGTCAAATCTATTTCCCCACGAAAGATGGAATGCGCAGGAAATAGAATATTCAGGAAAAAGAAAGAAATGATTTGATCTGTCTGCAGAAATATCCTCTACTCGTTTGAATTTTATCAAGTCACGTCACGTGTAACTTGCCAAGTGCCAACAAAGACAAAAAAAATATCTCATATTGGTTAGATATTTAGTAAGAGGGTAAAATTAATATATGTTACTTATGTAACTTTTTTAATCTCATATTTAATTTTTTTTCTCTTTTATCTTGTGTGAACCAAATATAAGATAAGCGTAAAATTTTACTTATAACCATTATAGTAAATGAAATTTATGTAAGTTTAAATTTATATTTTTTTTTAAATTTTTTTTTGCAAAGGCTGTGAAATCGTAAACGAAATTCGAACTCTTAACCTTTGAATATCTGACAGTTCTAAAACTTTTTTCTAACCAACCACACTAACTTCCATTCTCTATGAATATAAATTTATGTTCACGGACAAATATTAAAGAAATAACTTGACTCAAGGGTTTGATAAATAAAAATTCAGAAACAACAAATTAACAATGTTGTCATTAATGTTTATAAAAGGTGGAATAGAAGGAAGGAAAATGCTGGGGCGGCGCCGGCCGAGGAATAAAATAACTTTACTACTGCGTTTCGGATAGAACGATGAATTAATTACACGGTCAAATTGTTTGAGGCCATGCTATATGTCATTTTTTTTTTTTGGTTGACAGGTCAAATACGTACAAAGTTGGAAACGCTGAAACGGTGTTATGTGTAGGGGTGTAATGATACTCTTTTACTCGTTTATCTGATCCGTATTGTATCTAAAAAGACGGATAAGAGTAATAATTTTTTTTCATTAGCTTATTGGGTACAGATAAAGGTAATGATTTTTTTTTGTCATCTTACTCATTATCTAACAAGATAATTTTTAAAAATGAAATTATATATATAGATATATATTTGTATGAAGATAATGCATGATACAATAAAGTTTTGTGTTTTACTAAATTTTCATAATACAAATTAGTTGTATTCATTGTTATTATTATTATTATCTTTTTTTTATTGTTTTGAATAAAAATTTATAGAAAACATAAATCGAGACGTCAATGACATTTTTTTATCCGTTTACCCGACTCGTACTGTATTCGAAAAAACGGGTAAGAGTAAAGATTTTTTTTCATTATCATAACGGGTACGAGTATGAAAATGCCGCCACCCGACCCGTATCGTACCCGTTGACACCCCTAGTTATGTGCAGGAAACAAAGAAAGTTAGTTGGAATTTACATCCTCTCCAGTACCGTAACATGGAATCTTTTACAATTACTGGATCTAAACCGTTCTTTTTAACTTGGCACGAATCTCAAAGTCCAATAATACTACCCCTGTGCTATCCCGAATCTCAAAGCGGCTGAGAGTTAATCTCAAACCGTAAAGTTGTGAGGAAAATTAAGAGCAGCACTTAATTTGTGTATGTGGGACAGGCTCAGCTCCTCCATGAAGTAATATTGCCATTAATTATTTGAGTGCATTGAAGGTAATATTGCTATTATACATCTCTCTCACAAATGACAAATGGATAAGGCACCTGAGACTCTGAGCCTTAGACGACTCTTCCTTTCCTTTTTTGGTAATCTTTTTTGTGGTCTTAGTTAGACGAGTCATAATTTATTTATTCTACTGCCGGGGATTTGGTTTCCAGGTTCGGATTTCCTGCTTCAGTTTAAGTTTATTGCCCTACTTTTTTCTTACTAGTTGTCATGTAATTTATAGATAAATTCTAGACATATGATCTACATATATACCAAGAAAAATATTAAATTTATAGATAAATTCTAGACATTTTATTATACTTCACTTCACTCGGTCAGAATTCAGACCAAGCTCACATAATCTTTTTAATATTCATGCAGATTTGGATCGGACAATCTGAATTTGAGCTCAAAATTTGAATTACTTTTGGGGATCCAAATCCTCGACCCACTTGCAATTTGTAGTTTCCATATCTTATATGTTAAATGAGGAGGGATCAAGTTGCAACAAAGTTACAACAATTATTTTTTTTAATCGTCGATCAAAACCTGTTTGCAGATCAAATTTTATATTTTTTTGAATTTTTTCACTATTTATTAAGATGGGTACAAAATTCAATGGTCTACTTAATAAATAGTAAAAAAATTCAAAAAAATGTAAAATTTGATCTGCAAGCATATTTTATTGTGGAGATCATGTTGAACGGTTTGGATCGACGATTTGGACTTTGAAAAAAACAAAATAGTTGTTATAACTTTGTTGTAACTCAAATTTGTTGTAACTTGATCCCTCCTCATGTTAAACATAGAATTTGGTTTACCTGACAAGATAAGTAGTATATAATATTAGATTATAACAACGCAAGGCAAAGTTGGTTGCGTGACAGCAATAGCCAAATTCCTAGTTTAAAATATAACACTACTTGGCAAAATAGTGGAAGCTGTCTTTTTTCTTGAATCTTTCAACACTACTTGGCAAAATAGTGGAAGCTGTCTTAAATTTTGGACAAGTATCCTCTCCATTACTGTAAAAGATTCCCTTCACTTTACGGTTTGAGATTAACTCTCAGCCGCTTTGAGATTCGAGCTGACGGAGGGGGCAGTATATTGGGCTTTGAGATTTGTGCCAAGTTAAAAAGAACGGTCCAGATCAAGTAATTGTAAAAGATTCTTTATTACGGTACCGGGGAGGATCTGAATTCTTAATTTTGGGGTCAAAATCAAATGACAAATTTCCAACATTTTTAAAATAAGAGGAGGGTTCAAATGCATCATGATTTTGTGCTTCAATATGCTCCACATTATTTATTTTCATTTTTAAAATACGAACAGTCGATCCGAACCACTCAACATGATCTTCGTAATAAAATATACTTGGAGACCAAATTTTATATTTTTTAGAATTTTTTTACTATTTTTTTTAGATAGATACAAAATCACTGTTTTAAAGAGATTCTGGACCATCCGAAAAAGTGATATTGTACCTATGTAAACAAATAGTACAAAAATTCTAAAAAATATAAAATTTGGTCTCCAAGAATATTTTATTATGAAGATCATATTGAACAGTTTGGATCGAAAGTTCAAACTTTGAAAACAAAAATGAATGATGTGAAATATATCGGAACACAAAATCATAATGCATTTGAACCCTCCTGTGGTTCCTTCAAATAAAAGCTATAAAGCGGTCACTAATTACCCGAAATAATTCGGCCTCAAAGAAATTAGATCCAATGATGCATTTGAATCGAGTCTTGTTTATGTTTTCGCTTTTTTTCTTTGGGTTTTTAATTGTGTTTGGGCCAAGTATTTTATTTGGGCTTCATTTTAAGAGAAAAAAAATTTGTTCTGGCCCGCTCCTTTTGAATTTGAATCGAGTCTTGTATCCAGTCAATATTTCTAGATGTGTTCTTCATCATTTAGATAGGGCGTACGTTTAGAGATGCTACTTTTATCCGATTATCCGATTCCGATCCGAAACCGAACCGGAACCAACCCAAATCTAATTAATTTGAATATGATATGGTTTAAAAAATATAACCGGTTAAATTATGAGTACGGTTACAAAATTAATAATTTAATATCTGACCTGGATCTGAACCGGAACCAATACTATAATGGATAGGATATGTGTTAGATTTAGTTATCCGACCCATAACTGAACCTGACCCGATATCTATATAAATACCCGATAAAATGATAATACCATTTCTTTATAATTATTTAATATAAACACATATATTAATAACTATGAAAAGACAAATCATTTGTAGTATTTTTCAATTTATTGAATGAAAGTTATTGCTCTTTTCGCACAGATTATTGAAATAAAATGTCATGTTCACCTTTTGCTTATAAATTTTCGAAACTAATTAATTCTTTTCTTGATCTCTTTATCTACCATGTATCTACCTTTCTGCACGGATTATTAAAATTTATTGCTCTCTTCGCTGATTGAAACAAATTGATATTAATATTCTATTCCTGAATTTTGGAATCATATAATGAAATCACCATCTCTAATATTTTACTTTCTAAAATTATCTCACATTCAATATTTTGGAGCATATTTTAATTTATATTATGTGAGATGTTTAAGAAATTATAATTATATTTAAACGTAAAGTGTTTCTCAAATGCTTGTGAGTTGCAACATGTACCTGTTCCGGATCGATCCGGACCCGCCCCGGATCCGAACTGGACCCGATAATCCATAAACAAGTTATGGGTATATATCTACCCGGAATCGAAAGACTAGACCTGAAATATTTACAGGTAGATAGGTATCTGAATCCGGACCCGACCCGATTTGAAACAAATCAGTATATGGATCGAAATTCAGACAAGAACACTTTTAGGATACGGGTTCAAATATAATAGTATCCGGACCCTACTCAATCCCATATCACCTCTACGTACGTTAAATTGGAATTAATTTAAAATTTAATTGGTCATTCATCAAATAGTCACATGTTAAAAAAATATTTGTACAAAGCTAAATGATTTCTCAATTGATCAAAATTTGATACACTCATTTTTTACAAATATGTTTTATTTTATTTTATTTTGAAAAGTGGTTTTAAAGATAAAAGTCAGATGTGCATTACAATTTCCCTTTCAAGTATAGTGATTGACTTTTCATTTGTCTGCTGGTCTTTCTCCCAATAAATTGGAATTTATGTGGAGCAAATTTCTTGGAAGGTCACTTTATATATAATTATATATAGGGGTGAAAACGGTATGGATAATATCCGATCCGTATTCGGTCCGCATTCAAAAAATTAGATATGGATATCCGATATTCAAATATCCGTGTGAATATGGATACTGATATGGTTTTACGTTTCAATTATCCGTATTTAAATAGTAGATATATATCATATATTTTAATATACATTATGAAAAAAAATATTGTTATTCACCATTAAAATTAAATAAATATTATGAACTTTAATATTTTTTAATATTATTTTAATAAATATCCGATCCAATCTGATCCATATCCGTATTTATATCTGGCTGATATATCCATATTCGAAAAATAAAAAAAAAAAATATGAATATGATTTTACTTTCACCTCTAATTATATATGATCAGCAAATGGATTTTTCTTTTCAGTGTACTACATTTCCGTAATGTTATAGGCAATTAAGTAGGTTCCCTGCTTGTTCTTTACAAAAGTGACAGAAAAAGAGTGGAAAATTAAAAGAAAAAAGAACTTAATTGTTTGAGTCAACTTTATTAATAAGCGGGCTGTAGATCTATACATGTAACAAACAAAAAAAGACTTTTGGTCTCCGTCTGTTATAGTTTCGTCAGATGAGATGATGTAACCAGAGTTACGTCAACGGTGAGATGTAAATTTGTGAACTGACTAAATATGTCGTGACTTGAATTACGTGTTATGTGTGGTATTAATAGATCGTCAACACATAGAGAATCAGTCAATTTTGTGTTTTTAAAACAGAGAGGTTAATTAACTTTCATTGCTTGTACATAACTCCATCTCTGATTATATATATATATATATATATATATATATAGTGATAAAGCTTTTTTTTTTAAACCTTCACAAAAACTATGAAGTCGTGAGGGAGAATCGAACTCTTGACTTTTGAATAAGTAACCGTTTTAGGACTTTTTTTCTAACCAACTGTGTTACCTCCCTTTCTCACATAGGAATAAAGCCGATATTTTTATTAATACCCAAAAAAAAAACAAATTATCAAATCTGCTCCCGCCCCAAACTTATTTTTATTTCTACCCCAACTGCCCGTCCACTGGGCGGTCCAATTTCCTTAGCGGACCGCCCAGCAGCTGGGCGGTCCACTCTTCATACCTGACCGCCCAGCTGCTGGGCGGTCCAGTTTCCATAGCTGACCGCCCAGTAGCTGGGCGGTCCGCTAGTGTTTTTTTTTTTTTTTTTTTTTTAGAGAGACAATATGAATATCAAGATGCTGAATTCTTAACGCTAAAAATTCAGATTTTTTTTTTGTAAATATTAGTTAGATTACTTCTTTTAAGCATATTTATACTAAAATACGTTAAATTACTTGGAATTATGTTAAATTACGTTGAGTTGCACTAAATTACTATAAATTACACTAAATAACAATAACTTCGCTAATTATGCTGAAATACAGTAAATTATGGTAAACTACGGAAAATTACGCTAAAGTAGACCGATTATGTGCCATCTTTCATGAATCATAAAAAATAGTAAAAAAATTCCGAAAATAGTAAAAATTGGTATTCTACAAGTTCATTATGTAACTAATTTACTGACCTACTTGGATTGAATAATAGAAATGAAAATCTTAATCAGAAACTTCAACTCAAGTTTTGAGGCTCTTCCCTTTGTTTTTTGGCGATTCTGAATTTCGAAATATAGCATAGCTGGCACGAACGCATGCGCATTTTCGCAAGCTTTCCGAAAAGTTGTCATTTGCTGAAATCGGACACTCGAGCGCCGTTTTATGACCGTTTGAAATTTCGTCGTCGTTTTTCGCCTTTTCAGTGAAGATATCGTCCCTATTTATATGTAATTTAGCATAATTTACCTTATTTTAGTGTAATTTAATGTAATTTAGCTTAATTTAGCATAATTTAAAGTAATTTAGTGTAACTCAACGTAATTTAACATAATTTCAAGTAATTTAGCGTATTTTAGTATAAAATATGTTTAAAAGAAGTAATCTAACTAATATTTATAAAAAAAAATCCGAATTTTTAGCGTTAAGAAATCAGCATCTTGATATTCATATTGTCTCTAAAAAAAAAAAAAACACTAGCGGACCGCCCAGCTGCTGGGCGGTCAGTTATGGAAACTGGACCGCCCAGCAGCTGGGCGGTCAGGTATGAAGAGTGGACCGCCCAGTGGACGAGCGGTTGGGGTAGAAATAAAAATAAATTTGGGGCGGGAGCAGATTTGATAATTTTTTTTTTTGGGTATTAATAAAAATATCGGAGAATAAAGTTAAGTTTACGTATTATACCATGTTGTGATCAATTACTCAGATAATAGTCATAAATTGTTAATCACGTTATCACTACAGGTGTCATGATTAAATGTGACGTGAATTATAACAGTTTGATCGAACTTTAACTATGTTTTTATAAATTTCAGGTTGTTAATACGAAAAAAATAAGAAAAACTATCAAAAAGTTATGAAAATTAAATTGAAAATAATAATATAAAGAGGAGGGTTAAAATGCACTATCTTTTTGTGCTCCTAACGTGCACCCTCCCCTTATATCTTCATTTTCAAAGTTCAAATAGTCGATTCGAACCTTCCAACGTGTTCTTCATATTAAAATGTGCTTGGAGATCAAATTTTATATTTTTTGGAAATTTTTTACTATTTTTTCAGAATTTTTGAAAATCATCACTTTGCTGAATTTTTTATTATTGTTTAGTTTAATCAAAAATTCTGAAAAAATAGTAAAAAATTTCCAAAAAATGTAAAATTTGATCTCCAAGCACATTTTAATATGAAGAACACGTTGGAAGATTCGAATCGACTATTTGAACTTTGAAAATGAAAATATGAGGAGAGGGTGCACGTTAGGAGCACAAAAAGGAGGATGCATTTTAACCCTCCTCTAATATAAAATATGGTCACGTGAACACGTGCCCGTGTCTGGACAAATATCCTCTCAGGTACTGTAAAAGATTCTCCTCACTTTACGGCTTCAGATTTACTCCCAACGGCTTTGAGATTCAAACTAACGCAGAGAGCAGTATTATTGGGCTTTGAACGTTCCAAATCCACTAATTATAAAAGATTCTCTGTTACAGTACCGGAGAGAGAGGAGGATCTGAATTTCCAAAGCTGACGTAATCAGAGTGATGATGTCACTGGTAAGAACATGTCTTTTTCCTCTCTTTAATCATTTCATTTTCTTTTTTGATAAATTTATTCTTGGCTGTTCACTGTTTATTTTTCATTACCGTTCGATGTACTCCTTGGTTTGAGTAGAATTGTTACAAATATAACTCCTTGCATTAATTAAATAATATCTAAATTTGAATTTTCTCGGAAATTATACTCGAGTTAATTTGTAAAAAAAAGGAACCGCCTTTATACTTTGAGAAAATACAACAAAATTTAATTTATTTTGACAAAGTCTAACATTAAAAAAATACCAAGGCCTGTCTCATCCAGATTTTTCCTCTCTTTCTTTTTAAATTTTGTTTATTTTTAATTTGACAATTGAGATATTGCCTCCATTTGTATAATAATTATACAGCTAATTATGAGCATGCATAACATTGAAATTATACGGTTCAACATAATAAGCAGAATTAAACTTAATATTTTATTATATAGTCTTGCCAGACAAAGTATAATTCATGGGTACTAATTAACTAAATTTATTAATAACAAGTTCGATTAGTATGACATCAATGTCATACGACATCAACTCCAATACTTATTGGATAAATTTCAAAAGACTAATTCAAACCATTCAAACCAATTAATTTATGAGTGATGCGTTTATATGCAATTTTTTAATTTTTTTGAGTTATTTTAGTATCAAGTCAATCAGTCAAAAATGTTGAAAATGAATCCATTAAAATTAACTTAAGAACTCTCATCTTTGACCGCTTGTTTTGATACTAAATAAATTTCAAAATTTTTATATTTTGCATGTAAACATACAACTAATGAAGTACATTGGTTTGAATTCACCGTTTAAAGTCAATTTAATAGGTTTTGGAGTTGGTGTTAATAGATCTGCATTAACTGACTGTGCGTTAATAGATATGAACTGTTTGATTGAGATCTGCACTAATATTAAAGGGCCCGTGTGCCATAGGCGGGGCCGGATTGGCTCCAATTCTAATCAGACAGCCGACACATATTAAACTCAAAAGATTATCTTTTGAGTTAATGCAGAGGATATGCGTTCGTGTGATTGACATGTCAAATACTTAGAATGTTAGAAAGGCTAGCTGAAAAAAAAGTATCAGTTCAATCGCTTAGTGTTTGGTGATGAAAAATAGCTAAATCTCAAAACTCTTATTTGACCTAGCGACAAATGTCAAAAAAGTATCAAAGATTTGGGTTACTGTTATTTGGTGATGAAAAAGTTCAGTCGCCAAATTTGAATTCCTCGCTAGAGATCAGCTTATCCTTTCTAATAAGAGTTCAGTCGCTTAGAATGTCAAAAAAGTATCAGTTCAGTCGCTAAGTGTTTGGTGATGAAAAATAACTATTATTTGTCTTATTAAAATAGCTAAATCTCAAAACTCTTAGGAATAACCTATTTTAATAAAACAAAAAGTTTGAATTTCCTATTATAACTATTCTAATCCAACCGAACACCAAATAAGCTATTCTGAATAGCCTAATCAAAATAATAGTTTATTCTCAACCCAACCAAACATACTTTAATGGTGAGAAAATTTTAATTTGGTGATGAAAATTAAGAAAAGCACTTAATTTGTGGGACCGGCTTCTCCATGAAGTATTTCTCGTACAAAGTGTAGTGTATTGTAGGGAATTGGGAGACCCCGGAATCAATCTGCATCTCTCACAAAGGGATAAGGCTTACTGCTTGTCTGCTATACAACAAGAGCGGATTCTTTGGATTTTGAAATTCAGTATGGGTCTGGTATCACTTTGTTTTTTTTCTAGAAATTATTTTATCTCTTGATCTCTGTAACTGGAAAGTCTGTCAAACCAGTTCAAAAGCACTGTTAATGAGAAATTTTATTATTTTTATAAAATTTTATAGAATTTATGGATGCGGACTAACTTTGCTGTTTTTTAATATGTAAAATAATATTATTTTGTTGTTTTTATTATGTAAGTAAGTATATTATTTTTATTATTTTTTATTATGTTGATTGTTTTTTATCTAGTACCTGATTAGTTAATAAATTTGAATCTAATATACTATTTGAACCCGACTTCTATTCTTTCTTTACAGAAATTTTGTATCCACCCCTGATCTTCCTTGAATTTGGATCCAGTGAAGTAACCCAATCTTTGGGTTTTCGATCGAGACCGTCCGATTCAAATCTGCGAAAATTCATCCCCAAAGTGAGTGCATACATTCCGACGACGAATTCAAATCTCGAGACGATCTCTAACGACGAATTCGAATCGGACAGTCTCGATCCAAAATCCAAATATTAGGTTACTTTAGGGGATCCGGACCCATCTTCCTTGTATCAATTGGAATTTATGTCGACCAAATTTCTTGGAAGGTCACTTTATAAATATTTTTTTTTCAGTGTACTACATTTACAGTAATGTTATAATCAACTAATCAAGTAGGTTCCCTGCTTGTCCTTTACAAAAGTGACAGAACCAACCTAACAGAAACAGTTGGAAAATTAAACGAAAAAAACAACTTGTTTCAGTCTCTGTCTGTTATAGTTCAAGTCAAGATGAGATGATGTAACCAGAGTTACATCACCGGTCAGATATAAATTATTTGAGTTGTAATATGATTTTTGAATTATGAGGAATATATATAGGATTGGTCAATCATATAATTTTTTTTTTTTTTATAGTATGATGACATTTTATCAGTGGTGGTCCTGGTGGAGCCAGTTCTCTACCTTAGAAATTGAAAATAAATTATCTCTATATAGATTAATGGATGGGTTTGTTTGTCCCTAATTTTTCATTTGCCTACTCCTGTTTCGCAGTCTAACTCCTTTCACAGACTGTTTCAAAAAAAAAAAAAGAATCCGAACCTTTCTGTAGAGCACGATTCAAAAAAAAAAAATCTCATTAGACAATATTTGTAGGAAAAAAAAAGGAACAAAACGAGAGCAATTCTAAAGGAGTAAAAGCGCGATATGGAAAAAAAGAATGTGGCTCTAACGAAGGGGGGAAGGGAGGAGCGATTCGATAGGCAGAGCCGCGATTTGGTAGACGGCTCAGGCAGAGGCGGAAAAAAAGTTATGGAGGTGATTTGAACTCAAAACACATTTAGAAAAAAAAAAATCAAGAAAAAAAATCAGAAAAATTATCAAAAAGTTGTGAAAAATTGAAAAATAAAATAAAATAATAAGTGTGGTCACGTGATCACGTGCCCGTGTCTCGTGCCTTTTCGTCTCCATGCATCATTTATATTTACGCCAATGGTGACGTAATCAGTAATCCGAGGGATGATGTCACTGGTAAAAATCATGCTTTTTCCTCTCCTGAATCAATCATTTTTTTTATTTATTCTTGTAAAAAAGTAGCTACTTATTGATACTTGGCAGTTGGTTGTTTATTTCGTTACTGTTTCATCTATGAGAACGGAGTAGGTCCGATGCTCATCTGACCTGCTTTTAGGTTCAACAAGCATGATGACCGTCCGATCTAATTTAAGATTTGTGCGCACGAAAATTGAAACAGACACGCACGAAATTTAAAGCATTCTGCACGAATCTTAAAGCAAATTGACAGTGATTAAACCCATCGAACCAGATAACTCCATATATTGTACTCCTGGGTTTATCTATATATTGTACTCCTGGGTTTATATAGAATTGTTACAGATAACTCCATGCATTACAGAAAATATCTAAATTTTAATTATTCGGATTATTCGGAAATACTCGAGTTAATTAAAAAAAAGGGTAATTATATCTTCCCCCATCTATCCATCCCCTATTTCATCCCCCAACTAACTAACTACCTTTTCTAATTATAATTCAAAATTCTAACTACCTAATGGTCCTACAAATTAATTACCTAATTTTCTCCATTTATTTCTTTCCTCTTTCTCCCTCCCTCTCCCACCTCTCCCACCTCTCCCTCTCCACCTCCGCCTCCACCTCCGTCCGCCTCTCCCACCTCTCCCTCTGTGCCTCCGCCCGCCTCTCCCACCTCTCCCTCTCGGCTTCCCTCTTTCACCTCCACCTCCGTCTCCCACCTCCCACCTCCGCCTCCTCTCTCTCCCACCTCCGCCTCCGCCGGAGTAGATCCATCACTGTCGACCGCCGGGTCAGATCCACCTCCGCCGGGTCAGATCCGAGTTATTTGCAAAGAACAAAGCTTCATTAATAGTGAATTAGAATAGTGCGTACTAAGTACATATTGATGAATACTTAATGTTTTAGAGATGAATACTTCAACGTTTATGGATGAATACTTAATATCTTACGCATAAATACTTTAACTTATATGTATGAATACTTGATATCTTATGGATGAATATTTTTTATTTTTTTGGTATGCACATATGTTTGTTTGTAATACTCTTGGTACATTAACTATTTACACTTACACGATGAGAATGAATACTTGCTTAATGCGGGATGAATACTTGCATGACGAGGTGTGAATACTTATGCAACGGACAACTCGAAAGTATGTCATCATGGATTTCATTTGAAAGAGAAAATTGTGTAGAAGACATTCGTGGTTTTAAATTTGCAAAATTCCCCACAGATCGTAAGAAATATTGGTTAGATTGAACGGAGAAAAAAAAACCCATCTCTAAAAACGTGTAAGAGATGAGTGATTGATGTGTCCAAATATGCTTCTATTGCAAAGATGAATACATTTATATAGATAGATGAATGCTAGTTGTGTTACAGATGAATACTTTTTTTTTGCAAATTTCTAAAATGAGCTGAAGGTAGTTAGAAGTCCCCCATTTAATTAATGCGCTGACGGTTATGCGGTCCCCCACTTAATTAATGCTCTGACAATTGTGCGGTCCCCTACACATGTTGTTTGTCCCCTACTTTCTTGTTGTAATATATCCAAATATGTTTCTATTGCAAATGTGAATACCTTCATATAGATGGATGAATACTAGTTGTGCTACATATGAATACTTCTGCAAATTCCTAAAATACACTGACAGTAATAAATTCTAACTAACTAACTACCTTAATTAATGCAACTGACGGGATGAAACGGAGGATTGTTCACGGGGGAGAGCTAGACGGACCCTAAAAAAAAAGAAACAGGAACCGTCTTTATACTTTGAGAAAATAAAACATAATTTAATTTATTTTGACAAAGTATAACATTAAAAAAATACCGGTACCTGGCTCATCCAGCTTTTTCCTTTTTTTTTTTTTTTGCTTATTTATACTTTGAGAAATGATATATTGCCTCCAATTGTATAATAATACAGCTAATTATGAGCGTGCATAACATTGATTATACGGTTCAACATAATAAGCAAAATTAACTAAAATTATTAATAACGAGTTAGGCTAGTATGATACATCAACTCTAAAACCGTTCAAATGAATTTACTTTTTATGAATGATGTGTTTACATGTAATTTTTTAATTTTTTTGAGTTACTTTAGTATCAAGTCAAGCGATCAAAAATATTGAAAATTGAATCCATTAAAATTAACTTAAATGCTCTCACATTTGACTGCTTGACTTGATTATAAATAAATTCGAAAATTTATAAATTTTGCATGTAAATACACAACTAATAAAGTAGATCGGTTTGAACAGTTTGAATTCACCATTTGAAGTTGATTCAATAGATTTTGAAATCGGAGTTATATAGGTTGAAATAACACTAATATCGTTAAAATGTTATTTTTCAAACATTTTCCCTAGTTATATAATTAGCATGCAATTAATTGAAGTCAAATAATATTTAATTAACCTATCTCTATCAATAGGTGTTGTCATGTTTCCTAATAATAAACTTTTGTAAGTTTCCTGGAAGAAATGTCAGAATAGGCCCCAGCTGTGTAATCCATGACAAGGCTCCCTCTTCAATTTGTAAATTTCCTGGAAGAACCAAACAAAAAAATAAGGAATTATAAGATGAATAGAACTCTTCATGCATGTAGTGTACTTCCATTTTCCATTCATCTCTTATAATTCTTCTTCATTTCTTGATCTATATATTCTTCACCTAAATTCAGTTCTTATATCAGTTTGGTTTTTACTGATACACCTGATGATACAAAGCTGGTTTCCAGGCAAACTTCACTGAGTCTCAGCAAAGGCACAAAACCAGTATGAAGCGGCCTTACTCGTCTATACAGGACTCGTACGATTCCATGGAGCAGGTAATTTTAGTACTAGTCTTGCTGGGAAATAATAACTGCAAATAGACAACATTTGAAGATGCGGAAGCGATGAATTAAGGATTAAACAGACATATATATATATTTTATGGGCATTATCTCTTTTGTTTTAAGTGTTTTACGAACAACTACAGTCGTTTAGTAGAGTTTGTTTCGACTATTTGAGTTATGAACAACTACAAGAGCAGACAATATACCTTTCACATCCAAGGTAAAGGCTAAAGAATGGTAATTAGAGGTGGCAAAATCCAACCGACACGAAGGACCAATTTCTGATTCGAACTGATGATCCACGCATATATTCTTCAAATTGATGTCAATTGTTTTGATGATTATTTGAATTGTTAAAATCAAATGTCAATTAATTTTAAAGACTAAGTTGTTCAAATCAGTGCATAATTTAAGCCTTAAAAGCCTATTTTAGTAAACTTTGCACTTGGAGAAAATGGAGTCTGAAGAAGAAGAAGGAAATGCAGATTATTTAAATTAGTATACCTAATTAATTACCTTGCTTCTTTTTGTTTATTCCATAAACTCAAATGAAATTTTCTGACAATAATCAGGACAACACTAGAAACATTTTCTGGCATTGAGGCCAGCCTGAGAACTGACCCAAACTTTTTATGTGATTGATCGATCAGTCTGTTCATCTCCAGCATATATATATAGATACATCATTAAATTTACAGATGATATTTCCATCATTTTATTGTCAAAGTTAAATAATTAAGAAAAAAAATTGTAAATATATATATGACAAACATTTTTCCGAAAATACAAGAGTTTCTGATCTTATCACGAAAAGCTTATGATACTGATAACTTGTCCACTGATAAAGATATAATAATATTAATATATATCGAGATCACTAAATCATGGTTCTGAATTCTGATGTTGAACATGCTATATTCCATCCATTCATTTCATTTGTTACTAAAATGTGATCGATCGATACTGGCAGGTCACTACAGAACTTGCGAAAGCAGGACTTGAATCTTCGAATTTAATTATAGGCATTGATTTCACTAAAAGCAATGAATGGACTGGTACAAGTTTATTTATAAATGAATCTTTTTACATGTATGGATTCTTTTCAATTTTGTTGCAAATACGATTGACTAACTAGAAGTTGTTATCAACAGGAAAGAATTCGTTTAACGGATTAAGCTTGCATCATATCGGTGATTCTCTTAATCCATATGAAAAAGCAATTACAATTATTGGAGAAACCATGTCTAAATTTGATGATGATAATTTGATCCCCTGTTTTGGATTTGGAGATGGTAGGCTTCTTCTTTTCTTTAATATATACTTCAGGAAGAAAAAAACATCTCCATGCCTTCATTTTATTTAATTTTAAATGAAATATTTCTCTATTATTCTTTTTTCTTATAGCATCAACACATGATAGGGATGTATTTAGCTTTTATCATGATCAAAGACCATGCAATGGAACTGCTGAGGCGCTAAAGCGATACCGGGAACTCATACCACATACAAGATTAGCTGGTACTGTAAAAAAAAAAATATATATATATATATATATATATATATATATATATATATATATATATTGATTGATTATTTGTACATATATCTTACATTAATTAATTTTTTGTGCTGTTTAATTCCACAGGTCCTACTTCCTTTGCTCCAGTAATTGAAATGGCAATGACAGTTGTTGAAAGTAGTGGTGGCCAATACCATGTTCTCCTTATAATTGCAGATGGTCAGGTATATATACATCTGTCTACATCTCTAACCATGCTATTATTCATGTAATGATATCTCTAATCAGTTATATATGTTCCTAACTGAAATTTAATTGAAATTCTGCTATAGTAAAGTAATACTTAAGCATAATATTAATTAACTGAAACAAGTTCTAATTTTGTTTCTCATCTGATATTAATGTTGTATAGATAACTAGGAGCACAGACACTGCAGATGGGCAACTAAGTCCACAGGAGCGCTTGACTACTGATGCTATTGTCAAAGCCAGGTACAGTTCATTTAATTATTGTCACACCTCCGATCCGGAGGTGCGACCATTCTACCACGCACCTTTACCATTCAATATATGTAACGTAAGACATTGATCTTTTTATGCATTGCCAATAGCATCCATTATTTTCCCACATCCCAATTTGTTTACAATAATTATTTGACATTTTACGGTGGATGATGCTAGAGAAATACTCTCTGCACCATGTCAGATAAAATAATTCCAAATCTCATACCTTTAGGTGTCCCTGCTGTCAATTATTGTCCCAAAATCATTTCTCGATTTTCGTCTAACAAACCTATGAATCCCACAAGAGGAAACGCGTGAGAAATAATAAATTATTCCTCAGTGCTAATTGCCACTTAGGTTATTTGATTCGAAGAAAATTCATATTCATAATGAAATCTCCGCACGAGAAATTAATAGCTCATTTCATAATAACGAATGAAAATAACAGTACCCAATTGAACAACACAAATTACATAAATAATTCAAAACTCTAAGAATCTTATCAGAATAAATGGTTTGGGTCAAAATCTTTTAAACCATAAAGTCTAGTAACGTTTGGTTCGATCTTAACTTTACAATTTCTAGTCTGGTAACACTGACAGATACAATAACATGTATATGTCGTGTTATGGCTTATACTGTTATAACTATCCTGATAAAAATTAATATCACAATACTATCATTATCAGAAAAAAATCATTGATAAGACAGTTACCACAGTTCATTAGTCAGTCACAATTCCAATTTATTCAATATCCCCTACCCAACCGGTACTGGGTTCAGTTGGGGTCATTCACCATATGCGCATAAGGGTCCTGGAGTAAAGTCTAGTAGCTAGCTAGACTTTACAATATATTACTCATTTTTCTCCACTATATGGAGGTTCAAGGATTATAATATTCAATATTCAATTAATTCAATCACTGTGGTTTCAATTAATCAGATTTCAATAAGAATCAATCAATCGATAAACAATATCAACATGACAGTCAACAGACTTACCTGTAATTCAGTTTCAATTGTATTAGGCTATGCATATGATGCAAGAGTTCAATCAATGCAGTCAATTAAATATTCAAAATGCACAGCGAGTTAAGGTTTAATTCCTAGTCATGAATCTCAGACTAATCCAATAACTGTGCACCTGATATCATAGGACAACATGTGAGGTCACCAATAGTCTTTTCCTCCTTAACGTATCATTTCTTCAGTCTTCTCTAAAGTTATTCCCCACAAAGTAGTGGTAGATGCGCTAATAGAGAGAGTAACCAAACACATCATTTCACTCTCAATTCATACAAGTACTTGGTCAACCAAAGAGAAGCTTCTTTCAATTTCCTTGCGCAACAGCAAAGAGAAAATAGGGAAGAGAGAGTAGTGTTCAAAGACCGACTAAACCTCTCGGAGAAGATAACAATATAGCAATTAATTGATTGGAGAACAAGCAGCTCTCTAATTGGCTTTGTAGCTGCTGGAGCAAAGTGGCTTTGCCACGCAAGAGAGAGAGAAGGGAATGATCCTGCCATGTGGGTCCCCATGTGATATTTTCAATTTCAACCTTCAAGTTTCCAAAATTTATAGAATAGTCCCACATGTAACTATTTCTCCACTTAATAAATTAATTATTGTATACTATTCCAATTAAATTGATTCATGTATCTTGCCGACATTTTTATTAATATCCAAAGTTTAATACAAATTATTAATTATGCCCGGAGTTCAAAACTTTCGCTAAAAATATCCAAACCGGCCAGAAAATAGCCGGTTTACTCCCCCCTAAACCGGCCATTTTCTGGCCGGTTTACTCTTTTTTTTTTTTTTTTAAAACCCGCAAAACCTCCATAAAAGGACACCATCTGGAGTTTGGTTCTAAAAAATAGTATTTTATTGTAGTTAGATGAAGTAGGTTGTAATTTATTTGAGTATTAATTAATTTCATTACTTCTTGTAGTTCCGTACAAAATAATAAAGTACACACAAATTGCAAATAGAGTCCACACAATTTTTACAACATGCATATAAATCACCTATTACTACCACGTCTAAAATTTAATTCCCGAAGTAAACCACTTGCGAAAGATGACCTACGAGATGGCCTAGCAGGTGGCTCTGGTTGCTCAGTAGATGGCCCGGCTTGGGTTCCAGATGACACTGCTTGGTTTGTAGATGGCCCTGCTTGGCTTGTAGATGCCCTTGTTGTGCGTCTAGTAGTGGACCTCCTCGGTTGGATAACAGATGGCTCCCCTTGCACCCCAACCGCCTCTCCTCCTATGTCAACCGCCTCTCCCATTGCTTCGGCATACATAGCAGTTGCATCTAAACGGCTCGTAGCTGTGCTACACCGTGACCCTCCGGACCCACTTTCCGACGCCATTACTCGCTCATTTTCTGCCGCATTTGCTGCGTTTCTTGCCTCTGCATTTGCATGTGTTACTTAGTGAGTTGGTACAAATTGAAAAGAAAAATAATTTTGGATGAATGTTACATACCTCTTCGTTGCATATCGGAAGTGGAACGGCGAGCCTGATGCCCCCTTCGTCTACCTTCCATTTCATCCATCGTCATTACACGACGGGTGTGTTTTCGCCTCCCCTTCCTAATCCAACCACTACTCGGAAGGATTATGTCTCCAACATTAGGAGGCCAGTCTTCCATATTGCCAATTGGAGAGAACATATGGTTCCAAGTACTCACAAGATAGGGTGTTTTATAGCAGTCTGCAACAAAGTCGTCCTCTTGCCAGTTTCGGTCACGGCAAATAGCTAAGACATGAGCGCACAGAATAGAAGTTAATTGGATACCTCTGCAAGTGCATTCCATTTGTCTGTCGGGACCGCGCGTCACAATATACATGAACTCCCTGTGAGTGGGTTCCATGTTGCCCATGTCGCTACGGGTGCAAGGAACGTACTCATTTGGGAATGAAACTTGGTACTGACCTTGGCCCTGTGTGTAACGCACCAACTGCATTTTTCCAGCTTTCTCCCAATGTTTTCTGATCTTCTGCAAAACCCGGTCAGACAGAGCCTGTCCCTTGTCTTGTAATTCCATTGCTCGCTGACGCCGCTGAACAAACCATCTGTTGCACGTGTAGAACGTATTCTCCACTATGGCACAAACAGGCAATCTACGACTCGTTCGGAAGACATTATTGAGCGACTCGGAGCCGTTTGTTGTCATGATACCAAACCGGTATCCTCCGTCACAGGTTTGGAAAATTTTCTCATAATTGGACGGCTCCATCACATCATTAGGACGTACTTTGCCCATTATCTTTAAATATACATTACACTGCGGATTTAGCTACACAAAAACAAAGGGGTGTTATTTCATTTTCATAAAATTCTTATAAGATAATTAAACGAAATGTTATAAGTTAGACATACATGAGCAAACTCTTCGAACATCTCTTTCAATCTTCTCGGCTTCTTCCTCTTTGCTCCTTCCCTGAACCTCCATCCGTACCATCTGTCTCCTCCACAGTTCTTGACCAGGTTGTTAGCAACATGCTGCATACAATACCTGTGCACAAAAAGCTCGGGAGGCCATCCGTATTCAGCTATCAGTGCAGCTTTGATCCCCTTGTGCTGTTCCGATATGACACATACAAATTTACACGGGCCGAGCACTTCATTCCTCAACCACTGCAAGAAAAAACCCCAATTCTCAGTATCCTCCTGCCGTACAATTGCAAATGCAATAGGCAACAATTGGTTCTCGGCATCGTAGCTGCAAGCTATCAAAAGCCTCCCCTCATATCGCCCAGACAAGAAGCATGCATCGATGCTGATCACTGGTCTCAGGTACTGGAACGCCGCATGAACCAAACGCCCAGGCTACGGCTCTGAACTGGGCAACACCTGGTATGATTAGTCCTATTTCCTTATTCCGTACTGGGCTGGTCAGAAATTGGTGGGTCGAGCGGGATTGTTGTGGCAAATTACAAGCAACAGTGGTCTCAGCAAGCTGTACGAAATCTCCCAACTCCCAAATTATCGGGCTATTGCCAGCTCACGGCCCCTCCACAGTCGGTTGTATTTAGGTGTCACATTGTTATACACAGACAAAACAATGTCTGCCACCGTCTGTATGCTCATACATGGGTCCTTTTTAATGGCGTTCTCAATGACATCGGCAATGAGCGATGCCGTCAGACATTCGTGGTCGTCCCTCATGTGCTCAGTCCTACATGTGTGAGGCCTGACTTGCTTAGTTATAACCCATGCGTCTCCACATCCCGTCGGCTTTGCCCTAAGCTCGTAACGGCAATTCTTGTCCTTGCACAGTAGAGTAACCCGATCCCTGTCACTTTTCCAAGATCTGAACTCCTGATTCTTAGTTATATGGTGCTCTCTGATCTTCTTCATTAGGTCTTCTTTGCTTTTAAAATATTGGTTTGCAGCAAGCTCACCTTTGTACTCAATCCGTTGCCCATAATAACCAATATCTGCTTCTCTAAACTCAGAAACATCATTGAGGTCTGGAAACGGGTGCGTATCAATCCGGCCACTAAGCAGCCCCCCTCATCAGTATGCCTTTCAGCTGTTTCAACCAGCCCGTCTTCATCGCAACCTTCCATGTGATCTGAATCCCCCCACATGTCTCCCTCAAATTCATCCCCGCTCCCCAGATCGTCCTCCGGTATTTCATTAATATCTTCAAAGTCCGGGCAGCTTGCATAGTCTACTGGTGCAGGTCTGGGGTAAGGTGATACTGGAGGTAACGGTAAAGGAGTGGCATTTACGGATCTAGGTGGGGTTGAAACTGAGTGTCTTGGTCTGCCTCGATTGTGTCTAGGCGGGGATGCAACTGAGTGTCTTCGTTGAGGTGCTGGTGGAGTGACGTAGTTGTAGGGTTCTGGGTCAGGTTCGTTGAGGAGTAAGGTGGAGTCACGTCTGTTGGTTTCTGGTTGTGGGGTATAATGTGGTGCCGCTGATCCAGAGCCCGAACTTCCAACCCCGGGCTCTACCGGAACTCTTCTAGCAAATATTTCTATTAGAAAATTCCCTGAGGACCTCAAATAACCAAACATGCCTCTCCACGTACTCTCATCTACCAGTTTCGCAACCATAAATTTTCCGCTGGAGGGATGGCAATATGGGGTTGCCAATTCTAGGTCACACCTTTCTGGGTTGTAACCGGTGTGTGTAAACTATGGATTTCAGGTCTAAAAGTGAGATGTCATCTGGAATCATTAATGAATGAGTTGCATCTTTGTTGTAATACGCCCCTTGTGCACTATTAAGCATCTTCCCACCATAGTGTAATGAAATAAAGACCATGGTAAACAAACTACATTTTAGAAAATGGTAAACATTGTCAGGTTACTAAATGGTAAACATTTGTCAGGTAACTAAATAGTAAGCAATTGACAGATTACTAAATAGTAAACAATTGACACATTTGTATAGGGTATAGGGTATAGGGTATAGGGTATTGGGTATTGGGTATTGGGTATTGGGTTTAGGGTTTAGGGTTTAGGGTATTGGGTATTGGGTTTAGGGTTTATGGTTTAGGGTTATAGGGTTATAGGGTTATAGGGTTATATGGTTGTAGGGTTTTAGGGTTTAGGGTTTAGGGTTATAGGGTTATAGGGTTTTGGGTTTTGGGTTTTGGGTTTAGGGTTTTTTTAATTAAATTTAAATTTTTTAATAATATAATTAATTATTCTATAAAATAAAAAAATAATAATAATAAAAAAAAAATTTACCTTAACAGTGCGCTGCTGCCTCGGGCTGTGTGCCTTTGGATGAAGGGAGGGGGTGCCCTTTTATGGAGGTTTTGCGGGTTTTTAAAAAAAAAAAGAAGAAGAGTAAACCGGCCATAAATGGCCGGTTTAGGGGGGGAGTAAACCGGCCATTTTCTGGCCAGTTTGGGTATTTTTAGCGAAAGTTTGGAAGTCTGGGCATGATTAATAATTTGTATTAAACTTTGGATATTAATAAAAATGTCGGTGTATCTTGCAATCTATTTCATTCTCAGTTGTCAGATGATATAATTTTTTTAAATATTTTAAAACTTTAATTAACACCATATATATTTATTTCGGTTAATTAGACTTCCAAATGATTTGTTTATGGTAATTAATCTCAAATTACTTGATTGTCTTGTTAATCTATTCAGAAAATTAATATTTGTTCCTTAATTGTTACTTATTTTGATAGAAAACATATTCATGCATTTCGTATAATACCTTCAACCATTTTTCCATTTATGTATTTTGCATAGTGTTACAATTATAGACTTATAGTCACTTAATTTCATGTCCATAAATAAATTTGAAATTTTACAAACTAGATACTTTTGATTTGTGCAGTGAATTCCCTTTGTCCATTGTTCTAGTTGGAGTAGGAGATGGCCCCTGGGATATGATGAGAGAATTCGACGATAATATCCCTGCCAGATCATTCGACAACTTTCAAGTATATATGTTATTTTAATAATTAGTATCATTCAAGCAAATTAACTCACTATATATATATGAAGCATAATTTGTTGCTTAAAAGATGTATATTTGACAAATTTCATCATGAATTGTTTCTTGCAGTTTGTGAACTTCACAGAGATAATGTCTAAACGCATTCCTCAACCGAGAAAAGAGGCTGAATTCGCTCTTGCGGCTTTGATGGAAATCCCTTCACAGTATAAAGCAATAATGGGACTTCAAATTTTAGGGTACGTACCTACATACGTATATATGTATGTATTTATGTATGAATGTAGCATCATTTATAAAATGAAAATTTTATTAAATTGTTTAAAAAATCTGTATAAAAAAACAGTCGTCGAATTGGGAGATGCCCAAGTAGAGTTCCCCTTCCTCCGCCTACTGGTACTGTAAATATCAGTGCAAATCTTACCAGTAGCAGTACATCACAATTCATGAAACAGAAACAGGATACAGTTCAGCAATTAAACACTGGTAGCAGCAGCAGTACATCTCCTGCACCTGTTTCTGGTTCTAATTCTGAAGATCAGGTATACTCACTCGCTATGCCGAATTGCCTATTTAATTTTAATTGGTTTCTCAAAAATTGTTCTTATAAAATTTTATTAATCTAATTTGGTTTTGTTAATTAATATTCAACAGAATGTATGTCCCATCTGCCTTGTAAATCCAAAGGATATGGCTTTTGGATGTGGCCACCAGGTACTTATGTGTTCCTTTTATGTTATCAAACTTATCTACTGTTATAATCTCATATCAGATCAACATTCAATATTTTGGTTTATAATTCGAATATGAGTGAGGCTACAGTACTATGTATAGCGCACATCGATCCGTACTATGGATTTATATTTCCATTTTCAAAGTCCAAAACAATCGATCTGAACCGTTCAACATGATCTCCATATGAAAATGTATTTTCAGACTACATTTAACATTCTTTTTTTACTTTTTTTACATAAGTAGAAAATCACTCGATCTAAATATTCTGGACCATTCAAAAGAGTGATTTTATATCTATTAAAAAACCTATTAAAAAATATAAAATTGACTGTTTGAACTTTAAAATCAGAGATATTGATCCATAGTACAGACCAATATGCAGCTATGCATAGTACCTTAGCCTCTCTTTGAATATTAATTAAAAATAAATAATCCAGATATATAACTTCACTGTTTTGTGCACCTGAGCAATATTTTATTTCCTGATTTATATCTTTACATTGAAAGTAATTTTCACTAACAAGTTGATTTTATGTTTTTTTTTTCTTAATTAGACATGCTGTAATTGTGGCAACACCTTGGAAAAGTGTCCTATTTGTCGTATTGCAATTAAAATAAGAGTCAAGTTGTATTAAATTCTTCACTTGTGAATATCATAAATTAAGGGTTGTATATGCATTTCTTCACTTGTGAATGTCATATACATGCACCACCAATTCTTATATATGCAAACTTTTAATATATCAGATGTTTCTTTAATGGGTGTGATCATCTTATTTTATTTTAATTTTCCAAACTTGTAAGATTTGATCGATTAATACTGTGTATTAATCAGATATGTGTAATTGATTTTAAACATTGTTTGGCTTGTTGTGTGCAGTCCTACAAAATAAAATTCATGGGGAATTAATTAAAATTCATTGTTTGGCTTGTTGTGTGCAGTCCTACTAATTAATGTTTCTTTTTTGTTTTCACAGTGAAATACTACAAAATAAAATTCACGAGGAATTAATTAAAAAAAAGAAGAGCACAGAACAATAATTGCAACAACTTAATTATATAATGATGAGAACGAGACCCATATTTTTGTCTCAAAAAAAAAAAACAAAATTAGTTGCAATATATAACTTGCACTTTGAAAATTTGAAAGGGTTTATAATATATACGCGTATCATATAAAGGCTGGAGTACAACTAATGCTAAAAGTACATGGAATACATAGAAATAGAGGAATAAGAAAGCAGAGTAGGTCTGATGCCCATCAGACCGAATTTGGGTTCGATGGGCAGCTTTTCTGTCTGATTCGCTTCAAGAATTTACTGTTTGTTTAGAATTTTTTTTAATGTTGTACGAATTTCTAGATTCTTCTTATATATGATGTTTAAGATTATAAAAGAAGCAGTATTATGTTGTTATGTAAGAGAAGATAATTAAGAATTTATAATAAAAATAAGTTTGCTTTTTATTAATTCCTTCTCTTCCCACCATCTCAAAAAGGAGAATGGAGTAGGTCCGATGCCCATCGGACCGTCCGATCTAATTTCAGATTTGTGCGCACGAAAATTGAAACAGACACGCACGAATTTTAAAGCGTTCTGCACGAATTTTAAAGCAAATCGATGGTGATTACCCATCGAACCAAAGTAGATCCGATGCCCATGAGACCTACTCTCAAGTACTCAAAAAGTGTTTGTACCCATGATTTATTTCTTAACAAAGAAGGATCAAAGGAAGCGAAAGCATATCTTTCTCTTTTTCTTTTTTCTATTGGAAAAATTCCACGCTCAAAATCTGAGATGTGATTGTAATCAGAAACTTTTTTTTAACAAAGAAGGATCAAAATGCCGAATCAACAATTTACTATATTTTATTTAAGTGGTTGATTCATTTGATTTCCGAATCAACAATTTGCAAATATAATATAGTATAAATCATGTTGGAAGCACACCAATCTGTAAAAGAGTGCTGACTTAATTTGTGTATACAAGGAGCTAGGGATGACAAACGGGTCCGGATCCCCTAAAGTAACTCAATATTTGGGTTTTGGATCGAGATAGTCCGATTCGAATTCGTCGCTCGAGATCGTCTCGGGATTCGATTTCGTTGTCGGGATGTGTGCGCTCACTTCATGAATGAATTTTCGCGGATTCGAATCGGACGGTCTCAATCCAAAACCCAAAGATTGGGTTACTTCACTGGATCCGAATTCATGACAAACCAATTAAGTTGGAAATTGAAAATTAATAGTGATATATATATATATATATATATATATATATATATATATATATAGAGATGGGCTATTGTACTTCGCGAAGTAAAACCCCCGTTTACTTTGGGCCATATTTTGTCATTTTGAAAATCCAAACAATCGATCCGAACCGTTCAACATGTTCTAAATATTGAAATGTGCTTGGAGACTAAATTTTACATTTTTTGGAATTTGTTTACTATTTATTAAGCCACATTGAAAATCGCTGATCCGGTGGTCCAGAAAATTTTACTGTTTTTTACTGTTCACAGTGGATCAGCGATTTTCAAAGTGGTTTAATAAATAGTAAAAAAATTTCAAAAAATGTAAAATTTAGTCTCCAAGCACATTTCAATATTTAGAACATGTTGAACGGTTCGGATCGGTTGTTTGGATTTTCAAAATAAAAATATGAGCGTGAAATAAACGGGGGTTTTACTTCGCGAAGTACAATAGCCCATCTCATATATATATATATATATATATATATATATATATATATATATATATATATAGAGTCCGGCTAAATTGCTGCCGGCAGCATTCTGGACAGCTGCTGCCGGGGGCATTTCGGTCATTTCCGGTGTTCAAAAAACAAATCCGAACCGTTCAACGTGTTCTAAATATTAAAATCTACTTGGAGACCAAATTTTACATTTTTTGGAATTTTTTTACTATTTATTAAGCCACTTTGAAAATTCCAGATCACATGGTCCCAAATTATGTGCACTGTTCACCCGGATCAGCCAATTTCAATGTGGCCTAATAAATAGCTAAAAAATTCCAAAAAATGTAAAATTTGGTCTCCAAGTAGATTTTAATATAGATTGAATATCTGCATAAAAAAAATTGTTGTTTGAACACCGGAAATGACCGAAATGCCCCCGGCAGCAGCTGTCCAGAATGCTGCCGGCATCAATTTAGCCGGACTATATATATATATATATATATATATATATATAGAGAGAGAGAGAGAGAGAGAGAGAGAGAGAGAGTTGGGCTACAGTACTTCGCGAAGTAGCAAAGTCAAGCGAGTGTTTTATTTCACATCTATATCTTCAAATTTAAAGTTCAAAACGTTGATCTGAACCGTTCAAGTTGATCCCCATATTAAATTGTGCTTGGAGACCAATTTTACAATTTTTAGAAACTTTTTACTATTTTTTTTGAATTTTTTAAAATCACTGATTTTTTATGGTTCACGATTTTCTGAAAAACAGTGATTTTAAAAAATTCTAAAAAATAGTAAACATTTTCTAAAAATTGTAAAATTTGGTTTCGAAACACAATTTAATATGAAGATCAACTTGAACGGTTCGGATAGACGTTTTGAACTTTGAAATTGAAAATATAGACGTCAAGTAAAATACTCGCTTTATTTCACGAAGTACCGTAGCCCAACTCATATATATATAAAGCAAAAATGGCTTCTAGTAAGATGTCATGCTTTGTTTTGTTAATCATCATTGTTAGTATAACAATGCATCTTAGTTCTCTCGGTGTTGAAGGAGGTGTCGGAGGCCGACGGGAACTAAGTGACGACAGTACCAGCATTCATGTCGAATTCCACGATGAGGGCGATAGAGTTGACGACGTTTCCATGGACACATATGTAGTTGTTGGCCATGGATTTGTTGGTATCGATGGTCACAATTAGTTCTGATTTTACCTCATCATTAAAAAAATTATGGCAAATAATTAAGTGTTGTGTTCTTTATTATCTACCGAGTGTTCCCATTTCTTTTTTTTCTTTTTTTTTTTGAGAAACTTGGTAGATGCTACCAAGGGTATATTTCAATAAAAAACAATCTTACATGAGGCCAAAAAACAGAAATCTTCTTACATCAATTTAAAGAAACGAAAATTCTAGCAAAAAGGCAACTCAGGTTACATTTCCTTCCGTATACCTTCTATTCTGCCCAAGCCTGCTTAACAGAATTTCAACCAAAGTTTAGCTTCTAATTCGATCTTTCGTGCTAATAGCAGGGGAGGTAACCTCTTATCTCGGAAGATTACCGCATTGCTCTGCTTCCAAACTTCCCATACCGTGCATGTAAACCATACCATCCAGTCCCCTTCTTTCATTCTTTTTTCACTTAAGACCCTTAACTTTGAGAATTCCCAAACCAACCCTATTTTCGGTCCCAGAACCATGATATGACAGCCCAAAATTTGAGTAATAGCCTGCCACACCTGCCTGGCATAAGAACAACGAAAGAGAAGGTGAAGAGCTGTTTCAAGCGAGCATGAGTTGCACATGACACATTGCGGCTGGCAGCTGATGTGCCTCTTCAATAATACATCATGTGTGAGAATTTTCCTCTGCAGCAATAAGAACATGAAAATCTTCACCGTAGGTGGGCATTTAGCTGACCAAGCCTTTAGGTAGCTCCATTTAATCCTTCCTCCACCCATTAGGACCGTATAGGTCGATTTTGCTGTGTAAACCCCACTAGTACTCCATCTCCATTGTAGGCTGTCTTGTTCATTTTGCATGATAGAAGGTAAAGATCCTGAAAAATCCGGCACCAGTAGTTGAATTCTCGGGATTGCATCGCGCAAGGATAAGTTTGGTTGAGTGGGCCGTGGGTTATTATCGTTGTAAGTTTTAAACGGAGCTCCATTCCATGAATCGAACCAAAATGCGATCCGTGAGCCATCCCCAATAGTCCATTTGGTGCTCCAGTGGAAAAGGCCTTTAAGATTTAATAATTGTGACCAAAAAAAAGATCCCGTGATCAACCAAATGAGTGGTCCAGTACTACGATGATTCCGCGGTACATGTAATCTTTTAACCCATATGGTCCATAGAGCATCTGACTCTACATAGGCTCTCCACCACCATCTTAGCAATAATGCTATGTTCTGTTTTTCTAAATCAGAAATTCCCAATCCTCCCCATATTTTCGGTCTGCTTACCGCCCGCCAGTTTAACAGTGAGATGCCTCTTCCATCACGAGTTCTGTCATTATTCCCCCATAGGAAAGTTCTACGTACTTTATCCAATCTTTTTAACACCCATTTTGGAATAAGGAAGCAATTCATGTAGTAAATCGGTATTGATGAAAGAACTGAATTTACAAGTTGGAGTCTACCCCCTCGGGAAATTAGCTTCCCTTTCCAACCTTGGAACCGTTTTTCAAATTTCTCAATCAATGGAGTGAACATCTGTTTGTCTGGCTTTTTTGTGGTCAGAGGCATGCCCAAGTATGTAACCGGGAGCTGGACCTGTGGGCACTCAAGCACTGTTCTGACCATATGAATTTGTTCCGGGTTTAGGTTGAATTGGACAAAAGAACTTTTGGAGTAATTTATATCCAGACCCGATAACTTGGTGAACATCCTCAGAATGATTTTCAGGCTTGCTAGAGATGCTGGTTCCGCATTAGCAATCAAGGCTGTATCATCAGCGTATTGGAGTGCCAAAAGTGATTCCTGGATCTTTGGAGATATGGGGCCTTGTAGTGCATTGTTTGCAACTCTTAGCATCTGCTGGAGTACATCAACTCCCAAAACAAAAAGCATGGGGGAAAGGGGATCCCCCTGTCGAAGACCCTGCATGTGAAGGAAGGGGGGTGATTGCTCTCCGTTAATGACCACACAGGAAGAGGCCGTGGTCAACAGTGATCAGATCCATTGTACCCACCTCGATGGGAATCCACGGTTATCCATGAGATTTAAGAGGAAGCTCCAATTTATAGAATCAAATGCCTTTTTGAAATCTATTTTCATGAAGATAGTGGGTTTTGAAGTGGAGCTGACATGATGTAATATTTCTCTTGTAGCGAGAAAATTCTCCGCGATATGTCGACCCCGCATGAATGCAGTTTGGTGATGTGAAACCAAGTTAGGCAAAACTTGCCCAAGTCGATTGGCCAGAATTTTCGAGATTAATTTGGGTATTAAGTTGAGAATGCTGATTGGTCGGTAGTCACTGACCCTCTCCGGTGAATCCTTCTTTGGTATCATAATGATGTTGGCGCAGTTGATACTCGCCAAATCCAAATTTTGGTTGAAAAAATCGTGTATCATGTTCATCACCTCGCCTTTGATCTCATTCCAATAAGTTTTCAGAAACTCATTAGGTAGCCCATCTTGGCCGGATGCCTTGTTCGCCGCGAGGCCTGCTACTGCTTTTTCAACCTCTAATTCTGTGAACGGTGCTTCAAGTGATTGAAGGTCAGAAGAATCGGGGTATAGGGCCCGCACCTGTGAGCCAATAACCGGCCTGCTCTGTCCCAACATGTCCTTCATGTGACTGAAAAATAAGTTTCGGATCTCCTCTGTGTCTGTTATCCGTTCGTCACCCTTCATCAATGAAACAACTGAATTCTTCGAGGATCTGGCGGATGCAAATGCGTGGAAAAAACGCGTGTTCTTGTCCCCGGTCTTTAACCAGTTGCAACGTGATCTTTGTTGCCATTTCAATTCCACCGCGATTGCTAGATCATATGCCCTAGCCCGAATCTTGAGTCTAAGATTAAACTCTCTAGAGTCGAGCACCCTCCTCTCTTCTATTTTATCAAAAAATAGAATGGCTCTCTTGCAATAGGCTAGCTGCTGTTCCATTTTTCCAAAATTGGTTGTGTGCCATTCACTCATATGCAAGTGCAGCTCTTTGACTTTACTAAGAAAGGAAGCTGCTGTTGCATTCGGGGAGGCCGAACTGTTGCCTGAACTGTTACTCCATAGGCGCTGCACTTTATTCCTCATTTCAGAAAAGTTGAACCATAATTTCTCCAATCGGAACGGCCTTCGTGTCGTTTGCCTGTTCTTGCAAGAAAGCAGCAGCGGGGCATGATCCGATATCATCATTTCCTTAGCCTGAAGTGATAGGATCTGAAAACTAAGGGCCCAATCAGATGTGAGAAAAATCCTGTCAATTTTTGATAGGCTCGGATTTGGCCGCTTATTAGAGTATGTGAATTCGCGATTCTTCAAAGGTACATCTATTAATTGTAACTCTCTGATAAGGTCATTGAAAAGGTTCATCAAGTTCCATTCTCCTCTATGAGTTGATCTGTCGATCACCCATCGCACTAGATTAAAATCACCGGCCAAAAGCCATGTGCCATTGATCAGCGGTCTGACCCTTCGTAATTCTTGAATAAAATTAGGTTTGAGGGAGTCTACGGAGGGACCATATCCATTCGTGACAGTGAAGATGTTGCCAGTCGCCATCTGCATGAGAACCGCTGTACACGTATGTTTAGTAGCCCAACTGCTTATCAAACTATAATTTTTTCTCCAAGATATCACGCAACCACCCGAACTCCCTCGGGCATGTATATACACACAATCCTTCTCCATATATGTTGGTAGGAAGCAAGAGTAATAAACCAAATTAAATTTATTCAATTTTGTTTCTTGTAAACAAACTACATCACACCTTGAGTCATGTATTACATTCCTGACTCCATTACATTTTTCGGGCAAACCCAACCCCCTCACGTTCCAAGATAAAATTTGGATTTTCTTCATAAACATAACTATTTGAAAACACTCAGCACTTTTAAATATTGCTAGCATAGCAATAGCTCAGTCCGAGTCTGAGCCCCCTTCTTCATCAGACATCGGATCAAAACGAATGTGGTGGTTAGTTCCTGCTTCCGAGTCAGCCATTGTCGCGTCTTTCTCTCTGAGAATAGTGTTTTCCTCTTGGATCGTAGTATCCACGTCTGATTGGTTCAAACCACATCCTTGGGCCAAATGAGAGCATTCTGCATAGTCAACATGTATCTGGAAAAATCCATCCTCCATTAATTCCAAATTAATCGGCCTGTTTTGGTTTGGGCCTGGATTAATTGATGCAGATTTTGGGTTCGGCCCAGATGGCCCATCAGCTTTTCTTTTCGGCCTAGTATTTGGATGAGGTAGCTGTCCGCGTGAAGTTTCTGGAACCCCTTCTGTAGGCTGGTGATAGCCAATAGTCAAAGGTCTCGCATGTAGTTGGGTTCTGCGCTGTGACCTTTCCTTATCTTGCTTCTTTCCCAATGCTGATTCTGAGATCTTCTCCTGCCCCTTCTCAAAACGGACTGATTTGTCTTTTGTTGATGCGCGTGATACGTAGCAGCCCCGAGACGGATGGAGCTTCACAGGGATCGACCTAGGAGACAATCTCTGTTGCCCTTGTGTCGCGGGTTTATGCAGAAGATTTGGGCGACCCGCCCCACTGGAGGATGCATGAGTTAAAGTGGTTAATTGTTGAGGATATGTCTGGGGACCTTGGAATTGGGTTTCTGACATGGTGCAGTTCGGATCTATTGTGGTCTCTCCCTGTTGCCGAATGTATCGGATGGCTTCTTCTTCTGTCAAGTGAACGGTGGGCGCGCCGGCAAGGACCGCCTGGGTGGCATCCTCGGCATGTCCTCTGTCTTATAGACCTGACCCGACTCCCATTTGACCACTTCGATTGGCAGTGAATATTCTAGACCTCCAATACATATGTCGACCGACTGTGGTATGAGTGCTAAATCCTCGGTAGCCACTACCACAGTCCATGCATCAAGAGTTGATGGATTTTGTTGGGCAACTGATCCCAAGTAGACCCCAAACCCGTTTACGGCTCTAGCCACTACCTTCTCTCTGTAAAGGTGCGGAGGTAGGCCGATAATGTCTATCATCACTTTAAACATGGGGATGTTAATGGATGCCTCATCAAGGGGACTCCATACATGAAGAGTAACCCCCAGGTCCCATACTTCTGGAGGGGTGGCTCGAATGACTGTTTCCGGTACAAGGCCTTCCGGTAGGTGAATTAGGTATCGCGATCTTGCCAACTTAGAGATTTGTAATTCATGTGTTTGCACAACCTGTGAGCTAGAGATAAGTTCAGCCACCTTTCTGATGCCAAGTTCATAAAGACCTTCAACTGCTTTGGCATCTAATACAATAGAGTTCTGAAGGAGTTGAAGTTCTCTGTAATACACGTCATCTCTATCAATAAACACCGTGTGTTTCAATGGGCGGCCTTTTGGCAGTACTGGAGGCGTCTTGGGGATGGGTTCAGCTATGAAGCTTGCAATGTTGGGTTCCGGATTTTGCTGCATGGGTGGTTGTGGGATCGATCGGTTGGTAACTGGTTTAGGGTTGTTTGGGCGGTATGGGCGTGCTGCTGGGTTGAGAAACTGAGTCTTGCATCTATTTCCAGTATGTCCTTCCATCCAGCATTTACCACATTTCAGTGAGTTGCGGCAAGCGGCAGAGGAGTGTCCAGTGCGGCAACAACGAAAGCACCGGCCTTTCCATTCATGGAAACGTGAGGAGGGGGGAAACGCAGCCTTGTCGGGCTATGGGGAGAGTAATAGTAAGTGGCGACTGGTCGGGCTGAGGGTGTTGCTGGGGGTGAGGAATGGGGGCTGTTAGTGGGGGTGTTGGTAGGGGTGGTTTGAAGTGAGGTGGCCGGTGAGGGGGAAGTAGCGGCTACTACCTCTGCATAAGTTAGAGTATGAGAGAACGGGAGATAGGGTTTGGTAGAGGGAGCAGGTTGAGGGGGAATCGTAGCCAGGGCCTGAGGATAGTGGTGGCGGCGGGAGACCAGGTGCCATGCTCCGTCGTTGTAGTCGCCTGAGTGAGTGTTGTTAGTCGCCGTCTTCTTCGCCATCTTTTTCCTCCACCTTCTGGTGAAAAACTACGAGTGTTCCCATTTCTTAATTTGTAAAATTATGATTATATATGTACTTTGTATTTCATTGTGAATTAAGTTAATTTGATATTTGAAATTAAGGAATTAATTGTTTTTTTTCACTGTAAATGGATATTTTTAGCAACTGTCGAATGAATTTGTATATTTAACAAATTGTGCCTGCATATATATATATATATATATATATATATATATATATATATATATATATATATATAGTAAGGCTACGGTGCTTTGCAAAGTAAACCTGCCAGTTTACTTCGGGCCATTTTTTTTATTTTGAAAATTCAAATAACCGATCCGAACCGTTCAACATGTTCTAAATATTGAAATGTGCTTGGAGACCAAATTTTACATTTTTTGGAATTTTTTTACTATTTATTAAGCCACTTTGAAAGTTTCTGATCTGGTGGTCCAGAAAATTTTACTGTTTTTACTGTTCACCGTTGGATCAGCGATTTTATTTTGATTTTTAAGTTTTAAATTTTGAGTTAATAAAACCGTAAAAAAAAAAAATAAAAAAAAAATTAAATTTTTTTTTTTTGGCATTTTTTGGCGATTTTATTGCGAATAATTCGTCAACTCGCATTTTATACGCGTTTTATTCGTGAATAAAACGTATTATACGTTTTTCTACATTTTATTCGGAGTTCGATTCAGTTACGTCGAAAAAACGAATTATACGCGAATTATACGCGTATAATACGCGAGTTATGTCACTATGGTTCATATGACTAGTTTCTGTAATGACTTGACATCTGGTTAGTCAAAATTTGCTAAAATGTTTCCATAAAGTCTTATATTTACATATTTAAACATTGTGTTGGGCATGATTTAGAAGAAAAACAATAAAAATAAATTGTGAGGTCTAAATTGCTTGTTAACTGTGAGATCTAAATTGCAAAACTTCGAACACACAGAGGGTTATAGACTTATAGCTGCTGGTTTGGTAATTGAGAATTATAGTAAATATGCAAGGTTAAGTAATTTGAAATAGTACACTATTGTTTGGGAAATATTTTTGTTAATCGGAGATAGAGACCCGGCAATTAATGGTTGATCTTATTATTATAGAATAAATATAAATAAAACAAACAAGAATAAATAAGATCGAGAGAACATATAAAGATGGCAATCTCTTATTCATATATTTCTCCTGTGTCTTACATATGTACAATATAATATTGCAAAGCATTTATTTGTAGACTACAAATTGTAAATAAAAAAGTCATCTAAATTAATCTAATAATAAATGGGGAAATAAATTCTAATAGTAGTGGGGAATAAATTGAGGTAATTAATGTTGAGAGTTACAAATAGATGAACATCTACGCTAATATTTTATTCATATAACAAATCTATCTTTTTTGGTTGTGCGCTTATTAGATCCGAGGGGGCAAATACTTTCAAACCTTTTTAAAGACAATGAATGAGAAGCACCCGAAAGCTATTATCACCGACTAAGACCGGACAATGAGAATAACAATAGTAGAGGTTTTCTAAAATACGAAGTATAGGTGTTTCCATTGACATGCTATGAGAAAAGCAAGAGACAACTTGGGGGTATTGTAGAACAAGGTTAAAGGATTGGAAGAAGACTTAATTACAAGCTTGTATTAATTTGACACCAGAGTGAAACATTCAGATAATTAGATCGTAGTTAATTAGGTCATTTTGTAAGACTAACTATTGGGTTATATTTTGGTATAGGTCAATGTGGGACTATATTTTGGTACGGTCAGGGGCGGACCCACATTGGTCCGGGGGTCAACTGTCTCCCTCTGAATTTTGAAATTCAGTGAAAAAATATAACCCCAGTTATACTTTGCTTCTCCCGGAAATTAAATTGCCCCTTCTTAGACCCCAATAAGTCCAAATTTTCTTCAACTTTAGCACAGTTTGGAAAAAAAAAAAAAGAATAACGGGCCAAGCCCTCTCTAATTTCAGGCCAAGCACAGTTTAAAATAACGGGCTTCTCTCTCTGAAATCAAACGGGCCAAGAATTGATAAAAAATGATAGATTAACAAAAAAAAACAGGCTGCTCTCTTCGCTGCCAGCGGACATTAACAAAAAAAAAGTATATTTCACCGCTACAGCAAACCCAATTTCACTGGTGGAGTTCCTCTCATTTTCATCAGCAGCTCAAACCATCAATTTAATTGCTCATCGGGTTGAACTTTAATTTTACCAGTGAGGGATTTGAACCCTAATTTTATAAATTTAACCGATTAGCTAATGGGTTTATTCATTTGAAGTTCTCTCTCAGATTGGCTGTGATCATGTTCAAATAGGGATACATTTGTTCAGTTTCTTCTTTTCTGATAATTAAGAATATGGTACAGAGAGCGAGCTGGATTTGTGCTATCAGATGAATTGTTGACAATTTACTAAAATATATCTATAAATACAATAGAGAAGTGAAGTGATGAATCATGGACTGGGCGAGAGATAAGTAAAATTTCCTAATTAGAAATAATTAGTGAGAAACTGAGAATTAATCATATTTTTTCTTGTTCTTTTCTTTTCTTAATGTGTTGTATGAAAGGTACTTTTTTCAATGAATTTGTGATTGAATTTTTTTTTTTTTTTCAAATTGATAATTCTATCATATAGGTATATATAGGTAATTACTTTTATGATACTCGGGACCCCCAGGTGTGTATATATATAAGTTATAGAGTGAGGCTACGGTACTATGCATAGCACGGTTTGGTCCGTGCTACGGCTAAATATTTGAGTTTTCAAAATCCTAACAGTCGATCCGAACCGTTCAACATGATTATAAAATGAATATGTACTTGCAAACCAAATTTTACATTTTTTCAAATTTTTCTACTATTTTTTTAGATAGGTAGAAAATCACTTGATCTGAAAATTCTGGACCATAAAAAAATAGTGATTTTCTACCTATCTAAAAAAATAGTAAAAAAATTTGAAAAAATGTAAATTTTTTTCTTTCTTTTTATTCATCTCCTTTTTATTTTTATATTTTGGCCCGTTCATAAAAATTCGGCATATATATATGGTTATAGATAGATTTTAAGTAATTAATTAATTAATTATTTGGACGGTAGAAATTTAATTTGACTGAATTGACAACAATTAATTTTTACAAAGGGTTAATTTGATTTGAAATAAATTAAATGATCTTAAATATTTTCAAGGAATATCCAACAATATTTGTATCTTTAATGTAAATACAATAATATTTATTTGCAGGTTTAATTCTAAAAATAAAGTGATAATTTATATAATCTAGAAATTTAATA
Source organism: Carex myosuroides (assembly GCA_028015225.1). Taxonomy (NCBI): domain Eukaryota; kingdom Viridiplantae; phylum Streptophyta; class Magnoliopsida; order Poales; family Cyperaceae; genus Carex; species Carex myosuroides. Next base: position 2,872,181 of record CM051470.1, on the reverse strand, counting down.
GAAGAGAACAATTAATAATATCCAATTGAGCAATGCGCAATGAGCCTGAAACTCCAATTAAAGATCAGTAGAGCCTGAGCCAGTGGCCAATGGCCATACAGTGAGTCTACAGAATTATAAATATCTGATAGGATAGGAACCCTCCTACTGCTTGAGGCTTGAGCTCAGTAGGATTTTTTTTAAAAACAGTAATTAAAATAATGAATGTTAAAGAACCAGCATGATTACCGAATTTGTTACAAAAACAGCAAAAACCGAATAGGCTATTCGGTTAAGGGATTTTTTTTTTGCTTCACCGAATAGCCTATTCGGTTTACTCTATTTTCACAAAATTTTCACAAAACAAATCCCCGAATTATATAATCTTTCGTGTAACACCCCCTAAACCGAGATGGCTAGTCGGTTTAGGGTTTTTTTAGCCTAAACCGAATAGGCTATTCGGTTTAGGGTTTTTTTTTTTACACCAAGAAGAGCAAAATAAAAAAATCTAACACTGAAAATTTGAATTTTTTTTTAAAATTATTTGTTAGATTACTTCTTTTGATTTATAATTAGCAAAAAAATAAAAAAAAAACACTAAATATTTGAAATTATGTTGAATTACACTATATTACAATAAATTATGTTGAATTACACTAAATTACGCTAAATTACAATAACTCCACTAATTATGCTGAAATACCGAAAATTACGCTAAAATAGACCGATTCTGTGCCATCTTTCATGTATCATAAAAAATAGTAAAAACTGATATTCTACAAGTTCATTATGTAACTAATTTACTGAGCTACTTGGATTGAATAATAGAAACAAAAATCTTAATCGGAAACTTCAACTCAAGTTTTGAGGCTCTTCTCTTTGTTTTTTGGCGATTCTGAATTTTGGAATCTAACATCGCGGCACGGACGCATGCATATTTTCGCAAGCTTTCCGAAAAGTGGTCATTTGCTGAAATCAGACACTCGAGCGTCGTTTTATGACCGTTTGAAGTTTCGTCGTCGTTTTTTGCCTTTTCAGTGAAGATATCGTCCCTATTCATATGTAATTTAGCGTAATTAACCGTATTTTAGCGTAATGTAATGTAATTTAGTGTAATTTAATTTAATATAGTATAATTCAACATAATTTCAAATAATTTAGCGTATTAATTTTAGTATAAATATGCTAATTATATATCAAAAGAAGTCAAATAATTTAAATAAAAAATTCAAATTTTCAGTATTAGATTTCTTTATTTGCTCTTCTTAGTCTCTAAAAAAAAAAAAAAAAAACTAAACCGAATAGGCTATTCGGTTAAGTCCAAAAAAACACCAAACCGAATAGCCTATTCAATCGGTTAAGCCTATAAAATGGATTTAATGGATTTTATGTTGCATCGTATCCTACAACCCCAGTTAAAATCCTGTAAACCGAATAGCCTATTCGGTGAAGCAAAAAAAAACCCTTAACCGAATAGGCTATTCGGTTTTTACTGTATTTGTAAAAAACCCGGTAATCATGTTGGTTCTTTAACTTTTATTATTTTAATTACTGTTTTTAAAAAAAATCCAGCTCAGTAACCAATCACTTTTCATATATGTTGCCCATCCCAAAAATAATGATTGAACAGTGACAACTGAAATGACTACGAGAGAAACTTCTACAGTACGTGTGCCTTTTGGGTTGGTTAATTGAGATGATCCTCTCCAGTTTACATAGTACAAAATGCAGTCCAGTTTCCATGATCTGGACCGTCCGATCTTCATGCATCTCATTAATCAAAGTCAAATTATTAATTAAACAAATGATTTCTAAATAAACAAATGATTAATTTGTCGTACCCATTAATTAATCAAAGTCAAAATTGATGTAAACATACGAGTTGATAAATAAACAATTAAATAATTTCAGGACGATATCGCACCAAGTGCGTCAAATGGTGATTGATGTATATATACGCATATAAAACACAATTTACAAAAAAGAAAAAAAAAATTCGAAATCACAATATTAAAATTACATAACAACTTTCTTTGTAGTTTTGATATTAAAATTTCGAATTTGATGCATTTGAATATATATTATTTGATCACAGATCGATTATACTGAATCATTGAACTTTTCAAATATATAGCTCGACGACCAATGAATTTTCAGATTGTACAAATGTAACTGAACTAAAAGATAATTTAAGCAGACTATGCTTTATCTCATATTAAAAAAATTCAACTATATATGCTTTTAATTGAACACATCTGATTTGGACTAAATAAAATGTATAAAGATCGAAATGTACTATATATGAATGTCGTGCATACACACATACCCTCGTAAAAGCTGGTTTACATCACTTTTGTACCAGACCTCAAAACACCAAATGTAACAATAATTTACACACAGTGACATTAGAACACCAAAGTACCAATATATGAAATCTTGAACTACCTCTCTCTCTCATAATATAAATAAACATACACGTATAAACAAACATACACATATAACATCCATATATATAACTCACATCATAATATCATAACACAATCTACGGAAAGCTAGGGATACATGATCTAACGAATTCGATATACAAATCAAAAACATCGGGTCTCATATATCCTAGCCAAAAACCTTATAAATAGTAAATCAAACTACGTAGTCATCAGGGACAGCTCCTGACAAAACATGTTGCTGATCACCAGACTCTGTACCTAAAAACCCACGAAACAACTTATTGAGCGACTAATCACTCTGTAAAATTTTCAGACTATAACACAACCTGCTTCAAAATCTCGACTGCTCGATGAATATATATCTAGAGTTATAGACTGGTGCAAGTGCAAGACGGAGAAAGGGAAGCCACAAGAAGGATACCTATGGTGAAAGGTGCTGCCAAACAAGAGGCCCACAGAATAACCATAGCAAGATGGCGATAGTGCCCGGGATTATTCACTGCAAGCAAGAACATTCCGACTGTTATATCGGCGAGCCCAGACACAACAACGAATAGTGAAAGGATTGGGTATGCAAAGATTTTTTCTGACAGCAGGACGAGGGCTAAAATCATTGCTGCGGAGCTTATTGCCCCCATTATGATCAAGTTACTGCCCAAGTTGCCAAGCTCCATGTTCCTTTGGTTTTGATCCGCCGCATGGTTTGCACGGATCACTGCGCGGTGAGCATTCCTCATGGCCCTGATCAAGGTGCGAATCATGATGATGTCCATCTGTAATTAACTTCTTATTTGGCGATTTTGGTTACAGCTATATATGCTAATTCAATGAAGCTGCAGCCCGCATGGGCTATATATTAGAAATGAAGAAGACATACATGTAGGTTGTGGGTAGAGGAAGACATGTAAGTTCGAAGAACCCACATTTTGATTTTAGAAGCTGACCATCCAATCAGAATCCGAGATAGATGGCAGATCGAACGGTCCGGATTTTAGTGAAACATGCAACTCGCATAGAACCGATCGATAATAGAATATTCAGGAAAAAAACAAACTAATTAAGACAGAAATGAGCAGCCAAGCAAGATTAATTGATACAACGCGCAGTACGTAATAGAATATTCAGGAAAAAGAAACTAAGAAAGAAATGATTTGATCTGTCTGCAGAAATATCCTCTCCTCGTCCATTAATTTTCTCGAATCACGTTTAACTCTGTTTCCTAAGCGTAAAATTTTACTTTCTAACCTTCAAAAATCTCGAAATTAAATATTTAATATCATATTTACACTGCTATATTTCTAAAACTCAGAATTGTATTCAATTTATTAACTTTATCTATTAAATTTATTTTTAAATTTATATAGTACACATTTTACCCTTTATTAAACTAAGATAAATATTCAGTTTTCTAATTGATCGGTTATGAAAGCAAATAACTAATTTTCTTACTTGTGACATACATACTAACATATGCCTAAATATCACTATATATATGCTAGAGAAATGAATTGCTTATCCTCGAAAATTGACTAGCTAGTTAGAAGGCAAAATATTTTGCTTACACAAACTACATATTTTTATATTTTTCAATAAACAGTGAAATGGAATTACTTTATAAATATAAAGTGAGTTTTATTAGACAAGCCAATAAATTAAATAAATTTGTGGGTTTTTGAAAATATAGAAGGGTAAAGATGATATTATAAATTGGGAGAATTTCATATATACCACTCAAAATCTGTGAAATTACATATTTACCATCCAAAATTTTGTAATTACGTATTTACCATCTAAATATCTAATAACTCACATATTTGCCCAATATAACTTTAGTATATATCAAATATACCCAAAACTCAGATTAATTATGTGCAATATTCTTTAAACTATAATTAATCAAGGATTAACTTAACACACTCTCTTTCTTTCCTTAGATCTGTTATCCTTTATATCCAATATAAGAGATTAAAAACATATATTCGAAACTAAGTCAGTAACAAAACACAGATTCTCAAACTCAGTTACTACTTTGATAATGGGTTGTGATATTAGCGTCGTATTTAGTACGAGTTGTTCTGTTAGAAAAGGTAAAGTGGTTACCTTGTTTTAGACAATCAAGCTGGAGTTGGAATGCTAATCTCCGAGTCTACTACCCCCTTCTCTCTGAGTTTCAGCGGGAGAGACGAGATGAGGAGAGAGTTTCAGCAAGAAGGGAAAAGTTATGCCAAAAAAGACAGAGGGAAATATGTGTGCAGAAGAGGAAGGGCCAAAGAAGGAGAAGAGACTAAATAACTTTAATTATATTTTATGTGATATTAAACTTAATTAATCTCATTTTTTTAATTGATTGATAAATATGTGAGTTATTAGATTTTCAAATGGTAAATACATAATTACAGAAATTTTGATGGTAAATACGTAATTTCATAGTTTTTGAGAAGTATATACAAAATTCTCCCTTATAAATTTTACAAGAAAAATACGAAATTTTGAAGTATTTAAGGGAAATACATTAAACTCCCTAAAAAATATTTAAATATATGTAAGTTTAAATTTATATATAATCTATATTTACGGATGAATAGTCATTCAGAACAACTAAGAGGTTTGATAAATAAAATGGCAAATTCTTCTATGGATGTAAGGACCTATTTGTAAAATGAGCATATTTTCATTTTCAAAGTTCAAACAGTCGATCCGACCGTTCAACATTATCTTCATATTAAAATGTACTTGGAGGTCAAATTTTACATTTTTTTGAATTTTTTTACTATTTATTAAGATGGGTACAAAATTCAATGGTCTGAATTTGACTAGTTTTGTAAAATACTTAATAAATAGTAAAAAAATTAAAAAAAATGTAAAATTTGACCTCCAAGTACATTTTAATATGGAGATAATGTTGAACGGTCGGATTGACTGTTTGAACTAATATGCTCATTTTACAAATAGGTCCTTACATCCATCCATAGAAGCATCCCTCAAATAAAATTTTAGAAACAAGAAACAATATTGTCATTAATTTGATAAATTAATTACACGGTCAAAGTGTTAGACGACATGGTGTATGTATGTCATTTTTTCTTGTGGTTGACAGGTCAAATGCTTGTAAGGTTGGAAACGCCGCTGAAACGGTGGTACGTACGTGCAGGAAAATGAAATTCACTTCACTTGCTTAATGCGTGGGGAAATTTTCATTCTCTGTTACTGTTAATCTGTTTAATGACATTTCATCAATGTATTGAAGTTTGAGAACTGAGGGGGTCTATATATCCAGTATCAAGTCATATAATCCTGTAAGAGGTCTTCAATTTGATTTGAATTAATTTGAGAGATTACATACTTGTATAAATTGATTTGACTTGGGTTATTTGACCTTTATTACACCAATCTAACAAATTGACCAAAAACACTCCCCTTATCGATCTACGACCCAAAAGGAATATATAAAGGAATCTAACTTGATCCCTCCTCATATATGGAACTTTGTTTGCAAGGAATTATAGATTAAAAACTACAAAATATATACTGCTCAGGGATGGCGCAGGGGCAGTATTATTTCTGCTTTGAGATTCATGCCATTTTGAAAATTACATTTTGGACTATCTGATACAATTGTACTCAGTCCGGTGACACGAGGGAATGTGAATTCCCAAAGAGGGGGGAGAGAGAGTGAGGGAGAGGACTTTTTTTAATAAGAGTAAAATGGGTAATTTATAAATTTAAAATGAGTTGTAATAGAAAAGTCAACAAGTTAGGTAAATTTGTGAGTTTCTTAAATTAATTTAGAAGGTAAATAAGATATTATAAATTTTGGAGGGGCAAATACGTAATTTCAAAAAAAATTTAGAAATCCCCCCTTAGATAAAAGCTATATATAAAGCGGTCACTAATTGGGAAATTTTTTATTGGTAGTAATTAATAGAAAAAAAATATAGACAAACAGTAAGAGTACAGTAATATTTATATTGGTAGTAAGATCGGTAGCAATTCTACCGATCTTAAAAATAAAAAAGTTTGGATCAGTAGGAATTTTACTTTGGTTTTTTTTCCTTTTAATTTTTTCTAGTAAAATATTTTTTTTTTACAAAAATAGATAAAGTATCTTAAAATTTAGAATATCAAAACATTACATCTATTTTTTGAAATTTTTGTCATATTTTACTAGAAATCAAATATAAGAATTCTCTCCATCTATACATCAAACTAAAAAAGAAAAAGTTAAAATCGGTAGAATTCCTACCGATCTTACTACCAATATAAATATTACTGTACTCTTATTGTTTGTCTATATTCTTTTCTATTAATTACTACGGATAAAAAAATTTCCCACTAATTAGGCGAAATAATAAGGCCCAAAAGGAATTTGGTCCAATGATGAATTTGTTTCACGACTTCAGTTGAGTTCGAAACTTCGAATTGTTTTTGGGCCAAGTAAACTATTGGGCTTCATTTCAAAAGACATAAATCTGTTCTGGCCCACTCCTTTCGTTTGACTCAAAACAAAAACCTAATTTTTTGTTTTTGGACCTTTCAGTCATGGTTTTTCCCCCATAGAAGAGTAAGCCCAAGCCAAGTGTAGTCCTTTCCTCTGTTAACTGTTAATTGGGTTTTCTCATGTGTATCCAATCAATAGTACGGAACCAATACTTGCTATTCATAGTACGAACCGTTAAAATTCGTCTAATTCACGAGTGATGCATCTACATGTAAAAAATTTAAAATTTTGAATTAATTTTGTATAGAGTCAAGTGGTCAAATACGTTCAAAAAATGAATGCATTAAAATTAATTTATAAACCTTCTAATTGACCGCTTAACTTTATACTAAATTAATTCGAAAATTTAAATTTTTTGTATATAAATACATCACTCATAAGATAGATGAGTATAAATCAAATGACAAATGGATAAGGCACCTGAGACTCAGAGCCTCAAACGACTCATCATTTTTTTTTTTTTAATCTTCTCTTCTCAAGATCTTCGATTAGTCAAATTTTGAGTAGATCTTATAGCATCTACATCTCTGGTACTATTAGAGTTTCTAATCTAGTTTCAGGGATGTCGGAGAGTTTCTAATTTAGAAACTATGCAGTAACATTTCTGATTAAGAAACTGTTTATAAACTCCATACTGATCAAATGATTGGCTCAAATTATTTCTGTTTTTTAATTTGTTGCTGACGTGACTTAATAGAAACTTTAAAATTAATTTTAAGAATGTGAGAGTTAAAAATTTTAGAGACTTTGATTTCTAAAAAGAGATTAACAATTATTTAGAAACTCATTTGAGTTGTTGAATCAAATTTAATAGGCGCTAATTGTATTCAAAAGCCGCAATCACATCCGGCTTCTATTCTCACCGATGTAATAAAATGCGGTTCATGCGGTCGCCTATGCGTATGCAACCCACTACCGCATGAAATTAGTCATGCGGACCGCATATTAAATATTTTATTCATTGAAAAATTCGAATTCGTTTGAATCCAAATAATATTATTAATTGAAGTGAATCCCGGTAATAACCGAAATCAATTCAAATTCGAACCAAGGCGGAGTCCAAATGAGTAGTGGGGTAAGTAGTTCACAGCTCCTTTTATAGAGTAGGGAGCACTGATTTTTTTTTGTTCAGTTGTTGTGGGACTAAAAAATTAGACTTCTTTCCGGACAAACACGGAGACAAACACGGTGCACAGCGAACCTTCGCTGGACCATTATCTCACGCGCCTACATCCCTATATTCTGTTGGGCTTGGGCCTTTATAATCAAAGATTTACTGTGCATCCCTACATCCCTATTATTTTATTATCAAAGATTTAAAAATGTTGGGTCTTTATATAAGAAATGTTGAGCATGGTTCTTGAGCCAACGGTTAAGATGAAATTTAGGAATTCAGGGATGCTTATATGAATATATATGCCGTTTAAGATTTGTAATATTATAATTTATCCATTATTTAATCACTAAATTGCAAATTAATACTTGTAATAGTATAATTTATTTAATAACTTCCACATATATAAGTCCGTATAAAAATACGCATATACGGTCGTATACCGTATATGCGGTATGCAGTGGTCTTCCGCATACCGCATGAAAACTGCATTTTATAACCTTGATTCTCACTCGTAAACTCCCATTCCCATTTTCTCATAATAACCACTTTCTTTCCATTCGCCCCATCTCCTTTTACCACTACAAAAACAAATTAATCCAGTTGTGAATTCTCTCTCACAAATGGATAAGGCTTACTGCTTCTCATAATAACCACTTTCTTTCCGTTCGCTGATCCGGATGAACAGTACAAAACAGTAAAAAATTCTGAATTAGTGGATCAACAATTTTTAAAGTGGCTTAATAAATAGTAAAAAAATTTCAAAAAATGTAAAATTTGATCTCCAAGCACATTTCAATATGGAGATCATGTTGAGCAGTTCGGATCGGTTGTTTGGATTTTCAAAATAGAATTTTTTTGCGTGGAGTAAAAACTTGTTTTACTCCACGGCTCACCCTAGCTCATATATATATATATATATATATATATATATATATATATATATATATATATATTATGTACAATTCTTGTTCTTTTGGATTGGATATGTATATTTATTCATATATTGATCGATGTTTGAATTGGATAACTACTAGATTCCACTTCGATAAAATGAATTTAAATTAGGCGTAGGAGATAATGTTACCGATTAGAAGGAATTTTGCCAAAACCTGAAGAAACTGAAGTATCTTAATTCTTAAGCGCTGTTCCTGGAAATATTCACATAAAACCTTCTAGGTTTTCATGCCTCATAGAGAGGCCCTTAGGAGATGAAAAATAACCAATTGACCCCTAAAGAACTCTTTGATTAGCTATTGGCCCTCAGAAACTTACCTATAAGCTCCTGAGAAAGTTTTACAATTCCAAAAATACCCTTCTGAACCTTAAGAGTAATCCAAATAAATCCTATAAAACCCAATAAACCCCAATAAATTCCTCTAAAGCTCAATTAATTCCAATACATCTGTATAAACATTATAAACTACACAAAAAAGTTCAAACAAACCCAAATAAATTCCAAAAAAATCATGGAACCTCAAATAAGCCCTAAGAAACTCAATTAAAACCTAGGAAACTCCTAGAAATCAATCAAACCAAAACCAAATTCAAAGGGACCCAGATTCCTTTAAACCAAATCCAAATTCAATCATTATGGTGAAATGATATAGCCGTGTAAATGATATATGAAGTTAATATATTTGCAAGTTGCAAATGAATATAAATAATTTGTTTATTTAAGCCTAATTTAATATGTATATTTTCGATCCCTAGATATCTTAGTTATAATCATTTTAATTTATAGTGAAATGATCTTGAATATATGTTGTACAAACATTAATTATTGTAGCAAATTTCGTAGCTTAAAAATTTATCACATGTAAATGTAAGTTATTGACCAAATTGTGTTGTATACATTAACCTTTGCATTCTGACTTTTACAGTTGCAAAGCTAGGGTGTGATATGCTCACTAAGAGGGGTTTGGTGAGCACAACTTCAAAAATCTATCGGATTAATTTTTAAACGACGAATCTAAACCTTTGAAATCCATTTACTTTATAAGTGATACATGTACATGAATTTTTTTGCAAGTTTCGAATTTATTTAGTACAAAGTCAAGCGGTAATAAAAATGAACCTTTTATAAGTTATTTTATGTATTCATTTTTTATCATTTTTTTAATCGCTTGATCTTGTACTAAATGAATTCGAAACTTTCAATAAATCTATTTAAAAAATAATATAATTCCCAAAATCTAGGGTAAAGAATAAATAATGACAAGGGTAAATAATCCCGAACTTAATAAATCTAATTCCATATCTAAAGTGAAAAAAAAAAATTCACACTATGTATAGCACTCTATAGAATTCCCAAAATCTAATATTTAAATGCCTATTTCAGAATAAGATGACAAGGCACAAGATACAATCTCTCTTATTTGTGAAAGACTAAATAAATACAAACAACAAAATAAACCAAAATAATAATACAAGTCATTCATTTATATAAAAAATATTAAAATATCCATACAATCTCTGTCACCAAAATAAAATAAATGAATAAAACAGCCATGAAAGAGGAATATATACTTTGAATGAATCTAATATGCAAAAGTACCAATACTTGTTAGAACAAATTAATAAAAAAAGCTAACAAAAAATAAAAGATAAAAATCATGGCATCAACAAAAATCCCAGCTGAGTTATCTCTCCAACTCATCTGTCTCTTCTAAGTTATCTGTCTCTGTTCCTAAAAACCTACAAAAATGTGACATTCAAAATCAACCATTTTCAAAGAGTCGAATCTCTCGGGATCGAAACATATTATCCACACTTGAACATAGAAATTAATTTCTAAAGTCTATATGCAAGTTTAAAAAAAAGTATAAAATAATATTTTAGGTTTTCAAAATTTGAATCGAAAGATAAAAATAATAAAATAATAATTAAACAAATAAATAAATAAGTCATTTGCTTTAAAAAGGCATGCCAACATGCAAATTTATCAAAAGAAAATACAATGAGTATAAATTTACACAAGAGAAAAATATAATGAAATAATATAATAATATAATAAAACGAATTTACGCAACATTTATAATTAATTAAGCTACTCCTATTGTAAACTAATTTGTTTGAGTTTTTGGGATTTGCAAATCATTAAATACAAAACAGTTGAAAATGAATGAACTAAATTTATAAAATGCATGTCTAGTATGAAGTGCACAAACAATTCCTATCCCAAGATTAACCAAAATCTAAAAAGAACGCTACAAAAATCCCACACCTGAAATGAAGGCCAAGCAAGCGAGAGAATGAAGATACTGCTCTAGATATCCTGCTAGATCCTCGCCTGAACCGGTTGCTCTGTACTCTGTGTAGGCCTCCTTGTATGCGGGCAAGTAGCGGCATAGACCTGATCTCCTATTATTCATAACATAACCGACACTATTTTATGTAATGATGATTTAGTGTTTCTATAGAGTGCTATATGATATAGAGTGAGGCTATGGTACTTTGCAAAGCGTGGATCCGTCGGTACTATGGATTCATATCTCTCTATTTTTAACGTTCAAACAGTCAATCTGAACCTCTCAACTTGATCTCCATATAAAAGTGTATATCGGATTTTACCTTTTTTTAGAATTTTTATTATTTTTTTAGATGGTCAAATTAGGAGATTTTCTACTTATTTTAAAAAATAGTAAAAATGTTCTAAAAATGTAAAATTTGATCTCCAAGTACATTTTCATATGAAGATCATGTTGAATGGTTCGGATTGACTATTTGGACTTTGAAAATGAAGATATGAATCCATAGTACGGAAGATGTGCGCTTTGCAAAGTACCATAGCCTCAATCTATAACATATATGAGATGATTAAAAAATTTAATTATTTATCTGTATTTTCAGTGTGATGATTAAAATTTTTAGTTTGTCTGCATTGTTAATTAATAATGGTTGTTAAAGATATCAAACTTTCACAGATCTGATTCAGATTCAAATCACGGTAACCTATGACAATTGAGAATGATAATAACAGACAGGCTAATTAGTTATTGCCCAAAACTACCAATACCAGTATCAGGCCTGACTACTAATGAATAAGCTGCAAAATTATAGAGTCAGGCTATGGTGCTATGCATAGCGCATATTGGTCCGTACTATGGATCGATATCTCCATTTTTGAGTTCAAACAGTCGATCTGAACAGTTCAACATGATCTCCATATCAAAATGTACTTGTAGATCAAATTTTATATTTTTTAAGATTTTCTTTTACTATTTTCAGATAGTTAAAAAATCACTTGATTTAAAGATTCTAGACCATTCAAAAGTAGCGTTTTCTACCTAGCTAAAATATAGTACAAAAAATTCTAAAAAATGTAAAATTTAGTTTGCAAGTACATTTCTATATACATATCATGTTGAATGGTTCCGATCGACTGTTTGGATTTTAAAAACAAAGATATTGATCCATAGTACGAACCAATATGCGCTATGAATAGTAACATAGCCTGACTTGTGCAAAATTATAAGTTGGTCGAACAGCTTTACCTGGTTAGCATCATACACAACGGGATGGTCAAACGTCTCGGCCACTGATTCAAAGCCGGCCCCACTAGAAATTTGTCGAATGGAGCGTCTAGGTGGGGTCCCCAAAATGCCGAGTCCCTGTATTGCAGCATACTGCAATGGTATTTCCATGAGTGCTTGCAGAGCAAATTGTGCCTCCTTTGCAGAATCAGGCATGTTCATTGACATTATCTCAGTGAAATTTACAAACTGAAAATAATAACATGATCTTGGTGATTACAAGTTCATAAGAACTATGAAAAGTGAGGCTAGGTCTATGGTACCAATACCATGCATAGCGCGGATTGGTCCACGCTACGGATGAATATCTTCATTTTCAAAGTCCAAATCGTCGATCTGAACCATTCAACATGATCTCCATACGAAAATGTACTTCCTGACAAAATTTTGCATTTTTTAGAATTTTTGTACTATTTTTTATATAGGTAGAAAATCACGACTTTTGAATGGTCCAGAATTTGTTGATCAAGTGATTTTCTACCTATCTAAAAAATAATAGAAAAATTAAAAAAAAATGTAAAATGTGATCTACAAGTACATTGTCATATGGAGATCATGTTAAACGGTTCATATCAACTATTTGGGACTTTGAAAGCAGAGATATTGATCCATAGTACGGACCAATCCATGCTATGCGTAGTAACATAGCCTTACTCGAACTATGAAATAAGATCACAATCTTGCTAAACTAAAAATCACTGTATCAATCCAGAATTTTATTTTCTTACCCTTTTATTTATTTGTTTGCGAGAGAAAATTTTTGGAGTAGGGGTTTGGAGGTGGGGAGGGGGTGTACTGGCATCTTTACTTTGACTTTGAAGAACAGTTGATGCTTAATTAGTAAATCTAAAACAAAAAGCACAGAAAAAGAAAATGCACTTGTAAGGCAGCGGTCTGCAGCTGCACCGGCTTTGTACCACAACCAGCACATGCTGGTAATTTGGTACTGGTTGGTAATTTTACGGTTTTACCATCTTCCCCAATTTTATTGGTGCAATTGTAGATCTGAAGTCCCCATGTCTTACTGGTGTAATTGAATAATTGTAATTCAACAAAGCACTAAGTTTGGACTGAAAAGACATAAATTAAAATTTCTTGCTTTAAGAACATAGACAATGTAAAGCAGTGCAAAACCTGGAAATTATCAAAGTGGCGTGAATGTAAAAAGTTATCATAATTGTTTGCAAGATCCCAGGGGCCATCACCTACTCCAACCAGTACTATTGACAGCGGCAAATTGCTGAAAACATAAAAATGAACATAACACAACCTCAATCAAATTAACATTATTGTAATGAACACCAGAGATGGGCTAAGGTGATTTGTATAGCATAGACCCTCTTGTACTTTACGCCCTTAGCTACATTTTCAAAGTTCAAATAGTTGATCAGAACCGCTCAACATGATCTCCATATTAGATGTGCTTGGAGATCAAATTTTACATTTTTTTTGGAAATTTTTTACTATTTTTTAAAATCACTATTTTTCAGAAAATTCTGGTACCATAAACAAATTCTAAAAAAATAGTAAAAAATTAAAAACAATGTAAAATTTGGTCTCCAAGCATATTTTAATATGAAGATCATGTTGAGTGGTTTAGATCGGCTGTTCACCTTGAAAATGGCACGGAAGGGCATGATACACAAGAGGGCCCATGCTTTATAAAGCATATTAGCCCAACTCATGAACACAATCACTGAGAATAATTACCTAGCCCTCTGTATCGCCACTCTTGTACATTCCTCTTGGTAGCTTAAGTTCTCACTATCACTGGCAGTGACCTGTGTCAATGGAAATATGCGCTACTTAATTTACAAAACCTAAAAGAGGAAGCATAGTAAAATAATTCCCTAGCTCAGAAGGAGGAAATATGCACAACTTAATTTACAAAAACTAAAAGTTAATTCCCTAGCTCAAAAAATTACAGAAATATATGTATCCACATTAAACCTAAAAATACTAATCCCTTCGCTACTTTCTCAGACAAAAGGAGGAAGCATAGTAAAATATTGTTAAAATAAAAAAAGTAGAAAGCTTATCCAGAATTTTAAGAACTAAAACTCTTAATGAATAACAACTTTAAAAAGAAAAATGAGGTCGGGGTCGGGGGGGGGGGGGGGGGGGTGCAAAAGACCAATGGCTGGTACACAACACGCAGCAGTATATATAGATGCAGTGATACAATATTAATGCTTCAATATACCTGTCCATCAGCAATTATAAGTAAAACATGGTACAGATATCCACTCCTTGTAACAATATCCACAGCCTTGTCTATTATGGGAGCAAAGGATGTGGGCCCTACAAGAACATTAAGGAAAATAATGGGTTAAAAGTAAAATAATGATAAAATTGCTAGCAATAAGAATTACACATTCATATATCAATACTGAAACAAAAAGTTGCATTTTACTTTGAATTTAATTCGTTTGATTTTCAAGTGATTTGTGTAAAAGGTATCTATTTGCCTTGCAGTATTTAACAACACTTTACCACAGCTTTATGTATGCCTTAATTGAGCTCACAAAAATAAAAAAGAGTCATGATTAAGCAATCAACTAAAAGAAATAATACAAACTAAATTATGACAATAAGAACCAATTTAGCACAACAGACAATTTCCAAGGGGGAGGGGTATAATAGTCTTTTGGTGAATGCATTTACCAGACAACTTCTTATCAGGTACAAGCTCCCGATATCGTGCCTGAACTTCTCCAATCCCATTGCAAGGCCTGCCGTCTTGATAAAAGCTGAACACATCTTTGTCTTTTGTTGATGCTGTTAACAACAAATTAAAACCAACATCAATTTAAAGTATATTAACAGCTAGTGCATGAAGCATTTGAAAATAAATAGCACACAAAAATATTTGGGTGCATCAAAGTGGCGGTCAATTAAGTTCTTTCTAAGGGCTTTTGTGAAAAAAAAAACAACTACATTCTATAATTTTTTATTAATTTTGCTTCTTCTTTGAACTTCCGTTTTAGTTGATCTATACACATCAAGTTTCTCAGTTGATCAGTGTTCAGATGCAATTGACTTGCCCTTTCTTAATTTTACCTCATCAAATCAAAGCAAATGAGTCTTCTATGACAATAAGAACACATAAATTTTTCTAAATTGCAAAACCTTAAGGATGATATTTACCATCTCCAAATCCGAAACATGGTATTTTGTTGTCTTCATCAAGATTCGACAAGGTGTTACCGATGTAAGATAGTGCTTGTTCATATGGATTTTTAGTCTCGCCGATATGATGCAAGCTTAGTCCATTAAACGACTGTTTTCCTGCCCATTTTAATGTACCAATTAATTCAAAATAAAAAATGTAAACAATTGTAATTAAATTAAGGATTGCTATACTAATCAGGTCAAAAACTGACAAATGCAAATCAGGCATGCTTTGATTATTAAACAATTGAGAGTTAATTGGCTTATTTCTATTAAATTAAGATAAGTATGCCCACAATTGAGTCTCGTAAGCCTAACTAAATTTGATATATTTCACCAAAAAGGTTTACCCGAGTAAATTCTACCAAGGGTAGCTTGTACATGTTGTAATGCTAGATTAATTGAAGAGATAACCAGTAAAAGGAAAAAAGATAACAACCTGTCCACTCATTGCTCTTTGTGAAATCAATGCCGATTATAAGATTTGATGACTCCAGATTTGCTTTCTGCAAAGCCTCTTCCACCTGGGAGGCAAAACAAAAAAGAGAAGTTGTAGGATGAAGCATCCACACAACAAATTTTAATCATCTGACTAATCTCTAATTAACAAATTTAAAATTGAAATTATTTTGATCGGGTCACACAACTGAGATTCTCTTCTACTCAATTCAGGTTGAATTAGGAAATTAACTAAAACCCTAACAGTACTCATTTCAAAAATCTCAACCAAAATCCAAAATCCAAAGATATGTATAACAATTGAAGCAAATACCTGTTCTCGGTTTGTGTAATTATCTGGAATCCTGGAGTATGGGTTACTAGGTAGTGTTTTACTGAGAGAGTAGTTCATTGTCAGTTGAAAGCAACACAAGTAAAGAAAAGTAGAGAGGGAATTTAATGATACTTGGTTGAGAAGAAAGCAATGCACCATCATCTCGCCAAGTAATAAGAAGCTAAGCGCGTGAAAGCATTCCCATCCCTATCATCGCGAGGTCAATCTAATTAAAAAAAAAAAAAAGCATTGCGCGCCAAGCGCCTCCTCTCCTCTCCTCTCTCTCTCGAGAATTCGGATCCCCCGAAGTAACCCAAATTTTGAGTTTAGATCCGGACCGTCCGATGCGTTTTGGCACGAATATTAAAGGAGACCGTGCATTCCACCCCCGCACCGGAGGCAAACTCAAAATTTGGATTACGGGATCCAGACTACGCTCTCGACTTTCTCTTCCCCTCAAGCCCCCACTAACTACAACTACTGGAGCAACTGGACTAGTGTTTTGACAACGGTCCGGGACGGTCCAAACCCGTCCGGTTCACGGGTCTCCCGGTCCACGGGTCCGGCGGTTTGGACGGGTCCACGGTCCCGGTCCGGACGGGTCCGGTTTTCAGAGGCCAACCTCGGCCCTTGGTTGAACCACGGGTCCGGCGGTCCCACGGTCCGGGACGGTCCGGTCCACGGGTCACGGGGGTAACGGTCCGGTCCGGCGGTTTTTTTTTCTGTTTTTTTTTTGCTGTTTTTTTTGTTCCAATTCAATAGTTTGTTTTGAACCGAACAATTTATATTAATGAAGTAATAAAATTATTTTACTTAAAAAAAGTATTTAACACTCCTTACTTTTTAAAGATAAGTTTGAAGGTAACAAATTCATGCACTTTGACCCTGTGAATAGAAATATATTCTTAATGAAGAATATAATATATGCTTCAAAAAATTCAAATTTGATTTATTACAGTAATTCGAATTAAATATAAAAATATGATTTATTCCAATTACATACATTATTTATTACAGAATTAATAAATAATTCGAATTACATACATTATTCAAATTAATTATATTATTAAGTATTATATAAATTAAATATAAAAATATGGGTACAATAACACAAGGATATTATTAAATATTAAATCTACTCTCTTCTAACAAGAAAGATGAGTGATTGTGGTGGTAAAGCAACATGGTGTTACCCAACCAGCGTGGGTTCGATTCCTGCTTGGCACAAAAAAAAAATTTTATCCTTGGGTGTATGCGCGGTGCATGGTGGTCTGGGTCTATGCGCGGTGCACTGTGCACGTTGCTACAGTAACAAATACGGGTCTAGCGGGTAAGCCGGGTCTGGTCCGGGTTTAGTCCGGTCCGGGACGGGTCGGGTACACGGGTCTAACTCAGGGGGGTCGGGTCGGTCCTGTGGGAAGAAAACCAAACCGCCCCGTCTTTGGACTGGACCGTACATAACCCCGGTCCGGGACGGGTCTGGTGCACGGGACGGGCCGGTCCAGGTCCGGTCCACGGTTCCGCCGGTCCGGTCCTGGACCGGCCGGGTTTTTCCAAAACACTAAACTGGACTCGGTAGGGGAGAACGCAGTTAATCGATTAGGTTTGATCCCGATCGTCGGATTGGAAATGGACGGTCCAGAGTCGATAAAGATGATCCAATAAAATTGATGCAATTGGAGAGAAGACGGACTCGGTTCTAGTAATTGATTAAATAATTAATGAATCTGTACCTTGTGAAATAAAACGGGTAAAGAGTTTAACAGAGTAGTTTTGACTTGATGCAGCGCAAATACTATAGAATCAAAACTGAACAACATATGGTTTTTGCGCTGTATGAAGGTAAAACATCTCTGTTCAATCTTTACCCAATAAAACCGTGTGATGGCACCGCGGGCAGTCCGTGTGTGAACTGAAGCGTGCTCTCCAAATTCCAATTAGAGAGAGAGAAAGTGTTTAATTTGTCTTTATTTAGATCCGATTGCTGCCCCTCAAAATATTTGAATCAATGGCCTTATCCGGGCAGCACTCCCCTCAAATTTGGACAAAGACACCGACAGAACTGTTTTGGCTTCATACAGCACACAAGTCATATATTTATTATTTCAAGTTTATAGTTCTTGTTGTATGAAGTCAAAACAGTACTGTCAATATTTTTATTCTCAAAGTTTGATAACTGATGAATGGAGAGAATTTGTAACGGAGCCTCCATTAGGTGCTAATACATACTGTATACTTTGTGACTCAGTGGTAGGAGAGAATTTGTAAGGAAGGATCTAAATTGAAGCTCGGAAATGTTTAATTAAAATTAAAGGAGTGATAAATGTAATTTTTGTATCTACAAGTCAGATATTAAAAAAAAAAAACATAACTTGATAATAAAAATTATTCATGCCTTAAACTATTGAAAATAAAAGTACTCATGAAATTACTGAGAAAGAATATCAATTATAATTATAATTTTAATTGTGGTTCATAAAACCTTCACAATTTTTGTGTTCTTGACAGGGTTCTAAATAGCGCATTATAGCAGCGCTATAGCGTTTTCGGAGCATAAAAGATATGGCACTATAGCACGCTATAGTGCGCTATAGCGGCGCAATATGACAATAACATTGTTTTTTTAGCAGTTCCGCTATGACACAATAAACGCTATTTAAATTTTTGGTTCTTGAACTAGAACTCTAGCTCAGAGAAATATTTTTCCAATTAAAAATACTCATTAAAATTTAATTATGCAATAGAAATTTTGATTTAATCAAAGAGAAACTTAGTACAAACTCTCATTGATTTATGACTTGAACAAGTTTCTATACAATACTTAAATGTGACAAAAGTTTACAATTATCAATGAAGTGCTACAGAGGGAGATGGAGGCGATCTGAATAGGGGCGGATTTAGAATTTCGTGCAAAAAAAATATCGAATTGGGTTTAAATCCATTAACCAATTGGGTACTCGATAAAAAACAATGTTTTAACTTATACTTTCCAATGCTTTAACTTGTAATTTCTAATGCTCTGGCTTATAATTTTAATTACCAATCAAAATTCAACAGATTTTTTTCAATTTTAACCCTAAATTTAACTCGAATTACAAATTAAACATTCAGAGGGGGCAAAAATAAATCCAGGGAAGGCAAAGTTTGTCGGAACCGATAAATTTCCACTAAAACTCAAAATCCAGGGGGGACAGCTGTCCCCCCCCCTGGAATACACTGGGTCCGCCCCTAGATCTGATAGATGTCGGACCGAATTCATCGAACGGCTCTGAATAGCACAAATCTTAAAGTTGTCCGCAAATTATGATCCTGCTCTAATCAGCACAAATCATTTTATTTCGATGTCCGATCAGAGTTGTCCAATCCAAATTAAGATGCGCATGCACTTTATCAGCGCAAATTTTAAAGTTGTCCATCAATTTTGATTGGACCGGACACTCTGATTAAATGTCGAACCAAATGTCTGAATTTGATTCGATGTCCATCGAACTGCTTCCGATTTCGTAACTGAGACAGGTGAAATCCGGTTTAGATCAATTTCTGATTCTCGAGATAACTAATTTGGGGGACCAGTCAATTGTTGGTTCTGCTGTTTTGGTTAAAATCTGAGATTCCATTGTCATTTTAGACAAAAAGAAGCTATTTTATTATATAGAACTAATTGAAGCATGCATGTTATCTTGATTGGAATTAATTGGATGAACATGAAATTAATTAGACTAGGTTCTTTCTATTGTAAGAGAGCTATGGCTTAAGTGTTGAAAGGGCAGCAAAGTTGTAAGCGGAGAAGATGTGAGAAAAAGTTCAATTTCTATTGTAATTTGAGTGTTGACAGTAGGAGGGAGTTGTAAATAATTTTATTTTTCTTGTTTAACTTGGTAGCGTTACCAAGTAGGGGTGTAAACAGATCCGGATTATCCGGTCCGAATCCGCTCCGTATCCGGCTACTATCCGTATCCGTTTTAAACGGAGCGGATACTTAACGGATACGGATACGGATATATATATTGAACATAGTCAAAATACACGGATACGGAAACTGATAAATTTCTATACCTCTAAACTGAGAGGATATCCGCATATATCCGTATCCATATCCAAAGCGATTCTATATATGATGTCTCACTTTTATATCTTTTCACTCGTGGGACTAATTTTTAGTAGAGATCCGGACCTTATATCTTTTATATTTTGTAAATCGAACGTGTTATATGCTGAAAGGATTTCATATTTGAATTTTATTAATTGATATTTGTATCTTAAAATACATATGACTCAATATCCGACAATTATCCGTTCCGTATCCGTATTCGGAGATTATCCGCTTCGTATCCGTATTCGGTTAAAGCGGATATGGTTTTGAGTTTTGATATCCGTTTATTATCCGTATCCGTATCCGTATCCATATCCATCTCATTGAAAGACGGATACGGATTTGATATTAGCATTATCCGCTCCGTTTACACCCTTATTACCAAGTCTTTCAAAAAAAAAAAAAAAAAGGTTCTTTCGAGTAAAAGAATTCACATCCAGTGCAATACCTGAGATGCAATAAATAGATTCGGAACGTTCTTTTAACCTGGCACAAATCTCAAATCGGACTTCACATAGTTTTCATAGGCATCCGATTGAATTTAGTCCGGCCTGCTGAGATATATATTCTGACCGTCCGTTTATTATTACACCCTCCCACTGGCCCAAGTAAAATGGTCTATATACTTTGAGATTCATGCAAAATTAAAAGAACGGTTCGGATCCACTAATTGTAAAAGATTCTCTTTTACGATACCAGGGAGGATCCAATTCCAAGTAAGATGGTCTATGCTTTATTAATTAATCCCTTAATTTCTGGCCCAATAAGTGCTTAGCTCACACCAGAAACATCGGTTTTATTCCTTTAATTAGTTGAGACTTGTTATAAAATACATAAACAAGATAAAAGACAAAGTATAAAGGATGACAAATATTTTCTTTATTCATATATTTCTCATGTATGTACAATATAAGATTACAAAGCCTCTATTTATAGGCTACAAAATATAAATGAAAAACCATCTAAATAAATGGATAAATGAATTCCAATAGTAATGGGCATCAATTCTAATAGTAGTAGGATAGTTGTGAAATAATGAGAATTAATATTGGAAGTTACAAAATGAATGGACCATCCACTATTATATTCATAACACTCTCCTTTGGATGTCAATTTCATAAGAATATGTCTCATTAAAATCTTACTAAATCTTACTAGGAAAAACTATATGGGATAAAAATCTAGTGAAGATAAAATAGTACAATATTTTTTTTAATACGCAACTACAATCTTACCAGAAAATCCAGTGGAAAAAACCATGGTTAAGAAAAATATAGTGCATATTAACTCGTAGGAGGTTGGGCGCTGCTTACCTGTTGGGGGTTGTTGTTAACCCCCGGAGGATGCGGGATTGAAGCCCTATCAACATTTCTGAAATCCAAATAGTTGATAAGAACTATTCAACTTGATCTCCATATTAAAAAGTACTTGCATGCTAAATTTTACATTTTGTAGATTTTTTTTATTGTTTTTAGACAAGTACAAAATCACTATTTTTGAATGATCTATTTATATATGTTCTTTAGATCAATTGATTTTCTACTTTCTAAAATTATATTATTATTTTTAAAATGTGAAATTTAATCTACAAGTATATTTTCATATGTAGATCATATTGAACAGTTTAGAAAGATTGTTTAGATTTTTAAAATAAAGATATTGATATATATATAGTACAAACCAATATGCGTTATGAAGATCAACGACCATCTATAAATGATAATAACAGTGATGATGATAAAAATTTAATATAAAATGTTGCCACCCTCTGAACGACCAATATCGGTTTAGATCTCCATGTGTCTTCCATTCTATTCATTTCACTCCCTTTGTAAACATCTTTATTTCTCAATACCCTAACAATGTTGTCACCCTCTGCCGCCGCTGATTCCACCACCGTATGGGCGGAGCCTCGCCACGCCGAGCCATCTGACGTACACTCTTCCTTTGCCGCATGATCTACCAAACGGCTGAGTTCCAGCGCCTCACGCACCTCGTCTCCGCCACCGACTCCTCCCTCATCTCCACTCTCTTCCCATCCCCTCCACTCCCCCCTTTCTTCTCGTGCACTTCTCTAGTTCTCTACCTCTCCTTCACCTCCCCTCAAACCTTCTCTGTTACCCAGTTCTCACTCCCCTCTGCCATCACTGACGCCAATGAAGCCGACTTCGCATCACCTCTTGGCGATGGCCATGTCATCGCTGGATTCCCCAACTACTCGAGCTTTCTGGCAAAGCCAGGGCTGTACATAGAACAAATATTCATCAGAGAGCCACGGCGAAGGAAGGGTTTGGGGAAGTTTATGCTATCAGCTGTGGTGAAGAAGGCAGCCGGTAAGGGTTGAGTGGTATGTGCTTGATTGGAATGTGAATGCGATTGAGTTTTACAAAGGGATGGGAGCTGAAGTGTTCCAAGAGTGGTGCATCTGCCGGCTCACTAGACCGAGCCTAGAGAAGTATAAGGGTGTGCTCCAGAATTGTGTTCGTAGAGGAAAGAGAGGAGATGCGTGTGGCTGTTTACTCCCTCTACACCCCAATTTGGGGGTGAACAAAAACACCTTAAAATTTTACATGGGGTTCACCTTCGCTACCCTCAACCCCCTTTTGCTCCCTCTCAAAAATTTCGGTTCAGAAGCATGTGACTGGCGTCGATCAACCACGATCAGGCTGTTGTTTCTCTCCTCTCCCTTTCCCGACCATATCACCACTATATCATTTGCTAAAATAGAAAGAAAGGGAGAGGAGAGAAACAACAGTCATGGCTGGCCGACGCCAGTTACATGCTCCACAACCGAAATTTTTGAGAGGAAGCGAAAGGGAGTGGAGGGTAGTGAAGGTGAACCCCATGTAAATTTTTGATGAATTTGTTCACCCCCAAATCGGAGTGTAGAGGGAGTAAACAGCCACACCAAATTTTTGATGAATTTGTTCACATTCCAATCCAGCACATACCACTCAACCCTTCCCATCCCCAGCTCGGCTGCCTTTTTCACCACAGCTGATAGCATAAACTTCCCCAAACCCTTCCTTGCCATGGCTCTCTGATGAATATTTTTTCTATGTACAGCCCTGGCTTTGCCAGAAAGCTCGAGTAGTTGGGGTACAGTTCACGAATCCAGCGATGACATGACCATCGTCAAGAGGTGATGCGAAGTCGGCTTCATTGGGGTCAGTGATGGGAGAGGGGAGTGAGAACTGGGTAACAGAGAAGGTTTGAGGGGAAGGAACGGGAGGGGAGGTGAAGGAGAGGTAGAGAACTAGAGGAGAGTGCACGAGAAGAAAGGGGGGAGTGGATGGGATGGGAAGAGAGTGGAGATGAGGGAGGAGTCGGTGGCGGAGACGAGGTGCGTGAGGCGCTGGAACTCAGCCGTTTGGTAGATCATGCGGCAAAGGAAGAGTGTACGTCAGATGGCTCGACGTGGTGGGGCTCCGCCCATACGGTGGTGGAATCAGCAGCGGCAGAGGGTGGCAACATTGTTAGGGTACTGAGAAATAGAGATGTTTACAAAGGGAGTGAAATGAATAGAAGGGAAGACGTAATAAAACTGGCCTGTGCAAGAGAGGGGCCTTGCATATGCTACCGTGCTGTTTTAAACTTTTTTTTTTATGAGTGCTGTTTCTAACTTTCTTTTCTGTTGCGTGACTACAGTCATTTTTGGTATTATATATGGGGTTTACAATTAAGGGGATAGGCTGCACATGCGCTGGATGTTTGATTGAAATAGACATATTGTTTCTTATCTTTTAAATATTAAAAAAAAAAGATTTTCTTTTTATAATTGAGGCCGAAACTTTTTCGTTGTTTATTTTTAGGGATGGCTTAATTTAAGTCTAATTGAAAGTCATACAAAAAAATTATTTTAGTTAATAGCAGCTAATTATACAACTTTCAACGGCAAATCATATGCATCAAGTTTAAATTCTATAAAAACCAAATTATGCTAAATGTGATGATGCAGAGAACTTAATTAAATCTGTTGCAAACAAAATAACAACTTAATAAATCCTGTATCCAATCCAAGTCATGTATGCATTGCATGCTTTCAAATAACACAGAATCATTTAAAATTCATTTAGTTAAGTTTGATTTAACTACTGATATATATTTTTTGAGTAAAAATATGGATCATGCTCGTATTTCATTGATAAGTGACACAATCAGAGACGATGCTAGAGTTTTAATTTTGAATGTGGTCAATTATATAAAATTTTCATGTTACGGATAGAAATCAATTTTACACTACTCATAACATTTTTACTCTAAATTATATAGAAACAAGTCACAAATACAAAAATTT
The DNA here is from genome assembly GCA_028015225.1 of Carex myosuroides. NCBI lineage: Eukaryota > Viridiplantae > Streptophyta > Magnoliopsida > Poales > Cyperaceae > Carex > Carex myosuroides. The sequence continues at coordinate 2,847,275 of CM051470.1, read as the reverse complement.
AGAAAAAAAAAAAAGAAGAAGATAAATTAAATGACCCCATTCCTTCAACATAGCTCCCTACAGCCGTTTGTAGTTGGAAATAAATCTGACTGTGATTCTTTGAGAATCACAGCACCCTGCTATTCGAAAACCACCCCTTCATTTGTTTTGAGATTTATGTATGGAAAACAATAGCTTTTGAGATTTGTGCATTTCAAAAAATAAAGAAATGAATTTGGAATAAGAGGTCCTGTGATTCTCAGCAGATTTATTTCCGTTTGTAGCCTCATTAATTAGGCAACCACTGATATTTGTGAATGGCACATTCATTAGCAAAGAGATGCAAGAGAGGGATATGCTACTGTGCTGTTCTAACTTTCTATTCTGTTGCGTGACTACATGTCAATTTTGGTATTATGGGGTTTATAAAGGGATATGCTGCACATGCGCTGGATGTTTGATTGAAGTAAGCTGTGAAATTCTCTTCTTCTTCTTTTTTTTTTAATTTAATACATACCTTGGCAGCTGTTGTTAGGTTTTCACAAAAAAAAAAAAAATTAGCATATTTAACTTCTTATATATTGTTTGAATGATTAATGAGAAAAAAAAATTCTTTTTGAGAAAAATTATATACTCCACAACAGCCAAAAAAATAAAGAAACTGATTTCTAAAACAGCGACAAGTAGCGACAACCAACATTTTTTTTTTCTTTTTGTTGGTTGGGATGGCTTGTGGCGTCCCATTAATTTAGAATATTTTTCTTTTCTTTTTCTTTTTTCTTTTTTCCGGTTGGGATGGCCGAAGGCGTCCCATTTATATAGTATTTATTTATTTATTTTTCAGTTTTTTTCATGGTGGGTGGCGTCCCGCAGGGACGCCATAGCTCCTTACTGCATTTCCATTTTAAATTTTTCACACAGCATTTCCTATTTTTTATATTTTTTTATAATTTTGTTATGATTAAAAATTTTGGTATTAAATAGTTGGGTGTCTTGATCTCTAACCTTTATTTAAAAAAGACGACAGATTTCATTCCAGCTGTGTTGATGATAAAATTGGAAGTCGATAACATTAGGAAAATAGAACAAACTGGTATATGAACCCACTAGCTCATGAGCAGAGTTTTAACCACATTGCCCCCTCCATTGAAATTCTTTCTCCCAAGACAGCAAAACTAGGGGTGTCAATGACAACCTTTTACCCGTTTACCTGACCTGTATCGTATCCAAAAAGACAGGTAAGGGTAAAAAAAAAATTTCATTAGTTTATCGGGTACGAGTAAGGGTAATGATTTTTTTTTCATTATCTTACCCGTTATCTAACAAGATAATTTTTAAAAATAAAATTATATATATAGATATATATTTGTATGAAGATAATACATGATACAATAAAATTTTGTATTTTACTAAATGTCATAATACAAATTAATTATATTCATTATTATTATTTTCTTTTTTTTCTTTTTTTTTATAAAAAGCATAAATCGAGATGTCAATGACACTTTTTTATTCGTTTATCCGACCCGTAATGTCAATGACACTTTTTTATTATTATTATTTTCTTTTTTTTTTTGTTTTGAATTTTTTTTTATAAAAAGCATAAATCGAGATGTCAATGAAACTTTTTTATTCGTTTATCCGACCCGTAATGTATTCGAAAAACATATAAGGGTAAAGATTTTTTTTCATTAGTTTATCGGGTATGAGTAAGGGTAATGATTTTTTTTTTCATTATCTTACCCGTTATCTAACAAGATAATTTTTAAAAATAAAATTATATATATAGATATATCTATATTTGTATGAAGATAATACATGATACATTAAAGTTTGTATTTTACTAAATTTCATAATACAAATTAATTATATTAATTATTATTATTTTCTTGTTTTTCTTGTTTTGAAATTTTTTTTATAAAAAACATAAATTGAGATGTCAATGACACTTTTTTATTCGTTTATCCGACCCGTAATGTATTCGAAAAACAGATAAGGGTAAAGATTTTTTTTCATTAGTTTATCGGGTATGAGTAAGGGTAATGATTTTTTTTTCATTATCTTACCCGTTATCTAACAAGATAATTTTTAAAAATAAAATTATATATATAGATATATCTATATCTATATTTGTATGAAGATAATACATGATACAATAAAGTTTGTATTTTACTAAATTTCATAATACAAATTAATTATATTAATTATTATTATTTTCTTGTTTTTCTTGTTTTGAAATTTTTTTTATAAAAAACATAAATTGAGATGTCAATGACACTTTTTTATTCGTTTATCCGACCCGTAATGTATTCGAAAAACAGATAAGGGTAAAGATTTTTTTTCATTAGTTTATCGGGTACGAGTAAGGGTAATGATTTTTTTTTTCATTATCTTACCCGTTATCTAACAAGATAATTTTTTAAAAATAAAATTATATATATAGATATATCTATATTTGTATGAAGATAATACATGATACAATAAAGTTTGTATTTTACTAAATTTCATAATACAAATTAATTATATTAATTATTATTATTTTCTTGTTTTTCTTGTTTTGAAATTTTTTTTATAAAAAACATAAATTGAGATGTCAATGACACTTTTTTATTCGTTTATCCGACCCGTAATGTATTCGAAAAAACAGATAAGGGTAAAGATTTTTTTCATTAGTTTATCGGGTATGAGTAAGGGTAATGGTTTTTTTTTTCATTATCTTACCCGTTATCTAACAAGATAATTTTTAAAAATAAAATTATATATATAGATATATATTTGTATGAAGATAATACATGATACAATAAAGTTTTGTATTTTACTAAATTTCATAATACAAATTAATTATATTCATTATTATTATTTTCTTTTTTTTCTTGTTTTGAAATTTTTTTTATAAAAAACATAAATCGAGATGTCAATGACATTTTTTTATTCGTTTATCCGACCCGTAATGTCAATGACACTTTTTTATTATTATTATTTTCTTTTTTTTTTCTTGTTTTGAATTTTTTTTTATAAAAAGCATAAATCGAGATGTCAATGACACTTTTTTATTCGTTTATCCGACCCGTAATGTCAATGACACTTTTTTATTATTATTATTTTCTTTTTTTTCTTGTTTTGAATTTTTTTATAAAAAGCATAAATCGAGATGTCAATGACACTTTTTTATTCATTTATCCGACCCGTAATGTATTCGAAAAACAGATAAGGGTAAAGATTTTTTTTCATTAGTTTATCGGGTATGAGTAAGGGTAATGATTTTTTTTCCATTATCTTACCCGTTATCTAACAAGATAATTTTTAAAAATAAAATTATATATATAGATATATCTATATTTGTATGAAGATAATACATGATACAATAAAGTTTGTATTTTACTAAATTTCATAATACAAATTAATTATATTCATTATTATTATTTTCTTTTTTTTCTTTTTTTGAATTTTTTTTATAAAAAACATAAATCGAGATGTCAATGACATTTTTTTATTCGTTTATCCGACCCGTAATGTCAATGACACTTTTTTATTATTATTATTTTCTTTTTTTTCTTGTTTTGAATTTTTTTTATAAAAAGCATAAATCGAGATGTCAATGACACTTTTTTATTCGTTTATCCGACCCGTAATGTATTCGAAAAACAGATAAGGGTAAAGATTTTTTTTCATTAGTTTATCGGGTATGAGTAAGGGTAATGATTTTTTTTCCATTATCTTACCCGTTATCTAACAAGATAATTTTTAAAAATAAAATTATATATATAGATATATCTATATTTGTATGAAGATAATACATGATACAATAAAGTTTGTATTTTACTAAATTTCATAATACAAATTAATTATATTCATTATTATTATTTTCTTTTTTTTCTTTTTTTGAATTTTTTTTATAAAAAACATAAATCGAGATGTCAATGACATTTTTTTATTCGTTTATCCGACCCGTAATGTCAATGACACTTTTTTATTATTATTATTTTCTTTTTTTTCTTGTTTTGAATTTTTTTTATAAAAAGCATAAATCGAGATGTCAATGACACTTTTTTATTCGTTTATCCGACCCGTAATGTATTCGAAAAACAGATAAGGGTAAATATTTTTTTTCATTAGTTTATCGGGTATGAGTAAGGGTAATGATTTTTTTTCCATTATCTTACCCGTTATCTAACAAGATAATTTTTAAAAATAAAATTATATATATAGATATATCTATATTTGTATGAAGATAATACATGATACAATAAAGTTTGTATTTTACTAAATTTCATAATACAAATTAATTATATTCATTATTATTATTTTCTTTTTTTTCTTGTTTTGAATTTTTTTTTATAAAAAACATAAATCGAGATGTCAATGACACTTTTTTATTCGTTTACCCGACCCGTACTGTATTCGAAAAAACAAATAAGGGTAAAAAATCTTTTTTCGTTATCATAACGGGTACAGGTATGAAAATGCCGCCACCCGACCCGTATCGTTCGCGTCGACACCCCTACGCAAAACCCACTCTTTTTCCCTCCAAAATTAAATTATTTCGTTGACGCCAAATCCACCAACACGCGTATAGCATCCTGGACGTCCATTTTTTCTCCGTTAAGCCATTATGCATCCTGGAGTCCCTACAGGAATCGTCCCATATCCCAGATACCGAATTGTACATTAGCGGGTTCTGTACCAGTCCGCGTAGCAGGATCCGCTTCCCCAATATGAGTTGAACATATCTCCATACGGCGCGCGCGAAGGGACAAAGGAAAATCAAATGGAGTACCGTCTCCTTGCTTTTATTGCACATCTCACAGGATCCGTATCCTTCCAGGTACCTGACTCAAACAAATTGAAACAGACGGTCCAGATTAATCTTATCTGGGCCAAACTCAATCCGGTTCCTATGGAGACTGTGGGAGTTTGTTTTGAGATTCGTGTCATGTTAAAAGAACCATCCGATCATAATTTGCTTGACTCAGGTAACCTGAGGTGATGTGAATTCCATCTCACAGGTTAAATCACATTCCACGTGTCTCCGAACTTCGAGTTGACACTTACTGTTTATTTATGCCTATGTGCGCAAATGTTCATATATAACATATATGAGTAGAACTAGGGTGCTCCTAAGCTCACCAAGCCCTTCCGTGAGCGCGGCTCTAAAACCTATCAAATTGACTTCAAACGACATTTTCAAACCGTTAGATGTTCAATCTATATTAAAATTTACTTGGAGACCAAATTTTACATTTTTTGGAATTTTTTTACTATTTATTAAGATAGTTTGAAAATCGCTGTTTTCCAATGGTGCAGAATTTTAATAAAAACAGCGATTTTCAAACCATCTTAATAAATAGTAAAAAAATTCCAAAAAATGTAAAATTTGGTCTCCAAGTAGATTTTGATATAGATTGAACATCTAACGGTTTGGAAATGTCATTTGAAGTCAATTTGATAGGTTTTAGAGCCGCGCTCACGAAGGGCTTGGTGAGCTTAGGAGCACCCTAGTTCTACTCAACATATATAACATATTCAACATCTCCACTCTTTTGTTTTCTCTCTTTCATCACCCACCCATCTTTTACATATTTTTAGATGTAAGTTTTTTTTCTCCATTCAATTTTATCATATTTATAACGATTTATGAGATTTTTCGAATCTAAAATCATCAAAGTCTTATACGCAATTTTCTCTTTCAAATGAGATTCATGAGAAAATACTTTTGGGTTCTTCGTCGTGCAAGTATTTATATACCTTGTTGTGCAAGTAAACAAATATTTAATATCAAATTTAAAAAAAAATAAAATTTGATAAAATCTGTTAGGTACAAATACTTAACACATAAACTATTTACCCTTGCATGACGAGATATAAATACTTACAATATTTAATATTAATACGTTGAGGTGCTAACCAACTCCACATGTAAAAAAAATTAAATTTTGAGAGAAATATCAAGTAAAAATCACTTAACATATAAACTAGTTACGCTTGCATGACAATATATAAATTTTTACATGACGAGGTATAAATATCTGTGCGAGGAAAAATCCGAAAGTACTTCTTCATGAGTCTCATTTGAAAGAGAAAATCGCGTAGAAGACATTTGTGGTTTAGATTCGCAAAATTTCTCTCAAATGGTTAGAAATATGGGCAAGATTGAACATAGGAAAAAAAAACTCATTTCTAAAAACTAATTTTATTTTAGTCCAAAATGGTGGTGATCGCTGAGGCCTGGGTTTATTTTGTCGTATTCTTCCTCCGTCTTGCTCTTCTCTGTCACGATCCTAGATCGCTGAGGAAAAGGAGAAGATTGATTTTGACTCGGTCAAAGAGTCAGTTGAGGAAAATGAAGTCGCGGTCAGAGCAGAAAAAGATCCGGTCAGGGTTCTTTTAAAACCTGAAGCGCTGTCACTGGGGCCCCGCACTACCAGAACAGGAGAGGAGAAGCACGGAATCAACTGGAGAGCTTCGTGCTGAATTGTTGAAGGAGACGCTAGACTAGTGCCAACTCAGCCAATTCAAATTAGAAGAGTTGGCGATGAATAATTAGGTTGATTTGTAGTGTCAGTTAGCATCATTATTTGTAATATATTAATATAAGGCCTTGAATTTGTATCGAAGCGGATTATGAAATTGAATAAGAATTCTATGGTTCCTATATAGTACCTCTCAATTTTCTTTACTGTTCTTTGTTTCCCTAATTGGATTTATTGGAAATTAGATCCAATTGTTCGATTGTTTTTGCTATCTATATCTATCTTGATTTTGTAACTCCGGTTGGGACTAAAGACTTAATTGTTGTTGTAGATATTTTTATTTTATTTCTTGTACTAGTAATTAAAGACGTTAAGTGTTTAAGTTTAGGTAACTTAAAGTTTATGTGATGAAACAGGCTTAGGCCTTTTATCCAAAAAAAAGGTGTTTAAGTTTAGTTAGACTTCTGAAGATATGTTGCTAGTTATATTGATTGTGTATTTAGGTTCTTAATTTGTTTATTTAGTTAGGCTGATTCTTGGTTCTATTTCTTGTTGTGACTGACAAATCATTCATTTAGATTTTACCTTATCAATTAATTCTTTTGACAAAATGATGTGATTAATTTGATGTGATTCATTGATTGATCGGAAGAGAGACCATGCAAAAACCTGATGCTGGTAGCCCACAAATGACTTTAATTCATTTATCTATCATCCAACTAAAAGTCATTTAAATTTTTCCTTTCTAATTAAAAACACAAACACAGAAAATTGACCTCACTGTTGCAACTTTCTTGACACAAATTTTATTTTATAAGTTTATATCACATCAAACATTAGCTCAACCCTAACTCACAAACCCATGCCAATCAGTCCAAAAATTACCATAACAATCACTGCGCACACCTAGCCAAAGCAAGTATTAGGAATGCGTTTTGAAAATCATGGCAATATTTTCTAACAACCATGCAAGCTCCAAAGACATGCCAACGGTGGTGGACCCGAGCATGAGCCTCAGCTCAACCTGCCAAGACGGATCTTTTTGCCTTGTCTCTGCTGTTCATCGGTAACCCGCTGGTCGTGGTCACTTTGTTTTGTCCCCGCCTCTACCCCCTCCCACCAATGTTGAGATTATTAATTACGAGCTGTCCACAAAGACATGCCAACGGTGGTGATTCGTCGGTTGTGCATAGAATTGTTCAATAATGAGTAATAGTCCATTGATTAGTTTCCACCAAAATCTCAATTATTTTTTTTCCCCAAAAAATGTTAGAATAAGCAAAGATAACAGTGGACAGCCAATAAATTATATATCAATTAATATTCTTTCAATTTATGGATTTATTTTCTTTGAGTGCATTAAACCTAAAGCACTTATATATTGTGAGTCTATATTTAAACAAAACATAAAATATGAAAAATGTAATAGAAATAGAACAGTCATTTCCAAAGTGTGAAGTTTGTTAGATCATACCATCAATACATATCAAAACAGTTAAAACTCATGAAGGGTCATCTAAGGAGGAGCAATTTGACAAAAAAAATTATTTAATTTTTTTTTACCAGAGAAACATTGGCTGAACCAATTTCTTAATCACTATCCATCCGTAAAATATTAATTAAGTAAGAGCAAGGAAGATATGGGCCGGGCCTGGGCTCGATGGGAATTTCATTGGTTTTTAAAAACGATTACACGGAAAGGAAAGGGGAAATATATAGATTGGTACTGAAACTGGTACCATTATGTGCAATATTATTGGTACAGTAACTAATGTTAAGGATGGTAGTGCAATATTAATTTATTATTACAAAAAATTGTTAAGTAGTTTGTTTTAAAGGTAAAAAAAAAAAAAACTTGTTAAGTAGTTTATTTTAAAGGAATATACTAGCTAGATTATTTGATTTATTTCTTAGTTTTGTCAATTTGTCTTGATAGGATACAAATATAATAAAGGGATCGACTAACAGTCCCCCATTCAGTCCCCTAAACGTCCCCCCGCTAACTAACGCGCAAAGTACAACTGGGGACCACTAACTGTAATTAACTGTAATTTGTCAAACATCTATTCATCACTAAAATTGAAAGTATTCATACCCACGCAATGAAGTATTCATACCTACGCAATGAAGTATTCATCACTAAAATTTGTCAAACATCTATTCAACTGGAGACCATTACTTTTCGGGGCCAGTAACGACCAGCCTGGATTGGGGACCACAACCAAAAAGTCACGTGGATCACACCACCAGTGCTACATTCATTGATTAAATTAATTCACATACAAAATAGAAAGTATTCATACCTAAGATATCAAATATTCATATATAATTCATCAAGTATTCATACCTAAGATATCAAGTATTTAAAAAAAAAACTGGACACATCACTTACTCATCTTTTACACGTTTTTCAAGGTGATTTTTTTTTCTCCATTCAATGTAACCAATATTTCTGACGATCTATGAGGAATTTTGCAAATCTAAAACCACGAACGTCTTCTACATAATTTTCTCTTTCAAATGAGATCCATGATGACATACTTTTGAGTTATCTGTCACACAAGTATTCATACCTAATCGAACAAGTATTCATAATAGTGGTTCCGCCAGTGGGTATTGACAGTTAGATGGGAACCACTAACTATTGGTTAAAGTTAGTTAGAATGGGGGGACGTTTAGGGGACTGGAGAGCGGGGGACAAAAGAATTACTCTATAATAAATGCATGATCGACAGAGGAGAGAGATCTAGACTGTGCTTCAATTAATACTAGTATTGTTTTCATGTGTTGCAACGGAGACATATTATAATAAAATAATAAAAATATTCTCAAACAAAATAATATATTTTCATAAAAAACAATACACCAATGAAAAGAATAATTACTCAACAATACACTAATGAAAAAAAAATTGGTTCTAAATTCAAATAATAAATAAAATGTCAATTAGTGTAATAAGAAAGAAGAGATATTTAAACCAATCGTATGTCGACGTATGGACAGTAATATTTAAGAACATACTAAGTTCATTTAAATGACTAGTCAAGTATCAATCAATTTAAATTTTCTTAAAAAAATTTAAAAAATTGAAAGAAATCAGAACAAATCAGAAAATCGAGTATCTGACAATCAAATGAGGGATTTAGGAAAATTTTCGAAAAAAAACAGGGAAAGAGGAGGAAGCATAGTTTATGTGAGATAGAGAATGCTCGAAAGGTGTTGGCGAGTACGTGTCTAAATAAATTTGGACTTCTACACGTAAAAAAATATAAAAAGATGCATAGAATAAAATAAAGGCAAACTATTTGATAGGAGGGCTGATATTCACTCCGAAATTTTATTTTTTAATCACAGTCTTTGACAGATCAAGAAATCTACATAAGATTAAAGAGATGTGTTTAATTGAAAAAAAAAATTAGCGACATTCTTGTAGATTTTTCTGTTACGAGTCAAATGACCTTGTAATAATTGGACTGTTATATTTTTTTTTTTGCCAAATTATTGTATTGTTGTTATTATTTGGAAAGAGAGATAGATGTCTTTTTCAGAAATTTGTTAAAAAAAATATTGGTAGAGAGAATCTTTTATTGTCCTCAAATTTATAAATGTAACCATAATAATTATGTAGCTAGGTTGTTATAAAAGTATCTAATAGAGTGTCACTTAAATCATCATCATAATTGTTTATACAAAAATTAATTGTCTGTCTAAAAAAATATTTAAATTTTTTTTGAAATAATTTGTCCTAGTGAACCTAAACCTGTTTGTCAATCTAAAACTTCATGTTTGGAGATTTATCTAGGGGAACTATTTTTAGCTTTCTAATTTTTTTTTATAATTTTGTTGTAAGTTATGTTAAATGATTCCCTGCAAATAATTTCAGAAATATTTCTTCAAATGTCCAATACTTGTCAATGTTGTAAATAACTATTGTCAATGTTGTAAATAATTTCTCAAATATTTGTTTTAATGCTAATATTCCCTATAAATAACTATCTATATGTCCAATACAAACCTATAAATTTAATTATTTAATTTTCAACTTTATTTGAATTGATTTGAAAAAGTTATTTTCAAGATTGTAAATATAATCATTGTCAAGTGTTCCCTTTCAATGAAAAATAAAAAAATAAAAAGGATAAAGAAAACAAATATTTATCATTTTTAAATTTTATGTTTCTCCAATAGTTCGTTTTCCTCGTATCATATCTCGGGGAGAGTAGGTCGTATAAGAAATAGGTTGGTCTCGTCCTATCACGGAATAACAGGCCGAGATGTGTATTGAGTTTGAAACTCGTGCTGGTTTGGAGATATTCGGACTCTGACCTATACAATATCTCTTTTAGCAAAAGTTTTGACCCCCTGTTCAATGGGTCGTCTAGCCTTATATAGGCCATTCCATAACCGCTATCGGGCCCGTGCGGTTATGTTAATCGCACCAGCAATTATCTCGCACGAAGGTGGTAAAAACCGACTCTGGGCTGAGCCTGTATTCGCGAGGCTTTATGAGGTTTTTTGTTAGGCCTTGTTCGGATGGATCCTGGACTTTTCATATTGATTCCGGGTTGGCCTCTTAAGAAGGTCTGAATCCCAGTTCTTTCATAGTCTGTGAAAAGATAGTTTAAGGGCCTTGGAAACATGGCCCTATCACCTCCATGTACATTAAATATGTATCATGAATTTGTATTATCTCGTGTTTAGATGAGGGTTTTGCGGGTCAAGCATGTTTTTGTTTTCTTATTTGTAGGAAAGATGCTTTGATCCATTGTTTTTTTTTTATTTAGTTCAACGCTGTACAAATATAGAAAATAAACAATACGGCGGAAGCCATGTGATATTATTTCTTCCAATTAGATATATATTTAGGAGTGATCATGTTTTATTTTATTTATATGAACTTGGTGTACATATGCCGAGCAAAGGCATTATTACTAAAAGTATCTACATCTCAGCAACTCAATAAATTTCTAAATAACTGTTAATAACTTTTTAGAAATTAAGGTCACTAAAGTTTCTAACTCTCACATCTCTGAAATTAATTTTAGAACTTAATAAAGTCATATCAGCAACAAATTAAAAAGGAGAAAAAATTTGAGTTAATCATTTGATCAACATGAATTTTATAAACAGTTTCTTAATATGAAACTTTACTGCATAGTTTCTAAATAAGAAACTCCCCCACATCTCTGAAACTGAATTAGAAACTGCCACATTATATTAGAAACTCTAATAGTACCAGGGATGTAGATGCTCTAATTACTCCCAAGTTTCGGTAATTTCCAGTAAATCTTTTCGTTTCCATCCAAAACAGTAAGTGAAAAAATTAGAAAAAGTTAGAAAAAACAAACATGATCTAAAATTACTTTCTTTACTGCGGTGTTTATTTTTTCTTCTAGTAAATTACCTATACTAATTATACAACAGGATTAATTTAAGAGGAAAAAAAATTAAAAAACGACTTTGTAGTCCTTAAAATATCCTTAAAATGACAGACTGCTGCTTATAAAAAGAGAACCCTAGCTAGCTAGCTTTCATCAAAATATCAATTCGAGAGGAACAATAATACAATGTCCTCTTTTGCTTTCCTCCTAATCAGTCTTCTAATAATCCTTCCAACTGCCTTAGGCGGTGGTGGGAATGGAGGAGACTACTCTGACTACAATAATCAAGGCAATGTATTGTTATCCAGGGATCGACTAACAGCAGGTCAATACCTCCAAAATGGCCGCTTCAGACTTGTAATGCAGGACGACTGCAACCTGGTTCTGTATGACGACGACTCCTATACATGGAGTTCTCAAACTAACGGAAAAGGTAGCGGTTGCTACTTGACTATGCAGACTGATGCAAACCTTGTAGTGTATGATGGTAATAACAATTATATCTGGTCAATTGCAACAGTAAGCTTGGAGGAGAATTACTATGCCTGTGTTCTACGGGAGGATGGCCATTTTTTTATCTTTGGGGGATCTAAATGGCAGATGTAATTCCTTCTTACAGTACTTGTTGAGTTGTTGTGCACGGTTATCTTCTTTCGTTGTGTTTTCCTTAATTATGCCTCGTTGGATTGTAATATTTATGTTTGTATCTGCATTTTGCATTCGTGTTTGCTTATATATATATGCGAGAATAAATGAGGAGAAAATAATGTCAATTGGTCTTTTTGTTACTTTTGTTTAATTATGTGGCCTATGTTATTATTGTGCACCAATTTCATTTACAAAATTAATGAAATTGCATGAGTAATTTTTGATGGAAAAAAATTTAGATTGATATTTATAAAATATATTGATTCCAAAAGTTGTCTCAGAGTAATTAAATATATCTTTTCTTATTTGGATGCATCTCATCCTAAAAATTTCATCCATAAAAAATATAAAAAAAACCTTGTAGGGAAAGAGGAGAAGCGTAGATTTTGTGAGATAGAGAACGCTCAAAAGACGTCGGCGAGTACATGTCTAAATAAATTTGGACTTTCTCATGTAAAAAAAATATAAAAAAATGCATAGAATCAAACAAAGACAAATTATTTAATAGGAGAGCTGATATTCAATCCGAAATTTTATCTTTTAATCACAGCTGTTGGCGAATCAGAATATGTATGTGCTTAACAAGAGCAAGAGAGAAGAGATGTGTTTAATAAATAAAATAAATTGTAACAACATTCTTGTAGATTTTTCTGTTACGAGTCAAATGGCCTTGGAATAGTTGGCATGTTATATTGCTTTTTTTTTTTCCAAATTATTATATTGTTAGAGGAGGGTTTCAATACCTCATGTTCTTCATACCTCATCATACTTCATATTTTATATCTTCGTTTTCAAAGTTCAAACTATTGATCCGAACCACTCAACATGATATCGATATTAAAATATGCTTGGGATGAAATTTTATAATTTTTGAAATTTGTTTACTATTTTTTAAGATAGATACAAAATCACTGTTTTTGGACCGTTAAAAAAACAGTGATTTTCTACCCAGCTAAGAAATAGTTAAAATTTCCAAAAATTATAAAATTTCATCTCCAACCATATTTTAGTATGGATATCATGTTGAACGGTTCAGATCGACAATTTAAATTTTAAAAATAAAGATATAAAATATAAAGTATGATGAGGTATGAAAGGCACGAGGTATTGAAATTCTTCTCATATTGTTATTATGTCTTTGGAAAGAGAGATGTCTTTTTCGAAATTTGTTAAAAAAAAAATTGGTAGAGAGAATCTTTTACAATCCTAAAAAAAGTAACCATAATAATTATGTACCTAGGTTGTTATAAAGTATCTTATAGAGTGTCACTTAAATCATCATTATAATTGTTTATACACAAAATAATTGTCCATCTAAAAATTTTAAATTTTGACAATTTTATTTGTGACTTTTAGGTTCTAAGTTGTAAAAATTTCATCCCCATTCAGAACTAATATTATGATTTATAAAGATTTTTATAAAACACCGCTAAATTTAGTGGGATCATTTAACAATGGTTTATATTGAGAATTAGTCTTTAGTCTAGTGACAAAGACACATGGTCTTTATGTGAGAGGTCATGGGTTTGAAATCCGGATGGAGAAACCCTTTGTTATAATAACAAGGTATTAAATAGTTTGGTGGCTTGACCTCCAACCTTTACTAAAAAAAATGGTTTATCTTGATAATATTTTCTTAAATGGAGTTAATTCTCATTAGAGCTATAACTAGAGTGGGAAAAACGTGTCGTGCCGTGCCGTGACTAACACGCCGTAACTTTGGTCACGTGCCGTGCCGTGCCGTGACCAAGTTAATTTTTCACGTGCCGTACCGTGCCGCACCGTAACAAAAATTATGAGGAGTGGTCACGGCACGCAAATGGTCACGCCGTGACTCGCGTGCCGTGACCAAACGTGCCATGACCAAAAGTGCCGTAACCAAATGTGCCGTGACCGGTTACGTTAATCACGTTTGGTCGCATTTAACGTTTTTAAAAAAAAATATGAAACGATTCTTTAAAATTTAAAATGAAAAATTAATGTTGAAAGAAAATATTGATGCTAAAAACATATTTTTTTGTCTAGAATTTAGAATTTAACATAAATTAATGTCGAATCGTGACTGACGTGTACCGTGCCGTGCCGTGTCTTCTTTGCCAACTATTGGTCACGCCACGCGAGTAGTCACGGCACGGGACACGCAAGTCATGGCACGTAACCGACATTCGTGCCGTGCCGTTCCGTGACGGAGCTGGCTCCGGCGTGCCATTTTTCCCACTCTAGCTATAACTGAGTCTGAGCCTCTGTGATGGATCTCCGAGGCACCATCGGCGTGCGATCTCAAGCAGTGTCGTGTCTCTGTCTTCCGTCGCTCGTCGCTCGTCGGTGACCTTCTGACTGCGGTCACTTTCCTCCCTCTCACTCCCCTCCGCCCAATATGACCCCTGGACCAAACATACTATAGATTCGGTCCACCTCCTAGACCGGATCTATGGTTCGATGAAGGGTGTTTTCCATTTTTTTTGTTTTGTTGTTTTAATATATATATATAAATAAATCGTAAAAATAATAACTTTTAGTGAACAAAAAATATTTCTTTTTTTTGTTAGTATTGTTAGTAATTACAAACAAACAAAATCTGGTTGAATTGCTTCAAATAATTACGAAGACAATCAAGAAATCTGGTTGAATTGCTCCAAATTCATTCAACGAACGAAATTGATATCGGATAAACAAATAATTACAAAGACAATTAAAAATTTAACAATATACATATTTATACAAATAGTAATTAAAATTATTAACAATACTAACAAAAAAAACAGAAATAAAAAACAATAATAATTATTTTCACCAAAATTATCTAATTTTACAATTTTTATATATAGACTGGCTTATACTATTGAGGCCGACATTTTTATTAATATCCAAAGTTTAATACAAATTATTAATTATACCCAGAAGTCAACTCAATATTGATATATACCCAAGCCGGCCATTTTCTGGCCGGCTATGTTCCTTCCCTAAGACGGCCAGAAAATGGTCGGCTATGTACCTTTTTTTTTTTTTTAGAGAGAGACACTATGATGATCAAAATATTAAAAATCTAACTCTGAAAATTTAAAATTTTTGTTTAAATTATTTGTTATATTACTTCTTTGAGGAGGGATCAAATTACAACAATTATTTTTTTATTTTCAAAGTCCAAATCGTCGATCCAAACCGTTCAACATGATTTCCACAATAAACTGTGCTTGCAGATCAAATTTTACATTTTTTTTGAATTTGTTTACTATTTAGTAAGTATTTTACAAAAAATAGTCATATTCAGACCATTGAATTTTGTACCCATCTTAATAAATAGTAAAAAAATTCAAAAAAATGTAAAATTTGATCTGCAAGCATTAGATAATCATGTTGAACGGTTTGGATCGACGATTTGGACTTTGAAAATGAAAAAAATAGTTGTTGTAACTTGATCCCTCCTCTACTTCTTTTGATGTATAATTAGCATATTTATACTAAAATACGCTAGAATACTTGAAATTATGTTGAATTACACTATATTACAATAAATTATGTTCAATTATACTAAATTACGTTAAATTACAATAACTTCGCTAATTATGCTGAAATACAGTAAAAAAACACTAAACTACACAAAATTACGCTATAGTAGACTGATTTTGCTCATCTTTCATGAATCATAAAAAATAGTAAAAAAATTCCAAAAATAGTAAAAATTGGTAATCTGCAAGTTCATTATGTAACTAATTTACTGAGCTACTTGGATTGAATGATAGAAATGAAAATCTTAATCGGAAACTTCAACTCAAGTTTTGAGGCTCTTCCCTTTGTTTTCTGGCGATTCTGAATTTTAAAATCTGTCGTAGAGGGTTCAGACGCATGTGCATTTTTGCAAGCTTTCCGAAAAGTGCTCATTTGCTGAAATCGGACACTCGAGCGCCGTTTTATGACCGTTTGAAGTTTCATCGTTGTTTTTCTCCTTTTCAGTGAAGATATCGTCCCTATTCATATCGTATTTTAGCGTAATTTACCGTATTTTAACGTAATTTAATGTAATTTAACGTAATTTAACATAATTTAGTGTTATTCAACATAATTTCAATTAATCTATCGTATTTTAGTATAAATATGCTAAATATACATCAAAGAAGTAATATAACAAATAATTTAAACAAAAATTTATCGTATTTCAGAGTTAGATTTTAATATTTTGATCTTCATAGTCTCTCTCTCTAAAAAAAAAAAAAAAAAAAAAAAAAAGGTACATAGCCGGCCATTTTCTGGCCGGCTTGGGGAAGGAACATAGCCGGCCAGAAAATGGCCGGCTTGGGTATATATCGATATTGAGTTGACTTCTGGGTATAATTAATAATTTGTATTAAACTTTGGATATTAATAAAAATGTCGGCTATTGAGGAGATGTGCTAAACTAGAGTAGGGTTAAAATGCACTATTGGTTTTGACGTTTTGTGCTCCACGTCTTTTTCTCTATTTTCAAAGTTCGAACAATCGATCCGAACCACTCAATATGATCTTCATATTAAAATGTGCTTGGAGAAAAAAAATTTATATTTTTTGAAATTTGTTTACTATTTTTTTAGATAGGTACAAAATCACTGTTTTGGATGGTCCAGAATCTTCTGAAAACAGTGAATTTGTACCTATCTAAAAAATTAGTAAAATAATTTCAAAAAATTTAAAATTTGGTCTCCAAGCACATTTTAATATGAAGATCATATTGAGCGGTTCGGATCGATTTTTCGAACTTTAAAAACAGAGAAAAAGATGTGAAGCATAATTAGAACATAACACCAATAGTGCATTTTAACCCTACTCGCTAAACTATTAGTTATTATCCCTTGTGTAGTTAGTTGCTTGTCTATACTTTAGTTGTCACTGACTGATTATTCACTGAAGATGCAATTTAAAATAGTGGGTTAGCTTGTTTTAATCTATTCTTTATATATTATTCAATTGTATACATATTTTCTGCTTAGATTTTCATTGTAAGAAACTTTTACCCTTTTTTATTTATAATGGCGCATAATGATTAACAGTTACTTTCTTGGGTCGTTGTAAATTTTTAATTTTATTTTATGCCTTTTACCTTGCCTGTCAAATTTTGAGTTGTGAATATATATATAGAGATGGGCTATTGTGTTTTGTAAAGCAAAACCCCCTCTTTACTTCAGGTCATATTTTGCATTTTGAAAATTCAAACAACCGATCCGAACCGTTCAACCTGTTATAAATATTAAAATGTGCTTGGAGACTACATTTTACATTTTTTGGAATTTGTTTACTATTTATTAAGCCACTTTGAAAATCACTGATCCGGTGGTCCAGAAAATTTTACTGTTTTTTACTGTTCACAGTGGATCAGCAATTTTCAAAGTGGCTTAATAAATAGTAAAAAAATTCCAAAAATGTAAAATTTAGTCTCCAAGCACATTTCAATATTTAGAACATGTTGAACAGTTCGGATCGGTTGTTTGGATTTTCAAAATGCAAAATATGACCCGAAGTAAAGAGGGGGTTTTACTTTGCAAAGCACAATAGCCCATCTATATATATATATATATATATCCCTCCAAATTCTGTAAATTAATCTGTGATGCTTAGAAGTTAGAACCTTCCAGTTTATAACAATGACTTCCAGTCGGCTTTAGTTATCTTGAGTTATGTTTCTGTTTTCTTACCAGTACCAACCAAACATCTATTAGTAATACCCTATCCACTGTAAAAAATCTATTCTGGTATATTCACCAACGGAGATCGATGCTTCAAATCACAAGTACTCGAAACGCTCCTAGCTATCTCTTCCCTTGCTGTTCTCCACTCTCTTAGCAACAGAAATCCATTGACCTTCACCATCATATACTGGCATGGCCCAAGATGAAATTATTATTTCAGACCCTGTTTTCCTCATTTTTACAAAATGCAACATTATTTTTGTTAATAATTAATCATTGCAACATACTAACTGGCAATTGGATTACCCAACTTAATTAATTATATCCAATTAGTTCGAGGTTACTTCAAAGCAAAAACAGTTTAAAAGAAGGCGCAACTTTTTTTTTTTTTTTCTTAGTTTAAGAAGCTTGTTTCGTTGAAACATGGAAGTTTTACAGAAGCGGTACCAAATTGCTATACCAGTATTTTCCCAAATGAAACCTGTTCCTATTTATTACCCACAAAACAACACAAATTAATACAATCAAATTAACAAACTTAAGCAAATTAAATTGCACATTTACTCAGAAAGAAGTTTTAGACCGTCATAAAAATACTTGTTGAAGCAATCCATTTCGTCCTTAGGAAATGCAATGCCAATCTCCACCCCTCCTTCCTCGTCTCTACTCTCCGACACTGACATGGCGCCTGTCTTCGCCACCGACACAATTTCAACCTTCGCGGGCCTCCCTAGCCCAAAATCCACGTCATAGACTTTAAACTTTGGTGACCCGGCTACGCTGAGAAGCGGCCCTCCATGTAATGTTGCGTTATCATCTTTCCTTTTCAATGTTTCACTTAACTGATCAACCGCCTTGGCCACAGCTTCAGCCGCCACAATCACGCAATCATTTTGAATTAAATCACCGGCATTGGCTGTGGCCATGCATAATTCGACACAATTGCCAAAGTACTCCATTGGTATAGGCGGTTGTATTCGTGCTCTAAAATCGGCCGGTATTCCAAGGATAACTGTCTTGGTGCTGTCTATGCGTTTTGCACGAACAAAACAAGTCCAAACATAAGCAAACGTGACAACTATTGTCGAGCAACGGAAAGAGGTGTTTCTTTGCTTTGCCGTAGCCAAAACTAATCGCTTGAGCCTTTGAATTTGCTCTTGCTTTAGTGTAAATGTGGCTAGAACGAGCTCAGAAGGTGATTTGCTGCCTAGCGAGACGCCTTCTGGAGCAGATTTAGGCATGTTTTGGACTTGATTGTAGAAAAAGGAGTACTTATTAGAAGGATCGGAAATTAATGTTCGATCGAAAACCGGGACTCGAGAAGACTCTCCTGACAAACATGTTTCAGCCCAGGTGTGCATAAATTGCATGGAGGATGTTCCATCGCACGCCGTATGATGCACCGATGTCCCGATAACTATACCCTGGTCAGGGAACACCGTCACCTGCACCGCAAAAAGCGGTTGCAACTCCTCCGATTTAGGTAATTGCGGTACTAAGCAATCAAGTTGCATCACATCACGTTCATCGTCACTTGCAAGATGATCAAAGTGGCCGTTACACTCTGCCACGGTGAATGACACTGCATCACCCTCAACATAGTAATGTTCGAGTTTGTTGTCAGTGCCGGGAGTTTGCCGAAAACCGCCAGCTAAGGGATAGTATGTCTTGAGTGCTAGTGAGAGGGAAGATTTGAGAGAGGGAAAAAGGGAGGAGAGGAAATGGGTGGTGGGGTGAGGGTAAGGGTAGAAGAAGAGTCGTTCGACCGGAGGTAGCATTATCCAGAAGACGTCGAAATAGGTGAACGGGAGAGATGCGCGGTCCGGTGTCGTTCCCGGAGGTGGCGCCACATGGCATGACTCTATGATTTTTAGAGGAAGAAGAGTTGATGCCATTTTTTATAGGTATGGATATATATCAATATCAATTGTGATGCAGCAATATATAACAAGTGAATTACCTTTTTTATAGGCTTTAATTTAAATTTGCCAATCAACGGCGTAGGCTAATTTGGTTAAAGGAGACTAGCTAGCTAGGTACGATATATAGGGTGAGAATCTGCTGCGATCCGGGTACTAAACAGTACCCTGCAATTTTTGTTTTTTCAAATCCAGCTGTCGAATTGTTTCGAGATGCGTGCACAGGAAAACCAGTTGTTTTGAGATGCGTGCACTAAAAAGTTGAACGGCTGGATTTGAAAAAGCAGGGATTGCAGGGTTACTGCGATCAATATTCAGATCGCAGCAGATCTCAATACCGATATATGGGCAAATATCCTCTCCGGTACCGTAAAAGATTCCCTTCATTTTACGGTTTGAGATTAACTCCCAGCCGGTTTGACATTCAGGCTGACGGAGGGGCAGTATTATTGGGCTTTGAGATTCGTGCCAAGTTAAAAAGAACGGTCCAGATCAAGTAATTGTAAAAGATTCTCTATTACGGTACCGGAGGTGATGTGAATTCGGCGCCATGGCCCATGTGGTGACTTCGCATATGGAAACAAAACGAAATGGTGGAAACTTGGAGGGGAGAGAAGGTCAAGAACAGGATGCATGAATTGCTGGGGTTGTGTGGCCAAAAATGTTCTTCTAGAAGCATTTACATGTTCTCTTGAATTAAATATTGAAATTAAGATATATATGGATGGTGGTGGTGGCTAGCTGGAGAGTCAATTAGGCACGCAATAATCGCATGAACTGACACCTATTAGGCTATTACTGACATCTAATTGTATGGATTCATTGATTGATCAGATCAGTCTCTCTCCTTGTCGGAAATCGGCCGTATGGCAATTTTAGTATGGCGAGTTTGGTTTGTAAATTATAATTGTTGATTTCATGGGTTCACACACCAACCAAATCGAATTGAAATTCGCTCCAATAACTCTGATATTTTCTTCAATCCAATCTACCTTTTAGAGAAAAATGATTTTTGTTATCAAATAATATACCACTCATCTATCAAATAAGCGCGCACACGTCACTTGTAAATGTCAAATCTATTTGACAGTTGCGCCTGATGTGCTGTTTTCTCACCACAGAAACAGTCTTAAAATGGCATTTTTTTCATAATTTTTTTACAAATAACATATCTTAAAATGACATATATATTTTATTTTTTTATCTCTTTTACATGTTTTCATAAAAAAATGTCATACAAAATAACATATTAAATGATATAAAAAATATAAAGAAATGAAGACATTATCAATAATTATCAATCGATTAAAAAATTACTTAAATGATATTTAAAAAATGGAAAGAAATCAAGACCAATCAGAAAGATAATACAATTTGCATGTGACGAGTACATGTCTAAATAAATTTGAACTTTTGCACATAAAAAGAATATACAAAAGATGCATAAAATCAGAAAAAAAAAAGATTATTTGATTGGAGGGTTAATATTCAATATGATATTATCTGTTAGTCACAACCGTTGGCGGATCAGAACTACGTGCTTAATATAATAATGAAGATATTATCATCGTACACCTGAAAACTTTGAAAGAAAAAAACTAAATATTTTTAGATATTGTATTAAGGGCAAATTTCACGTATACCTCTCAAAGACTTCAAAATTATGTATTTCCCCTCCAAAGTTTGAAATTACGTATTTCTCCCCCTAAACTTCAAAAATTCACAAATTTACCCATTTTATTGTCTTTTATATTAAAACTCCTTCTTAATTTATAAAATACTCATTTTACCATTTATTAAAAGCATAAAACGCCCATCATACTCAAATTTGAATATGAAGGGTTCCTTTACTATCCGAACTACTTTGAGATCTATGCATGCTAGATCAGCATGAATCTTGAAGCCAACACACACATATATTGAAGTGACGTGCACATATCTTAATGTGATGCGCGTGGATCGAAATTGCTTTAGCATTCGTGCGCGCTAGATCAGAATGAATCTTAAAGCCAACACATATATATTGAAGCTACACGCACAGATCTTAATGCGATGCGCGTGGATCAGACGGTAGAGGAACTATTCATATTCAATTTGAGCTCAATAGACTTTTTATGCTTTTAATAAAGGGTAAAATATAGGGGTGAAAACGAAGCGGATTCGGAGCAGATAATGCTGATAAGAGTAGAACTAAGGTGTTCTTAATCTCACCAAGCCCCTTTGTGAGCTTAACTCAAAAACCTATCGGATTGACTTCAACCGATGCATCCAAACTGTTCAAACCAATCTGCTTCATGAG
Organism: Carex myosuroides; assembly: GCA_028015225.1. NCBI lineage: Eukaryota > Viridiplantae > Streptophyta > Magnoliopsida > Poales > Cyperaceae > Carex > Carex myosuroides. The sequence goes on along the minus strand of CM051470.1, from coordinate 2,824,919 downwards.
TGATGTGTTTACATGTCAAATTTTTAAATTTTTGAACTAATTTAGTATGAAGTCAAGCTGTCAAAAAGATGATTTATAAGTTCATTTTAATGAGTTCATTTTAATGAGTTAATTTTTCATCATTTTTTTACAGCTTGACTTTATACTAAATTTGACATGTAAATGCATCACTCGTGAAGTAGACCGGTTTCAACGGTTTGGATGTGTTGTTTGAAGCCAATCCGATAGATTTTTGAGTTAAGCTCACAAAGAGACTTGGTGAGCTTAAGAACACCCTAGTTCTACTCTGCTGATACGATATACGTATCCGTCTTTCAATGAGCGGATACAAATATGGATATAAATAGTAAACGGATATCAAAATTCAAAACCAATAGTAAACGGATATCAAAATTCAAAACCAAATCCGTCTTAAACAGATACGGATAAGGAGCGGATAATCTATAAATAGAGATACGAAACGAATAATTGTCGGATAATTGAGTCATATGAATAATCCACTCAAATAATCCATGTATATAATATAATTATTATAAACGAACATACTTTATTTTTTAATAATACAAATAAAAGCAAAATAAAATACTTTATTTTAGTCCCACATTGAACATTAAAGTAATGGTTGAGGCCTATATAATACAAATAGGGGTGTTCATTGGGTCCGGTTTAGTCGGTTTTGAACCGAACCGAATTAGTTTGGACCAAACGGTTCGGTTTTTTCGGTTTAATGGTTCGGTTCGGTTTGCTTTTTAAAACCGAATTATAATTTCAGTTCAGTTCGGTTTGGTTTGAAAATTTTCAAAACCAAAATAACCGAACCGACCGAAATTTTATATATTATGAATTTGGTCTGGACCGCCCTGGTTTATTTCTTAATACTCTGGTTTATTTCTTAATCAATTGCTTTAAATACTTCGGTTTATTTCTTAATATCCCGGTTAATTTCTGAATATCTCGGTTTATTTCTTAATATACTTCGGTTTACTATAAATCAATTGCATTAAATAAAAAAAATAATATATTTCGGTTTGAACCGAATAAACCGAAATAAAACTTTGTTTTGGTTCGGTTCGGTTGCAATGCTAAATCGGTTCGATTCGGTTTTATTTTTAAAACCAAATTATGACTTTGGTTTGCCTAATTCGGTTCGATTTCAACCGAACCGATGAACACCCCTGTATTTCTCCTCTACATTCAAAATCTAGAGCTGAGTTGGCACTTGGCAGAATAGGAAAAGACAAAAGGTGAGATTAATTTGCCCTTTCGGAATAGGGAAAAGAAAAGAGGCAAAGGTGAGATGGGATTTGTTTGGATTTTCCCTTTCAGATCAGGGAAGATTCCCTTATCTTCGTTACTATAAAAGATTCCCTTCACTAGGTGTGAATTCGGATCCGGATATCTATCCGTTTCCGGGTGTTTTCCCACATTGAAAAAAATATTCGGATCCGAATCCGTTTATTCGAATCTGAATTGGATACGGAGCGGATTCGGAACAGATAATCCGTATCCGTTTTCAGGTATTTTTATAAATTTAGAATGAGTTTTAATATAAAAAATAATAAAATAGATAATTTTTTTAGTTTTTGAAGTTTAGAGAGAGAAATACGTAATTTCAAAAAATTAGAGGGAAAAAATACATAATTTTTAAATTTTTAAAGAAATATATTTGGCTGTCAGTCTTAGAAATCTAAAACACTGATAAATTATATTCAGCATTTATTGTTCATCTACAAAAACGGACAAAAGAATTTAATAGATTGCATTTATATATTAGAAAGCGATAACGGCATTTTATATTTTGTATTGCATTTTAGATGTTTAATATTTTTTTTTCAAAAAATATATATATATACTTAATGATAAAGTGTTTATATTTGTATTACTAGAATTAAAAACTATAAAATTATATTTTCACTTATTTTGATAAAGTATTTAATTAGAATTTTTTTTATAATCATTAAAAAAAATTATGAATTTTCTTTCATATGTCAAATCAACAACTCCTCTAGAGTGGAAAAAATGACACGGTGGAGCCGGCTCCGTCACGGAACGGTACGGTTACGGTACGGAACAGCACGGCACGCGTGTCAGTTACGTGCGGTGACGTGCGTGTCCCGTGCCGTACCGTTCACATGCGGTGCCCATCTTTTGAAACTTTGGCACAGCACGACATGGCATGTGAAAGATTTAGTCACAGCACGGCACGACACTTAGTCACACGAGTCACGTGTAATTAGGACCATTAGATATTGATTTAATGGTGAATCTTGAATAAACTAATCTAAATTATGATTAAATGGTCACGCGAGTCACGCGAGTTACGTATGGTCATGGAACGTTTAAGCACGGCGTGACCATTCGCGTGCCGTGACCACCCCTTAACATTTTGGTCACGGTACGGCACGTGAAAAATTAACTTGGTCACTGTACGAGACCAAAGTCACGATGTGTTAGTCACGCCACGTCAGACTACTACCCCATAACTACTAAACCCTAAATAGACCGTTCGCGATCGAGCTCCTTACTCCATCCGCTCTCTCTCCGTCTCCTCCATTTCCCTCTTATCATGAGTGCATCACAGGCTCACATCGTGAAAATTACTGGGGGAAATTTTTTATTAGTAGTAATTAATAGAAAAGAAGAGAGACAAATGGTAAGATTACGGTAATATTTATACTGGTAGTAAGATCGGTAGAATTCCTACCGATCTTAACTTTTTTTTTAATCTGATATATAGATATAGAGAATTCTTATATTTTATTTCTAGTAAAATATGAAAAGTTTTTCAAAAAATAGATGGAATGTTTTTGATATATCTAAATTTTAAGATACTTTATCTATTTTTGTAAAAAAAAGTTTACTAGAAAAAATTAAAAAGAAAAAAAACAAACTGATTTAAATCGGTAGAAATTCTACCGATCTTACTACCAATATAAATATTACTATAATCTTTGTACCGATCTTACTACCAACATAAATATTACTATAATCTTACCATTTGTCTCTCTTCTTTTCTATTAATTACTACCAATAAAAAATTTCCGAGTTTGACTTGTAAATTATAATTGTTGATTTCATGGGTTCACACATCAACAAAATCGAATTGAAATTCGCTCCAATAACTCAGATATTTTCTTCAATCCAATCTATCTTTTAAAGAAAAATGATTTTGTTATCAAATAATAATTTTGTTTACCACTCATATATATGTCTTTTTATAAAACATACAAAATGACATTTTTTCATAAATTTTTTTACAAATAACATATCTTAAAATGACATATATATTTTATTTTTTTTTATCTCTTTTACAAATTTTCATAAAAAAATCTCATACAAAATGACAATAAATGACAAAAAATATTCTTCAAATAATATAAATAGAAAGAAATAAAAACATGATCAATAATTATCAATCGATTAAAAAATTACTTATATGATATTTAAAAAATGGAAAGAAAATCAGAACCAATGAGAAAGATAATACAATTTGCATGTAACAAGTACATGCATGTCTAAATAAATTTGAACTTGTACACATAAAAAGAACATACAAAAGATGCATAAAATCAGGAAAAAAACAGATTATTTGATTGGAGGATTAATATTCAATATGATATTTTATCTTTTAATCCTAGCTGTTGGCGGATCAGAACTACGTGCTTAATAAATAATGGAGATATTATCATCGTACACCTGAAAACTTTGAAAGAAAAAAACTAAATATCTTTAGATATTGTATTAAGGGGGAATTTCACGTATAACTCTCAAAACCTTCAAAATTAGGTTTTTTGTCCTCCAAAGTTTGAAATTACGTATTGCCTCCTCTAAACTTCAAAACTCACAAATTTATTTATTTTATTGTCTTTTATATTAAAACTCATTCTTAATTTATAAAATACCCATTTTACCCTTTATTAAAAGCATAAAACGCCCATCATTCTTAATTTTTATTTCTACCATATTCACAAAAAAATAAACCAAAACACCCTTGCTTGGTGAGAATTCAAATTTTACCCATGCCGCAGGGGCATTTGGCGGTCCCAAAGACTGAGGTCTTCCAATTGGTTCCGCAGCCCCAGTCCAAGAGCCTCGAAATGCCCCTGCGGCCCCATTTTTTTTTTCTTACAAAGTTATACGAGGCATTTGGAGGGGCCACATTTGCTTATAAATTTTCGTTATGTCAAATCAAGTGCCATTTCTCTATTCATTTTTTTTGTAAATCAAGTGTACATCAAGTGCCCCCAGTCTTTGGGGCCGCAGGGCCAATTGGCGGTCACCAGTCTTTAGGCCCGCTAAATGCCCATGCGGCATGGGTAAAATTCTAATTCCCACCAAATGGGGGTGTTTTGATTTTTTTATTATGCTATTAATAAAAAATTTGGATTTTTTTATGTTGGAATATTTCATTTCTTTCAAATACTATATTATTAGTATTTGAAAAAGCTTAATTTTCAAATCTATTTTTGCATTAAATAAATGTGTTACTTACAAATGTAAAATGTGTGTGTTGTTAAGAAAAAATAAGCGTACGTAGTGTCATGTTATAATAACAAAACTAAGTTAAATTAATTTTATTTGATAAGTTTGATGAGTTAAATAAATCATTTTTAATAAATTATGAATATATACATATAATTTTAATGAAAACGATTAATTGGCCTCATAATTCCGATTAATCAGCCGCATACTGATTAATTACTTAACGGTACCCCATCCGTCCAACGAGCGCATACCGTTATGTAAAACACTGCGAGAGAACGAAGGGAGAAAAGCGAGTGCAATCTGAGAGAATATTTGATCGAGGAGATAGAATGGATGAAGGACAAAAGTAGGTAGGATGTTGTCTCTTGTTATGGCCGGATTAGAAAAACAAAATATAAATCGGTAGCTTGATAGAGAAAAATAATTACATAAATAATTGTCTTAAAAAAGAGATTCGAGGGATAAACATCCTTCAGCGTATGGGCTCCAAAGTAGGTGGGTAGTCATTGGAGTTAAAGAGCTTACATTATTATTATCTTGTGCAGCAATGCATGTTGTGTGGCCAAGAATGTGATTTAACTCGACAGCATGCTTAATCTTCAACGGTAAATGCATGGAATAGTGTAAAAGTGGAAAAGGAAAGCAACTTCTAATTCTTACAATTTCAATTATGTTTGACGCGCTTAGAATAGTATAAGAGTGGAATTGAACTAATTCTAACATGTAAAAAAATCACTCTTTCTCAATTCCACCTTACTCATGGAAATAGTGGGATGGAATAGAGAGGAGTTCAAGTGCAAAATAGAAGAGTTTGACTGCATATTTTCATTCTAATTTCACTTTTTCACTTTTTTTCTATTTCATTCAATTCCACTTACGTTCGGCTACAATTATTTCACAATTCCATACTATTTTTTTTATTCCAACACAATTCCTTTGTGACGAACAAGCTCCCAGAGAAATAAATATGTTGTTATTCCTTGGAAATTACAGAAAACCAGTTATTCAAACTTTTTCATGCACAAATCTCAAAAAACTAAGTTTACATGCACGAATCTCAACAAAAATCAACAGTTAAAATAAGAATAACAGGTTGTTGTTATTTCCAAGGAATAACATAATTTATTTACCAACGTCCAGTCCAGTGACTGTGGCTTCACCTCTACCTAAGGAGAGCAGTTTGGGTCCGATGCCCATCGGACTCAAAGTGAGTTCGATGACCGTCTGATTTGTTTTAAGATTCGCACCCGTAATTTTTACATCTGCTTTAAAATTCATGCGCACGAATCTTAAAATGAATCAGACGGTCCCTAAACCCAGCGGACCCAAGCTGCTCCCCTACCCAAGATGGTCTATTCCAATACTGGCCAGAGGAAATCTATATGCCACACGATAAATTAATTAATTAGTGATCATTTGAACGCATTTTTTTTTAATTTGTGGCCAAACCAGAACGCACTTCTAAAAGTTTCAAATTATTATAAGTCGTTTCCTCTATCCACCCACAAAATTTAATACATTACTATCTTAAGTGGTACCATTTCTTTCCACTTTCCTCAACTTTCCTCTCAACAGTCAACATGCGTCAACTCTCTCTTTCCACCAAAACGCCGTTGTTCAAATTTTAAAGTAGAAATAAAAGAAGTTTGTTTCCCCTAGCTACACCACCCCCGCCCCGCCCCACACACACACACACACAATTTCTAACATTATCATCTCATCTCGAACTCCCTTCCCTCAACTCTCTCCAAAACTAAGAGACCCAACTTTCCTTAAAACCCGTACGAAGAGAAGGCCAGCCATGGCTGAGGCGGCTCTTCTCACCTCCTTAGGGTGGTTGGCGTCCCCCTTGTTCAAAACACTATTCGACAAAGCGCATCACCATCTCGGCACTGGCATCGATGAAAAAAGGAAGATACTTGAGGCCACAGTACTTCCACGACTCTATCTGGCGATTGAGAAAGCAGAAAAGAGCCCCAACAAAGAGAAGGTAGTGGAATGGCTCAAAAGGCTCAAGGGTGCATACTATGAGGCTGAGGAAGCAATCGACCTATTCGAGTATGAACTGCTTAAAAAAAAGGTAAAGGATGACAGGAAAACACTAGAACAAAGGGCCAAGAATGAGAGGGGAACCCGAATTAGTTTTCCATCCCAATTTGTACCCCAGAAAATAAAAGATAAATTATCTGTTTTCTCCCCGCAAAACATCATGCTAAAGGGTTGTATAAACAAACTCATAGAAATTGCAAAGGAGGCCAACGAATTTCGTGACTTATTAGAGGTCCAAGAAAACTGTAGTGGTAGTGTTGCTGATAGGGAAACTTTCTCAGACCCTCATGCCAGAATTTTCGGTCGTGAGAAAGATAAACAAAACATAGTAGCCTTACTCACGGAAAAACCTTTAAAATCTGATGCTGAACCAAGCATTAGGCCAGCTATCCCTATAATTGCCATTACGGGCCGTTCTGGTGTCGGGAAAACTGCACTGGCCCAAGATGTTTACAATAATATGGATGGACAGGAGCATTTTGATCTTCGTGTGTGGGTGTATGTCCCTCGCAAATTTAAGGCCACTGATGTTATTAAGAAAATGATAGAAATCATAAAGGCAAAAGAATGCGCTAGTAATAATTATCCCTTTACATCACTTGAAGCTCTTTTAACAGAATTAAGGAGTATGTTAGGGTCTAAGAAACTTCTACTTGTGTTAGATGATTTTTGGAGTGATACTGAGAATTTTGTTGAACAATGGGAGAAATTCATTGGTTGCTTAAGTAGTTGTTTACCAGGGAGCAGAATCATACTTACAACTCAATCCAAAAATGTCGCACAACAAGCTGTCCTCGCTGGTGTTACGAAAGTAGAGGTCCATGATTTAAAGGAGTTAGAGGAGGGTCAATTTTCAGAACTCTTTATGCACTATGCCGGGCCTAGCAATTCTCATTTGCAAAAAGAGGAATTCGAAAAAATAGGTCAAAAAATAGCTCATAAGCTAAAAGGAGATCCGGGTGCGGCAAAGCTAGTGGGTAAACAATTGAGGGGAAAACTTGACTTAAGGCATTGGGAGGAAGTAGCAGAAAAAGATTGGTTGGGGGATAACATGAAAGCAAGGATCTGGAGCTATCAGCAGCTCCCTCTTGACCTCCAGCGTTGTTTTGCAATATGTAGCATATTTCGAAAAGGCACTCAGTTCAGTAAAAAAGATTTAATAGATCTTTGGATGGCAGAAGGTTTTATAAGGCCAACAGATAATCAAGAAAGGTTGGAGGATATCGGTGAAAATCACTTGCATGAGCTCGTATCGAGATTCGTTTTGGAAGAAGTTGAAGGTGAAAAGGAAAAACGATATCAACTTCATGACCTGCTTCATGATCTTGCAGAGTGGGTTCAAGGTGATGATTTTATTAGAATAGATTGCACATGTTCAAGAGCAGTTCATTCCCACATAAACCGCAAGTTGTCCCGTAGTGAAAACATTCGCCACATCCATTTACCCTCAAGCATGGTAAACAAATTAAAAGAGAAACTGTGCCTCATGAAAAATCTATGCACTTTTTGTGTTTATTCTGATTATCCTGACAGTGCTGTCCCGACGGAAGTATTGCAGGAGATATTGAAAAACATGAAAAAACTGCGGGTGTTGTTTCTTCCCAGCTGTGATATTGTTGATTTGCTAGACTTAATTGGCAATTTAAAGCATCTTCGTTTCCTACAATTTGATTGCTTTCAACCTGATCTTATGAAGCTTCATGATTCCATATGCAAACTTTACCACCTCCAGACGTTTAATCTGGAAAATTGTAAATCCCTACCCAAGAATTTTTCTGAGCTTATTAGCTTGAGGCGCATGAAAACAGTTGGGGAGACAATTTCCCATATTTCTCATGTTGGAAGGATGACGTCCCTCCAAGACCTTGATCAATTCATTGTAACGAAGGGAAGTGGGAATGAATTACACCAACTAGAAAATTTGAATCAGCTTCGAGGTGAAATGTGCATTAAAGGTCTTGAGAATGTTGGGAGTATAGCGGATGCTGTAAAGGCCAATATGCGAAACAAAAAACATATCGAAGAGCTAAAATTTGAGTGGACCTCTGATGAAAGAGACACTGATAATGTTACAGACCGCTCTACTCAACATGTTGAATTATTGGATGCATTACAACCTCATCCTCATATAAGGGGTCTCACACTTAAAGGATTTGGAGGAGATCAATTTCCAAATTGGCTTTTAAGTCATAATTCACTAAAGTATCTCAAGTCGCTAACATTATTGAATTGTGATAATGCAAAAGAAATCTCATCCATTGATGAATCAATTCCCAATTGTGAAAGACTTATACTACGGGAGCTCAAGAACCTGAAAAAAATGCCTTCTCTTCCTCCAAGCCTTATTTAGTTATAGATCATCTCCCACAGCTTAGTTATTTCTCTGAGGATGATTTCTTGATGAAGGAAGAAAGAAAGCAATCCAAACTTGAGGCCGTGAAGCAAATAGCAGAGTGCTGGCTGAAATTAAAACTAAAATTTGAGTTCCTTTTAAGGCCATTTTTACTGTTTATGAAAGAAAGATTGGAAGCTCCGTCAGAAATCTCCATTAAAAGTTCACAATGTGGAAATAATTTTTCGGAGATTGTGAAATTTGACCCTTTCAATGATGATTATTCTGAAGATCAGCTTTTGAATGCATGGGTGATGTACATGAATTACCACATAGAAACAATGTTCAATAAAAATGAGGAGTCCAAGCTGATTTTACCATCTTCACTCACTTACCTTGAGATATCATCATGCACGATTACTAGTGATGCATTAACCACCAGCATACAATTCCTTGTTTCCCTTTCTAAACTGAAACTATCTCATATTCAGACAATAACCTCTCTTCCTCCCAAGGAAGTCCTATGTTCATTGAAGAACCTCCGGTCTCTTATCATTGAGAAATGCCATTTGCTCAGTTCCTTGGGAGGTATTGGAGCCGTGACCTCCCTTAAAGAGCTCAATTTAAATTTATGCCTCAATTTGAACCCATCAAATGATAAACTGCCTTCCTCCTTGGAGATGCTAGATTTGAATGCATGCTTAAACGATGATGTTATTTGTGCACTTGATGTTGGTAACCTGTCTCGTCTTGAGAAGCTGTTTATAGGCAGATTGAATGGTCGTTTGGAGGGATTAAATTCATTAACTGCACTTCGTTCTCTAAGTGCATTTTATTGCCCTTGGATCAACCCCTCACCTCCCATGCACAAGTATGCATTTGAACTTCATGATGCTTCAGTTGATAACCTGTTCCAATTGAAATTGATACTATCAAATGAATCTATCTCCTCAATAAAAGATTTGGCAATTTGTAAATTCCAAGAAGATTCCTCAGATGATGAGGTTTTTCAATCTCTTACTTCTCTCATGAAGTTGATGTTTTATGAGTGCAAAGCTACCCATCTGCCGAAGAACTTGAAGAATCTTGCATCCCTAGAGCATCTGGTACTATACAACTGTCCAAACCTATGTGAATTGGAATTGGAAGATCTACCCAGGAATCTTCGTCAGTTGCGATTTATAGATTGTCCAACTCTGACAGAGAAGTTCAACAAGGCTGGCCCTTATCAAGTTTTGGTTTACAAAGGAACCACCTTTGTGATATTTTCATCAGAAGGTAATCTAATTTTTCAACCCCATGGTAAAGCACTTCTATTTTTAAATTTATTTCTTCTATTTATTGATGGATACATCATTTTGATTAGTCATAGAGGGATATAAAGAAATTTATTTAGACTCCCTCTATCCTTTTGGTTCACCAAATTAAGCATTTAAATTCTTGTTCTTTATCCGTGACATGAAAATCGATAGTTTCAACGGGCACCTGGAATAAAATCTGATGAAAAATACCTTATTGGTGACCTTGGTACTTGACATTAAGGTGCACAATATATAGTTGTCTAGATTTTGGCTGAAGCCATAACTAACAGAGGAGACTAGGCATCCTCCTTCCTCCTGGTCTGGTCTTGTGCTGGACTGCTAGTATGGTTCAACACTCATGAACGGAACCAGTGTACCAGACCTCTTTCCTTTTCCCTTTTTCTTGTTTCAATTTTTGGCTTGTTGATATACCGTACTTATATTTCCTTGGCCTTTTTTATATTAATTCTCATTGTGTTGGTGCCAAGCTTGCAATATGTATTCAGTAAACCAATTCTTTACCGGTGGATTTCAGTCACAGATTCACTAACATTTTTCTCCAGAGAAAAGTATAAGAGTTGTCTTTTCCGGTAGAAAATATTTTTTTTTCTCCAAAATCCGGGTTTCGAACCCATAACTTCTTAGGCGAAGGGTGTTTTCCTTTTGACACTAGATCAAAGGGTATTACATTTAAGAGCAATAGCTTTTGAAACTCTTTGATTTAATTTTATTTAAATTGCTTCCGTTTACATATTTGACAGACACGTCCATGTAATGAGTAAAAGCCTGAGAAAGAAACATTTATTTATTTTTGTTTGTAATTAATGTTGGCATTGAGATATGTATATATTATCCATCTGACATAATTTTTCTCTTCTCTGAGGATGCTATAAAATGCTAATCTTTTCTTCTAAACTCTGTTTCCCTTGCAGAAGAAAGGAACCGTTTTTAGGCTGGACTTGTTTGCTCGCACTCGTGAGTTTCTTCTCAGCTAGCTGTCTATCCACATCTCCAACTGCAACCTTCACACCACCTGATCCACAAAATAAAAAAATAAAAAACCACAACAAAAAAAAACTACAAAACCAAAATAACAACAAAAAAACGAAAAAAAGAAAAGCAAAAAAATAATCTCTTTTGATTATCTATAAGAAGAAATTTGTTGTATCAATCTTCTTAATTAAGTCTTCACTCTCTAATACAATTGTTGCTGCTGCGAGATTGTATAATTTTGTGTAACTGCCGAACTTATTTGATGCTTTAAATGTTCTTGGAAAAACATACAAAAAAATGAAAAAAAAAATGAAAAAAAAGAAAAAGGAAAAAATAGGAAAAATGAAAAAAATGAAAAAAGATTGTGCACTAATTTAAGTCCGAGTGATGCAATATTATTGTGTATGTGGTGTTTTTTTTTTGTATGTTGTATGTTTAAAAGTTGTTGTTCTTTTTTTTTTTAAAGTGTTTTGATTTCATCAGGTACTATTCACTTTATATACGGTGTGTTTTTATATGGTGTGTATTGTCAATTTATTTATGTGAAGATATGTATGATAAGACTGCTTGTTGATTTTTATATAGGACAAATTTGGTTTGATTTATTGTGATTTTTTATTTTTTCTGGTTGCAAAAAATTTGCTCTTTATTTTTTATGGTCACATTTTTAATTAAGATTTCTGAGATTGTTTTCTCAACCGAAATTTTTTGAAAGAAATAATTAATTAATTTTGTTTAAAACGTCCTATTGTACTTTTGGTACTTCTGTAAAATTTCAAATAGTCCATATCAATTTTTTTACTTTTAATTTGGTTACCCAGATTTTTATTTACGAAGTAAATATAATTTTGTACGGGGATGAGTACAGAATTTGATTCCAACAGTTCAATCTAGAACAGAAAAGGGCCCAGCCAAGCCCAAATCAGGGCCCGTAATAAAATTATCATTTCTCAACATATATCGAAGCCAGCACGAACCTTTCAGATCGTCTCTGTTTCTAGTGTGCGTCTCTCTCTCTCTGTCTGCGGGTCCCACCAGGAGCTTCCCTTAGCGGGCCCAAAACTAAAAAACAGTTGTCATCTCTGCCCAATTAAAATTGTAAATCCGAAACGGTGAAACCCGAAACCGCCTACGCTATATCACTTAAACTCCCTTTACTCGACGAGTTTTACCTTTACCTCCTCTTGCTCCCTCTTCTCTCTCAAGTCTCACCTCCTCTGTTTCTTGTACAACTCTGCAAAGGCGCCTGTCTCCCCTCTTTTCTTCTCCGAGGTTTCTCTCTCTGTTCTACTCTACCTCGCTTTATTTCTGGTTCGTATTTAGTTCGTTTCTTTTTGCAATTTGTTGCGAGTTATAGCAAATGGGAGTACCTCAATTGATTTGAGGTGAATCGTATCACTCATAATGGATTGTGATTCTATGAATAACCTATAGTTAGTCGATTTGTATTTTAGGTTTCTTGACACATTCTTGATTTTGTAATTGGATTCCTTCAAAAGTAGTTTTTTGCATTCTATATCACATGAATTCCAAGAAGTATTATTTTTAATTAACTCCCTATTTCAATTTTCTTTTGCTTAATTAGTTGCTTAAAACTGAAATAAATATATTCAATTTTAAAGCCTCGCATGGATAAACCCTTCTCTTAATTCTTTCTGCCAACATTTGCATATATGCTTCAGTTGGTGCGCTTTTGAGAGGTTTATAATATATCCTTTTATTCACCTGGGTGTAGTTGTACTGTTCTAAAGATTTGATCTTTAATTATTTGGTTTGCTTCAATGGTTTGCAAGTTTAACTGCTGGATTTAATTAACCTTTTTTCCGGGTTATTTCAAGAAAGAGCTTATTTTGTCAGAAGAGATGAATAAAAAATCATTTATTTGTTCTGAGAATTAGGTTGCTTTGACAAATAACAACTCATTTATTTAAAAAAAAGAATTTAATAGGATGGATGGAAATAAAGAAACCAGCCATCAAAGGAGGATAAGTGCCATTGCAAAGAAGGCGAAAGAATTGTCCATTTTAAGCGATACCGAAACTCTTTTCCTCTTGTTTAATCCCAATGGGAAGGCAGAGCTTGTCTTAGGACCGAATACGTAACCTCTAATTCGTTATCTCTTGTCTTTTATTTTGCATATGTTTAGTCCTTATTTACATTATTTGGTGAAAGAGTAATCTGTGTTAATTGAATTTGATGGATAAATTGTAAGAATTCCTTTTTGTTTTCTTAATCAGACAATTGGGGTTTAATTATCTAAATTAATGAAGAGAAGTTCCTGGTGAGTCTTTTACAAAGTATTACCAGGTGCTGGTATCAGTTTACCAGCTTTTTGTTCCATTCATAATGTTACATTTTTTGTTTTATATTCTCAAGTTCATTGCTTTGTTTTGCAAAAATGGAGAACAAGTAGAACTGATTTAGATGAAATGAGAATATTGGAAAATCATTTCACGATTAAAATAAAGTGCCAATAAAATTATCTGATTATTTTTGTATTCTTTTTTCAGCAATTTTGAGGACATGGTAAACAGGTTTGTTAATTTGAGTCCAAAAGAGAGATATGAGAGGTATGTTAGTCATTGCATTGTTTCAAAGTTGTACCTGTTTCTTTGTTTTTTCAGCTGTTACTAATTACATCTTATTCTATTATTGGTGTGTTCTTATAATATGAGCAGTAAGCTGGAAGGTATTAAGGTAGACATAATAAACTCTAGTTATTTCAATATTTTATTTATTTTTAATTTTTTCCAATAAGTTTGGCTATAACTAATTTTAATCTGATATAAACATTCTTACTTTACATAAATAGGCTTTAAAAGAAGCCTTCAAAGAGAACAGCGACCATGAAATCGATGTTCAACCGCGCATGAATCTTGGGTACTTAGTTTTATTAATATTTTTCTTTCTGACAACAAATGCCCCATAATTGGTACCTGTTTGATACCTGTTATTCTTCATTTCATGTAACATCTTGGTCTACCAGTACCAGCTGTTGACCAAAATGAACAGAAACAGAGAGATGGAGAATTCTGTTAATTTCTGTGTAAATCAAATCTTATACATCTTTTTTTTTAATGATCTTTTTCAGGGGATCCAGAACCTCGCATGCCATCGAGCAGGTATTATAATCTACTGCATTTTCTTACCTTGTGCCGAAAGCAAAATGTTTATCTTTTTGTTCCACCCCATTGAAGGACCAAACTTTTTTAGAACTTCATTTAAACTCGCAAGTGAAACAGCAAAGACCCGTATTACCTGTACAGGCTGTACTATGGATCAACCCGTACTATGGATCCATATCTCTATTTTTAAGGCTTAAATAGTCAATTCAAACTGTTAAACATGATATTTGTATGAAAATATACTTGGAGACCAAATTGTATATATTTCAGAACATTTTTACTATTTTTTAAGATAGGTAGAAAATTACTTGATCTAAAAATTCTGGACCATCTGAAAGTGGTGATTTTCTGTCTATTTAAAAAAAAGTAATAAACATGATCTATAATTTCATATAGATCATCATGTTAAATGGTTCGGATCGACTATTTTTTTTGAAGGTTAAAGGCTTGGCCTTTAACATTTTGTATTAAAAAAAGAGTAAAAGTTTATTTACAACTCCTCTTATCTAATGGCTACTACATAATTTACAACACTATATTGAAATTAAAACCAATACGCGTCGCATTGATGTCGCAAGTTAGCAATGCTCTGTCTAGCGCAAAATGTCAGTGACAGTTTCGTCTAACAGCATATGAACCGTCTTCCGCTGGTTGGAGAAAATACGACGGTTGCGCTCCCTCTACAGCGTCCAACAACCCGCCGCCCAAGTCGTATCCAGTCTCCTGCGTTGCGACAGGGGTAGCTGTTGCCTTACCTCCCACCATGCGTCTATTATCGTCCCGGCTCCCGGTTTGAGTTTGGTGTTCATATACGCCGTCAGCCCTCTCCAGAACCGGCTCGAGAATTGGCATGTCCAAAGTAAGTGATCCCTATTTTCCAGGTTGGTCGATTGGCACAAAGCGCATCCCAGGGTGACTTGCATGCCCTTAATTTGGAGATTCGTTTGGGTCTGAATGCGGTCGTGGATTAACAGCCAGATGAAGACTACAACCTTGGTAGGGACCCTCAATTTCCACAGCGTCTTGTGATACTCACACTCAACCCCAGTGTTACTCATTGCTCTGTATGCCGAGGAGCTCGTGAATTCCTCCTGTGCCGTCCATCTCCACTCTCGGCAGTCGGCTGTGGTGGACTGTCGCAAGGAGGCAGTATAGAACGGCAGCAGCGCCGCTAATTCCTTAATGAAAATGGACTCACTGGTGTGTCGCAGTAACTGTTGCGGTTCTGTTATCCCGTATAAGAGATTTAGCATGTGTGCCCATTTCCCCTGCCGTTGGGTCATGATTCTCCACAGCCACTTGGTCATTAATGAGTCATTTTGTGTTGCAAAGTTGATGATACCCATACCTCCATTTACCTTTAGGGCACATACCTGCTCCCAATTTACTAAGCAATTGATGCCGCTACACGTTGCGTTCCCCTTCCAGAGAAATCTCCTCCGCAGTTTGTCGAGCCGCCTGATCACCCCTTTCGGTAGTTTGATAATTTGCAAGTAGTGCAGAGGGATCGCCGTCAAGACTGCTTTGACGAGCGTCATTCGTCCTCCAAAGGACAGGAGATTTGATTTCCATCCCTCCATCCGTCTTTGTACCGTTGTTATTAAATCTGCAAAGTCGGCTATTTTGGGTTTTTTCATTGTGAGCGGGAGGCCGAGATAATTGATTGGCAGGTTCGAGCTTGGGGAGCCGGGGATGGAGGCTATTGTAGGGACCATGGGGCGCAGGATTGGGATGGGTACAAACCCGCTCTTTGAGCGGTTGATTTTCAGCCCGGTGAGCTTGCCATAAAGCTGGAGCACTAAGGATATGACCCGCAGCGTAGTCGGATGTGCCTCAGCAAATATGACCGTGTCATCCGCAAATTGTATTGCCTGCGGTTCAATTACCATCCGATTATTCATCGTAGGCCGTGAATTCGTGAGGAACCACTGGAGTGAATCAGTTAACAGGATGAATAGAAGCGGTGATAGCGGGTCCCCTTGCCTGAGACCCTGCCTATGGTCGAAAAACCGTGTTAGTTGGCCATTAACTTTTACGGCAGAGGATGACGTGTGCAAGATCCCGACCATTGCCGACAACCATTTGGGTGGGAAGCCCCGCTCGACCAGTAAATTAGTCAAAAATGACCAGTCAACCGTGTCAACCGGTTCGGATCGACTATTGAACTTTAAAAATAGAGATATGAACACATAGCACGGATCGATCCATAATATGCAATATTAACATAGACTCACTCTAACTTCACTACAATGTCATATGTGTTTTCCTTATTTTCTTTCTTTACAGGACCAGCAGAGTTTTCTTAACCTGACTGAGGAAATATATCCAAAAGATAAAAAATTTGTCGAGCTTGGGTAATAATTTCACCAAACCTATTAGTTCAAGTAATCCTTTCATTTTCATTTTCATTTTCATCTTTTCGTTTCACAACAATGGAGTGCACTTTTTGATAAGCAGTTGAACTAGTAGTTTAACTAATTTTTTTTTTTTTCCTGTTCTGCTAGTATTAGTATAGCCTAATAACAAATTTGGGTCAAGACAAATCATCTTAATTGAAGTTCAGTTGAACAAATTAGAGTATGGAAAACTTATTTTGCGAATTCTTTGTATGTATAGAAACATGGAACAATTGAAGATCTTGAAAGCCGCCTTTGAAACTTGTATCGAGCTGATCGAAAAGAAGAAGGTACATACATTTTAAATGAAATTACGCAAATCGTCTTTAATTTATTTCTATAATTGGAGCTACTAAGCTACAGTACTAGAGATTGATTCTTTGTTCTTTTTTAATTTGGACAATCAGGCACAGATGTCTAGGCTCAGAGACAGAGCCAATGTTGGTACCAGTGCTAGTGCTAGCTAGTATCAGTGCCGTTCAACATTCGGCGATGAACCATCCGGGACCTCTAAATGGCAATGATCTGATGAACCAGGGAACCAACTTGCTTCAGCTAAACATGTACTTATTTTTTGCATTTCATTCCTTGTTTCTTTATTTTGTTTCGTAGTTCGACCTATACCAAACCCTAAAAAGGAAACAAATACATATTACCCCTATTATTACTTGTGTTCTAACAAAAAAAAATGTTTTATTGAATGGTGTTTCATAGGAATTCGGGTAGCAACTCTGATGACCTCCTAATGGCAGCATCCCCTAAAGATAAAGGCAATTGATGTGCCCATGCATCGACCTGGTAATTAAGCATACATACCCATTTGTCTCAGCAATTTTCTTCCTTGGAAATAATTTGTTTGTTTTCATATACATCATACTTTCTCTCTCCTTGTAGCTCCAGGAAGTCAATTGCTGATGGATCTAATTATGTGCAGTGACTTGAATGACTGATGCAACAGAAATACTATTGACATACTTTTTTTTTGCATATTAGCAAACTTTTTTATTTCATATTAGCAAAGAACAAAAATATATTGAGATACTTATTTGCATTTTACTAATTGTCTGACTTGGATTGAGTATGTCTCTTGCCAGCCTGTTTATTTTTTTCTTCTGAATCTAACACAAATTGAGATTTATTTTTTCACAAAAAATGTAATAAAATAACAAGTACCTAAATTCTTCTGACCCAGACGTCTGGTACGCCAACACAGACAACAGTGCTCACGGCGATAACTATGGTCTCGGTGCTCTAGGTAAAATACACATACTTAAAATTGTAAATTTGTATTTAAATTATATAACGTAATAATTAATGATCTTCGATTTAATATTTCAGGTAAGACGAGATCGATGTATCACCCAGGTGGATCGCAGACGTCTTCTTCGCAATCGCAATCGCAAGCGCAATCATATTCTTCGGCGCTGCCTCCTCTCAGGCAAGAAGACATAAATGCGATTTCAAGTCAGGTGTTGGGCGTGCTTCAACCACAGCTCAACGTAAATGTGATTTCAAGTCAGGTGTTGGGCGTTCTTCAACCAACCACAGCTCAACGTAAATGAGATTTCAAGTCAGGTGTTGGGCGTGCTTCAACCACAGCTCAACCAATTCATGGAGGAGATGAGGCGTAACATGGGACGTTCTTCGCCTCATCAGGTACGAAATTTAATTTTGGAGTATGTTTCAATCCAATAAGAACACCAAGTATGATAAACCAATTGACGGAACAGTAAACTCTTAAAAATTGTAAACCCTATAAACAGTAAATCCTAAAAACTTTAGTTATATTCTTACAGGGAGGTTCTAGCTCACACCGTCCCGATGAGCAGGATGACAGCGGTGATGATTTAGGAGATGACTAGTTTTAGGATGTTTTGATCTGTATGTCGTACTTTAGATATTTTCTTTTTATATCGTACTTTGATATTGGATGTTTATGTAGTATTTTACATATTTCTTGTTTATGTTGGATATTGGATATTTGCTTGGATATTTGATATTGGATGTCATATTAGTATTTTATATTGTTCAATTGCTTGCATGTGAATTATTTGTGAATTATATATTTGTCGATCGAAAACGACGACGGTAAATTGTATATTTGCTTGTGAATTATGTATTTATTGCTTGGTACGTTTCGTACCAATTGGGAAAAAGAAAAATAACAAAAAAAACATCAAAAAAAAATAACCTTCTGCTACCGATTTTGAACCATCAGAGACCGGCCAATCGGTCTCTGATAATCTTGTTCCACGTCAGCACGCAGCATCAGCGACAGAACCAATCGGTCGCTAAAGGGGTCTTCAGTGATCGGCACATGAAGCTTCAGCGACCGGTGACGTCAGCGAGGTGGTCATCAGCGACGAAGCATCTGCGTCCGAGTCATCTGCTACCGATTTCGGTCATCAGCGACCGGTGAACCCATCGCGACCGGCGAAAAAACCTTCAGCTACCGATTTGGCCGGTCGCTGATGGGTGTGAATGCTTTAGTGTGCAACACTTCTTGTAAGATAAAGCCATGGCTATGCATGGCATCTATAGAAAAGAAAGGCAAATTCATCAGATCTATAAAGAAAAAAAAAATTAAAAAAGAAAAAAGGCATTGATTATTAATTTCCATGTTCTTAAGTATTAAGTTTTATTGTTTGAATATAAACCTATAATTACATTAGTGTTAATTTTGAACTAGTATGATAAGAACCATACATTAACAAGTGCTAATCAAGACTAAGCTTGTATATATTTAAATACTGAGACAAAATATAACTAAATTAGAAAGAAAAAAAAAACAAATATGATACAAAGTAACAAAAGATACACAAATTTTCTCCTAATGTTATTTTAGATAACTCGTATTTCGGATTCACCAAAATATTTTTTGATCTATTATATTTTCGTTTGTTCTATATATATTCGACATTGTTTACCCTTAATCCCCTGATCTGCAAAAAAGAAGACTACAAGCAGAAGCAGTCATGCACAAGGTTTAACTAGATATGATCAAAACCTAAAAAAAAAATATATATATAGTTTTAAAACTTTTTTGGTAGGGAATATTTTTTTTAATATGGGTAGATTTATAAAAAGTTGTAAAATATGGGGCATTGTACGTAACTCTGTAGTCATTATAACTTAATTACCAATATATATTATGAGGAGGGATCAACTTACAACAAAGTTACAACAATCATTTTTTTCATTTTCAAAGTCCAAATCGTCGATCCAAACCGTTCAACATGATCTCCACAATAAAATGTGCTTGTAGATCAAATTTTACATTTTTTTTGAATTGTTTTACTATTATTAAGTATTTTACAAAAAATAGTCATATTCAGACCATTGAATTTTGTACCCATCTTAATAAATAGTAAAAAAATTCAAAAAAATATAAAATTTGATCTGCAAGCACATTTTATTCAGATAATCATGTTGAACGGTTTGGATCGACGATTTGGACTTTGAAAATGAAAAAAATAATTGTTGTAACTTTGTTGTAACTTGATCCCTCCTCATATATTATACCATCTCAAATCCAGTTAATTAAAATAAAAAGATTTGTGACATCGGTTCGCATATTGCTTAGTCCCACATTGCCTATTTAATGGAAACCATTTCTCTATGCAAATATAAAAGGAGTAAACCTGAACCACATGATCCCACAATATATATATCCTCATCAAGTATTTGGGAGAAAATAAAGCCAAGCCGCCATTCTATACTATTGCCAGAATTTTACTTAAGGTATGTCTTCTTTAGGTGTTTTTAATTTTTCATTCATAATTCTATAGTTTAAAATATTATCATCAACTGCAAATATATGATTTGTCTCTAAAAAAATCCAATATATAATTACGACATAAACTGAAAACTCATCAAAATATTTGCCACAGTTTGAATTGAAATTACAAAATCTAATTTCTTTTCCCGTTGAATCGATGTTATTTTCAGGATCTTACAGTTCAATTTACAATTTTTGTTTATCAAAGTAGAATGTCTCGCAAACAGTTTTTACGGGAAAAATATTATCGATGGTGATATTTTGGAAAAAAAAAAACAAGATTTAGAATTAACAAGATTAATGCTTGTCTATTTTTTGTGTTATTCATGTGTTTTTCAAAATTTCCTTGTGGTTATCTGATAGTTCAATTTAGTAAATACAGACACTCACAAAGGTTATATAATTATTCATTGTCCAAGTTAATTTCATGCTAATGCAATTACTGTTGTTTTCCCATAAGAATTTTTAATACACAAAGTTACCAACAAAATTGAGATTCTAGTACTGTCTAAATTGCAACTCAGTGCATTTTTATTTGAAGTTTGTCAAGTAAAATAACAGTTATACTGGTTAATTTACAAGATATGAGAGGTGCACACTCTTCATTTAATCTTAGACATAACAAGCCAAAGAGTTGTATGAATGATTAATGACGGAATATTCTTAAGAAAATTATTATATTTTCGTTTGTTCTGTTTGAAATTTTTTGTTTGATAATTTTGAATGAAGTAATATTTTGTATATTAATCCTGAAAGCAATTGCAGCTAACATATACTTTCTTCATTTTTATGCTGTTACCAGCCAGACTTTCTTATATTTCAGCATGAATGGTTTAGGAAAAGAAAAGACAAACAAAAGGTTAGTATACATTTATTTTAATTGAAGAAAGAATGTGTTAGGATTACTAATTAATACAATGTACCCTTAAAAGGAAATTTACATATAAATGTTTAATATAAACATAGAGTTTAGGGGATGACTAGAAGACCTAAATTACAGCCTGAACCAAAAAGAAATTCTGTCAAGATTCTGTTTAGTGGCCAAAGTTTCCTCAAATTGTTTGTGTCCTAAGCAAAAAAGTTGAGTTCTCTTTTGTTGTAGTGAATTCATAAATTCTCTCTATTTGTTTTTTTTATGCACATCTCCCACAGGGTAATGTGCTGTGCAGGAGAGGTTCTTCACATTATCGATCGGGGATCAGAGCATAAGATAATCACGCCATAGGTATACGTTTCGTGTTTTTTAAAAACCACGGCGATGTTTTCCGTGGCGTGGTTTTTTTTAAATCATTATTTAGGTATTTACTATTTAGTGAAGATGATTTTGTTCGTCTAGGATATACTGTACCTACCTCATTCAACGGTTAAAACTGATTATATGTGCTTATAAATAGCATGCGCATGCTTATTTTGGACGCCGCACATATGTTTCTCTTTAGAAGAGATCGAGTGAAGCTGTAAAATCTCTTAAGCTCAATTTTAGAAGTTAACTGGTAAGAATTAGGAGTGAAAAAAAAAGAATATGGAGGTTTTGGCTGACGAGGACGGTTCAAGAGGCAAAAATATTCTGGTATATATGTTCTCTTTTTTATATTTGTTGTTATTTTCATGAAATTAATTTCCAGTTATGTTTGAGTTAGTTCTATGATTAGAAGAAATTTGATGAAGAATTAACTACTTCCATATAATTAAATGAAGAAATGTAAGGTGGATATCAGAGGTAACAGCAAAGGGATATATAGGGAGATTGGAGAGCCCAATTAAGTCGCTTGAAAGCAATTTCTCCATTAATGCTTGAAGAAGATAAAGAAATTAACAAGAAGAAAAAGAAGAAGAAGTTGGTTAAATATTTTTTTGCAAAAATTCCTTGTATTGATATTTATTTATTTGTTTATTTATTTATAGGTAGGTCCATTTGAATTTTAATTGAGTAATGGTTTGTATGATTCTATTCATTTGAAATTTGTGTAATAATTAAAGAATAAATGTTTGATTAAAGACCCTTATTGTTGGTGTGTGTTGGTGTTGAAGTCTTTATTTATTTTGAATTGTTGTCTTGTTGCTGTTGAAATCTTTATTTAATATTTATTATTTATTTATTTCCTCCTACTATGTTTTCATTACTGATCTATATTCCAAAAATGATGATAATATTTGTATTAGTGACTGGTTGAATAAAAAAGAATTCTAAGAAGAGACAAAGAAAGTGGAAAGGGAAATGTGTTGTGACTCACAACAGAATCACTAAGAAAACTTCTTGGAGAGGAAGAGATTAAATGCTTGTATCAAGAATATGTTAATGTAAATGCTTGTATAATGGATGTAGTTTTTTTTTTTTTATAAATTAAATGATAGGGAGTCTCTCTAAATAATTGTAAAGTGGAGGTTGGCTAATATCAACACGTTTGTTCCTAGGTCATGGAACAAACGCTTCGGGTTTCACATTTTCGAAGTCTAAACAGTCAATCCAAACCGTTCTACATTCAATCTATAATAAAATGTGATTGGAGACCAAATTTTACATTTTTTTTTTTGAAATTTTTTTACTATTTATTAAGTCAGTTTTAAAATTATCGTTGTTTTCAATGATCCAAAAATTTTACACTGTTTATTGAAATCAGCGATTTTAAAACTGGCTTAATAAATAGTAAAGAAAATTCAAAAAATGTAAAATTTGGTCTTCAAGCACATTTTATTATAGAGATCACATCTAATGGTTCGGATTGACAGTTTGAACTTTGAAAATGAAAAAACCAATTGGTTGCACCACGGCTCCCGAACAAAGTTTTGATATTAGCCAACCTCTTGTAAAGTGTCACATTTGAAACTTTTTACATTTTTTTTAAATAGGTACAAAATCGCTGATTTCAGATGTTCTAGAAACACTAATTTTGTATCTATCTTAAAAAATAGAAAACAACTTCCAAAGCAAAGTACTATAATACTAAAATTAAATGAATTAGAGAAAATAGCCTTCAGAAACTTAGCAGCACTAAAACAAACAATAATAATGTATGAGCAGAACTAGGGTGTGATGCGCTCACGCCGTGAGCGCACCTCCTAGAGGTCACATTTTCAAAGTTCAAATAGTCGATTCGAACCTTCCAACGTGTTCTTCATATTAAAATATGCTTGGAAACCAAATTTTACATTTTTTGGAAACTTTTTACTATTTTTTCTGAATTTTTCAAAATCATCACTATTTGAACTTTGAACACGTTTTTGAAAAATTCAGAAAAAATAGTAAAAAGTTTCCAAAAAATGTAAAATTTGGTTTCCAAGCATATTTTAATATGAAGAACACGTTGGAATGTTCGAATCGACTATTTGAACTTTGAAAATGTGACCTCTAGGAGATGCGCTCACGGCGTGAGCGCATCACACCCTAGTTCTACTCATAATGTATTGGCCAAGATCAAAACGGAAACTATGCTATTTTCGGAAGATGAAGATAAAGGATATAAATAAAGCGTAGTTTCCTGTTTTGTCGATTTGTATTAATAAATTGTTTCTACTTTCTAATAGTAGAATAGACACTTATAGGCAAGTAGCGCTCCCTTTGGATTTTCCTATTTCCTTTTCTTTTTCTTTTATTTTCTTCTCCACGACGCTCTTTAATTGGTTGGTTTGGCTCTCTCTCTCTCTCTCTCTCTCGTTCTCTCTCTCTTCTCCACGACGCTCTTTGGTTGGTTTGGCTAACGATATGAAACAAATGGCGATGAAGCTGGTTATGTATATGTTTTTGGTTGCAATCTACATGTTCACCATACATGTTTATAAGCATTGAGTCTGTCATATCTCAATTAATGTAATTTAAAAAAAAAATCTTTCGAATGTAGTACAAAATGTAATTATAATATGCATCAAGACTAGCGGATTTCTAATAACGATATGATTTCTAATTTCAAATTTTCAATAACGATATGAAAGATACATGACAACTTTTTCTTGAATCTGTTACTTTTGTTATAAGATATGTTTTCTAATTTTGCTGCCTTGATACATGCAGCACTTCTGCAAAAACCTAGTATTGTAGATGGCATGAGAATGATTGCACTTAAACTTGCACTTAAACCTAAAAATCAAAATCAAAATTAATTTGCTATTGATTTTTTCAATTCAGTATTCAACATGGTCCCGTCATCAGAGTCAGGGGAGAATAGCCTCGGGAGACCCTCGCACTCATCTGACAGTTTTGTAGAGCCGTGGTTCTTTTGTTGGCCCCCCTCTGGTTCGGCGGCCGACCACACAGAGATGCTGGCGTCATGCTCTAGAACGGAGTGGGCCCCATGGAATTGCCTGTCCACTGCACGCTTCGATGAGGAGCTCATGGGGTTACAGATCCCGGCATATGAAGAGGAATTGGAGGACACCGCCTCCTCTAAACTCCAACCTGAAAGGCCTGTTGCTGCTGCAGCAATCGTCTCATCCCCCCCTCACTGGTACTGGTACTGACTGCCGACAAAAGAGGTAATTACACATTAACCACTGGTACAGGGTGTTATTTATAAATTACGCGGAATAATTATACATCTTTTCATCAACCACTGTTACATTTGGATATTATTCAATAAAAAATTTCTGCAGGGGATTCAATTGAAATAATTGGGTGAACTTTAGTCCATTTTTTCTGCTAGATTATTATGGACTAGGTCTGGTACCTTACCGGCCTATACCAGACCCAATTTTTGCACAGACTCAAATGCAATAAGGTACCAGTGATGCGGTACTAGAAACAGGCACAGACAACAGCCAAATGACGGTAACCATACCAGTCAAACCGTAGTATGGTAACTTATTTTTTTCATGTTATTTTTTGTCCAATTACACATAATAAAGGATTACTTTAGCTTTTGGTAAAGCTTTTACCTACAATTGCAGTTGCTGAACTTTGTCAGAATTTATTCTGATAACAACAACAAAATAATATATATGAAGAACCTGTGCTAATAACATGTACCAACAAAATAATAATCAGATAGTGGATCCAGATAGCAAACATGACGAAATTATGTTGCGATATTTTTCAGGCTCTAAGTTTTCAGATATTTGATTTATATAAGCTGCTAATTTTTCAGACGAGTTGTGGACATACTGGCAGGGCTGGTCCCACACTCAGAGGTGGGGGAGAATAGCCCTGGGATGCCCTCGCACTTCTCTGATGGTATCTCCCGAGATTGGTTCTTCTCTAACCTCTCTGATTTGGCGACTGTCTGCTCTAGTTCCAAGTGGGGCCCACGGAAGTGCCAGTCAACTGCACACCCCAATAATGAGCCTGAGCCTCAGCTCAAGCCACCACGGCGGATCTCCGAGGCACCATCAGCGAACAATCTGAAGCCTCGCCATGTCTCGGCCGTCCGCCGGTGGCCCTCGGGATGCGGACGTGTTCCTCCTCCCTCTCGCTCTGATCACCGTGTCCCCCTGGATGTTCGTCAGTGGGTCCCTGGCAGCAGCAACTTTCCTCCTCCCAAGCGTCGCCATGTGTCCGCCGTGCGTCGGTATCCGCCTGGATGCGGGCGTTTTCCTCCGGCCCCGCCTCCCACCCCCTCCCACTAATCTCAGCCTCGGCCTAACTCCCCTCTCACTGGTGACTGTTGAAATGTAACAGAGGTGGCAAAGATGTCATAAAATGTTTCAGTTATGTTATGGAGTTGAGGAGATGTTCTAAACTATTAGTTATTATTTCTTGTGTAGTTAGTTGCTTGTCTGTACTTTAGTTGTCACTGACTGATTATACACTATACTATTAGTTATATTGCTTGTGTATTTAGCTGCTTGTTTATTTAGTTTTGTGACCGACTGTTCTTCATTTAGATGTTTACCTTATGAATTGATTCTTTGGGATGGTTAGTAGATGTGTATAACACTATGTACTAGGTTTATGTTAATATATAGGGGTATTTGGGAAGTTTTTCGGATGCCTAATATCATGGTGTCAGCATGGATTTTGGGGTGTTCAGGGGTATATCTGAAATTAGACAAGAAGGGACGGACTCTGTGCTACTGTTGGTGATATTTGATTATCAGGTTAATTTTGGTTGTTGTTTGGGGCTTGTTTAGTTTTACCTTTTTCACAGGGGGCTTCATGTAAGATGATCTTGTTTTATGATTTATGTTTCTAGTTTTATGATTGTCACATGGGGTTTGTTTTATGTCAGAGGGGGATTGTTCTCAGCTGAAGCTCCTTTTGTAAAGTACCAATTGTTTCCCTACTGACAAGTACCACTAATATACCGGTGTAGGTTTGCTTGCTGCACCTGTACCAGTGGGTTTCTTATCAAAAGTGGAATTGCTGATAGGCATCTTTGTTTTACTATTATTGTGCTTTGTGTATGGTTGTAATTTGGTTTAAAATCTGCAAGCAGCAGGCATAGCAATATTTGGATTTGCTTTTTGTTGCTGTATTTTTTTTTTTTAGTGGAAATCCGTTGGTGTGATATATTAAAGTTGATAGAGTTTACAATACATCAAAAATTGAGAAGTAAAACTGCAGTACTGAAAATTTAAAAAGGCCAGCGCCTACTTTAGAGAATAAAAGAAAAGGCAAAACTATTTCAATAACAAAGTACTGACTTATCTAACTACCCGCCCCTTTTCGCTCTTTGAAAAAAGAGAAGAACATGGGGATCTAAATGCGATTTTTCCGTAGCCTTCTGACAGCCCCTCTGAAATACCAGTAAACTGTTAATACTCTCCGCCCAGGTTCAAATTTACCAGTGAGAACTGCTGTCTTCTCCTTGCCCGTTTGTGTACCGGTTGGTACCGTTTGTTTGCCTTGGAAACCTTTGTCAGTTTGCAATTTCTCCAAGTGGCTGTCTGTTGCGTATGCAGATAGCTCTTTTTCTTGACACAGATGTAATGTTAAAACTGCTTTCTATTTAATCACTGCTAGATGTTTATACAATGATATGCCCAAATTCACACCATTTTAAGCTTCATTAAACAATCAGAAAGTAAATTAAAATCTTCTCCTTTAGCATCAAAAAAGCCAAAAGTTTAACCTTCATTGGCGCTTTGCAAGACCATATATATCTCACTGAAATGCCACCTAATTCTGCCACTTCATGTTATGATTCTGTAAAAAGATTTTGCAGAATAAATCTCATATCTGGCCCAATTGGTTAGCTCATACCAGAGCACATCGCTTTAAGCATTTATAATTAGTTGAGACTATTAATTTCTGGTGTAACAGATCAAATAAGAAAAGAAGAAAACAGATGAATAAAATTGTTGTTGCACTGGAATCAACATTATGCAATCAGCAAAGTACCACCCAAATCTTTGAAAATATCAAATAATTTGTTGCCTTCTTATTATTTCTACCAATCAGCATTACAATCACCATTCTGCACTCAAATCAAATGTTATTTATTTTTTAAAAGAGGAGGCTTTCAAATGCCTCATTTGTAAATTCACTGCATAATTAATAAAAATAATCCTGGGTCTCAGCTCTCATTTATAAATTCTCTGTAAATTGTTTTTGAGTTTGGCTACATTGCTAGGAGTCCGAATCTGCTGCGATTCCAAGAGGGATCGCAGGATCTTGAAATTCCGAGATCAATGGTTCAAACTTTTCCGTGCGCGGATGTCGGAAACGATCTTGGAAAAGTAAATTTTTATGCACGCATCTCGAGAAAGACCAACAGTTGAGATCGGATCGCATGGTCCTGTTCTCCCCGAGAATCAGAGCAGATTTATTTTCACATTGCTATAGATAGCATAAGACGTTCCATGTTATTATTTCGAAAATCTATTAGATTGTTTTTAAGTGACGAATCTAATCCGTTAAAATCAATCTAATTCGTCATTCATGTATTTACATGTAAAATTTATAAATTTTTGAGTTCATTTGGTATAAAGTCAAGCAGTAAAAAAATAATGAAAAACAAATGTATTAAAATTAATTTAAAAATCATTATTTTTTTATAGCTTGACTTTATACTAAATGAATTTGAAAATTTAAAATTTTTGCATGTAAACACATCAATGACGAAGTAAATCAGTTTTTAACAGATTGAATTTGTTATTTGAAATCAATCCAATACCACCTCAGTCAAACTCAAATTTTTTTTGTCCATCCCTAACTGATAACATGGCTCAGCTTCTGATTTGGACCAAACTTTATTTATAATGAAAATTGTATATGCTATTGACTATTGAAAGTTTTGCCATTAATTGACCTCTACCAAGTCATTTTCTTAAGTCAAACTTCAATAAAAGTAAAACAACATTTGTCAACTTAATTATGCTTAATCCTTGTCTATTTTTTAATTAATAGTGGTTTAGATTAATTTCTCTTCTTCATTATTACTGATATTTATAACTTGCTTTCTTTGAAAAAGTTGTTTTGTAAAATGATTGAATCAAAAACTTGATCCAGTCTTACTGCTGTGCCCAATCCTATGTAGCTATTCGTGTGACGCATTCCTGCCCATCTTGCAGGAAGGAAGGGCTACTCTCTATTGGACACCGCGCTTAGAGTGGAAAAAACGTGTCGTGCCATGCTGTGACCAAAATGTCAAGAGGTTGTCACGCCACGTGAATCACGCCGTGTTTAAACGTGTTGTGACTCGTGTGACCATTTGATCATAATTTATGTTAGTTTATTCAAGATGTAATTACACGTGACTCGCGTGACCACGTGCCGTGCCATGTCGTGACTAGATCTTTCATGTGACGTGTTGTGCCGTGTTGTACTAAATTTTCTAAAGATGATCACAGCACGAAACACGCGAGTCACGACACGTAAATAGAGGATCTAGATTATGACATTTTCAAACCCAAAACAATATTTCTTATAAACAACCGTCATATTTTATATTACAATGGCTACTAAATGCACACACTTTAATTGTTGTTCCTTCAAGGAGAAATATGTATTAAAAAATAATATGCGATAAAAATCTTTGTACGTTATAATGTTGGCTTATTTCCTCTTTTATATATACACTCAGTTACGACTATTTTTTATTTCATGTATATTTTTCAAAAAATTTAAAACTACATATTTTTTTTTTAAAAAATTCATAATATAATATTTACTCTTCTAAATTTTAAAAATTTCAAAAATTTATCAAATTTATTACTTTTTTCTATTAAAATTCTTATTATAATTTAAATTTATAAAGTTTTCAATTCTATTAAAATTGTTTAGTGCCGATACTTTTTTTTATTTTAATCGAAAAAAAAGTACTTGGAATATCTTTAGTTTGAAAAATTCTGAATTCATAAGTCACATGGACGTGCATTAATTTCGGATATACAAAAAAACATAATTAAAGAAATTATTGTTAAATATTTTAAATTCCGGATTTACAAAAATGGTTCGTGTACAGAATCATCATAAAACAAGTGAAGGAAAAAAAATAAAAACATAAAGCAATTGAAAGGGTGATGATATTAAAACTACTAAATTTTTTATTAACACAACATTATCAAAATATTTTACTATATAGACAATTTTACTCTTCATTAAGTGTTTCCTTTAAAAACTGATTCTCTCATATATTACCACATATTTTTTTTCCTTAAAAGTTATATTTTATAAAGTATGTTATTTTGTTTAAAAATTTGTTTCTCTACATATAGTATTATATGATTTAATTTTTTTCCTTATAAGTTAGATGCACATAATAAATATTCTTTATTAATTTCATTGAATCTTTAAGATTTTTTAAGAGAACTACAACAGTGAATGATTTCATTATATTATTAAAATATATCACCATTGTATATATCAATTATTTTATACAACTTCACAATTTTTTTAACAATCTATTATTAAAAAAAATTATCAATTAACATTTTATCTTTTTTTTTGCGGAAAAATCACTAAAGAAATGGCATGATTACTTATATAGAAAATATATTGATGTAAATTATCATGATTAATTTTGATATTCAACTTATGATTAAAATAATAAATTAAAAGTACAACAAAACACTACTTCAAAAAAATTACATCAATCATGCTAAAGTTAATAAAATGTTTGCATTAAACTTAAATTGATAAAATATTCCAGAAATTCTCAAAATCATATTGGAAAAAAAACCATCCAAATTGATGATAGCTCATTAGTTTGTTTTCTCCATTAATGCTACGAACATGATAATCTACAAAGAAAAAGTCCCGTCAATAAATAACTAACTCATTATATTGTTTTCAATCAAAATATTGTAAGAATAAACTGACCTTATTTATTTGTGACGTTAGTCAATATATTCAGATGAATGGTATTAACATGAGGTGTTTCTATTAGAAGGTCCGCTTTGATGTGAAGACTCGACAATCTCAAAATATGATGGATCTCATCGAGTTG
This sequence comes from Carex myosuroides, assembly GCA_028015225.1. Taxonomy (NCBI): domain Eukaryota; kingdom Viridiplantae; phylum Streptophyta; class Magnoliopsida; order Poales; family Cyperaceae; genus Carex; species Carex myosuroides. The sequence continues at coordinate 2,794,141 of CM051470.1, read as the reverse complement.
AGCTTAAATTATTTAAATTATTTTTTTTTACCTTAATATCTTAGATCTATTTAGTTGTACAGTTGGTGTGTTTTAGTGGAAGTTAATGGCTCGTTGCTTGAAATTTCAATTAAATTGATGTGTTTTCGTATAAATTATGTAGCTATCTATATTTCTACGAGAAAAAATAAAGCAGAAAAAGATTATAAAATAAAATAAAAAAAGGAAAAAATATCTAGCAATTATGGAAATCAAATAATTTAATTAATTATCACTATCTTAATTACATCATGGAAAAATATGGTAGTTAGAAAGATATTTAAGGAGAGTTAAAATTGTCCATACGTTATTTTTTTTTTAAAATATGTTGTGTTAATATAAAGAGGAGGGTTAAAATGCACCCTCCCTTTTGTGCTCCTAATGTGCACCCTCTCCTCATATCTTCATTTTGAAAGTTCAAATAGTCGATTCGAACCTTCCAACGTGTTCTTCATTTTTTTGGAAATTTTTTACTATTTTTTCAGAATTTTTGAAAATCATCACTTTGCTGAATTTTTTATTATTGTTTAGTTTAATAAAAAATTCTGAAAAAATAGTAAAAAATTTCAAAAAAATGTAAAATTTGGTCTCCAAGCACATTTTAATATGAAGAACACATTGGAAGGTTCAAATCGACTATTTGAACTTTGAAAATGAAGATATGAGGGGAGGGTGCACGTTAGGAGCACAAAAAGAGGGTGCATTTTAACCCTCCTCTAATATAAATATGTGTGGTGTCAGTATGCCTACCCCAATTGAAAGTGTCCAACGGGGGTTAAACAGTAAAAGTTCCCTTGGTTTATATCTCAGGACAAGAAGACAATATTTATAGAGTGAGCCTATGGTGCTATGCATAGCAAGGATGGGGTCCGTGCTACGGCTCAAAATTTGACTTTTCAAAATCCTAACGGTCGATCCAACCGTTCAATGTGATAACCATATGAATATGTACTTGCAAACTAAATTTTATATTTTTTCGAATTTTTTTTACTATTTTTTTAGATAGGTAGAAAAATCAGTGTTTTCTGAAAATTCTGGACCATCAGAATTCTACCTATCTAAAAAAATAGTAAAAAAATTCAAAAAAATATAAAATTTAGTTTGCAAGTACATATTCATATGGTTATCACATTGAACGGTTGGATCGACCGTTAGGATTTTGAAAAGTCAAATTTTGAGCCGTAGCACGGACCCCATCCTTGCTATGCATAGCACCATAGCCTCACTCATATTTATATATTACGGGGGTTAAACAGTAAAAATACTCTTAAAATAGTACTACTCGAATTTGAAACGGGGGGCTCTTACTTGTTACTTCCAAGCGATAAAAAGTGTCGAACGAACTTTAACTGGAATTTAAATTCAATATTAAATGTGAACTGTCCGTGTACAGAATCACCATAAAAGCAATTGGGACGTGCATTAATTTCCGACCGTCCGATCTGTTTTGACCCGGATTCTGATCGGACGGTCCGGACTAAACTCAAATATTCTGTTACCTCACAGGAACGGACTCTCAATTTCCTCGGTTTATATCTGAGGATGCAAATAGCATATTGAGATATTACGGGGACTAAACAGAAAATAACCTTCAATTTTGAAACGGGAGAGCTCTTACTTCAAAGCGATAAAAGCGTCGTACTTTTACTTGAATTTAAAAATATATGTGAACGTTTCTCTGTACCGAATCTAAATCCTCTGAGGTAACAGAACATTTTTGTTTGGATCACGACCGTCCGATAGGAATTTGGGCCAATCCGGCCCAAGGTGGAACGCACAGGGACACTTTAATAGTCGTGCCGAATCTGATTGGACGGTCCAGATTCAAACATAAATATTATGTTACCTTAGGTGATACGAATCCTGTGTCAAAAGACAGATGACGGCTTCAAAATCTCTTCTTTTTTTTTTTTTTTAATTCTTGGTAGTGGCTACCGACGGCTTCAAAATCTCTCTCGCTGGTCAAGTCTTCTCTTCTCTTTCATGGCCAATCCATTCTCTCCTTTCATTTAAATAATTAGCAAAAGAAGAAGAAGAACAACAAACCTGAGAATAATTAGAATAGATCTCTTCTAAACAAGAGGAAGAAGAAGAAGAAAAAAAACGAGCGTTGAAATTTGAAAGAGAAGGCCAACACGGAGATAGCAAAACGGTTTTTTTGAAAGATAAAGAGAGAATCTAGAGATGCCTGTGTGCTATTGTTGTAAGAATGATGCGTAAGTCCTTCTATTCCTCGTTTGATTGAATTTGATTGTAACAAATTTGAACATTTTCTTCGCATTTCGTTTGATTGAATTTGATTTTCTATCAGCAAACCGTTACGAGTTCTTGTTTTATGAGGTGAATTCACATTTGGAAAGAATTGAATATATGTCAGGTTACAGCCAGGAAAGAAGAAAAAGAAATCAGATGCATGGCGAGTTTTCGCTCTCAAGGAGTTGCAAGCGGCAACAAATAATTTCAATTATGACAATAAACTCGGCGAAGGAGGATTTGGTAGTGTCTACTGGGGCCAGCTTTGGGATGGTTCTCAGGTCAGTATCTTTCCGTACCAGACAATCGTTCATCGTACCAGTTATAAATTTTCCTTGTTTCCTCTTGCATTATTTAATGCTTAATTGTGGTTAGAAACCAAGTTGTCTCAAAAAATAAATAAAAAAACAACTTGATACCAGTTTTGGTACCATTTCATGTCAATTTTGGTACCGGTGCATACTGGAAAAGTTTTTGCTGACTTTTCATATTTTGTTGAATTATTTCCTAACTGTTTAATAGTATGAGAATTAGTGCAACACAGGGGTTAAATTGAGCCTTATCCTATTATATAAAAATCTTTATAGAAATTCCATTTCCAAATTGGACCATCTTTGGACCAAAAAGGGTTTGAACTTTCTTTAAGAAAATGATTTTGTCTCTTTGCTGTTGAAAATGACTTTAGTGGTTCTTATCACTTCAACTAGCTTTTGGGGCACTTAAATTCCACACTATAATTATAGGAACTTCGCAATCAGTTACCCAAATTTTGTGATTTTTTAATTGGCAGTTACTGCATGTAAAATACGAAGTTCTTGCTGTTGATTTCAAAAGGTCAACAGTGACAGTTGTAACCTTCTTGGCACATCTTTTTTCCTTTTTGAAATTTAGTGGGTTACATGTCCTTTTTTTTCTTTTGTTGAACTTTCTAATTTGTATATATCTGTTGATATGTAGGTGAAAAAAATGCCATGCAAGTAGACATTAACTTGGCGCCTTGAATTTATTAGATCTTTTTTGTACCATAACTTGATTTATAAAAAACTCCTTTATCTTTCATAATTGACGTCTACAACTTCGTTACATCCTTACCCAGGGCTCAATTTTTTTTTTGGTAAAACAGTCCAGTACATTATAAGGAGTATATTGGATTAAAAAAAATGTCTGTGATATTTTACTATAACTTGTGACTTGATTAATTTTCGTATCTCTAGATTGCGGTGAAGAGGCTAAAAAACTGGAGCAGCAAAGCAGAAATGGAGTTCTCAGTCGAGATTGAGGTCCTTGCCAGGGTAAAAAATAATAGTCCATCAAGAACTAGAATTTGCAATGGATAGACTTGGTGTACCTAGACCACATACTGATGCATTATTTTTCTGACAGGTGCGGCACAAGAACCTGCTCACCTTGCGTGGGTACTGTGCTGAAGGCCAAGAGCGGCTGATTGTATATGACTTCATGCCGAATTTGAGTGTGACATCACATCTCCATGGGCAGCATGCGGCCGAGTGCCAACTTAATTGGGGCCGAAGGATGAACATTGCTATTGGGGCAGCAGAGGGGATTGCGTAAGTCTAGTTTTTTGCTTATACTGGCATGTACTGGTATGGTTCATTACATGTATAATGGGTTTTTATATTAACCCTTCACCTGCATGTGATATATTTGTTCTATAATTGATGATGCTGTATTTGTTGTACGAGTGAGGCTGTGATACTATGCATAGCGCGGATTGGTCTGTACTTGTGGATCAAATTTTACATTTTTTTTACTATTTTTGTAGATAGGTAGAAAATCACTTGATCTAAAAATTCTAGACCATTCAAAAGTAGTGATTTTCTACCTATCTAAAACAATAGTTAAAAAATTTATAAAAAATGTTAAATTTAGTTTGCAAGTATATTTTCGATCATGTTGAACGGTTCAGATCGACTATTTAAACTTTGAAAACGAAGATATTGATCCGCGCTATGCGTAGGACCATAGCCTCACTCTTGTTGTATTATAGCTTGTAAATAATTATGCTATATCTGTTCTACAATTATAGCTATCTGCACAACCACGCAACGACGCACATAATCCACCGGGACATAAAAGGGAGCAATGTACTTCTAGATGTCGAATTCCGTGCTCGGGTTGCAGATTTCGGGTTTGCCAAGCTCATGCCTGATGGAGCAACCCATGTGACAACAAGAGTAAAAGGCACTCTAGGCTATCTCGCACCAGAGTATGCCATGTTAGGCAAGGTTTCTGAAAGCTGTGACGTGTATAGTTTCGGTATATTTCTCTTAGTATTAGTAACTGGTAAAAGACCCATAGAGAGGGTAAACCCGACCACAAAAAGAGTAATTACTGACTGGGTTTTACCGCTGGCTAAAGAGAACAAATTTAAGGAAATAGTAGATGTGAGACTGAAGGGTGATATTGTGGAGGCTGAGGCGAAACGGGTCGTGCTTGTTGGGCTTGTGTGTGTGCAAAGCGAGCCTGAGAAAAGGCCCACAATGCAAGAAGTAGTTGGATTGTTGAAAGGGGAGTCGAGGGAGAAGCTCGAGGAGTTAGAGAATCATGAACTGTTTATTCCCGATCTGACGGCCGGGGTTTATGCTTCGGGAAGTGAAGATAGCTTGGATATAATAGAGGAGAAGGATCCGAAGAAGGAAGAATCGACATCAACTAGTGAATCAGGGGTTACGGCTAGATAAATGTCGTTGTTAATACATAATAAATAGGTCATTGTGTGCATTTGTTTGTGTTTATACCTTTCTGCTCAAGTAGGGTTTCAAATTGTTTCCCTCTGGTGTTTTTTTTTTTTTCCTTTTTTTTTTCTTTTTTTCTTTTTTAGTGATTGTACTTGTTTGGAGAATGTTGTGTTTCCAAGCAAATATTTGCTCCTGTCTGGGCTTGTTACTGTATGATCTTATTCAGTGATTGTGCTTCTTTGATGAATTAATTGTAACATTTCTCATTGTTTCATAGAATGTGATGAATTTATTGTTTAGCATGAGGTTAGCATATGATATTGAAAATTCTATTTCTTATTTGGTCTCAGTTAGTCAGGCCAATTACAAGAGGTATTTTTTGATTGATTGACTTTATATCAAATGAATTCAAAAATTTATAAATTTGACATGTAATCGCATCAATAACAAAATATATCGGTTTTAACAATTTGATTCGTCGTTTGAAGTTTATACAATATATTTTTAAAACAATAGCACGTGATGTCTTATGCTATCCATAGCATCTTAATCAAACTCTTTGTTTAAATTGAACATGATCAAATGTCTTCTATATATTTAATTTAGAGTACCTTACTAACTATTAAATGAGACAAAACATGGATGCACCTCATCATAGTATCTTTTAATTCATTAAATAAAAGATGTGTTTCATAAAGTATTGTATTTATCTGTTGCATATAAGCTGGAGATTTAGAAATGGTCAAAATAGCTTGCTTGCCTGACCTATTTTAATTCTATAAAAAATTAGAGAAGAAAGAGAAAAAAAAAAAAAAGGTCAAAGGATGAAAATGGTACCCAGCACTCATTCAACATTGTGTACTTTGATGCTACCTCTTGATTCTTTTCGGTTATCTTGTCTCATTCAACATTTTTCACGTGGTGGTATTGATTTTAGATTTAAAATATGTAGAGGGAATTTCATGTATGCCCCTCAAAAATCTTGAAATTACATATTTCTCCTCTAATGCTTATATTTAGCCTCCTAAATTTTAAAAATTTACAAATTTATCCAATTTATTGTTTTTTCTTTTAAAACTCATTTCAAATTACCTTTAATTGAAAAAAAATAAAAAATTCAGTTTTCTAATTGGCCGACTTTGAAGACAAATGGTTCATTTTCTTACTTGTGACGTGCACACAAGTGTATGCATAAATGTCAGTGTGTATGCATCACAAATAGAATAATGAATTATTTTCTCTCAAAAATTGATCAATTAAAAGACTTCGACAATTATCTTACACTAACTACATATTTTTATTTTTTTAATAAATGATCAAATGGAAACATTATAAATTTTAATTGAGTTTTAATAGAAAGTCAATAAATTAAGTAAATTTGTGAGTTCATGAAATTCAGAGAGGGCGAAATATGTAATTTTGAGATTTTGAGGGGTACACATAAAATTTCCCAAAAAAAATATTTTTATCGAACGGCATTGATTTAGCATTTTGAATTATTTTTCAAAATGGTGTAGTTGAAATTCGAATATGCGTATCATTTCCGTAATGCTAATTAGCTGGGTTTGAACTTGAACAGCCGTTTGTTGGAAAATAATAAAGGTGAGATTTGGTGGGAATGTAATTACATAAAATAAACAGCTATAAAATTATCATGTGAAAAAATATTTGAGTTTATATTTTGTAAATCAACCTGTAGTTAGGAGGCGAATATTGAGTTTCAGAAAAGAATTAAAAATAATTTATATGATATTTTAATCATTACTTTTTATATATAAGTACATATTTACTCATATTATGTCTATCAGAATCTATCAGTACTTAATTTAGTATAGTTAAAATATTAATCAGAGATTTATTATATTATTAACAAATATGTCGATGTATTAAATAACTAGCTCATATCTTTACAAAAAATAATAATTTATTAATGTCTAATTAATTATTGTGGAATCTGAAAATATCCAGATATAAAATAGTCAATATTTTTTTCTGCGAGATAAAACATGGGTCATGCGCATATTTAATTAGAATAATTATTTCAATTCCCCACTCCAGTATCTGCATTGTACCCGCAGTAACAATAGAGGAATGTTGTATTACGGTCCCCACTAATTAGAGAAAGGTTATACTATGGTCCCCACTAATTATATGGTCCCCTTTCCCAGTCTTCACATTCGTCTCCACGTCAACTTTCATAGGTATAAATACTTGGAACATAAAATATTAATACTTGTAAAATAAAATATAAATACTTGCATGCGTAACTTGATATGATCATCCCCTTTTCAGTTCCCTAATCGTTCCCGCGTCAACATTCCTCTAATGAAGTAGTAGGGACCCCGTATCCCCCATCAACATTCCCTAATAGTATTGGCGTCAACGTTCCTCTAACAAAAATATTTGACCTTATAGGTATAAATACTTACAATACTTGATATTAATAGTTTCAGATGTAATCCAGTGTCAGATGTAAAAAAATACTTGCAAGTATAGGTATAAATACTTATGTGACGACGAGCCCGAAAATACATCATCATGGATCTCATTTGAAAGAGAAAATTACGTAGAAGATGTTTATGGTTTTAGATTCACAAAATTCCTCACAGATCGTCAGAAATATGGTAGTTAAGGTGCGGGTACAATGCGGGAACTGGAGTGCGGGTACTCATATCAGCTTCCATTTAATTAATAGTTAATACTAAATGCCGGAATTATCTTGGGCGAGCCAATGATAATTTTAAATTAAATTATATACATTAAAAATATATCGATCCATTAAATAATTAGATCACATCTTATAAAATATGGTATGAGCCAAGATATTGGCAGTGATTAGCAAACCTGTTTTGAACAATAGTGGTGGAAAGCTACTCACCACATAATCTCTGTTTTTTTTTTTTAATCCGATCACCACATAATTATTTTCCATCCATCCAAAATTCCAAATCCAATGCATCTATTCTTCGTTGAAGCGTTTCTTAATTGGATTGTTAGGCCCAGGCCCACGGATCCTTTCTACTGGAGCTGGACTGGCATGGTCAAGCCCGGTCAAATCATTTTCCCATGAAACACCGAACCCATCCCTTAAACAGATCCGACCCGTAATCTGGCAAATCCGAACTGGAAACTCGACTGCGAGAGAGAGAAGGAGAAGGAGAAGGAGAAGGAGAAAGAGAAGGGGAAAGAGTGCGGCTGCGTGATGGTGACTCGGTGGAGCGAAAAGGGCCCCGGTTTGAAGATCCTCTGGGTTTGGACCTTCGGCACTGCCGCTAGTCAGTTTTCACCTTTCTCTCTCTCTCTCTCTCTCTCTCTTTCATTTCTGATTAAGCATCTTTCCTTTCCTTCCTAAATGTTGGTTGATTGGGGATGACAGTTCTGATAGGGAGTGTGGTGCGAACGAGGCTCAACGACATGGAGAAGATCCTTCGTGAAGAAGACCAAGCAGCTGCAGCTGCAGCAGCAGCAGCAACACATTCCCAGTCACAATCACAATCACAATCACAATCTGAGTCCCAATCCCACCACGTTGAGACCATTCTAAAGGACGATTGAACAATCTTCTTTACTTTTATCCTTTCTTTTCTTTCAGTTAGAATTTTGTTCGGAATAAGCGATAGCTTTTTCGAGAAAGCGGTGATTTTGGAAATGCTTTTGTGCCATATGCTTACTGCTTTGACACTAGGAACTGATCAAATTGTGATGTATCAAGTTTCAGTTATTATTACTATTTTTTAGTTTACTAAATCCAACACTGTATGTGTGTAGAGGTGACTTCTGAGTGCTATTTATTGTTACCCATTTGTAAACGAAAATAGCTTACCAGTTATCAATTATGTTGCTCTATTCACACCTCAGTAGTCAATTTTCATTAGAAGAACCAAGCATGATGATTTCATTGACTAACTAGGTCATAATGTTGCCAGCCTCTGCCAAGATTCTCTAAAAAAAAACTAGGTCATAGTGTTAGGGTCAACTTTGGGCTAGATCAATTTTGTCTCTTGTATGATCCTAGGTGCCGATCAGATTGTATGTTGTTCTTCGGGTGACTATTATCTTTTGGGGTCAATGCAGGTCAGGTTGGACTCAGATTTGCATGTTATTTCTGCAAAACAGAGTTGCAGAAATCAATCTCTTTTTGTAAATATCAGAATTGATGGATTTTTCAGTACAATCACTTTATGCATAGGGGCATGTCAGATATGGTCAGAGTTGGTTGCATGGTATGCATCATGTTAGGAAACATGCAAGTTTCATTTTGACTTTAAAATATTTTGGAGCTTCTGGTCAGATGACTAGGCTCAGATCAGGCTTAGATTGAGTGCTGGTAAGTATTTGTTTGGTTGTCAGCTATTCTTGTTATTCAGATCATGGATTAGTCTAATCCATGAGACTTAAACATGATCTACTGCTTGTCAGTAAACTAATCCATGAGACACTGAACTGTGGCTTATTTGCTGTGGTTAATGGTATCTTATCAGTGAGCACAGTTTGTATCATCTTACTGTGACCTAGTTCTGAAATTAATCAGTGATGATGCTGTAGGTTAATTTTATTTTTATTGCCTTTCATGCTTGTCGATGTATCTCATGATTACATGTGCTTCATCCATGTTTTAGTAGTCTAATTCTGTTTTGAAACAAATGTTGCCAAAATAAAATTTGAAAGCATTAAAAGGTTTTAACTGTTGTATAAATAAAATTAGTGGGCCTTGCCCAGACCGAACATTTGAATGGTGAGAGGCCCCATCCGACTTAAAAACGCACGGGCTTTACCTGCGCTGTCCTGATTCCTGAATATTCTAAAGCAAGGAACGATAAAATTAAATAATTGAAAGGTCTTGACTGTTGAATAAAAAAATCAAATCTGAATTCGGATCCTCTGCAGTAACTCAAATTTTGATGTTAGATTCAAACCGTCGATCAGAATTTGAATGAATCCGATTATTCCGATCTGGAGTGGAATGCACAGATCTCGTTTAATATTGTGTTTTGACGGTCCGGATCTAAACTCAAAATTTCGAGTTACTGATTCGACGGTCCTCCTTGTCGAGGTGATTTGGCGCCGACCCTAACCCTGGCAGGCGCGAAAAGCCGCTCAAAGTAAAAAACTCCAGTTCCATAGCTGACCCAGTACATGAGATCTAAATCGTCAGTTTTAATGTGGCACGAATCTCAAAACGGATCCCCGGTGAGGGATTACGCCATTACGGATTCTTGACTCTTTCTTTGCTGTCTCTGAGCCACTGCACTACAAAACCTTAGCCGTACACGGGGAATCGGCGACATTTCGGTTAGAGTAGAGATGATTCCGGTAGAAGAGGCGCTCCAAACAGTGCTGCGCGTGGCCAACCGCCTCGATACCGTCGCCGTGTCGCTCTCCGACGCACTCGGCCACGTCTTGGCTGAGGATGTTCTCGCTCTCGAGCCCCTCCCTCCCTTCCCCGCTTCCATCAAGGTAGATCATCCTCTCTCTCTCTCTTTCTGTGATACCGATGATACTGGTACGGTACAGTTGGTACCGCAACTGGTGGCTGAATTGAGTTCAAAGTGTGTTAGTGAAAAGTTGTAAGCCTCTTTGAGCGTAGCAGTAAGGCTCTAATCTTGTCTATGTAAGCAGGATACCAGAATGTTGATACCAGGTGAGATTTGAGTTTTGATATCTAGGTTTAGGTTTTTGTTTTTGAATATCACTGCCCCTTCTCCATTCCATTTATACTATGCTTGTATGACCTAATGGGTCAATAGAGCGCTCACTTTTATTTTTGTTGCAGGATGGTTATGCTGTAGTAGCCTCTGACGGTCCCGGTGAATACCCAGTAATACTTGAATCAAGAGCAGGATCAGATGCTACACCTCTCAAAGTTACTCCTGGAACTGTTGCTTATGTAACAACAGGAGGTGCGGTTCCATTTATACTTTACCATATATGTGTTGCATTTTACATGTAAGAATTTATCGAGCATAAGTTCAGATTGAAAATATTTAGTGCCTCTTAGGGAAAAACAAACCCTATTCTATAATCTCGAGGAATAAAAATGTATCAATTCAAATTAACCTTTTTCTTATTCAATTGTACATGAATTGCAGGGCCAATTCCTGACGGAGCAGATGCAGTGGTGCAAGTTGAGGATACAGAAGAAATTACCGCTAATCCAGATGGGTTAAAGAGGGTTAAGATATTGACCACAGTAACACAAGGGCATGATATTCGCAATGTGGTACTTAACTTATCAAGGATTGCATATAGATTTTAGTTGTATAGTTTAACCCTTTTGGGCTTAAATCTCAATATAACTTGGTAAAGGGAAAATTAACAGGGAGAATAACCAGAAAACAAAATAGAAACCGGGGGGTTGGGGGGGGGGGGATGTGAGGGTAATGGGTGTAATTATCCTTCTTTCTCCTATGCTTATATCAATCATGGTGTCTGATGCAATAATGCAAAGGATACAGTTCATTTATAACTTGGAAATTAGGAGAAAATATCAGTCATGTCTAAACTGCTACTTGTATTTTAGGGAAGTGATATTGAGAAAGATTCTACAGTTTTGAAGGCTGGTGAGTTAATTGACTGTGCAGAGATTGGTCTGCTCGCAACAGTTGGACTCACTTCAGTCAAGGTACTATAACTTACTGCATAGAAATATCAATAAATTTTTTAATAGTGTACATATAGAGTTAATTTTAAGTGGTTTGATTACAGGTTTATCGCAGGCCTTCTATTGCGGTGCTTTCTACAGGAGATGAGCTAGTGGAGGCAGATACAAAAAACCTAAAATGGGGTCAGGTTGGTTCATTATTACAGTTATTAGTAATGGATCGTGTATGATTTATCTTTTTAAGCAATTTCCACGTTTACCCTATGTCAAATGCCAACTCGTCATGTATGCTCTGCAAAATGACAAATATGATGCACGTAAAACATAGGAAATATCATGTATGCCCCAATACAACATAAATGTGCTATATGCCATTCCTTGTGCATTTGATTCAAAAAATGCCTAAACGGTGACCCTCTTTGTATTGTTGTATCACATATTTTAAAAATTCTCTTGTTTTAGCAATGTGTGTAATATTCATCTTTTATATTACTCGCCAGATTCGTGATTCTAACCGGCCAATGCTACTGGCTGCTGCTACTCAGCAAAAATGCAAAACAGTTGATTTGGGAATTTGTAGGGATGAAGAAGAAAGTCTATATAATGTCTTCGACAAGGCTTTTAGTTCCAATATTGATATACTCATTACATCTGGAGGTGTTTCAATGGGTGACAAGGATTTTGTCAAGCCATGCTTAGCCAAAAGAGGCACAATTTACTTTGAAAAGGTGACTTTTTTATTTATAATTTATTCATTTAAACCTTTCTGTGTGCTAAGCTGTGTTTTATATAAGATAACTACCGTTGAAACTTCATATTAACTCGCTTAAATTTGCTTAATAAGGGTGGATTGCAGCTTAGAATTCATCATCCATGTTATGGCCAAACCTTGCGGGAAGAGAGGTTTATAAGATGCAGGGGAAAAAATGTTAATATTTGATGAAACTGTTCATCACATTGATTTAATTATTGTGTAATATACAATATCCCAAAAAAATGTCAGCGGTTATTTGAATATGTGAAAAACCTCCCAAGTATGGTTATTAGATGCAACTTGCAAACAATTCTTTTTTCTCTCTATATCAGGATGAACAAACAAATACCTAGGTAAAGAAAATGGAAATTCATCACCATATTGTTTATTTGTTTTTTTTTGCCGGATTTCCAGTAGCATGCTTTGTGTGATGTAACCATATTTTTACCAGTTATAATGACTTTATTTTAGGTTGTGATGAAGCCAGGAAAGCCATTAACATTTGCTGAGATAAAGGGAAAAGAAGGAAGCAAAAAAATTCTAACATTTGGGTTGCCAGGAAATCCCGCCAGCTGTATGGTGTGCTTTGATCTTTTTGTCATCCCTGCAATACGTTTTCTCTCTGGATGGTTGAATCCCCAGCTTCCAAGGTTAAAACTTAGTATTATTGATGGAGTGAGGCTATGGTACTATGCATAGCACGGATTTGTCCGTACTATGGATCAATATCTTCGTTTTCAAAGTTCATATAGTCAATCTGAACTGTTCAACATGATCTCCATATGAAAATGTACTTGCAGACTAAATTTTACATTTTTTTTAAAAATTTACTATTTTTTTAGATAGGTAGAAAATAACTGGTCTAGTATTTTTAGATAAAGTGATTTTCTAATTGCTACCTATCTAAAAAAATAGTAAAATTTTATCTACAAGTACATTTTCATATGGAGATCATGAGATCGACTGTTTGGACTTTGAAAATGGAAATAGCGATCCATAGTACGGACCAATTCGCGCTATGCATTTAGCCTCTTTCTTATTGATTTGTGGATGTCTGTCTCTATGTGTCAGTCTTTTTGTTTGTGATAGAGACTCAAAATTTGACCTAATAGGTTTGTTAGCTAGGATGCGGGCTTGTTGACCTAATTGAGCTGTTTCAGGTCACTGATGTCATGGGCCGAGTTTGAACTTTAAATGAAGGTCACTAAAATGAACCATTGGCATCATATTATGTATGGTTCACCCAATATCTAGTTTATTGAATTTAATTTATTTTTCCAGAGTACATGCACGCATTGCACATCCAATAAAAGGTGATCCCTTCCGACCAGAATACCATCGTGCAGTATTAAAATGGGCACTTAATGATGGAACCGGTAGGCCTGGGTAAGATTCAATTTTTTCACGTAGTTTTGCATTCATCTTTGGGAAGAAATTCCTGTAAATGAAATCACACTAATTTCTGATTTAATTCTTAGTAACATAAGGTTGGGACCACACTGCCACATCTAACCAGGAGAATTTTTTATTTGTAGAAATTATTATTAAACAATAAAGGCAAACAGAAAGAGTGCTTGTTTTTTTTTTTATGTTTTAAAAACAATTTTGGATCCAAACTTTGGAACTGATTTCTTTTTCCGGATCCAAAGTGTATTTTTTTTATCTGAAAGAGTGGCTGGGTTTTTTTTTGAAACAGAAAGAGTGGCTAGGGTTTTTTTGAAACGGAAAAGGTGCTGGGATTTTTTTCTGAAACAGTGGCTGGTTTTTTTTGAAACAGAAACAGTGGCTGGAATTTTTTCTGAAATAGAAAACACTTTGGATCCAAAAAAAATTCAGCTCCAAAGTTTGGATCTGAAATTTGTTTTCGGATCCATCTATGCCATCGAAAAACCCCAGCAGTCTTTCTGCTTCCCTTTATTATTTAATAATAATTTATATAAATAAAATATTCTCTCTAACCAGTCATTGCTTGTACTTTGTTTTAATGGATCTCTTTCGTTATGTAGCTACGTTGCAGAGAGCACAGGTAAACAAGCAAGTAGCCGCCTTCTCAGCATGAAATCAGCCAATGCCTTGCTAAATCTCGAGGCAACCAATCAGATAATACTGCCAGCTGGCACGTCTGTTTCAGCCATACTCCTTTCTGATAAAGTCGACACTCAGTATCACAGTGAAAGCACTATCGATAGCTCTATCAGACAATCAGAACCAGGTTTCACCCCTAAATCTACGACATCATCAGAAGTTAAAGTGGCGATACTTACAGTAAGTGATACTGTTTCTTCTGGTGCGGGACCGGATAGGAGGTATGTATCAGTAACCAGTTATGCTTGCTTCATCTGAAGTTGTATGCAATTACATCCAATGAGTTTGTGTTCATACTTAATTATTATTTTTTTTTAAGATGTGCGTTGTTCTTTTAAAAAAATCTGAAAAATGCATTCTGATACACCTCTTTGGATAGAAAACTTGAAAGGGGTCACTTATACGATGCTAAACTAAATAGGGGACTTCTTTGCATTTGTTTGCATAAGATTAGCACTCAAATGCACTATTATCCCCACATGAATTTTCTTTTTAGTGTACCTACATCAGTTTGTTATTTTTTTTTTTTTTTTTTTTATGTTTTTGGAAGGTTTTTGCAAAAAAAATAAAGTGGAATGTGTGTCATGTGTTTATTTTTTTATCTTTGACTGTAGTGGTCCAAGAGCACTCTCTGTTATAAGCTCTCTCTCAGAAAAACTTGGCGGTGCACAAGTGGTTGCAAAAGCTGTTGTACCTGATGAAGTAGAGAAAATAAAAGATGCACTGAAAAACTGGAGCGATGTTGATAGAATTGACCTCATCTTAACCTTAGGTTCCGTGCATTTCTCATTATTTTTGTCACAGTGGTGAAAATAACAGTACTTAAATTATTCTATTTTATTGATATATTTTTTATAACTAACTTAAATTATTCTATTTTATTGATATATTTTTTATAACTAACGAAATTTTCGCCTTTGTTTGCATGTAGGTGGAACGGGATTTACTCCGAGAGATGTCACACCTGAAGCCACTAAGGCGGTTATAGAAAAGGAAACACCTGGTCTTGTCTATGTCATGCTTCAAGAGAGTCTTAAGGTAGCCTTTGACCTTCATGAATATTTTTCATTTTTCTAAGTTGCATTGATATGGTGAACAGTCTTTACTGCGATGAATATCACGAGTGAGGTTATGGTACTTTGCAGTGTGCACATAGGTCCGTGCTATGAATTCATATTTTCGTTTTTAAAGTGTAAATAGTCGATCCAAACTGTTCAACATGTTCTTCATATGAAAATGTAATGTAGACCAAAATTTACATTTTTTAGATTTTTTAAATATCTTTTTAGATAGGTACAAAATCACCTGATCTAAAAATTCTGGACCATCCGAAAGTTGTGATTTTCAACCTACCTAAAATTTAAGTAATTCTAAAATATATAAATTTTGGTCTCATAATACATTTTCATATGGAGATCATGTTGAACAGTTCAGATCGACTATTTAAATTTAAAAAATGGAGATATGAATTCATAGCACGGACCTATCCGTGCTTTGCAAAGTACCATAGCCTCACTCCTTAACTTTTGTGTGAGGTTTCTCTTTCAGGGTTGACATTCTTTTTGTTTTGATAGAGGGGGCAGGAAGACATTTTTTAGATTAGTGCAATTGTGCTCTCATAATATTTTTTTTGAATTAGGTGACACCATTTGCAATGCTTTCACGGGCTGCTGCTGGCATCCGAGGATCCACACTGGTAAAGCACATTTTTCAATCCAAGGTTTATATTACCACCAAGAATATATATTTAGTTGAATAGTTTCTTATTTGTTTTTGGTGCTTGTTTCAGATCATCAATATGCCAGGCAACCCGAATGCAGTTGCAGAGTGCATGGAAGCTTTGGTACCAGCATTGAAGCATGCTTTGAAACAAATAAAGGGGGACAAGAGAGAGAAACACCCTCGCCATGTCCCGCACGCATTGGCCAGTGCCACTGATGAATGGGAACGAAGCTATAAAGCTGCATCTGCTAAATCAGGCTGCTCTTGTTCCCATTAAGCTGTCTTGTATAGCACACGATTTTGTATCCTGAAGAGTATCTGCAGACTATGTATGGTGAATCAAAATTGTTTTTTGTAATAAAAGTAAATACAATGGATCAGAGTAGTTGCATTAATTGATCATGGTATGGCATAGATTGAACACTTTAGTCGCAAATGTTAACACATGTTTTGAATTGAAAACTGACATATGTTTAGAATTGAAAGCATATATGCTTCTACAGTCATTCTATTCGTGCAACGTTACTGCGTTTATTTATCAACTTCAATGCTTCCATTTTTGTGCAAGAGAAACACTTTGTTGTCTCCATTGTCAAAATTGTTAAAATTCATAATAATACAATAAACTAATCTCTGGTTTCAATGAGAAATCCGTGGGTTATCTCACCACTTTTTTTTTTTAAACTAATTAGGACACCTTGTTCTTTTTGTTCCATGACCAGATATATTGCAACTTGTAAGGTAGATACATAAAAAATAAAAACCGACCAAGGCCAGTACAAATAAACCCAAGGCACTTCTATATCCCAAGTAAAATTCTTAAAACAGAAGCCACTTCATTGTATGGATTTTAAAAAGTATAAAACACCTCACAAATTAAGCACACTAAATAATAGGAAATAATCTTGCCCCACTTAAATAGCTGTCCTCCTCTTCTGAGGAAGAACTGGAATCGATAAGTGAACAGGAGAGAGTGTCGGATGAAGATGAACCTGAATCACTGTCAGATGAAGGTGAAGGCGAATTCGTGCAATCGCCATAGAAGCATCTAAGAAAATTGCAGACCATGTGAGATTTACAAAAGTGAAAAGGGAGGGGGGGTATGGTATAAATAGAGAGACATTACATTTCTGAAGGATAGTCAGCTATTAAACGGATGTCAGGTCTTCTCTGTAAAACCTGTGATACTTCTATCGCACTACAGAGGAGAGAAATAAGAATAGTCAAATCAGGAAGCAATGTTACATGTAAACATTTATAATCCACCCGTGCCCTACGGCACTGATAGAATACTCCCAGCTGAAGCCAAAATGAATTCGGTGCCTATTTGGAATATAGGAGGTCTGTTTTGAGATTCATGCCAGATTAAAACAGATGACTCAGATCTTATTCTACATGGTCAGGTATTGCACTAGATGATATGAATTCATGTTCTTTGGCCAGCTGCTATAACAATATCATATCAAACACTATCCATATATCAGTGCAACCCAGCATGTACTGTTCCAAAAAAAAAAAAAGCATAGGAACCTGCTGCTTACCAGGATTAATACTTTCACCCTATTTCTCTTTTCCATTTTTCCCAACTGATCATTTCTTATTGGGGTATTTAATTATTTATTGCCAGATTACGGGTGATAACTCCAATTGACTAATAGAAAACATTATTTACTTATTGTATATACTCGTATAAATAGTGCATTTTCATTACCATCGTGTACGGGGCCCACTAGATCCACGGGGAACCACAAGACCCTTCCTGTTCGATATATCCTGTCACACAAAAGGTTAGATTGCATCAAGAGGCAAAAATATGCTTGGTTCCAGTACTGAAGTTATGAGGAATGCATTTTTCATACAAGTACACAATAAAAACTGGAATTAACATAGGCACCTGCCACATGGTGCATTTACATATCAGGTAAGTCAGGGGCGGATCCACTAGTATTGAATGGGTGTCATATTGTAAATTGACCCCCATTTTTTCTTTTTCAAAATTTATGTATCTATACAAGATTTTCTATATAGTTTAAAGTAAAATGCTATCAATACTATGAAATTGACCTCCATTCTCAGCATAACAATTTTATATGATCAACCCCCATTTATGTTTGATCCACATAGTTTGAAAGTGTGGCTCCGCCCCTGAGGTAAGTCCCAAGTGACATTGCTGTTATGCTGTAGCACCTTTTACAGAAATTTGGATCCCCTAAAGTAACTCAAAATTTGAGTTCAGATCCGGACTGTTCAATCAGAATCTGCATGAATATTTAAGGGGCCATGTGAATTCTTCTGGACAGGATTGGCCCAAATTGTGGTCAAACGGTCCGGATCCAAATTTTGAGTTACTTCAGGGGACCCGAACCCTTCTACAGCCCCTAGTTATATGATAAACAAAACTTGATACAACAGAAAAGAATGATTATAATAATAATTTGCCACTTTTATTTAAATTGCAGCTATATTGGGTCTTACCACATATCTTAATTGTTTCCAATCTCCATAAAGAACAGCTGACAGAAAGAGTGAAACTTCTCTCTATGAATGAAAATAAAAATTATCAATTATAAATGATTTAGTTCTTTTACTGAAAAACTTTTGCCATAGCCATGTAAATAAGATATATCCCATGAACTGTACAAGCAAGGGGACTATTCAATCCTACTCTCCTCAGTGTCCAATGTATTAAGATATCCTTGTTGGTACACAAGTAGAGGATATATCAAATTTATTTATAGGGGTAGGCATGGATATTTTATGTTTCTTATACACTACTTACTGCTCTAAGATTTATGCAATCACGTAGAATCAAGGTTTCCAGAGAATTGGCGCCACCACCTTTACCGAGGTCACTGAAAAACCAGCATTTTCTATTAGAATAACATAAAGGAGCAAACAAAGACAAAATATACTGACAGGAACATGCAATAAGGTCACCGTTTTCATTAACTCAAGAGACACCAACTTGGTTTACTGCTAACAAGTCCTTCAAATATCAGTAGACTCAAAATGGTTTTCGCAGCTTTTGAATGTAGAACAGAGCAATATAAAATGTCATTACGATAAATTTTAGGCTTGGCAAACTTTAGGTATGTGGTAATTCATATGGTACCACAATTTTCGTTTACATTCACCACGCTTTGTTATTTAGTAAACTCAAACAAACCATTATTTAATATAAATATTTGTTTAAAGATTGGAGTCGGTGATGTCAAAATTTGGGCTCCACTGATTTCGCAAGAAGTTAAGAAAGGTTATAAACAGCTTTGTAACCACTAAACATCTGAATAAATCAAACCTTAAGAAGCTGCCCGAAAAATAGAGCGAACCCGAAAGATCCAAATACTTTAGACCCTGTGCTCCCTGTAACACCAAAGATTAAATGTGGATGTAGCTCAATGTAACCGCACTTTATCAATATAAACATCACAAATGCATGCAGCATGGCATATCATTTTCTCGTGTGGGTCCCGGTAGCAATCAAATTAGACTAGGAATTTTAAGAGAGAAAATAGTAGTTTACCTTAATCAGAACAGATAATATATCATCCCCAATTCCGAATCCTCTAAGAGACAAAGATGAAAGGAGAGGGCAACTTTTTGTTAGATCCTCGACATGGCATAAGCCTGATTAAAACCATGAGATGAACTTTTTTAAGATCATATAAAATTATCATAATAAAGTGGATATCACAAGCAATGTAAATATCATACATTCTCCCAAGGCCTGAAGACACAGGCGTTCAATTGAATGACCATTCTTGCATATGATTCTCAATATAACATCCAACCAACCGTCCCTGTTAAAATAAATCCAGTACAAAGTCATTCTACCAGAATGGAGCAAAAAGGAGAAAAGAAAAAAAAATGAGGGGGGGGGGGGGGGGGGGGGGAGGGATTTAAAGTACTTTCTCTATGAAGTACGGGAAGATAGAGCTTACATTCCAACAATTTCCAGCTCGGCAAGATTTTTGCATGCCATCAATGCTGAGATGGGGTTGTAATCTTTCATTTTAAGGTTATGCAGATGTAGTTTTCGTAATAGCAACCTTGAATTATGTAAAAAGAAAATAAAAATGAGTAATTACACATATCACAAAAAAAATGAAAAGAAACATTAATCCTGATTAAACTATATCATGTCAGAGGTGAATACCCTGCAGCCCCTCCATCAGACACTAAAGCAGCAAGGCAAGACCCTGTAAGAGGAGATTTATCCAATCTGTTATTATCCTGGGGCAATCTGCCAAGCTTGATTGACCTAATTTTGAATGAATAAAAAGATAAAAGATCAGAGAGCCTAAAATAAAAACGTAAAAATCAAATTATTCACAATTGCACACTCTATAGGCAGAGTATTTCTAAACTCCATAGTTCTTTCTGTGAATTTTCAATTTCTGATCAACTATATTTCATAAGGAGATGTACCAGTATGAAAGTATAATAAACATCTGGCATTTAAACAGAGTTTAACAAAAAGAGATGAAACTAGAATAACTCCTCACTGGAGGTTCTTCCCAGCTCTTTGTATCATAGTAGAGACAATTGGATTGGTCACTTTAGCCACACTCCTTGTCAGATCAATATTTGCATAGCACAGAGAATCTGATGCACATCTGCTGAACAGTGAACAAGTCGCCGCTGCAAAACAAACACTCTCTGTATCTAGCATCGAGAACACCTTCATCAACAAGGAATTAAACAAACTTATACTGTAAGTAAACTGTAATCAATCAACACAAGTAACAAGTAACAATTTACTTTTACTTGTAACTCAAACCTTGATAGTGAGATCAGCAGTAAGGGGCCAAACGGATAAATTATGAGCAGTAGCGAGTTTACGCGTGGATCGCGTAGAAGCATCCATGAGAGCAGATGCGAGACGAGTGGCGCCATCGAGGATGCTCTCTTTATCGGACTGGAGAGGGGTGGAGTCGAGGATGCGCTCCAAAGAGAGTCCGATCGAAATGGAGGGATCCGCCATGGCCAAAGCCGATTCGAGGAAGCGATCCAGGGAGGCTGTCGCGGTGGTGTCAGATGGAGGAGCAAGGCATCGCCGCTTGGGGAGATTTGCCATTCTTGTTCGTTTGGCGAGTAAAGCGGGAGAGTGAAGTTACTACTAACGCGCTACCGGACCATAAAAGATAAAAGAGAGTAGGTCTCTTTTGTAACTTTCGGAAGAAGGAATTCAAATCTAACGCGCTACCGGACCGTTTAGAATGATATCTGAATCATCTGTTTTATTCTGACACGAATCTCAAAGCGAATCTCTATTTATCTAAAATGATTTTGGTTTGGCTGAGAGTATTTTACACGGTCAGGTACCTTGGAGATTCTCATTTCACGAGTTAGTAGATGTGGAGACAAATGTTGACCAGCTGACACGTGGTGGACGCGAGTGGTATCAAGAAAAGACAAAGAGTTGGAAATAAAGATAACGTCATAAATGATAAAATTGACTTATAACGAAAAGAAAAGACAGTAACTTATATAATATCAATCAAAATAAAAACATCATCAAGATTTGTGCGGTCTCGTTTTAATATTATGAAGCAGATCCAACGGCTGAAGAGCCCATCGGATGCACTCTTTTTCCCATGACTAGTCAAGTGCCTGTGCCTTGCAACGGGGAAACAAAGGACACAAGATGTGCCTTTGCCTTTTCTTCTTTCCAGTTTCTTAGGTTTGAAACTCTTTCATTTATAAGGACATAAGATATGTCTAAACTATAATAGTTAATCAAAACAGGAAATTATTTGAAAATAAAATAAATAGAAAAGACAACTTATATGACATGAATATTGCATTGTAAAGTAGATCCTTAATGGAGTCTTTCCTCTCGGCAAGAGAATTCCTTAATTTTTGTGTCAAGAGGAAGCTACCGTCCGTTCTATACAAGGTAGATTTCAAAAAAGCTTTTGATACAGTGGATTGGTGTTTCCTTGTGAACCTATTGGTGGAAAGGGGCTTCCCTCCGGGATGGATTTCTTCGGTTCTCAATCTTCTGAGAACATCTTCCTCAACAATCAGAATCAATGGAGCGTATACAAGGTTTTTCACACATAGAAGGGGTTTGAGGCAGGGAGACCCACTTTCACCAATGCTCTTCATCCTGGTGGTAGATTCTCTCAACAGATTTCTCCAGGGGGTAGCAAATATTATGCCGCAACACGTAAGGATACGGCCAGAAACAATCCAGTATGCCGATGATACTCTGATTATCTGCGAGGCACACCCCACTTCACTAAAACTGCTAACTCAGGTGTTAAATGTGTACGCCGAACTTACTGGTTTGCAGATTAACCGGGCAAAAAGCACTTTCGTTCCAATTGCGATATCGGTCGACTTGGTACAGGTCATACAAACCATCATTCATTCCGAACCCTCCCAGCTGCCCATTAGATACTTAGGTTTGCCCTTATCGGTGAGAAAACCGAGGAAAATTGATTACCAACCGATGCTTCAAGCGGTGCAGCGAAGGATGGAGGGATGGACATCCAATTTTCTGTCATACGGAGGCAGAATCACTTTAGTCAAAGCAGTTCTATCCGCTATGCCGCTACATTACATGCAGGCTTTCAAAATCCCTATAGGTGTTATTCGACACGTGGACAGAATGAGAAGGAACTTTCTCTGGAAAGGGAATGACACATGTAACGGAATTAACTGCTTGGTTAACTGGGAACGGGTATGTGCTTTAAAGATAAATGGCGGCCTAGGTATTATTGATCTGAGATGTCAGAATGATGCATTGCTTACAAAATGGCTCTGGGCAATTGAAAATAATACGGACGGATTGTGGCCACAGACGATGTCGACACTGTACGGTCTGACTCTGGCATCTCAAATGGATTCCTTGGGGCATCTCAAATGGATTCCTTGGGGCAGGGGGGATCTTTCTTTGCTAGAGAATTGGCATCACTGCGTTATTTCTTAGCCTCATCGGTGCGAATATCAGCCGGGGTCCGAGAATGGAGATGGACTCCGTCGGGGGTTTTCTCTTGTGCATCGGCATACAGAGCAATGCATCATAGTGAGATTGTATCATGGAGTCAGGGCAAAGTTTGGAAATTGAAAATCCCGATGAAGGTAAAGATATTTATCTGGCTAATGTTGGATGACAAACTCCTAACTCAGCAGGTGCTCTTATACAGAGGGTGCACGATTCAAACGGGTTGTCACCTCTGTTCGGCAAATTCGGTGGAAACTAGGGACCACATCATGTGGGACTGTGTCTATGCCGTGCACTTCTGGATGGGGTTGATGGCACAATACAACATCTCCCTCACGGGGGCGGTGGACGTGATCACTGCTTGGTCTAATGGAAGAAAGCAGAATACACGCGAGTCACATTGGAACCTGGTCTGGGCGGCGGGGGTCTGGGCGCTCTGGCGAGAACGAAATAGGAGACTTTTTTCAGCAAAATGGAAGCCGGTGCATCGATTGATCACCGACACAGCACTGGAGATAGAGAACTGACGCTTATACATCTAGAAACAACTAGGGGATCTCGACATGAGGTTGAGGGGAGTATCAAACTAGCTCAGGTGTATATGTGTGGGATTTAGTATTTCTAAAAATATATTAGGTCTTGTAAATAAACTTCTTTTATCAATATATCTGTTGTTGACAATTGTCGACAACCATCAAAAAAAAAATTGACAAAAAAAAAATAGTTGTGCCTATGTTCATTGTATCAACAAATAGGGGTGTTCAACCGGTCGGTTCAGGTCAAACCGAACTTTTTTTGCCGAACCGCGGTTTGAACCGAATTTTGAAAACCCAACCGAACTGACCGAATTAAAATTCCAAACCGATCTAAAATCCAACCGATTAAACCGATTTAAACTTCGGTTTGTTCGGTTGAACCGAATACAAATATTTCAAGTTACAAATAAACATTTCAAAACCGGTTGGCTTGGTTCAAACCGATTTGCATAACATTTTTGATATCCACACAAGCTGGTTTTTGATAAACCGATCCATTTTTTATTAAACCGGTTGGTTCGGTTCAAACCGATTTGGAGATCCCAAAACCGAACCGAACCATTTAAACCGAACTTCTTCAAAAACTAAACCGAACCGAACCATTTAAACCGAACAACCGAACAACCGATCCAATTAAACCGAAATTTGCCGGTTCGGTTTAAAACCGAATAAACCGATCCATTTGAACACCCCTATCAACAAACACGAAAAAAAAATTACAAATAGAAAACTAACGTTCTTTTCACAAAAAAAAAATTTATTCAATAAATTATTCAACTCAATTATCTAAAAATGCTAAAAACAAATCAAATACTTAATAAAGTTGAAGTAATACAAATGCTTACTTTTCACTTAATCTAACTATGATAAAGTGCTCTCTAGCATCAAAGACTATCAGTTCATAACAAAAGATGTTGGGGATTGGTGTGAATTGGATACTTGCTTTCAAGCAAGCTTTCAAAATTTTCTCTTATGTGAATACCACAAACAAGGGTGATTATCAATCAATAACACTATTAATGCTACCAAGACAAAATTGGGTCACAAATGGACTCAATTTCATGATCAGGTCTCAGGTTCCTTTTTTCAGAAAAAAAATGAGCAAATATGCAACAATGAGGTCCATTTAGCCAAATTTTGGTCTAAAAAAAGCTATTTGTTTATACTAAATTGATGATTGACTGATATAACAAGTTTTATTGGGACAAAATTGAAGGAAAACATGTCATGTACCAGTTAAAAAATATCTGAAATGAAAAGTACTATTTAGATTTCCAAATGTTGCAAAAAAAAAATTAATAATATATAAAAAAAAAAAACTACAAGAGAGAATGCTTTCTAAAGCAATTCTTGAAAATGACAACCCAACATCTACTTTATTAACAAAAAAATGCTAATATATTTTTCAATTGAAACTAACACCATCATCTTTTAAGATAAATGCAAACAAAAGCCAACAATTTTCTTGAATATACATCTCAAGAGAACTGACCGTATGTAAATTTGATTGAGCTAACGGAAACAATTAAGAGGCAATTATGTCATTTTGCTAGATTTAATCTTACTAAGTAGATGTTTTTGCAAATACTCCAAAAAAAGCTCAAGATTGAAACATCATAAATGCTTGGGTTGTTCTAAAGGATTTACATGTTCAAATAGCAAGACCCAATTTTGTATAATGTAAAACTACAAAACTGCCAAATAACAAGCTGAAAAAAATAAGAATTAGTAAAACCAAGGAGGAGAAATTACAAAATTCTTACTTTGACATGTAAGCATCATTTATTTATGTCTCTTACATTAAGAAACAAACAAAATAACCTTAGACATTGGCTCAGAGCAAGTCAATTTGATGGAATATCTGTCAGTAAAAAATGTCTGATATCATGCCAAAACACGCTAGAATTTAGTCCAACTTTTGAATCATATGACAATAGGGAGATTTCAGATAAACTATTTTGACTTTGAAAACAAAGATATTAATTCATAGTACGGACCAATATGCACTATGTATAGTACCATAGCCTCACTTATATTACATAGAGCAACAACACAATTAGTCGCACAATGATATCATTAGTTTCTGCTTCTCATACTTCTGACAGCAATTACATCAAAAAATATATATAGTAAAAGAAAGAACACACAAGAAAAGAAAATTACCAGTTTGACCCTGAGATAGCTCGGGGGCATAAACCCATGCACAAAGAGATGGCTGAACGGGCCGTGCCCGATACCATGTAATAACCCTAACATTAGTTGTCAAATAACTTGATATCATTTTTTTCTATATGTTATTCAAATAGTTATACTTCTTGAATAAATATGTGTTATGATACCTGCCAATTTAACTGTTTGCATGTTAAAGTTGTCGATATCTAGCTCAGCGCCCTGAAAATTATAAATGTTATTGCTTAACCGAAGTTAATCTAGCACTAATACACAAAATACAGTTATTATATATATACATACCTGACACTTCTTGAGAGACTACAAATTCAAGCCAATAAATCCCTAAAGAATACTCGAATCGAGTATGTACTGCTCCAGGATACACCAGATATGTCAGACCTATAAAGAGAAGACGAAAGAAAATTATGCTGAAGGATCTTGCAACTTTAGGAAATATGGAAATTAATGTCATCATTTTTTTTGGAAACTATATGCTCTTCAGATCCCGTAACCTTCGTTAAAAAAGAAGCCAATTGTTAATACTAAATGATATTTTTTTTCAATGGAAGTAAAACTATTAGACAAATAAACGCACCTCTGAAATTGTTCGGTATCTCTGAACTTCAAGCTGAGCTGTAAAGAAAATTAAATAAACTAAATTATTTACCAAACAATGATGCAAAGGTTATTATAACATGGGAATACCAAGTGCCCATGCCTGTGAAGAAATTCAAAGTTTTGGTTTACCAGTTGGACCCCAATACATGATTCAAATAAGTAGTCAAACAAACTTCATAGTTAACAGTGAGATATGAAGTTTGTTTGGACTACTTATTTGAATCAGTATTGGGGTCCAACTGGTAAACCAAAACTTGATCACCAAATAGTGAGAATTAGACATCCCATTGAAGAAAGAAATAACTTAGAATCAGTTTTAAGACTTTTAGAGCTAAAGGAGGTCTTTGTAAGTTGAGAAATTATATGTTATCTCACTTCCTTGTAATCAGTTAAAAATGAAATTTCATGGTATATTACCTGGCAAGGTTTTATAGTTGGCCGGATATACAGTAACCAGTACAGTATGAAATATTTTTCTGTATCATTTGTTGTTTGAAGCATCAATTGAGCTAAGAAATAGCCTCAATTTGCTTAATTTGTACCAGATATACATCAAATAACATGGACAAAATTTAAAAATCAAGCTGCTACATGACTGCAAAGTGCAAATGCTATGATATGCAATACACCCCCACTGCTATTTCATATACCAAAAGAGCATGCATCCTACCAGTACAATATTAAAATTTTATCTTAACCCCCTTGAAATAATAACTACCTCTGGTATTTTTTTTTAGAGGGGTTCAGATTTCCAAACAGAGTGCTTTTTGGGAGAAAAAAAATAATTTTGTAAATGGAATAACATAAGTATTCTTAATTACATTCATTGTGCAGGAAGAGGATTAGACTGTAGTACATCAAATTTCCTAAATCATTAAAAAAAAGGGTAAATTTCATTGGAGGTCACTAAATTTTGTCATTTGTTACAAATTAGTCACTCAAGTTTGATTTGTCTCTTCATAGCCACTAAACTTTTAATTTGTTCCAATTAAGTCACCCTATAACTTTCTCATCCAAAATATTAACGGAATATTCTCATTCCATCCAAAATATAACATAATATGCTCATTTTATTCAAAATTTTAACAAAACATGCTCATTCTGTCGAAAAATACTAATGGAAAAGTTACGTTCCGTTAATATTTTGAATGAAAAAGTTATAGGGTGACTTAATTGGGACAAATTAAAAATTCAGTGACTATGAAGAAACAAATCAAACTTGAGTGACAAATTTGTGACAAATAACAAAGTTTAGTGACTTCCAGCGAAATTTACCCAAAAAAAAATAAAGATATCACCAAAATTTGCCAAACAAACCCCATATGTAAAACAAATCTTGGGCTTGCAGTTTGGACACCTAATCTCTATTTGCAAACATTTTTGGAAAATTGTTTAACCAAATCGCTTCCATATCTCAATGTGGCCAGCTGACATGATTGCTCCTTCAACAAAGAATGCAATGAGGGGATACTCTCTGGTACAAATGCAAAGCTGTCATGGAATATCTCCATGCCTTCAACTATTAGTTGCCATATAAAGGCACCAAAACCAGCACCATTCCTCTTTGCTGATTCATAAATTGTATCATAAATAGATTTGTAAAACGGTGTGCATGGTCAAATCCATTGGCTTGTTTAGCATTTTCTCCCCGTCTTCTATGTGAGATTTTACCCATTTTGATACAAATCTTTCCATTTCGGTAATATCAGCATGCACCATCCAGCATGTGGAAAATAAGAAAATTGAGGTGGCATCTGGAAAATTGGAATTTAGTCTTTCATATTGTTTGTCCTTGATTTAACAATTATTACACTAATCATAACTGTTTCAGTTACCAGGCTTTAAAATTTAGTTATCACACACGCAACCTTGTGTTACTTTGTGTAGTTGTGTATTATGAGATATAATTAGTTATCACACACGCAGCCTTGTGTTACTTTGTGTAATTGTGTATCATAATACTTAATTTAAATTTTAAAGCCTGGTAACTGAAACAGTTATGATGTGCAAAGTCCTTTGACAAGCTTAGCTGTGCTGTCACATCACGTGTCAGTCATATATTGACATAATTATTTTTTATTATTTTAGTCACATCACGTCACGTCATTTAATTTTTCTAATATTATTTCTTTATAATAATGTATTTTGTAATAGTTTTTTATTTTTTACATTTTTGTCAAGTCTTATTTATTTTTAAGTATCTTTCATGATTATTTTCTATGAACTAAATTAAACAGAAAAAAATAATTAAATATGATCAATCACATCAAATTTGACCACGTACATAACCATTTGCATCATGTAATTGTTCTCCATAAGTGAAAAAAGACCAAATTATGGCACGTTAATCACATCATGTTACATTTTTTCTTCACTAAGCCAGCTGCCATAACCATGTCATATCAAATAGAATATTCATATTGTATTCTTGCAACATAGCAGGTACTGCTCTAAAATAAGAATATGAACTGATGCTTACCAGAACCAATAGCTAACCCCGGATTAAACAAAGCTGTCTGACTGTACCAGCAAGTACACAACCTCTGTCAACATAACATATAACAAATTAACTTTACCAGTATAAGAAGCCAACAATGTAGTTACTCTAAGCGGTTTCACAAAATCGTCTCTACCTAAGTGCACAATTGTCGAAATCTACATAAGAAAATTTCTCTTAATATAAGTAATTCTAACACAGCTAAGAGATCCATTTTTACAAATGTTTTTAACCAATGCCAAAATCCCGAGGGCCTGATAAGAAACCCATCTACATCATAAAGATGAAAATACTACATATTATGAAATTATGCCAGCTGATATTTTATACAACACAGCTAAAACCTACATGCACCACATGTTTGATTTCTTTTCATCTCCTTCTGCTTGGTGTTCTTGATCTCGACCTCCGTCTCCTTGTTGGAGTTCTTGACCTCGACCTTCTCCTGCCAAATTTACAAAGAACAAATTAGCAAAGGATAGTAACAATTTGAGCATCATGTGTTACATCATATCAAAAACCAGAATAGTAGGGTTTTTTCTAAGAGGGTTCAAATGCCTCCAATTTTTAAAAACTTTAACAACTTAAAAAATTTAAAACTTTAATAAAAAATAAAACCATTACATATGATCTATATCATTGTCTCTATGCACGTGCAAAATATTATGATATTTCAACTTTATTTCAATTGTCATCAAGAGCTTGCAGAAATACACCGATTTCTGGACATGGATGTTTAAAAAAAAAATTCATATAAAAACAAGCAAAAAGTGATAACTTTTTATGTGCATTTAAATAAAATAATATAGTTCACATCTAACCGTTTTATTTTGACATAGAAGTTTTAGAATTTTTGTTACAAGAAATTTAAAAAATAGAGGCATTTGAACCCTCCTTTTCTAATTAGAATTTGTCTGTTAACCCTCAATTACAGTACTGATACTAAGATAAAACCTCAACTGCAAGACAACCCAACAGCTAGCAATAAGTAAATGCATTCACAACTGATACATAGAATTGTGGTATGGGTCTGCATAACTAAAGAAAACTAAAAGAGAGTGCTTTTTCACTTGTACCTGTCTGATGTAGAATAAGCAGAATTTCTGCGGTGAGAATGCTTGGAATGTGGGGACCTCGAATCACGTCTAGAGACAAACAAATATGATGCTATATGGTTAAGCCGAAAGAAATTAAACAAAGATCAAAAGCCTGATCTCCATTTTTCCTTTGACCTAAACTCCATACCAAAACATTATCATTCAAGTGCTTCTTTACTCTCAATTAACTTATTCCGTCTATGCCGTTTTCCAAGATGCAAATACTAAATTCACCACCAAAACAATAAATGGGGGTATACATATATTTTTTTTAATAAAGGGTAAAATGGGTATTTAATAAATTTAAAATGAGTTTTAATAGAAAAAAACAATAAATGGTTAAATTTGTGAGTTTTGAAATTTAGAAGGGTAACTATTATATTATGAATTTTAGAGGGGGGAATACGTAATTTCAAAGTTTTTGAGGGTATACATGAAATTCTCCAATGTGAAGAATTCACCAAAAGTAGACCCTTTGATGAACAGAAACCGGAGTTCTATAGGTTATTTATTCTCTCTTCAAAGAAGAAACAATCAATCAAAATATCACTGTACCAAGAGAAACCGGTAGCATTCTGATTAAGCAGTGCATATCAAATAGGTGCGCTACCTATGTAAGTGCTATATATCAAGTCCATGTTATTGTTGTTCACTAAATAAAGCCCCCAGTTGGGCACAATCTAACCATACTATGGGTAGCGTAGCAAGAAAATAGGATTTGACTTTAAAAATTAAAAGATCATCTATTGTACTGTGAGATATCAAGGAAAGAAATGATGAGCATTGAAATCAAAAGATAAAAAATTGACTCCAATTTAGCAAAATTTCACTAGTAATATTAGTACAATAACAAAATATTGAAAATAAAAAAATGTACCTATGCCTTGACCTTGTAGGTGATCTTGACATGCTTCTCTTGTTTGACTCAGTCCTCCTAAAGTGAAGCACCAATCCAAAAAATCAATAGAAAAATGTCAAATGGTGACATATCACGAGTACTGTTGAAAAGAAGAAACTACTACATACAAGCCAGCAAAACAACAAATTTCTTGTATCCCTATAAAAAAAAGATAAAACCCACACATACTTCAAATAAAAACAATACATCATCCTATTTCTTATTCCTTGAGATGCCCACATTACCCCTTAGTCTTCTATTTTTCAGATAGCAACATCACTTATTTACACAGTATGGTGATACCAAAAATGAAAATATGAAAGGAACTTCTAAAGTTACATATTTTTGGGAAAAAAGCACTAGCAATACCTCCTTTTAGTGCTGTCAGAATGCTCCTTAGAACGACTTCTATCCCTGGGTGATGGCGACCTCTTACTGTGCCTTAATCTCTCTTTATCATCCCTCTTATTCATTTCTCTCTCCCTCTCTTCATTGCTTTTGTCACTTTTACCTCTCGAACTCCGCTCCGCTCTTCTCTCTTTCTCTTCCCTGCTTCTTTCTCTTCTCTCTTTTGAACTATCCTCTTTATTATCCCTCCGCTCTGCTCTTTTCTCTTTTTCTTCCCTGCTTCTCTCTCTTCTGTCCTTTGAACTATCCTCTTTATCATCCCTCCTCTCTGTTTTTCTTTCTCTCTCCTCATTGCTCTTCTCCCTTTTATCCTTTTTGTCATCCCTCTCAGTTGTTTTGTCTTTCTCCTCTTTGCTAATTTCTCTTTTACTACCTTTCAAATCACCTAATTTGTTCTCCTTATCATCTTTTCTCTCTGTTTCTCTATCATCTTCTCTGCTTCTTCGTCTTTTATCTGTCAAAATATTACCATCCATCATCTCATCTTTCTCCTCTTTATTTTTTTCTTCTCTCTCTGTCCAACCACCTCTACGACCTTCTTTGTTTTTTTCTTCTTTCTCTGTCAAACCACCTCTACTACCTTCTTTGTTTTTTTCTTCTTCATCTCTCAAACCACCTCTACTACCTTCTTTGTTTTCTTCTCTCTTATCCTTGAACCCATCCTCACTATCTATCATCACCTTTGATTTTTCGATATTTTCATTCACATCCCCATCAACAAATCTATCCCGCAATACATCTCCATTAGTACCTTGATCAGTCTCAACCTCTACATGCGACTCCTCTTTAGAATGAGACTCTTCTTCTTCAAACTCCATATTAACTATTCCCTCTGAGTGTGAAGGTACTTCAGTGTCTTCTCTCTTTAGGTTCAATTCTCTTTGATTTTGATCTGACAGCAAATCATTTTTTACCAAGGAACTTGAATTGTTCGTCTCGGGCTCCAGATTTTGTTTAATCCTGTCCGTCGATGCATTCTCATCATCGCCGTCATCATCCGTGTCATAATCTGAAAGACCAAGAAGGACCCCACCTCCTCCCTTGGTTGATTCATCAGGTACCACAGCCTTACCAATACTAGCTGATCCATTTGCACCTTTATCCTGTATCTTAGCATTACCACTAGTAGATGGTGCTGAACTGTGCGACTTGGATTTCACAAGAGAAGTAGGCTCACTAGTTCCTATGGAAACAAGAGCATACAGATGTACTTCCCGGTTTATAAAAAAAAAAAAGAGACCAAGTTTATGGGGTGATAATAACAAACCAAGTTTAGATTGCATAGTTAGGCTCCATTAATAAAAAATAATCTTATGATTAGTGGTTTCAATTGTTGATTACAACATCTTTTACAAGAGAGAAAAAAAAATGCTTTTACTATAACAGGCTTCTATTGGGCTTAAAATTAGGCCCTCCTGAAAGTAAGAGAAATTTGACCAGCAAAAAATAGAAAAAAAATCAAACCTTCACCTGCCATGTCATCATCCTCACTAAGAACTTTGGTCGCAATCTCCTCAAAAAGATCATCAGTGACCTTGGGAACAAATTAAAGAGAGACCATTTAGCACATGACTGATACAGGAACATGCTTCAAAGTAGAAAAACAATCCACACAAATCATAGTTTCAAATTATATTACCTTCAAAAGTACTTCGGTAAGAATACGCTTTATCTCCTGGTTGATTGCCACTGTTCGTGCAGCTTCAACTTCATCCTAAAAATTACAACAAATATCTAATATACATATAAACCATTCCCACATTTGGAACATGAAAATAAAAAAAAGTACTTCAAATTTTCTGGCTAGAACTTAAAATACATGTATTAACCATAAGCACGCCCCACAATAACATGTCCAATCAAGAAAAAAACCAAAGGAATGTTAACAATTACTCATAAAGAAGACGACTGCAATGAAGAAACACATACAAAACAAACAGATCACAAATCAACATGAAAAAAAAAATATATGAAAGAGCACCTCATCATCTTCCTCTTCAGCAATTTTGGTTGAATCCACACTCTTGCTGTCTGTCTGATCAGTTGCATCTGGTGATTTGTCACCGCCATCAGATCCCACCTGAGCTGATGAATTGCTCCCAATGGTAGTTTTTTTCTTCAAAATTTCTTCTCGCAACCAGCTTGGTACCGCTGCCTACACTCAATTGGATCATGGCATGCAACCAGAAGTTGTCAAATACCATTGAATGTATATAGAATCAAGGTTTTAAGAACCATTAGATTTTATCTATGTTATTTTCTCTATATGCAGATAAAAAATTGTCAATTTTCGGTTTTGTTTTTATGTGAATCAATACGTTGAAAAATAAACGTCCAGAAATTATCCACATTAGTGTATTTTTGCAAGCTCTTGATAACAATCAAAATAGAGTTGAAATGTCATAATCTTTTAAATGTGTATAGAGAAAATGATGCAATCACATCTAATGGTTTTATGTTGACATTTAAGTTTTAAATTTTAGAGTTATTAAAATTTTAAAAATAAAGGCATGATGGAAGCACAAAAAATGGAAGTATTTGAACCTTCCTCAAATATAAATCAGCAGAAACAATGCATACCAACCTTTTTGGATTTATTAATCTGGTTTAAGGCCAAAGGATCTCCATGATAAAGCTCTGGATTGAGATGTGATGCTACTGGTGGAGCATTAAATGCAGCTGGAGGGATGTTTGGGGGGCCATAGTTCGGTACAGGCATAGATGGGTGGACTGCAGTAGGAATATCATACTGAAACAACAAAGGATTTCAAGTTATAAGACATGGTACAGGCAAATCATGGTATTATAGCTCTTCACTCTCACTAAACCTTAAAAACCTTAAGACAGTGAAATGAAACACCAAACACAAAAGTTCATAAACAAAAAGAACGATTAAATTCAAGTCAATTGATAACCATATGCGTACAATTCACAAATAGTACATACTGTTACCAGACCAGAAACAGTAGTAGCCAGCATAGCAATCCCGGAAACATACCAATGATTTATGACTACTGTATCAAACAGTAGCAGCCTGGTAAAAAAATTTCCTTTACAGATTTTAAAATGCTAGCTTATGATAAAAGGGGGAAACCTGTTGTGCAGGATGAGGAGGCAAGTTAGGTGGAGGATATGGTCCCACACTGGCAGGTGGACCCCACAAATGGGGCGCAGGACCTGGATCATGACCATAATTCACCATGTAACTCGGATCTGGCTGCTGGTGATAGTACCGGTCTGGAGCTGGTGGTACAGCGAAAGGCGGGTGGTCCTGAGTATTGTCGTACCGAGGCAACTTATCTTTGCTACCTACAATAATATAATTGTCATTAAATAGAGAACAAGGAAAGAAAAGGAGAATATTTTGATTTCTCGTAGTAAAAATGTTATTTAATTGATTGACCCGTGGAACCAGTGTCAGGTCCAAAAACCAAAAAGAAGTTTCACCCTAATCTCGCAAGAAATGAGTAAGGCTATGGTACTATGCATAGCGCACTTTGGTCCGTACTATGGATGCATATCTCCATTTTCAAAGTCCAAACATTCGATCTATTTCGCCCAACATGATCTCCATACGAAAATCTGCTTGGATGCCAAAATTTACGTTTTTTTAACTTTTTAACTATTTTTTTAAATAGGTACAAAATCACTTGATCTAAAGATTCCAGACCATTCGAAAGTAGTGATTTTCTACCTATCTAAAAATAATACTAAAAAATTCTAAAAAATGTAAATTTGGTCTCCAAGTACATTTTCATATGAAGATCATGTTGAATGATTCCGATCAACCATTTAGACTTTGAAAATGAAGATATAGATCCATAGTATGGACCAAAGTGCGCTATGCATAGTACTGTAGCCTCATTCCGCAAGTAATTATTCATCGATGAAAATTACCTTGGGAGGAAGAATAACTAGGTACCTCCTGCTCGTAGACGGCCGAAAATGAGTCATAATTCTTTACAGGAGAAACCAGTGGGACCGGATCTGCACCTGCACCTGGAACTGCAACTCCACCTCCTGCATTTATTTTTTGACTATAATCAAGTGGTGTTTCTCCATTTTGTTGAAGATAATTGTGGTCAACAGGTATTCCATTGTGGGCCCCGGTTGTGGTGGCCGCAGCCCAAGCTTTGGCCTTTGCAGCCCAATCTTCTCCATCATTTTGGGGAAGACTTGCACCTTTTATTACATAGCAAACAGTGTTAATTTCAAATGTTTGCACCACAACAGAATTTCTACCTTCATAATTATTTTGAACTTATTATGGTTTTATATGATTACTAAAAGATGAACTGAGAAGCTAAAGGAACACCTGGATAGTGCTGTCCTTCATATGGAGCCGGAGGTTGGTTTGGCCATGCCTACAAAAAAGTTCATGCCGTATTAATTAAGTAAACTATCCAAAACTGAATCACTAAAGATTGTAAATTTAATTGCTATTATACCCAAAAAAAAGAAGAAGAAATTAAGCACTGCATATTTCTCATGAGAATCACTAAAGATTCCCCAAATGGCTCCCCCAGCCATACCATCCCCAGAAGAAATAACACTAAATAAATAAATGCTGGAAAAATAATAGAAAGTACAGAAAATTCAAGAAATAGGTGAGTAGAACCTGATTAGGAGGAGGATAAGGCGCCATCTGTTGGGGAGGACGGGGAGGCATGTGATGAGGTGGGCCAGGCGGATAGGGATGAGGCGGCGCAGGGGCGTAAGGAGGAGGTTGAGGTTGAGGCGCGTAAGATGGAGGAGGCCATTGGTGGTTGTGGGGATGAGGAGGTGGGTAATGGTGGTATGGAGGCAAGGAGTAAGGAGGTGGCGGATGGTGGGGGTGAGGCGAGGAAGAGGAAGCGGGAGGCGGAGGAGGAGGAGGAGGGTACCAGTAAGGTGGGGTCTGGTGCTGTTGCTGTTGCGGCGGTGGTGGTAAATCGGCGCCGCCGCCGCCGCCGGGACGAAGGGGCGCGAAGCCCTCCATGGAGTAGCTACCTGGTTTGGTTCGGTTCGGTCTCTCTCTATCTCTCTCTGCTGGGTTGAGATTTTGGGTACAGAGAGTGAATCGCAGTGGGCCGGACTGAATCCATACCCTCTGAGGTAACAGAATATTTATGTTTGGATTATGGCCGTCTGATCAGAATCCGATCCAATCCTGTCCGAAGGGGAACACACGGGAACACTTTAATTGTGCGGATTCTAATTGGACGGTCCAGATCCATACATAAATACTCTATTACTTTAGGTGATACGAATTCGGATCGGTCTAGGGATTTAGACTTGATTGGGTTTCGCTTGGGTCTCCAAGTTTCAATGAAGTTTGGGCTGCCAAACAGCCATCTCCGGGCCTGATGGACCAGTAATTAGTCCTGGGTCAGATACTTAGCCCAAATATCACCCCATTTTGGTCCGCATCCCCCCTAAAGTAACACAAATTCTAATATTCAATCCGAACCGTCCAATCAGAATTCACGGCTCCTAACACAAAATTTGAGTTACTTAGCGGAATCGAATTCACACCGATGGCCCATCGCCAATGAAATCTCCCTATTGGTGGGACCCGCCACCACGTGTCGTCAAATAGCAAGTCAATGGTCAAAAATCTACTTCAAGAGGATAACTCATACGTACACGTATAATCGACCACATCGGGACGATTAGAGAAAACGCACCAATAAACCCAGTTTGTTTGCAAAAATTACATAATTACAACAAAAACACAAAAGAAAGGGGCGTCGATGGGCATCGGATCAAATCAGTCCGATCCTGGTGGAAGACGTCCGATTTACATGAAGATTCGTGCTTACAGATTAAATATTCGTGTGATCATGTTCACGCTAATCATGATATAAATCGGACGGCCAACCGTAGATTGGAGCGATTTTGGTCTGATACCCATCGGACACCCTCCTGGTTCAAATAGACAGAAACACATCTGACCGTTCACCTTCTAGTTTAGGTGACAATCTATCCGTTGGTTCAAACCCAAAAAATATCAAAGACACGGGCGTGCGATCGCGTGTCTACCTCATCCTTAGAATATCTATCTTCTCTCTCCTCTCTTTCGTTTTTCGAAAGCTTTGCAGTAGCTGCCAAGGTGAAGGTTCTCTCTCTCTCTCTCTCTCTCTCTTTCTTTATAGTCTCGGCCATGGCAGGCGCCATCCTGGTCGGAAACATTGGTCTGATGGCGGACGCCGCCTCGCCTCCTCGGCCCCACCTGTCAGAGCGACACAAGATCTGGCCTCTCGACTCTTTACCCCTGCCCCGGCCAAAGTGGGACCCACCGCCTATTCAGTTCATCTTTTCCACTGTTGCCACTTCCAGCAGCTCCACTGATCCCACCCGGTCGCATCGAATTCCTCTTTTTGGGAGCAAATCATGTGAGAAATTAATTCACTTCATTTATTTCAGCTCAGTTCAGTTCAGTGTACATTGAATTATATGGATTTAAGCTCCCGTGTCCAGGCCCCAGATACGCCTTTTTCTTGAAAGAGAATCCTAGATATACCTTTTATTAAGCCATGTTGGACTATCTTTATTTTTTTTTTTTCACCTTTGTTGAGAACTTAGTTAGGTACATATTATATCCAATTAAGCAGGTTACGTCTTTGGGAATTGGTTTTCTAATTAATTAAAATAAAGCATGCTAGTATTGCACTCCATCAAGAGGCAACCGAGCTGTGTCTTATTGTTGACATGATCAACTACCACTATGATCTACTTATTCCTTTGTATTTACTTTTTAATGTGTTTGTTACTGTTTTTTTATCAATTTGGGGTTACTGGGATGTGAAAACCCTTTTCTTACATAAGAAAAATGAATAAGAAGATGAATACCATCCAATTATTGGGAACCTTCTAATAAAATAAAGGACTTCTTCTTATGAAGAATTTCTGAAATTGGAAAAATAAGGAGGAATTTCCCAATTTTTTTTTTTCATACCCCTTTTAGCAGGTTTGAGATTTCTTTTTCTTTTTTCTTTTTTCTTTTCTCTAAATGCACGCTTGGCGCTTCCTATTCTACTTTTTGGGATGTAATGTAAATTTCTAATTTAGAAAGATTTCTTAAAGAAAACGCTTTCTAATTGTTTCTATTGGCTCTCGTTCTCTTTTTCATAGTAATAATTGCTGACGTGGCCACTAAAAAGAAAGTAAAAGTTAATTGCATGAGTGTAGAGGTTTAGAAATTAAAATTAACTTAATTTCTATTCAGTGCTTGACCATTGTTTTTAATTTTTTCGTAATTTTACTGATGTAGATGCTCTAACAATAAAATTGCTCAATCAGAATAAATAATGTTTGAACAACAGCAGGGCGAAAGAGGAGAAAGGAGGCAAGTGATGGAGTGTCGGCTTCGTCAAAGGAGTCGTCAGAATGGGGAGGGGTTGATGAAAATGAAAATGGCGACGAAGATGGAGCAGCATGGGAGGAGTGGCAAGAGGAGTTGAAGCAGATGGTTAAAGAAATGGAGGAGAGGAAGGAGCTTGAGAAAGCGGCCGAGGAATTACAAACCAAGGCCGATCAAGAGCCTGTCAACTCCGAGGAGACTGAGGAGGAGAAGCGGGAGAGGGTTCGCAGAGAGCTTGAGAAGGTTTTTTTCATTAATTTTCTTTTCCTCAATCATGCCTCACATCCTCATCTCCCTTTTCAAAAGTCCAAACAGTCGAT
This sequence comes from Carex myosuroides, assembly GCA_028015225.1. NCBI lineage: Eukaryota > Viridiplantae > Streptophyta > Magnoliopsida > Poales > Cyperaceae > Carex > Carex myosuroides. The sequence goes on along the minus strand of CM051470.1, from coordinate 2,755,169 downwards.
CCGAACCGCTCGACATGATCTCCATATTAAAATGTGCTTGGAACCAAATTTTATATTTTTTGGATATTTTTTACTATTTTTTTTAGATAGGTACAAAATCACTGTTTTTGGAACAGTGATTTTGTACCTATCTAAAAAATTAGTAAAAAATTTCCTTTTTTTAGATAGGTTTTTTGTAAATTTGCTTTTCTATTTTTTTTATTGCTTTGAGTGAGATTACGGTACTTTGCATAGCGCAGATTGGTTCGTACTATAGATCAATATCTCCATTTTCATAGTCCAAATAGTCGATCTGAACCATTGACCATGATCACCATATGAATATGTACTTGTAGATCAAATTTCACATTCTTTAGAATATTTTTACTTCTTTTTTTAGATAGGTAGAAAATTTGATTTAAAGATTCTAGACCATTCAAAACTAGTGGTTTTCTACCTATTTAAAAAAATAGTAAAAAGTTTCTAAAAAGTAAAATTTAGTATGCAAGTACATTTTCATATGGAGATCATGTTGAACGGTTCATATTGACTGTTTGGACTATGAAAACGAAAATATTGATCCATAGTACGGACCAATTTGTGCTATGCATAGTACCATAGCCTCACTCTATTTTTTTCATAATTAGTAGTCAGTTTGTTGAGTGAGTTTGCTACTTTAACCATTCTTTGAATGTTTGCTGTGAATATCTCTGTCTTGAAGACTAGTGTACATTAATGCAATCTTTCATGTGATCTCTACCTTTTCCTTTATGTTAGGCCTTCTTTTATATTTTGCTTGATCCTATGGATACTCCTTTTTCTGTTAGGTGGCAAGGGAGCAAGCAGAACGTAGAGCAACAGCCAACTTGATGTTTGAGTTAGGGAAAAAGGCTTACGGCAAAGGAATGTACTCACGTGCAATTGAGTTCTTAGAAGCTTCTCTCACTATCATTCCTGGGCCCACATTATTAGGTGGCGAGGTACTTATACATTCACATCAGAACTTACTAATGACTTCCAAATATGAAACCGAACAGTGCCACAATTAGACACAAATGAGGGCAAACTAATAGAGTTGAGATGTGTGACCTTTAATTAGATAAGTATTGGTACCAAATGTGATCTTTGGTTTTCATATGTAGATACAAATTTGGTTGGCTATGGCATATGAGGCCAACAACAGGCACAAGGATTGCATAGATTTATACAAGCAGCTTGAGCAAGAGCATCCAAGTATCAATATCAGACGACAAGCTGCTGAGCTCCGGTACATTTTGCAAGCACCCAAATTGAAGATCTCGAAAGATGAGATGGTCACAATACCATTGATTGGTTCTAGCTATGACTGGTTAGTTCAAAATATCAAAAGATAAGATGGTCACATTACCGACCGTACTGAACTGTAATTTAATTTGCCTATTGTAATTTTATCTTAGGTACGCGGGAACATGGACAGACAAGTACAAAGACCAGGAAATGAAAAGGAAAACGGGAAAAACGGATCAAGATGCAGCATCATCGCAAGATTACTTCGGTGATTTTTTCCTTAAAGCACCAAGCGGATGGGAAAAGAACCGTAATTTGTGGGGCATTGTCACTCTATGGTTTTGTTTGGTTGCTACGGCTCTCTACCTTCAAAGATAAAAGCATTCAGCGAAAACAAAATGGGTTCATAGCTTATAATTTCATGCATCAGCCAATATTTGCACAGTGCTTCTTCCACTTTGTTCTTTTTTTTTCTTACCTATGCCTTTGTATGATTTTTGTATACTTCTGTGCTACTTGTACATAGGAAAAGCTGTATACTATAGTTAACACTTAACATATGTATAGTCAAAGTTTGGTATATATTTCAAGAATAATTAACGGCACACCGGTCCTGACAAGTAAGCTAATTATATCAAAATTTATTCCTGCTCATGTTTAGTTAATGTCACACCGGTCCTGACAAGAATACTTCTTTTTTTTTTAACTTATAACATTAACCCATGTTTGGTTGAGGCCTAAACTATGGAGTAAGATGTTTAGGTCTCAGTTAAGCTGTTAAATGTGAATACGGACAAACTGTCAATGCATAAAAATAAAATTATTTGTACTCCATAATTCATCATCATCATTCAAAACATTTCATCAACTCCTCAAATTTAAAATTATCCATATATATTACCCTTGAAGCAAACTAATAAAATTATTAATTACTTATAAAATAAAAGAATTAGAATAATCTTTAAATAAAGCAAACTCTTGTTGTCGCAAAAGAAGTTAACTAATTTTATTCAGTGCTCATCACAGTTGTTGTTGGCCACGATCAAACTGTTACAGATATTTTTGACTAATTGGCTAATTATTTCTGATTATGGCCGTTTATTCTCGATTAATCGATTAATTGCTTGGCGGTACCATGTCCATCTGACGAGCGCATACCGTTATTCAGTGCTCATACACAGGATCTGTTCTTATTGACCGTGTGTATATAGTTGAGCTTATTTTTGCGCACAGTTCTTCCTTTACATATTGTTTTTGTTGGAAATTTTTCAAATCCATGTATGATGTTCCGTGTATGATTGGTATTTTTCTAATAGTGGTATATCAAGAATTTCAACTCCAATCAACACAACAAGTCCAAGGAGCACAATTTATCAATTCAGTTTACAGCCAATAATTTTAGAAGTCAAGTCTTCGGTTCACACAAAGAGGAAGCTACCTTTAATTTGCTTGTTCTTTTCTCTAGCTTTATTTCTTTTTATTTTTTTTCTATTATGATGTGATCTTATGGCCCTTTTGGGCGTTTCTCCAAAAGACTTAGAGTACGTAGTAAAAAAAAAAAAACATTTTAGACTAGTTATCCTATATATACAGTGCATTAATTATTCGAACTGAATGTCTCCATTTTGACTTAAAATAGTATGCATTTTTAGAAATTTGATAAAAGTTTAAATTAGATATAGACAGCTATCATAATGAAAATGTGTGATAATTGTGAGCAATATATTATTGTTTGAAATTAGAATAAGCAATATATAATTGTGAGCAATATATTATTGTTTCATCTCAAGAAGTGGGCCTTGCAAGTTGCAACCAAGTGGAGCGTTCATTCTAAACTTAATTAACTGGGCGTGATTTTTAGTTTGATGGAGTGTATATATATATATATAGAGTGGCGTAACAATCTGTTTTGCCTTGTTGTGATGAAGTTAACAGTCACACGTATTGTACCGTGATCAAAATATCGAAGGGTGGTCATGACACACAAATAGTTACGGCACACGAGTCACGTCGTACTCAAACGTGTCGTGTCCAAATGTGACGTGTTCAAATGTGATTCGTCACGTTTAACTATTTTTTTCATAATTTAAGTTAGTTTATTCAAGATTCATCAATTGATCAAGATCCTAATTACACGTGACTCGCGTGACCACGTGTCGTGTTGTGTCATGACCAGATTTTTCGCGTGAAGTGTCGCACTACTACAAAAAAAGAGATTATACACGGACAATAAAGGAAGAGCTACACGGATTTCCTACCGTGTTTAAATCGAGGGTGTACGATTAGTTCAATAACTACACACGGACTTTTGGCCGTGTGCAATTTTAAAGATTCTACACGTATAACTTCACAAACAGCCGTGTACAAAGACTAGAATGTGTCGCGCTCCATTTACCGAGCTACACGGATATTACCTAAAAAACCGTGTACGATTCTTTTTGTACACGGACTTTTAACTAAAAAACCGTGTAGCTTGACTCTTTATACACGGACATTTAGTTAAATGTCCGTGTAGCTCTCCTCTTTCTACACGGACATTTAACTAAATGACCGTGTAGCTATCTTTTTTCTACACGGACTTTAGTTAAATGTCCGTGTAGAAAGTACATTTTTTTTTTTTTTGTATTTTTTGTTTTTCGGCTAGCCTCCAGTTTTGCTAGCCATTTTTGTTACAGAACTATATATTTCAGATTTTCCAGATTTCATATAACAAGAAATCCATATTTTCCAGATTAGCAATAAATCCATATTAGCAAGAAATTCATATTTTTCAGATTAGCCAGAAATCCATATGCAATAAATTATACAATATTCATATACACCAAATTATACAAAATTATGCAAATCCATATCGAGGATTACAAAATTCCATGGCAAACCACCTTGCCCACATGCACCGCACATCGTCGATCTGATCCCAAGAGTAATGAGCTTGCTTTGTCACATTCTACAAAATTATAATTTGATAATAGTTAGTATTTCAGAAAAGGTAGATATCAATTGCTTATTATATAGGAAATTCATATGAAGTACATACCGCTTTTGGGAATTCGAATTGTATTCTTTCGACAAAGTCAAACATGAATATCATCGTGTAATAAGCGCATTCCCAACCCTCCTTCTGTTGCGGGCTCTGAAATTTACATTTAGCGGCATTTGTTAGAATGACAATAATTTTTTTAACAAGATATGAAATTTCTAACTCAAGGCCGTGTGCTCACCTTCAAGTACTTCCAATTCAACTTGCTTTTCTTGCCCGGGCCCGTGCTATGTGATCCTCCCTCTTTAATATATTTCACAAAAGCCCTTACAAAAGTGAGTGAATGTAATTAGCAATTTTATAATTTGATATGATGGAAAGAAATGCAAACCTATAGAATTATTATTGCTTACTTATTCACAAAAGGCAAGATAACTTTGCAATTGGCAGCCGCGGTCCTTCCTCCTGGCTTACAAGAATCAATAATTATGCCCGTGCTTAAGTACGGCACAATGAGAATCGTGCACCAATGTTTGCTGTTGGATCGAGGAGAAGAATTATAGTACTTTAGCATATAAAAGTCACACGAGTATTTGCTATGATTGATGGTGTGATTTTATTTTTTTATGTTTAACTTTTAATTCCTTTATACAATTCTTTAATTAAAATATAAACAACACATAAGTTAAGATTAGAACTAACCCCTCGTGGTATGGCATGAGAATGAATTTCTTCTCCTCCGCCTTAGCACGATGCATCGCAGAACACATGTACTCGATAGCCATATCCGGATAATATGTCGCTGCCGTACCACTCACTTTCTCGGGGTCCAGAAACACGCACACGTTCTTCCTTTCAACCATCTCATCACAGTTTCGGATTAGCTTCCTGAAAACTCATCATATTGTAATTAGAATATATATTTGAGTTCTATACAATAATGAAAATGTTTTAATATCACTAACATGAGGAAAATGGTGATGTGTGAAACATCGAGCCATTTGTCGGATGATGAGTGGTGGAAGAGGTCCTTGAAGTCTCTGAACGACAGCAGGAGCTCCCTGCCTTCGTGTAGAAACATCCCAGGTGGGACAGGGATGACGATAGCCTCCATGCCGTCGGGCGCCGTCATCAAGTAGTCGTGGAGAAGGCGCAAATCATTGGGCAAACGGCTGTATTCTTCTTCTGTGACCATAGGACGGGGCGGTGATTGTGGCGCGTCAGCCGCGACGTCGCAAGCCACCTCCTGACGTACCGGTGAGAGAGCCGTACCGGTAACATCATCTCCTCGTGTCTGTATCAAGTTATAGATGTATTATTCTAGTATTTCAAAAAGAATGAGTTGAATGTAACAAAATAAATGAGTTATTTTATGGATTACCTGATCCAAAACAATCTGACTCTTGGGCCATTGGACAAATGACATCCGTGCGTCATCAAGCACAACCGCTTCGTCGGTAGGGACAGGAAGGGGTACGCGCTGCCATCCATCCACGACTAACTCAACCTGCACGCATGCATGGTCGGGTCTTAGCTGAGTATGGTGTACACTTTTGGCGAGTGGATGTACAACGCCCTTAGCAACGATAATAGAAACACTGCCATTCCGCAGGATGAGGTCGCATGCTCTGGGGTCCTGCAAATTTATAGGAAAGTTGTTTATTTTAGTGATGCGATATTGTATAACAAGGTTGCAAACATGTTTTAAATACCTTTAGATTATGAAGAAGTATTGATTACCTTGAGATTATCCAAATCGTCTAAGGTGCCCCACGTGCCGGATGCTTGACTACTTCGCCGAATTCCCGGCGAAATGGGAGGTGGTTGCTCGGATGGCTGCGTAGTTGCTGATCTAATTTGTGTCAACATTGCTTCCATCTCAGCAAACCTTGCGTCGTACTCTTTGCTCACCTCCGCGCGTATCTGCGCAACTATCTCGTCTTTGTTTACCTTGGCACGCGATTTTCTTCGAGGTTTTTGTCCCTCCACTCGGAACACCTCCTTCCAGCCCCTGTAGACCCCTACACCTCTTACTCGACCCGGGTGTTCTGGATTCTCGAGCGCTACGGACAAGGAATCATTTTGTCGTTCGACACTCCGGGCACCCGAGTTGACCTCCTCCTCCACTTCCAACTGTTCAAGTAGAAGAATTAGTTAAAGCAAAAGAACAATTGATGTACTTTCGGAGTTATAAATGACTCTTACCATTCTTTGAGCCACGCTTTGCAAATCCGTTGGGAGTACTATCCTCCCGTCAGCGGTTACCTCGGCTCTACCCATGACCCAATCTTTGCCCCTAGGATTTTGGATCCTAACCACGGGTGAGTCAGAATCCTTGTTCGCGTCCAGGACTTTCCTACATTCTGCCGTCTTACCCTTGTAACCACCTGACCCTAGATGGTGTGGATACTTGTTAAAGGCAACGGTCATCCTGCCTTTATTACTTTTTGCCTTCACAGAAACAAGACAATAACGATCAGTTAGTTTTAGAAAAAAGAGTACATATCGAGAAAGAATAAGCATAAATTTGGCACGAGTTAGATACCTTGAACTCTTCGGTAGACTTCAAAGCTTGAAACGCATCCCAGTCCTCTTGTTTTAGCCATTTGTAGTAGCCGACCGGATTTCTCCCTTTCTCCATGAACTCCGTCTTCAACGTGCTCTTGTATTGCTTCCAACCATTGTTCATGATCTTCAAAGTCTTCTCCTTTGGAACATCATTCTCGATGTTCCACTGAGCCTGATTGACACAAAAATTTAGTGTATTTAAGAGAAGAGTTGTTAGGCAAGAGAAGAGTTGTTAGGCACTTTACCTTCACCGTGTTCCACCACTCGTTCTTCACCTCATCCTCAAAATGATCCCATCTCTCAACAAGGATACTCGCATTTTGCCTCACGAAGCTCGTACACCAATTTGAATATTTCTGCCGTCTTTCTCCCTGCGCACGCCCGTCTTCTGTGAACCAGATTTCTTGATGGGTCTGCTCGGACGTGCTCGTGCACATTGTCGGCCCTCTCCTCCTTCTTTCTGATGAGGCAGTAGCTTGCTGCTCCTCTTCTTCTGCCATCATATCGACGTACTCATCCTCATTCGACATGGTTCTGCATGAAATTAAAGATCAAATCATAAGTGACCAATAATTGAAGAGATAAATTAAAGAGATAAATTAACAAACTAGAGATAAATGAACCCGTCGTTATTTTGTCTACTACATTCGACATGGTCTACATTCGACATGCAAGTACCATAATTATTTGAAAAACCACAATGTATTCAATAACCTAAAATTAAAGGCCGGCTATTTATTTAACTCAAATTTCCCAATTGACATGCTCGAAATCCCTAAATCAATCAATTTTTTAGCAACATTACCAAAGAAAAAATCTAAAGCAACCAAAAATTAAAAGAAATCAGTTTACCCTAAACCCTAAATCCTATATCATAACCTCTGTATTTTTCAATTTTTTCTGGTGCATTTGTGGTTATAACCTCTGTATTGATTAAAATAGATATATTTAGCAGAATTCAGAATATTTCCAGTACAATGAGATCTGAGTACAATGAGGTCTGAGTCACCAGTTCCTGTATATATTTAAATAGGTACCGAATTTAATAAGCTAATTTCAATCGCTCAGCTGAAAGCTAATTTATTAAGCGTGGTACAATAGAGGACACGGAATCTAAAGCAACGAAAAAGTAGAAGAAACTTATACCGATATTTGCAGAGGAGCGCAGAGGAGGAGCGAGAGGCGGAGGAGCGGTGGAGGAGCGAGAGGAGGCAGAGCGAGAGGAGCAGCGAGAGGAGGCAGAGGGAGGAGCGCAGAATTTGAAAGAGAAGTTAGAAGGGGAAATAAAATATCGGACGCTTGGGAGGGAGCTAAAAAAATGTGTAACTGATAGTGGGATCCGCTTGTCGGACATCTTTATACACGGACTTTTATCTAAACGACCGTGTGCAATTCTATTTCTACACGGACTTTTATCTAAACGACCGTGTGCAATTCTCAAATTTTGGAAGAGAAGGATTTCGAATAATAGTGTTTTTCTCATTATACACGGACTTTTAACTTAAAAGACCGTGTACAAAGATCTTTATACACGGACTTTACTCTAAAGGCCGTGTGCAAATACCCTTTCTACACGGACATATAGCTAAAAGGCCGTGTAGCTCCCTACCCTTTCTACACGGACTATTAGCTAAATGTCCGTGTATAAATGGGTCCGACAGGTGGGTCCTAGGTTCAGTAAAGTTCTCTGAATGGTTGCGGGCCGCAATACTTCATAAAGTTGTTTGACAATTTTAACTAATATTAAATGTTTGATAAAGTTGAACATAATATTTTAAACATAATATTTTCATTAAACATAATCCTTCCTTAAATATTTTAACTAATATTAAATATTTTAACTAATATTTAGTGAAAACTAATATTTTAACTAATATTTGATAATATTTGATAATATTTGATAATACTATTACTACATTATGCTTTTTTCTTTTTTTCCCTCTTTTTTTTATTTTTTTATTTGATATATTACAAGCTAAAGTTGCAATATTAAAAGCTACACGGTCTTAAACAAAATATATATTACACATTATGCTTTTTTTTCCTTTTTCTCCTTTTTTCCACTATTTGAACAGTACCCTCGGCCCATAATCCTTCATTGTGGTCGGACCGCATGTAGTCAGCTTCGTCTACCCCTTCAAGTGTTGCTACCTCAGTTTGCACGTCGGTACAAAAAGGAGGTACTTCGTCGAACTGGTCGTACTCTTCTTCATCGACGACATTTTCTACCCCGACAATCCTTCTTTTTCCGGATAGGACGACGCTCAACCTGGCATCACTCGGGTCAGTGGCATAAAAGACTTGGGTGGCTTGCTTGGCGAGTATAAACGGATCATCAACATGCCCAACCCTGTTTAAATCAACGAGTGTGAACCCGTCGTTATCAACTTTAACACCTCGGTCTTCGACCCATTGACACCGAAACACGGGAATGCTCAGGCGAGGACTGTAAATGAGCTCCCAAATTTCTTGAATAACGCCATAATATGACTTTGATGCTATTACAGCCCGGCCATCTCCGGATCTACTGAATTCTTGAGAGGTCGCCACCAACGTCACCCCACTGTTTTGCATCGTGCTCTTATCACTCTGGGATTTAGTATAAAATGTATATCCGTTAATCTCGTATCCTTGGAATGTTCTAACAACAATTTGGGGTCCTGCGCCAAGTAGTTTAACAATTTCAGGTACGGGGTGTGACCCCACTCTTTCTTTCAGCCATCCTATAAAAGAACGATTATGCTCGTTAGTAAGCCACTTCTGACTCCTCGTGTAGTTTTGTTGTTGAAGGATTGTCATGTGCTCATCTATATAGGGAGCAACATCTGTCATGTGTTGTAGTACAATAAAATGTGCCTTTTGTAGTTCATTTAGATCAGCAACTACGGCTCTCAACCCAATTGTCCCGACTCCTTGGAGCCTTCCCTCGTATCGAGATTTTGGAACGCCAATAGGATCCACACCGGTCAAGTAGTTGGTGCAAAAATCAATCACCTCCTCCGTAGAATATCCTTCTATAATGCTGCCTTCGGGTCGATGTCGGTTCCTTACGTATTTTTTCAAGATGCCCATGTATCTCTCGAATGGATACATATACCGAAGGAACACGGGACCACAAATCTTAATTTCTCTCACAAGATGAACAACAAGGTGAACCATGACATCGAAAAAAGATGGCGGAAAATACATCTCAAGTTGGCAAAGAGTAACGACGACCTCCTTTTGCAAAGAGTCCAATTTTAGAGGGTCTATCACTTTGGAATTTATTGCATTGAAGAAAGAACAAAGCTTCGTAATGGTTTGACGAACGTGCTTTGGTAAAATTCCCCGAATTGCAACCGGAATTATATGTGTCAGTAAAACATGACAGTCGTGAGATTTCAGACCGACCAGTTTCAAGTCCTTCATCGACACCAACTTCTTAATATTCGAAGAATATCCTGATGGGACTTTTATACCATTGAGGCATTCACAGAAGCTTGTTTTCTCTTTCTTTGACATTGTGCACAGTGCGGGGGGTAGGTATGTGCGCTTCCCTTTCTCTTGCGGTGCGAGCTCGGGTCGTATTCCCATCTCTACCATGTCTTTTCTCACTTTAATACCATCTTTCGTCTTCCCCGGAATGTTCAATAATAAACCAATTAAACTGTCACAGACATTTTTTTCGACATGCATGACATCTAGGCAATGCCTCACTTCTAAATATTTCCAGTACGGTAGCTCCCAAAATATGGACCTTTTTTTCCAAATATTCTTCGTTAGTGCTTTGGCGCATTTTCCAAAAACAACATCAATGTTTTTTACCCGTTCGAAGACACTCTCCCCGTCTAATGGATGACGAGCCACTCCAAGCTCAATTTTCCCGTTGAATGCCATCTTCTTCTTACGATATGGGTGATTAATAGGAAGAAACCTACGATGCCCCATGAATACATTCTTTTGACAATTTTTCAACCTCAGCACCTGCGTGTCATCTTCACAGATCGGGCACGCTTTTGCTCCTTTACAAGTGTAACCCGACAAATTCCCATACGCGGGGAAATCATTTACGGTGCAAAACACCATGGCCCGCAAGTTAAAGGTCTCTTTCATATACGCATCCCACACCGGGACGCCATCACGCCACAATTTTTGGAGGTCCTCGATTAATGGTGCGAGATATACATCTATGTCATTTCCGGGTTGTCTGGGTCCTTGGATTAGTAATGACATCATTATATATCTGCGTTTCATGCACAACCAAGGAGGAAGATTGTAGATGCATAAAAGAACTGGCCAAGTACTGTGCCGACTGCTCATACTTCCAAACGGACTCATTCCATCTGAGCTCACCACAATCCTAAGGTTCCGCGGTTCAGAACCAAATTCTTTGAAATGTCTGTCAATGTTTCTCCATTGAGGAGAATCAGCCGGGTGCCTTAGTTTACCGTCATTTTTGCGCTCTTCTTCGTGCCAGCGCAATAATTTTGCATCTTTGGGATTCGCAAACAACCGTTTGAATCTCGGTATTATCGGCAAATACCACAACACCTTAGCCGGAGGTCGGCCACTTGTGTCCTCGTTACAATCATCAGTGTCCTGGTCCTTACGACGTTTATATCGTGAAACACCGCATTTAGGACAGACATGCATGGCCTCGTACTCGTTACGATACAATACACAGTCATTCGGACATGCATGTATTCTTTCGATCTTCAACCCCATTGGACATATCAACTTCTTTGCCTGATATGTTGTACCGGGTAACTCTTTGTTATCTGGGAGCATTTCTCCTAAAAGCTGTAATAAGGACGTGAAACTCTTATCGCTCCAACCATTGTCTGCTTTTAAGTTTAATAATTTCAACACAGCTGACAGTTTTGTAAATTTGGTACACCCGGGATACAACGGCTTCTTAGATTCATTAGACAAATTTTGAAATTTATCATAATTTTTATCACTAATTTCATCTTCCACATCACGTAACATATCCTCCAAATTTTCAGTAAACTCGTGTTCTACATTTTCATCAAAATTCCTCTCCATCTCATCATCGTCATTTTCGGGTTCGACGTTAATATCAGAATATTCGGCACTCTCATAATCCTCGTTCCAATCAAGTTCAAAATTATCAGAAATTCCAACATTCTCATCATTCAATTCACGATTACAATCCTTATTGGCACTACTACTTTCCCCAAATTTCTCACCATGCATGAACCAACATGTATATCTCTTCTTAAATCCCCGACAAATCAAATGAGCTCTAATTTCTTCGATGTCCAAAAATCTTAATAAATTTTTACAATCTTTACAAGGACATAAAATGTCTTCTTCTTTTTTCTCCACTCTATAACTCTCAGCAAATTTTATAAACTCATCAACGCGAACCAAATATTCTTCACTGTCACGTCGCATTTCATACATCCAGCTTCGATCCATCTGTAAATTAAATTAAAAAAATGATTTGATGAATTAATCATGCATGGTCAACATTCTCCTTCGTGTACAAAATTTTGGGCTTACAAAGGGCCGGTTTACAATCCTAACCCACTCTTTGAATATTATGTCTCATATGTGAACACATATTAGCGAGATTTAATTAGTATTTGAGAAAAATTCGGCAGCATTTCCCCTTAACTCCCCAAGTATGCGTACGAACCACATACTCGTAGGAGCAATAAGGGAAAATACTGTCGAACTTTCCTCAAATACTAATTAAATCCCGCTAATATGTGTTCACATCCTAAATGAGACATAATATTCAAAGAGCAGTCCCAAAACGGGGACTATCCAAAATTAATCCCTATTGGATTAATTTTGAACGGGCATGGACCTAAAAGCATCTAAAGGTCGGTTATTGGACCACAATACACTAATTAATTACATCTAAAATTAAGAATTCAAGAATATATGCATGAAATGACCTAATTAAATAAGCCTAAATAACAGAAAATTAGAGAAAGAAAATGATTTAAATACATATTACTAACCTTAGAAAGATGGAGAGGAGAAAATACAAACTTAATTCAAAGATCTCAGATCTCAGCTGCTGGCCTCGATCAATTCGCAGAAATAAAAAGCTCAGTTCGATATGTATGAACTAAAAACTTGATCAAAACGGCGCTCTGGAAGGGAAGATAATAAAACCCTACACTATTATACACGGCTATTTAGTTATATATCCGTGTAGCTCTCCACCTATTTCTACACGGCTTTTTAGTTATAAAGCCGTGTACAATTATAAGATTTATACACGGCTATTTAGTTATTATCCGTGTAGCTCTCCACCTATTTCTACACGGCTTTTTAGTTATAAAGCCGTGTACAATTATAAGATTTATACACGGCTATATATCAAAAAACCGTGTGTAATGTTCCTACACGGCTTTGTATTAAAAGTCCGTGTAACTCTCTCAATTATTTGCACACACACTTATTTACACACGGATTTGTGGTTTCTAATAAACCGTGTAGCTCTCTCTAATAATTCGACACTGATTGTTAACTAATTATCCGTGTAGAAATCGTTCAGATCTTTTCAACTCATCTTTGGTACACTGTTTTTAATATAATTGCCAAATCCGTGTACAATGTGCAGTGTACAAAACCAGTTTTTGTAGTAGTGTCGTACCGTGTCAAATTTTCAAAAAATCGTCACGACACGCGATACGTAAGTCACGGCACGTAACAATCACACGTACCGTACCATTCCGTAACCGAGCCGCGCCGTGCCATTTTTCCCACCGTAGCTATATATATGTATTGTAGCAAAAATAAGTGTTCATTTTGATTGAAAGAAATAATTAGCTTGTTAAATTGAGCAGTCCTGATTGTGATACTTTGTCCGTATTTGAATATATGCGTTGATCAATTCAGACCCGTGATGAGATGGGATGTCCAGCCACATGCAGTATTTCCACACTACACAACACACCTACATGGCTCCATTCTCCAGTATAATTTCCACACTACACAACACACCTACATGGCTAAATTCTCCAGTATTTCCACACTACACAACACACCTACATGGCTAAATTCTCCATTCTCCAATGGGAACGCTAGCAGCTGGGCCTACTTATCTCACCAAACTCCTCCAATCAATCATTACATATATTATATATATAACTACCTACACTCAATTAAGAGACGGTGAACCTGAACCTTTCTAAGAAAAATTTAAGAAATGACTTGTACTCGTTGTCATCTCTTTCTCATCCCCACTGCCGCTACTACTCTCTCTAATGTCCTCCCCCTAATTAATTACCTCAATCTCACTCATTTCTTTCTGCTTCTTTATTCCTTCAAACGCAGCAGCTACTACCAATGCAACAGAAACTGACTTGCTCGCCCTTCTCTCCTTCAAGTCTCTCATCTTGAGCGACCCCACCGGCGCATTGTCCTCATGGAACACCTCGCTCCACCACTGCCGGTGGCCCGGCGTTAGCTGTGGTCGTCGCCATCCTGACAGAGTCACTGGTCTCGCTCTCGATTCCTTCCAACTGGACGGTCAGATATCTCCTTCTTTGGCTAACCTCACCTTTCTTCAAAACTTGAGTCTTTCTCACAACAGCCTTTCCGGGAACATTCCGGAGGAACTCGGACGATTGAGCAGATTGCAATACCTCCACCTCGGCTATAATTCTCTCCACGGAAGCATTCCCTCTGCCCTCGGTAATAATTGTTCCAATCTACAATTCCTTTTTCTCGTAAGTAATAATCTCGAAGGAACTATACCTTCGAGTCTCGGGCAATGCCGAAACCTTTGGCTCCTCGGATTAAAAAATAATTTTCTCACTGGAGGCATACCTTCCGAACTTGGTAACCTCCAACAACTCGACCAATTATACTTGTCTATCAATTATCTCACCGGAACCATACCACCTACCTTAGGAAATCTTACTAACCTAGAGTTTTTCGATCTTTACTCAAATAGATTTACGGGTTCTATTCCTGATTCGCTTGGCCAACTTAAGTCCCTTGTGATTTTTCAAATCATTGATAATCAAATTTCCGGCACAATACCGCGTTCTCTTTACAATCTATCCAATTTGCGGATGTTTGATCTCAGCAACAATTATCTCCAAGGATTTCTTCCTCCTTACATCTGTGATTCATTTCAGACCTTAGGAGCTCTACTCATTTATGGAAACCAATTTCAAGGGCAAATTCCATCTTCTTTGTCCAATTGCACTACTCTGAATACGATTGATGTTAGTTTGAACAATTTCACCGGTACAATACCTTCTAGCTTAGGAAGCTTGCAACAACTTCAATCACTTCAACTTAGTAACAATCAACTAGAGGCAAAAACATCTACCGATTGGAGCTTTATTCATGCTTTGATCAATTGTACGAATTTTCAGTATCTAATGGCTGCTAACAACCAACTCCAAGGAGTGATACCAAGTTCTTTAGCAAACATTACCAGTCTTAATACTCTGATATTATCTGGAAACCCAATTTCAGGATCTATTCCTGCAGAATTTGGAATGCTGACTAATCTAACTGATCTTGAACTTGATCGAACACTACTTAGTGGCAAAATCCCAATTGAAATTGGGAACCTTTGGAACCTGGAAGGATTAATTATGTCGAACAACACGTTATCCGGTGAAATTCCATCAACTTTTGGTAATCTTACTAAGATCACGGGGCTCATTCTTAACAATAATGCATTTGAAGGGCGTATACCGCCGTCTTTAGGAAACATGCAATTTCTGGAAATCTTGGATATTTCAAACAACAAATTGATAGGTGAAATTCCAAGAGAAATCATGAATGTTCATTCTCTTTCTATCGGCCTAAACTTGTCACAAAATCATTTAAATGGATCGATACCATCAGAAATCGGCAAGTTAAATAATCTAGTCCAAATTGACTTGTCGTATAACGATTTATCCGGTCAAATTCCTATCACTATCGATGGTTGTCAGCTGCTACAAATCCTTCAACTCGAAGGTAACTCACTCAACGGGCCCATTCCTTCTTCTTTGAGCAATTTAAAAGGGTTGCAAGATCTTGATCTCTCCAACAATTCTTTCTCTGGTAAAATACCTTCTTTCATTAGTGCAATGAAACTTGAACTTCTGAACATTGCCTTCAATGATTTTCAAGGAGAATTACCAGAAGAAGGTGTTTTTAAGAATGCGACTGCAGTTGATGTAAAAGGAAACCCTAAACTTTGTGGCGGATTACCTGATTACCATCTGCCAAAATGTATTTCTGATTCTCCCGCACATAATCATCATTCTGAAAGTATCAAGATAATACTTGTTTGTATAGGCTGTGGATTTTTGTGCATAAGCATCATCATGTGTCTCGTAGCCGGTTGCTATTGGAGGAGATCACAAAAAGATCCACAAGGTATTATGGCCATGACATGGGAATATAAGAAAGTGTCCTATAATGACCTTCTCAAAGCTACTAACAGTTTCTCTGTGGCGAACCTAATCGGAAGTGGTTCTTTTGGAGTAGTGTATAAAGCTTCTATGAGTTTAGGAAGTGCCAACACTGTTGCTGTTAAGGTACTAAACCTCGGGCAACATGGTGCTTTTAGAAGTTTTTTATCAGAATGCGAGGCCTTAAGAAATGTTAGACACCGAAATCTTATCAAGATCCTCAGTGTGTGCTCTAGCATAGATCATCGAGGTAACGATTTCAAGGCATTGATTTTTGAGTTCATGCCTAATGGTAGCTTAGAAACATGGTTACATCCAAATGCACATAATGATCAGCCATTCACAGCACTTACCCTATTACAAATGATGAACGTAGCAATTGATATTGCTAAGGCATTGGACTATCTCCATGATCACAAGCCAGTGCCAATTATACATTGTGATATTAAACCGAGTAACGTGCTTTTGGATGACAACATGACTGCACATGTGGGTGATTTCGGGTTAGCTCGGTTTCTAGTTAGATCCGATACCGTGCCTGCTCAATCAATAACAAATACCAGTGGAATCAAGGGTTCTATTGGCTACATTCCTCCAGGTACAAAGCTTAATAACCCTGCTCATGAGAAATTATTTCTTTCAATATTGCATCTTAATTTCATCTATATTGACTATTATAATTAACAATTTGTCCTCTTTATATTTTTCACTGCTTAGAATATGGAATGGGCGGTCAGCCATCAACGCAAGGAGATGTGTATAGCTACGGCATTCTTCTGTTAGAAATGTTCACTGGAATTAGCCCCACCGATGTAAGATTTGGAGACGGTTTGAGCCTTCACAAGCATGTTGAGACAGCATTTCCAACCCGAGTCATGGACATTATTGATGCCAATTTGTTCCCGTCAGATCAGGAGACTGAGAATACATTTGTACAAGAGAACTCTCGAGAATGCTTGGTTTCGGTGATTCGATGCGGCCCATTGTGCTCCAAGGAGTTGTCAAAGGAGCGCATTGCTATGAGTGATGTTGTAAAAGAGTTGAATTCAGCACGTAACAAGTTGCTAAAGTGAGGGAGTTTGAACATGCATGATTTGTAAAACTAGCATAAGTTATAATAAGGAGATTGATCTATACAGATCCCATGTAATCATAGTGTAAGGTTGGAATCAAATTCAATTAACAAATAATCTTTCTTTCAGAAACGCACATGGTATCTAACCCTAGTTTTTAATTTACCAGTTTCGACTATACATCTGAGTCTAACAGTTGTTTATGGAAACTCAAAAATGGATGAATTTCAGAGCCATTGTTTGCATTCAAAAGTTTCAGCTTCTGACAAGCATTTCTCTGACCCAAGTGAAAATTCAATACTCAATCTTTCCATATGTGCCCAAAAAAGATCTATAAAATGAAGCTAATTACCTCAGTAAAAAAATAAATCCCACTAAGTGACCAATTTACCCCTGAATAAACTGTAAAACAAACTCTAAAAGATCATTTCAGTGGATGCCATCCGATCAGACCCAACGAGACACAGCATGTCATGATAAACATCGACATAGCCGAATGCATCCGAGCCCGGGGGGCATTCCAGACCAGCCTTGAGGCACCGGTGATGAATTCCATGTGAATCGATGCAGTAACCGCCCTTGTGGTCGTGACCCGCAAAACAAACCTTTACACACTTGAATTTGTGTATTAATGCCATAACCTGTCACATTAGTTTGCATTAAAACTGAGTCTATACTTGATTTTAGTTCAATGAATCAACTAGAAGAAATCCGTTGTAAATACTAATTTGTAACAAAACCTTCAGATTCTAGAGAAGTAGTGCCAGAAAATGACACCTTTCACTACTGATGTCTCCGATTCATATTTTTACCATATCTGTTGCTTACTGGTATCCTCTCTCGATCTCATATTTCCGTTTTAAATCCTACTTTCTTTAAATTGAGATTAGCCTTGAAGTTATGACAAAAAAAAAGGATGAAAATATATAACAGGCCTTTAACTTTCAGATACTGTAATAATAGTCATATAGTGTGACACTGCTCATAACAGACTTAACCTATACAGTACTGGGGTTTAATACTAACCACTGATAACTGAATTCATATCACCTGAGGTAACAAAATATATCTGTTTAGATCCGGACCGTCCGATCAGAATCCGCACGAATATTAAAGGTGCATTCCACCTTGGGCCGAATTGACCCGAATTCTGATCAGTCGGTCCGGATCTAAACAGAAATATTATGTTACCTCAGAGGATATAAACTCTGATAACTTGGCTTAAGCATTGAACTAATTGTTACTCAC
Organism: Carex myosuroides; assembly: GCA_028015225.1. Lineage (NCBI taxonomy): Eukaryota > Viridiplantae > Streptophyta > Magnoliopsida > Poales > Cyperaceae > Carex > Carex myosuroides. The sequence goes on along the minus strand of CM051470.1, from coordinate 2,736,672 downwards.
TGGATTACAATATAAATTTACCAAACAGTAATTATTACTCACCTCATCATAGTTCCATAGTAATGCCTCTGATGCAGCGGCGCCCGGATCCATCGGGAGGTGAGAACACACAACAGCATTTTGCTTCTTCCTATCACAATCCTGCAAGGTCTCCTCAAGCCACCTGAGCTGCTCCTTACCGACCGCTCCATTAAACAAGACAAACCTCCTCTCGACCCCAACCAACCCATTGGGACTATTCTTGTCAGAGTTCGGGTTCTTCTTTGTCAAAAACCGACCCGCTTCTAGGGTTACCTCGTGGTCCCCCGGCCAACCTAATGCACTAAAATCATACGCATCCAAAACAATGAATCGGTACTCAGGACACGGCGAGAATTCATAGTACGCACGCAAATTCTCGGAAGGGATTTTCAAAAGGGGAATCAATCTGCTCCTTGGAAGGTTGTACAGACAGTGGTTGCCTATCATGTGATAAACCGGACCGTTAAATTTCTCAAACTCATTCAGTACTTTTTCAACAGCTGTCACTGACTCGGTTTTCGGGCAGAATCCATCAACGATATCTCCAAAATTAATCGAGAATTTAATGTTTTTGTGATCGTTCCATTTCTTGACGGCTCGTTGGAGTACCTGGATACTGTGGCGGTAGTATCTGGGTACGCCTAGGAAAGAACGACCGTCAGGTATGTCAGCATACTGTATATCGGCAATTACCCCGAATGAGAATAGAGGTGCCTTTGAATGAGATGTTGAAAATCCATTGGCAACTACGGCCATTTTCCTTTGCACGGTATTTGATGTTTCTTTTCTGATTACTGAGGTTATTTCCAGCTCAATGACTGAAGCTTTGTTCCAGTGAGTTCTTCAAGTATACTGTTGAAGATAAAAAAATAATTAGAGGTTAATTAGTATTAATTATCAGATATAGCAAATCATATAATTAGGAAATATTTTAAAAACTCTTTAAATTCTGTATAAGAGATTGAAATAATATCAGAAATCAATAAAATTAGTTCCTTTTCTCTCAAAATTCAACAAATACATTGAAATTAAGATTATGAGAATACCAGTCGCATTTTTGTAAAGTAAAAATTACATAAAAGGCGGTTAATTGGGGCTTAGAGCATGCTTGTTATCAATGTTTTCCTTTTCATTTGATCAATTAGGTCCTAGAACTAAATTTTCCTTTGATCAATATGTGGTTTCTTCCAATGATTTCGTACTATTATGAGAAACATGACAAAAAGAAAGAAAATCCGAACAAAATTTCTCCTTAGTTTGTTTTAATTACAAACTGATTTAACTGAGAAGAGCAATCCTATCCGATTGCAGTGAATAACTAAAATATACCCAATTTTTTTAGGATGAAAAAAGAAGCAAAAAAACATGGAAAATCGAAAAGAAAAGGTGCGTAGAGAGATCAAAGGATGTTGGTTATTACCAATAATTATGAATTGAATCTTGGATGAAGCAGCAGAGCGAAAGCGTACGAGGTTTCGCCTTTGGCCTTTTGCGAAGGAGGGGGATAAATTGAAGAGGAGGGAAGAGGAATTCAGATCTTCCCCGGTAACCGTAATAGGGAATCTTTTACAATTACTTGATTTGGACCGTTCTTTTTAACTTGGCACGAATCTCAATGCCCAATAATACTGCCCCTCCGTCAGCCCGAATCTCAAAGCGGCTGAGAGTTAATCTCAAACCGTAAAGTGAAGGGAATCTTTTACCGTAATGGAGTGGATACTTGTCCGAGGGAAGAGGAATCCTTTTCTTGGGCTACGATCGGAATGAGACATAATAAAGTTCAATTCATTTCAACAGAATAGAGAACAAAAGAAAAAGAAATGATTTGAAATTGAATTTTAGTGATTGAAATGGTTAAGTTAAAAAGAAAAATTGATTTCAAAATTAATTAAAATAGTCTTAAAGTTTATCTTAATTTATGGTGATGCCATTAAGAAGTTTTTCTGTATTCTTCACATTCAACTCCTTTCTCTCCGCTCTCTCTCCTCTTTTCCTCTCCACTGCTCCCCTCCTTCGTACTAGAGAGAGAGGAATAAGTCACGACATTTTTTGCTTTCTCGAACTTTCTCACCCAGTCTGCTGTTCACCAGTCCACACGAGGAAAAGCAGTAACGTATTTTTGCTCAACCAATTCGATTCTCGTCAAATCTCTATTATTTTCACAAGATTTCAGCGACTGCTTTTTTTCCCGTCAAATTCTGTCGATCAAAATTGTCTCCTCTTTTTTTCTTCTTTCCGATCAGCAAAGTTCAAAATCTTTTCCAATTCTATTTCGTGTTTGAGGTTCTCGGATCTTTCCGATCATAGTGTTAACCTTTCCAAGTATTAGGAGAAATAGTTATAAAACTCAACTATAAATTAATATAGAAATATGTAAATGCTACTTTTTAGGTTCAGCGCGTACCGCCTACTTCTTTTGAAACACACCTCTGTGCTATGAGACTATTTTATTTCAACAGTAGATGATGTGACATTATAACACACATAAGTACATAACAACAAGAGAGAACAAAAATAAATTTTCATACAAAATAATATATTTTTATAAAAATAGATAAAATAATAATAATTATTCAACAATATCCATAAATGATATTAAAATAGATTAGAAAGAAATAAAGACGTGACCAATCAATTATTAATCAATCTAAAAAAAAATTAAATAACATTTTATAAATGAGAAAAAATCAGGACCAATCAGAAAATTGAGTATCTGACAATCTAATAAAGGAGTTTAGGAAGTTTAAAACAAAAATAGAGAAAGAGGAGGAAGCGTAGATTCTGTGAGATAGAAAGTGTTGGAGACGCGTCGACGAGTACGTGTGGCGATTATATGTCTAAATAAAATTAGGGGTGGAGTACTTGTCCAAAGAGCTTTTGCTCTGCTTAAATGAGAGATGGGTATATTTATAATAAAAAAAGATCCATGCATGTTTAAATGTAAGGGCATAGTTGTCTTTTTATTTTTTAATTACTATTAATTAGTGATTTTAAATTGAGAAATGGATACATTTATAATATAGTTATATTTAGAAGGAGAAATAACTAATTTTAAAATTTTGATGGTAAAATGTCTGATTAAAGAAGTTATCATGGACAAATATATAAATTTCTCTTATATCTAAATCCTGATTTTATGATTGGCTTATATCTAAATTTCTCTTTTTTTTATTTATAATGTGTTGGTAACATGGTATGTGAAAAACTAACAAGAATCATATAAAAGAACACCACAAACACAAATAATACAAAGGAATTAAATGGCAGTAACAACTGAATTTCTTTTATTAGTCATCATGTAACCTTCTTCTCATAATCTATCATAGCAGATGATGAATTAAACTACTAAAATTTAAAACATCACTTGGTCGGAGGAGGTCCGGATTGATACTTCAACTGGAGAACCTTTCCGAACTCCACGAATTTCGCAGTCTCCGGAATAACATTTCGCACCGCTTCATTGTTGCAAAAGTTTTCAGCCCATGCACAAAGAAGTGGTATTCTGGCATCGTCTAACAGCTTCACACACATTATCTCTTCAGCTGCTCTCATCCATCCTAAGAAAGAACCGACTGCTATGTCGAGGTATTTAATCGTGTCACCACCGAAGAACGGGTTTCCCTTGCTCATCTTAACAAAAGCTTCCTCTAAGTGTAGTAGAACCGCCATGATTTGCTCCTCGGCCTCGGCCTTAGTCTCTTCAGTTGCAGTTGTAACTAAGCCAAATAATGAGTTAAAAAACTGCAAGAGTTAAATAAATAACAAGTTAGTATAACAGATAATCAAAATTAAATGGTATTTTTATATTGCAAAAAATGTAGTTTCTGTTGAATTATAAACTTAATTTTTTATAATAAAGTTAGGTTTATTTAGAAATGTAAATAAAAACTCTTTGAATTCTGTGGTGGACAAAATTTGAGGCTGGTTAAAAGAGGAATTTTGAAAGCGCAAACACTAGTCAATCTAAGTATATGACCTATGAAATTTAAGGTTTTTAAGTTAAGTTTTTAATTTTAATGGTAAAAGTTTTAAGTCAGTTGGAGTTCCCTATAGAGAACAATTCTCTCATGCATAGAAGACATGAATATAATACCTTGTCATCAAAATAGGCAGTCCAAAAGCGATGCATTGCCTTGTCATACGCATCGGTCGGCATCAAAGCAGACCCGAATCGAGCCCAAACATCATCGATATACTGCACAATAATCATGGACTCGGATATGGGTTTCCCGTGATGAATCAGAACCGGCATCTTCTTATAAACCGGATTTGACTCGAGCAGCAACTCGCTCTTTGTACCGAATTGCTCTTCCAGGAATTCATATTGCACCTCTTTTAGATTCAGTGCAATTCCTACCCTTATCACAAAGGGACTCACCCATGCCCCAAGTAATTTCACCTCCAAATTTCCACTTGCTGCCATTTTTATTTGGGAGCTTTTGTTTGTGTTATGTTATCTACAAATTATATAAGGAGGAGGAGTCCATATATATATTTTGGTTGGTTGATATTGATGGGCATTTATGATATTGCTAGACTATTCAATATTTTTTGTGAATATAGGAACATCTTCTAAGACTTTTTTGCACTTACCCTGTGAGAAGTCTTTGAATCCGCTGATAGCCGCCTTACGTAGCCTGATGCTCTTAGCCCACCTACCTTCTTTCTTGGCTTACCGAGCTGTCAGTGCTCAAACAACCACAATATGAGCCAATTCCTATTGAAAAACAAATTGTAGTTATTTATGCAGCTGTCAATGGGTTCTGTGATCGAATGCCACTCGACAAAATTTCTCATATCAAATTGATGTGTAAATATCGAAATCACAAAGATTTGATGGGTACCCTTCAACAATTTATAATATCATATTTATCATTTTAAATTTCAAAAAATCACAAATTTACCTAAGTTATTGTCTTTTCTATTATAACTCATTTTAATTTTATCAAGTTACATTTTAGTCTTTTTTTAAAAATAAAAAAATATATGTAGCATGTGTAATATGTATTCAACTGTCTTCTAATTAATTGGTTTGTGACAATAAATAATTTATTTCTCTAATTAATACCAAACAATATACAAACGAGGTCAATTTGAGTCCGATGCCCATCGGACTCAAAGTGAGTTCGATGGGTTCGATGACCGTCCGATCTACTTTAAGATTCCCACCCGCAACTTTCGCATCTACTTTAAAATTCGTTCGCACGAATCTTAAAGCAGTTCGGACAGTCCCGAAATCCATCGGGATGGGCATCGGACCCAACCTGCTCTCTCTACAAACACTGAAAGAAAATGAGGTTTTGTTGCCATAAGCTTGAGATTGTATCAAGATCGTAACAGATATTTAAAATTCTTTGTTATTTGAAAAATGCAAGGGTTTTATGTGGAAAAAGTATGTGACCTCATTTTGCCCGAAATTTTTATTAATAGAAATAATAATAAATTAATGTCGACATAGAATAAAGAATTCGTCAGATTTTCAAATCTAACAAAGACGTTACGGTTCGTAACGTCCCGATTAACATTGCCTAATTAGCGCACAGGGGTCGGAAATGATAAACTCTGGCCGTTGGGAACGATAACGGCCACGAAAAAAAAAAATGGGGACGCTAGGAAAGATGACGGCCAGCACCAAAAAAAAATAAATAAATGAGGACGCTATCGTTGGCGATGGCCAGGAGAGGTTCGGAAAAAAAAATATTTCGGGCCGTTATGGACAATAACGGCCTGTCGGCAGTACAGTAAAAAGCTGGACGTTATTCTCCATAACGGCCAACGTCACTTACAATTTTTCATCATACCAGCGGGGAAAAAAGTTAATCTCTGGACGTTATTCTCGGTAACGTCCAGATGATCTATAAATTGCGCACTACTCTGGCTTAGTCTGTACAACATTCAGAGTATCTCTCTCTCCACTACTCTAAAAAAAAAAAAAATTCTCCCTGTACGAAAAAAAAATTACGGCTTGTCGAAGACCTCTTCCATTGAAAATAAAGAAATCATCAATATAAAAGGTAAATTTTTAATTATATGTCATGTATTTACGTTTATTATTTATATTGGATGAATATCAAAATTATTTGATTATTAGTTAAAATAATATTAGTAATGTTAGTAATGTTAATGTTAATGTTAATGTAATGTTAATGTTAGTGGTAATGTAATGTTGTAATATTAGTAATGTTAATGACAATTTGTAAAAATATTAGTACAAATATTAGTAATGTTAGTAATGTTAATTTGTAAAAATATTGTAAAATTGTAATGTTAATTTGCAGAAAATATTAGTAATGTTAGTAAAAAATATTAGTGATGTTAGTTTGTAAAAATATTAGTAATGTTAGTTTGTAAAAATATTAGTAAAAATGTTAGTATTGGCAATAATAAAAAATATTAGTAACATTAATTTGTAAAAATATTAGTAATATTAATGTTAATTTGTAAAAATGATAGTAATGTTAATTTTAATTTGTAAAAATATTAGTAATGTTAATGTTAATTTATAAAAATATTGTAAAAATATTAGTAATGTTAATGTTAATTTGTAAAAATTAGTAATGTTAATATTAAAAAGAATAGTAATGTTAATATTAAATAATTTGAAATATATAAATAAATAAAGAAGTTCGCATTTGAATGCTTAATTAAATTTGGTTTTTGAAAAAATATTATAAAAATTTACTAGTTTAGATTTTTAATAACTATTGTGTAGGGCAATTAATTAATATTTATTGTTCATTAGTGGCAATATTTTTTAAATTCATTTTTTTGGACGAGAAGGATGGACAGTAACAATCGAGGTAAGAAAGAGAGCAACCGAGATCGTGGCGTAGCGAGAGGAGGGTCAAGTAGTGATCGAGGTAAAAACGAAGGAAAAAAGTACAAGTGTCAAGTATGTCGTGATTTTCTTAGTGTGCTTCCTCTAGAACTTCGGCCTCGTGCTTCTGGGGGCATATCTTAGTGTTTGATGTTCAAACGACAAATTCAAACCGTTAGATGTTCAATCTATATTAAAATGTACTTGGAGACCAAATTTTACATTTTTTGAAATTTTTTTACTATTTATTAAGCCACTTTGAAAATTCCAGATCCGGGTGAACAGTAAAAACAGTCTGGACCATATGATCTGGAATTTCAAAGTGGCTTAATAAATAGTAAAAAAATTCTAAAAAATGTAAAATTTGGTCTCCAAGCACATTTCAATATTTAGAACATGTTGAACGGTTCGGATCAGTTGTTTGAACATCAGTATGGCAGATTTGCTGCTGGCAGCACTTGGCCGAAATGCTGCGAGCAACAAATTAGCCATACTCTAGTTATAAAACTCAACTAGAAATTAATATAGAAATATGTAAATGCTACTTTTTAGGCCGACATTTTTAATAATATCCAAAGTTTAATAGAAATTAATAAATATGCCCAGATCTGCTTGGAAGTTATAAAAATATCTATACCGGTTATTTTCTGGCTGATATCCAATTTAATCTATTACCAGCTAAAAAATGGCCGGTACCCAAATTTTTCTTTTTTTAAAGACTATGAGAGAGGAAGATGCTGAAATCTAACATTAAAAATTCGAATTTTTTTAAATATTTGTTAGATTACTTCTTTTGATATATATAATTAGCATATTTAAACTAAAATACGCTAAATTACTTGAAATTATGTTAAATTACGCTAAATTACACTAAATTAAGTTAAATTATACTAAAATACGCAAAATTACAATAATTACAAAATGAAAGATACTCAATTTTAGGATGCTGGTTATTGTCAAATTAAATTCACTAGCTGCATGCGAACACTAAACTACGTTTTTTTTAGGTACTAACTTTTAACAATTTCACTTTGCTGCATACGACACTGTCACTAGCCCAATACGGGTCGTTGTGTGTCTACCGATGATAAAAAACTTTAACTCAATTTTTGAGGCACTAAACGATGTTTTTTTGCAATTATGATTCCGTCGGCCCCCTAATGGTGACCTCGAGGGCTTCATTGGTCTCGTCTCGTCCCAAGCTTTCCGAATTGGGGTCATACGCGCAAATCCGAGTTTCCTAGCCAAAGTTATGGCTGTTTAAAGTTTTTTTTTAAAAACGTTGCTTTCGTGCAAAAACACCGATGACGCACTGATGCTTTATGCATGGCCTAACGACGGCAGAAGTGCATCGATGTTTCATTGCAAAAACATCAGCGATGCATCGATATTTTTTTAGCACTACCCTGCTTAATTGTCAATGCTAAGTATAATAAAATATCGATGTTTCACTACAAAAATATCAGCGACGCACCGATATTTTCTTAGCACTACCCTGCTTAATTGCCAATGCTAAGTCTAATAAAACATCAATTTTTCATTACAAAAACATCAGCCGCGCACTGATGTTTTTTTAGCACTACCCGGCGAATAAAACATCGACGTTTCATTGCAAAATCATCGATGATGCACCGATACATGCAACCGATGTAACACACGCATCCAACCAAATGCATTTGTTTGATCTTAGCCAAACCGAGTGCAAACTTCAATCCGAGTTTCCTACGACTTTTTCTTCTAGCCAACTATGCTATGCCTATCCTAAAAAAAAAAAAATTGGATACCGGCCATTAAATTGCTGGTACCGTATTAAAAAAATTTGAGTACCGGCCATTTTCTAACCGGTATGATATTTTTAATTATAACTTGCCAGCAAATCTAAGTATATTAATTAATTTCTATTAAACTTTGGATATTAATAAAAATGTTGGCTTTTTAGGTTCAGCGCCTACTTCTTTTGAAACACACCTCTGTGCTATGAGAGTATTTTATTTCAACAGCAGATGATGTGACATTATAACACACATAAGTACATAACAACACACTAGTACCTTGTTGGTGCCTCCCAATAAGGCGAAATTTTTATTGTTACCATCAGAAAAAATTCAAATTAAATCAATACCACTCTGTTGGGGGCTTATTAATACTACCACCCTCGCTAACCCAGTTCGCGCACCAAATAGGCTGGTGCGCAGACTGGGTTGGCGCACCAGGTGGTGCGCTGACTGGGTTGGCGCACCAGGTGGTGCGCTGACTGGGTTGGCGCACCAACCTCTTCTGCCTATTAAGGCACCAACTCAGTATACTGTGCTCATTCCATTCGACCCAAGGCAGCAGGCAGCAAAGAACATTCTCGCAAAGACCAAAGAGTAGGTTTTTATCACTCTAGTCCTTTATATATTTTTTAATTATTTAATTACTTTTTTAATTTTTTGTAAATTTATTAAATGTTGGGTTTGTTCTGTAATTCAGGTAACTATGATTGGAATTGCTTGTTATTTTGGTGGTGAAGTATTACAAGGGCCCAATGGTGCTTATTACAGTACCCAACCCCAGAAAATGTTCAATATCAGCTCGGATTTAGATTTCACCGGTATAACTAGGAAAGTGTACCAGGAACTTGGTATTGACTCGAATTATTACGAACTGGTAATTTCCCCATAATTAATATTGGCCAAGGCAACCAAACATGGTTCCAACAGCTCCCTGTACTAGACGATAGCAGTTGGGGGTTGTATACCCAAATGACATTGAATTTGACAACACCTTTCAAGTTCCTAGAGTTATATGTGGTTGCCAACTCCAGACAAAACCGTAGACAGAACCCTAGACAGAACCGTACACAGAACCCTAGTCGGGGCATGAATCAGTCAGTGACGGGTCCTACTCGGGCCCTAAATTTAGAGGGTACTAGTCGGTCCCCATCCACGGGGGCTGGTACTAGTCGGTCCACATCCACAGGGGCTGGTCCTAGTCGGTCCCCATCCACGGGGGCTGGTCCTAGTCGGTCCCCATCCACGGGGGCTGGTCCTAGTCTGTCCCCATCCGTGGGGGTTGGTTCTAGTCGGGGCCGATCTCGGGTTCCATCCTCTAGCTCTAGCCGGAACCGATCTGAAACTCCAGAACCACGTTATTTTACTGACAATACAGACGAGGATCCTGAAGAACAGGAGGCAGAGGAAAATTGGGATGCTAGTGACGACGGTGGGCAGACAATAGATCACAATGATGAGGAAGACAATCGTCCCGTGCTGGGTATGCGAAAGTGGCCGATATCGGGTCGTGGAGAGAGACACTCGTTTCCAGCTTTTCATGACACTTCGGGGTTTGAAGAGGCTGACCACATTTTTTTTGCGGGTTCAGAGGTTCGTTTTTGAACTTATATGAATTTTTTATTTCTTTGAAAATTTAATAATTTAATTTTTTTGAATTTTCAATTAGGTTGGAGAAAGAACAATAGTTTCTGAGGGGATGACGTACAACGACAAGGATCAAATGAAAGAAAAAATCCACCACTGGCACATACAGAAAAATATCGAGATCAAATAGACACACATCGACACAACAAGGTTGAGGTTTAAGTGCCAGAGTAACAAGTGCAAGTGGGGGTTGGTTGCGAGGGCCACATGCTTTGGTAATACTTGGGCCATCACAAAGAATGAGGTACCGCACACATGCCACGCAGATGCATCCAGGTCAGATCATGTGCAGTTGACGTCCTCTATGGTCGCCAACTGCATAAAACTTTCTTTGGAAAAAAATACTGATATTACTATCAGAGCTATCAGGGACCTGGTTGCTGAAAGGTATGAGGGCATCATCCTAAAATACAACAAATTATGGCGTGGTAGAGAGTTAGTGATTGCCCGGGCATTTGGTAGTTGGGAGGGGTCTTACGGGCTTATTGTCACTTTGTTGGAGGCAATAAAAAGGGCAAATCCGGGAACTGTGTATGAAGTTGTTTCCAAGCCTTCAGAAAAGGAAAATTACCGGTATTTTATGAGGTTGGCATGGGCATGGAGACCGTGTATACAAGCAGTAGGTCACCTCAAACCCGTCATCAGTATCAATGCTTGTTTCTTGTCAGGTAGATACAAGGGCGAGTTGTTGATTGTCACCGGATATGATGCGGAGAACCAGTTAATCTCACTAGCATTTGGATTGGTAGAGAGCGAAGAGTTTGAGAATTGGGGGTGGTTTATGAAGTGGGTGTGGGATAATGTAATTGGTAGTTGTAGGTTCATGTGTGTGGTCTCTGACCGGCACAAGGGCATAAAAAAGTGTTCATTCAAGATGATTTGGGTTGGTCAGAGGAGAACGGGCAGTATACCCACAGGTTCTGTTCTCAACACGTGTTTGAGAATTTTGGAAAACACACTCAAGATAAGGTTGCTTCTAAATTCTTCAAGATGATGGTTAAAAAGAAGAAGCGAAGAAGATTACAAGATGGCCTTGATGTAATCGGAAGGCGAAATCCTGATTGGCTGACATACTTGGATACATGTGGCAAGTATAATGAAAATGACGAGGAAGAACCAGCTAAGCCATGAAATGTTTATCAAGCTATGGACGACGGGAGTCGTTGGGAAATAATGACCAGCAATGGTTCTGAATCGCTGAACAATGTCTTCAAAACTTCTCGCAGGTTTGTTATTCACAATTTCCATAGTTTACTATTAATGAAATATTTTAGGTTATCTTTATTTTAACTGTAAATTGTAATTCTCGTAGGTTACCGGTTGCTGCAATTATTGAGGAGACGTTTTACAAGTGTGTCACATGGTTCGTTCAAAGAAGAGAGAAGGCCGTGGAATGCCAACAAGAGGGTCAACTTTTCTCCACTCGTACGCACTTGAAGCTGAACAAGCACATCCAGAAGACTAACAAAATAACCGCGGTTGCATTCAATAGATCCGGGGAATTCATGGTGACATCACATGGCGAAAAAATCCCATTTGATATAGAGGCAGGCAAATGGGTGTACACGTCCCGAGACTGTAGGTACAAGGTCGTTGTGCAGAACGACCATGAGGTGCAATGCTCTTGCCAAAAGCCTCAGCTCACCGGAATACCATGTGTTCATGTGATGACAGTGTGTAAAATAAGGTACGAATGTGTGTTAAAATTTTATAATAATCTTGGATGATGAAACTTACAAATGTGTGAAAAATATATGAACTACGATCCAAATGTCTTCGTAAATTACTATTACAACATTCAAACGCTTATCGACACATGGAGTGGAGAATTCCACGTGTATGACAATCAAGGTGATTGGCCGCCGCACGAAGGGGATATCTTAACGCCAGAGCACCGGTTAGTGAAGTTGGGTCGGAGAAGACACAACAGGATCCCAATGTGGATGGACATACTGGAAGGAAGGACAAGGGGTCACCAAACCAACAGAGCTACCCTCGAAAGGAATGCGAGAAGGAGAAGGGATGCTAGGAACCGTACCCAATAATGTCATGGTTAGGGCTTTCTGTTTATGTATTAAGGTTAGGATTTTCGGTTATGTATTATGGTACAAACTTTCGGTTTTGTATTAAGGTTAAGGATTTCGGTAATGTTTTATGTGTTGTGTGTTATATTTTAATATACTATGACTGCGGAATATGTATCGTTGTGTGTTATGTTTTATCTATGGTGTGTTCTTATGTTTTAATGTATTATGTATTGCGGGATATGAGATCTAAAATACGCAACATAAGAAGTAATATGAAAATAATATCTAAATACGCAACATAAAACTAATCAAAATAACGATCTAAAATACGCAACATAAAAATAATACTGAGTTGGTGCCTTAATAGGCAGAAGAGGTTGGTGCGCCAACCCAGTCAGCGCACCACCTGGTGCGCCAACCAATCTGCGCACCAGCCTATTTGGTGCGCGAACTGGGTTAGCGAGGGTGGTAGTATTGATAAGGCCCCCAACAGAGTGGTATTGACTTAATTTGGATTTTTTTTATGGTAACAATAAAAATTTCGCCCCAATAAGACATACTATAATAGAACAAAAAATAAATTCTCTTATAAAATAATATATTTTTCTAAAAATAGATAAAATAAGAATAATTATTCAACAATATCGATAAATAATATTAAAATAAATTAGAAGAAATAAAGACGTGACCAATCTATTATCAATCAATCTAAAAATTTCTTAAATGACATTTTATAAATGAGAAAAAATCAGGACCAACCAGAAAATTGAGTATCTAACAATCCAATTAAGGAGTTTAGGAAGTTTAAAACAAAAATAGAGAAAGAGGAGGAAGCGTAGATTCTGTGAGATAGAAAGTGCTGGAGACGCGTCGACAAGTATGTGTGGCGATTATATATCTAAATAAAATTAGGGGTGGAGTTCTTGTCCAAAGAGCTTTTGCTCTGCTTAAATGAGAGATGGGTATATTTATAATAAAAAAAGATCCAAGTTTAAATGTAAGGGCATAGTTGTCTTTTTATTTTTTTAATTACTATTAATCAGTGATTTTAAATTGAGAAATACATTTATAATAAGGAGATAGAAATAACTAATTTTGAAATTTTGATGGTAAAATGTCTAATTAAAGAAGTTATCATGGACAAATATCTAAATTTCTCTTATATCTAAATTCTGATTTTATGATTGGCTTATATCTAAATTTCTCTTTTTTTATTTATAATGTGTTGGTAACATGGTATGTGAAAAACTAACAAGAATCATATAAAAGAACACCACAAACACAAATAATACAAAGGAATTAAATGGCAGTAACAACTGAATTTCTTTTATTAGTCATCATGTAACCTTCTTCTCATAATCTATCATAGCAGATGATGAATTAAACTACTAAAATTTAAAACATCACTTGGTCGGAGGAGGTCCGGATTGATACTTCAACTGGAGAACCTTTCCGAACTCCACGAATTTCGCAGTCTCCGGAATAACATTTCGCACCGCTTCATTGTTGCAAAAGTTTTCAGCCCATGCACAAAGAAGTGGTATTCTGGCATCGTCTAACAGCTTCACACACATTATCTCTTCAGCTGCTCTCATCCATCCTAAGAAAGAACCGACTGCTATGTCGAGGTATTTAATCGTGTCACCACCGAAGAACGGGTTTCCCTTGCTCATCTTAACAAAAGCTTCCTCTAAGTGTAGTAGAACCGCCATGATTTGCTCCTCGGCCTCGGCCTTAGTCTCTTCAGTTGCAGTTGTAACTAAGCCAAATAATGAGTTAAAAAACTGCAAGAGTTAAATAAATAACAAGTTAGTATAACAGATAATCAAAATTAAATGGTATTTTTATATTGCAAAAAATGTAGTTTCTGTTGAATTATAAACTTAATTTTTTATAATAAAGTTAGGTTTATTTAGAAATGTAAATAAAAACTCTTTGAATTCTGTGGTGGACAGAATTTGAGGCTAGTTAAAAGAGGAATTTTGAAAGCGCAAACACTAGTCAATCTAAGTATATGACCTATGAAATTTAAGGTTTTTAAGTTAAGTTTTTAATTTTAATGGTAAAAGTTTTAAGTCAGTTGGAGTTCCCTATAGAGAACAATTCTCTCATGCATAGAAGACATGAATATAATACCTTGTCATCAAAATAGGCAGTCCAAAAGCGATGCATTGCCTTGTCATACGCATCGGTCGGCATCAAAGCAGACCCGAATCGAGCCCAAACATCATCGATATACTGCACAATAATCATGGACTCGGATATGGGTTTGCCGTGATGAATCAGAACCGGCATCTTCTTATAAACCGGATTCGACTCGAGCAGCAACTCGCTCTTTGTACCGAATTGCTCTTCCAGGAATTCATATTGCACCTCTTTTAGATTCAGTGCAATTCCTACCCTTATCACAAAGGGACTCACCCATGCCCCAAGCAATTTCACCTCCAAATTTCCACTTGCTGCCATTTTTATTTGGGAGCTTTTGTTTGTGTTATGTTATCTGCAAATTATATAAGGAGGAGTGCATATATTTTGGTTGGTTGATATTGATTGGCATTTATGATATTGCTAGACTATTCAATATTTTTGTGAATATAGGAACATCTTCTAAGATTTTTTTGCACCTCATATCAAATTGATGTGTAAATATCTAAATCACAAAGATTTGATGGGTACCCTTCAAAAATTAATGATATCATATTTATCAATTTAAATTTCAAAAAGTCACAAATTTATCTAATTAGTAACATTTTAGTCTTTATTAAAAAATAGAAAAATATTTGATTAAATAGAATACCGGTCAGAAAATGGCCGGTAGTCTTTTTAATAGAATACCGGCCAAAAATAGCCGGTACTTGATTAAATAGGATACTGGCATTTCCTGGCCGGTAGGGTCATTTTTATCAAATTCCAGCAAACCTGGATATATTAAATAATTTGTAATAAACTTTGGATATTAATAAAAATCCCGGATATATTTTGGTTGGTTGATATTGATGGGCATTTATTCTATTGCTAGACTATTCAATATTTTTTGTGAATATAGGAACATCTTCTAAGATTTTTTTGCACCTCATATCAAATTGATGTGTAAATATCTAAATCACAAAGATTTGATGGGTACCCTTCAAAAATTTATGATATCATATTTATCATTTTAAATTTCAAAAAGTCACAAATTTATCTTTATTAAAAAAATAGAAAAATAGAAAAAGTCACAAATTAGTTACATTTTTTGTCTTTATTAAAAAATTAGTCACAAATTAGTCACATTTTTTGTCACAAATTAGTCACAAATTAGTCACAAATTAGTCACAAATTAGTAAAAATTAGTCACAAATTAGTCACAAATTAGTCACAAAATAGAAAAATAGAAAAATAGAAAAATAGAAAAATAGAAAAATAGAAAAATAGAAAAATAGAAAAATTATAAAAATAGAAAAAGTCACAAATTAGTTACATTTTTTGTCTTTACTAAAAATAGAAAAAGTCACAAAGTAGTTACATTTTTTGTCTTTATTAAAAAAATAGAAAAATATATGTAGCATGTGTAATATGTATTCAGCTGTCTTCTAATTAATTAGTTTGTGACAATAAATAATTTATTTCTCTAATTAATACCAAACAATATACAAACACTTTGAAAGAAAATGAGGTTTTGTTGCCATAAGCTTGAGATTGTATCAAGATGGTAACAGATATTTAAAATTCTTTGTTATTTGAAAAATGCAAGGGTTTTATGTGAAAAAAGTATGTGACCTCATTTTACTTGCTAGTAAAAAAAATTCAAGAAATTATTGTACTGTACAAGCACAAGAAAATAAAATTCAAACTCCGATTATGTCATTCTAGAGAAAGTATTCCAGAAGAGGAAGGAATCCCATACCGCTATATCATGTCTTTCCAAATATTTCCAAACTTCTCGGTTTATTTCCAAATATTTCCAAACTTCTCGGTTTCTTTCCAAAAAAATTTCAAACGCATTTATGGCATAAATCATAAATGCGTTGCCCAGTCCCATTCGTCACCTGAAAGTCTGAAACGCCACCAGATAAAATACTAACTCAACCTCACCCGTTGGCGAATTCATAATACCTAAGGTACCTCATATATTGAGTTGAAATCCAATCCTTCGTTATATAATAACACGAATCTTAAAGGCACTCTGTGTATGATCAGACAGTCCGGATTAGAACTCAAAGGTATGGTAATGCAGAG
The DNA here is from genome assembly GCA_028015225.1 of Carex myosuroides. NCBI lineage: Eukaryota > Viridiplantae > Streptophyta > Magnoliopsida > Poales > Cyperaceae > Carex > Carex myosuroides. The sequence continues at coordinate 2,720,170 of CM051470.1, read as the reverse complement.
GATCTGGACTCCCCGTGGGCCGTGACCAGTCCACTCGCACCCATCTGATCAGTGGGTCCCAAGAAACATTCTTGAGTCCCCCCTCCTAACTAAGCAAAAAGACCCAACGACTGTTGTTAAAACCGGAGCGGCTCGAACGGTCACATCGGAATAAGCCGGACCGGACCCCTTTCCGGTTCGGTTCATTTGAAGGACTATTTCTGCTGTCGATTCTGTAAAAAAACCCTTACCGATTTAATGGTCCAGTTCATGAAAAAACAACCAACTCATTTTATATATATATATATATATATATTTAATAATTATTATTATTATTTTATTATTCATTCTAATTTTCGTATTTTTTTTTATCAAAGACTATCTTTTAATAAGATAATTTATCGTTATTCAGAAACAACCTATTTACCGTTCGATTCTGATAAACATTGGACCCAACCCAACCAACTACCAAGCAAACCAAACTTAGCCCAGCCCGATTCCCTCGACCGTCTAATATTAGATCACAACCGTTCTCTATATCTAAGCACGAATCTCAAAGCAATCCCGTAAATCTAAATTGTCGGACAGAGAGACGACGATGACTTGCTAAAGTAATCTACTGTCGGACCGGTAGTTGCTCCTCTCCTCTCCTCTCCTCTCCGACAATTGCATCAAGCAGCACGAATCTCGAGCATGGCCGCCGACGACGACTCATCCGCCGTGCTGAGCGACGTCGACGAGGAGGAGGCCGGTGACTCCTCCCCTCCACCCCTCTCCAACCCCACCACCACCTCCTCCGACAACCAACATCTCCTCGCTCAGCTTGAAGAAGCGCGCCGCGATCGCGAAGCCTCCGAGAAGGCTCTTAAAGACTCCGAATCGCGCTTCGGTCGCCTCAAGGCATTTGCCCAGGATTGCATAAAGAAGCGCGACGAAGCTGTTCGGTTGAAAGACGACGCGATTTCCCAGCGTGACGAAGCTCTCCGGTTGAAAACCGATGCAATTTCCCAAAGGGACGATGCGATCCGACTCAAGGTCGAGGCCTCGGACCAGCTTCATGCTGTCCAGGCCGAGATTACCACTCTTACTCAGATGCTGACATCTGGTATGGAGAAGATCTCTGGTAAGATCTCCGCTTTCAAGACATTCCCTGATGGATTGCCCAAGTCTCAGAGGTACTCAGGACTCCCTGCCGTGGCGTACGGCGTCATTAAACGGGCTAATGAGATTGTGGAGGAGCTTCTTCGTCAGGTCGAATTGGCAACCAAATCGAGAGATGAGGCTAGAGAGAGTATGGAACAGAGGAATTACGAGATTGCCATTGAGGTGTCTGAGCTGGAGGCGAAGATCTCTGGCCTTCGAGAAGAGGTTTCCAACAAGGAATGCGAGATTGAGAAGCTTTCTGGATCAGTTGCTGAAATGGAGAGAGAGATTTCTGATTTGAGACAGTTTGGAGATGAAGCTGATAAGAAGGCAAGGGCTTTGGAGGCAAAATTCGATTCACAAAGGCCAGTTTTACTCGAACTACTCAATTATCGCTCAAAATTGCATGAGGAAATTCAGGATATAGTTAAAGTAATTTCTTTAGATGGAAAATCAGATGAAACTGAACCAACCAGTTCAGTGTTCATGACAAAGGAAGTTAATTCGGACGAGAATTTGAAGGTTCTATTAGAAGGAGTAAAATCGGTATTTGAGTTAGCCGGTGATGCCAGGGAGAAAGTAAGGGAGAAATTAGATGAGAGAAATGGGGAGGTGAAAACTTTCCAAGAGAAGGTCGATGCGTTGGTTGAACAGAAAAAGCATATTGGTACACTTTTAAGGAGTGTATTATTGTCGAATAAAAGTGAGGTGTTACAAGTGGCCGAAGAAGGCTTGAGAGAGGCAGGGATTGAGTTGAGATTGAATGGGAATGAGAGATCAAGTTTAGGTGAAACACATGATGATGAAGTTTATACCTTGGTAAGATGTAGTACTGTTATATGTTATTAGTTTATTAATCTTTAACATGATATTAGATTGATAAACATCAATTAATGATATGAAATTGAATGGCAATTTAAGCATGCTCCTATGTTATCAGTTTCCTTTATACAACCTTTACAGGCAGGTGCACTTGGAAACACAGTCAAGGAGTCTCAAATTAAGATTATAGAGCTACAACATTTGGTTGAAGCCTTAAGGTACATTTATCGATTTGATCACATAGATTTGATTTGTGGAGGTGTCATGAAAATTAGGATACCATTTAAGCATGTATACCAGTGGATAGTTGTGCAGAATCCAATTATTTCTCTTTAGAAATTATACTGCTTTGGAGAACTCCTTGCTGGAAGTTTATTCAATGTCAATCCTCATTATGGTACCTTATTTTGAGTTTATTGGAAATGGAACCAAATATAAGAATTAGACTAGAACAACACTGACATGTTTTTTGTGTGCATTGGTATAATTTCACTGGAGTAAGGGCAGAGTCTAGTCTTCTTAAAGCCCGTCTTGATGCTCAAACAAAGGAGATCAACCAACAAAGGCTGCAAATAAAGGATCTAGAGGAGAAAGAGCGCATTGCAAATGAAAGTGTAATTTTCCTTTACTATTCTTTGCCTATTATGCTGTTACCGCAGATCATTCAACCATTTTCTCCACTAATTTTAAATTGGCAATGAAAGGTTTCATTACCAATATGTCAGGCCTCAATGGTGCAGTTAAAGCTTAAAATGAAATGAGGAAATTTTTAGTGCTATTACCTTTTACCATATTCAGATTTGACACATAGAAGTAGAGTAGAGCTAGGGTGTTCTTAAGCTCACAAGCCCCTTACTGAGCTTAACTTAAAAACATATTGGATCAACTTCAAACGACGAATCTAAACTGTTGAAATCGGTCAACTTCATTAGTAATGCATTTATTCTTCTTCTTCTCCAAAACCTTTATTCCCAAACAAGTTGGGGTAGGCTAGAAATGGAACCCAACCGGAATCAGCAACACTGGGACTTCCTAGGAGGTCACCCATCCTAGTACTCCTGCCCAATTCGTGAGGCTTTTATTTCCATAAAGAGGCTGTTTTTTTACCGCTTGCTCGCCAAGCCTATCACGAACGCTCCTCCTTTTTCCTGGCTTGGGACAGCTGTGTAGAAACTACACAGGCGGAGTTATTAGTAATGCATTTATATGCAAAATTTATAAAATTTCCAATTAATTTCATATAAAGTCAAGCGGTCAAAAATGATGAAAAATGAACGCATTAAAATTAGCTTATAAACTTCTTTTTTTGACCTTATAAACCTCATAAACCTTCAGAATTGTCACAAAGAAGTGTGGTAGTTTTCAGTGGTTCTATTGTTGCAAATTTATGTCTAGTACTCTTGTGTTGGAATTGAAGGGTTGACTAAGTAATTGTTGAATGAATGTGAAGGTGGAAGGTCTTATGATGGATATAACAGCAGCAGAAGAAGAAATTGCAAGATGGAAAGCAGCAGCCGAGCAAGAAGCTGCTGCTGGAGGTGCTGTGGAGAAGGAATTTCAGACTCAGGTACATAAATAGCAAGATACTGTTAAAATCTTGGACCCTTCTGTACACACTGGCTTGATTTACTTCCATTTGTGCTGATTAAGAAAGAATGGGTTGGTACTGTACCAGGTGTATACTGGTACTGACTGAAGTCTTCAGGTTTGCAGAAATCTGTGTTTTTCATGCATTTGCCGATGAATTGGAAACAAAATTTTGATATTTTGGGTAGAAGGGTTAGGTTCAAGTCCAGTATGACTAATCTTTGAATGATGTTATTATCCTTTCAGTAATGAAACTGGCCATCTTGGCCTTTTTAAAAAAATAAAATAAAAATAAAATAAAATAAGAAAGTAATGTTCACGACAGTTTGAAGCAAAATTATATATTTGACAGCCCATTGCATTAACATAAAGGTTGGATGTCATTTGCAGAAATCTTAATTAACTGACATGTCACAAGTGCTCTTGGCATTATCTCTCACTAAAGTTGTTACTGCTTATAATGGCTCACTTAAATGACTATTGTGCTATCTCTTTAATTATGATAGATATTGATGTCGATGTTTTCACAAAAGTCGTAATTATCTACTCACTAAAGTGTTACCCTTGTTCAGGGTGGATCTTAATGCAACCCAAAGGGTGCTTAGCCACCCCTATGGTTTTAAAAATTCTAATTATATATATATATATATATATATATATATATATATATATATCTATATATATATTAAAATTTAATTAATTTTTTTTTTCTATAAGTTTCTATATAGTTCAATCCCCCTCATGAAATATCAAATGTGTGCTTGTAGCCTAATGGATATAATTTCACATTGTGGTTATTGAGACATGGGTTCAAATCCAATCTACCACACATTAAACATTTTTACATTTTACTTTTCAGCCCCCCAATCTGAATTTTCTTGCTGCAGATACTGGCTCTCCAAAAGGAACTTGAGGAAAGAAAGCAATCAATGCAGGAGCTTGAAAACAAGCTCAAATTCAAAGAAGAGACGGCGGTCGCTGCCATGGCCGCGAGAGAAGCGGCTGAGAAATCACTTAGACTTGCTGACATCAGGTCAACACGCCTTCGGGAGAGACTTGAGGAGCTCTCTCGCCAGGTGGAGCAATCCGACGGTCCGAACAATTTGTTGCCAGGTGGCAATGGCATTAGGTACGCATGCTGGCCGTGGCAGTGGTTGGGTCTAAATTTCGTTCGGGCCCACGTGGGCCCGGGTGAATCGGTAGAGAGTTCTAATGAGATGGAACTCTCTGAACCACTTATCTAGCCTTTGGTGTAAAGTTTTTTGAATTGTGTTTTTGAAATAATAGGTTGTTTGATTGATGAATATTTCTTTTGTCTTAGTATATATTTAGAGTTATTTCAGATGGCGTTCTTTTAGTTCTTGCACTCTTTAGTTTGTACGCTAATAGTTAATTTTTTATTCATATGTTCAAATTAATAATAGAGCAGATTTATAGATACAGAGTTGGAATAGATAGTTACTGAACCCTTGTTTAAATTTTGAGTAATTAAATTTCTAAAAAATGAAGAAACTAATAAGTCAAGGCATTTGAATCCTTGTTTTTGGATGTGTTCTTTTCAATGTTTTAAATAGCGTTTATAGCGTCATAGCGGAAAGGCTACAAAAAAAGCTATAGCGAATAGCGTAGCTATAGTGGAAGCTATGCTACATAGTGTTTTTTTTTACAAAAATTATATTATATATTTGTATTAAATGTCAACATTATCTAAAGTCTCATAGAACAATAAATAACACCAAATTAATTAAGAAATTATAATATTCATATTGAACCAGTACAAAGTTCAAATTGCGGTTCAAAATATCCATAGTAATATCATAAATTATCGATCTTTTTCTATTCAAAATATCTTAAGCATCATGATTCATGACATAATCTATTTTTTTTTTCTATTCAAAATTCAAAATAACCTAGACAAGAGTTTCTTTCTCGGTTTGGGCAAATTAAAAGATATGTAGCAACAAAGCTTTTAATTAATTTCAGTTTGGACTTTTATTTAATTTTTTGGGTATTTATTTAAAGCACATATAAATTGTCTAAAAAAGCCCATTATGCATAGCGCGCACTATTTGCGCTACACGCTATGCGCTATAGCGGACCGCTATTACCGCTATAGCGGCCGTAGCTCAATTAGCGCATGTTGATGCCATAGCTTAGCGTTTAGGGTCCAAAAATGCTATAGCGCGCTATTTAGAACACTGGTTCTTTTAAAGAGTATGGTTCAAATGCCTTAATCATTCACATTTTTATCTCCGTTTTAAATTCAAAACAGTCGATACGACTTGCTCAACATGATCTCCATATTAAACTATGCTTGAGACCAATTTTATATTTTTATGGAATTTTTTTACTATTTTTTAAATAGGTACAAAATCAATGTTTTTGTTTTTGGATGGTCTAGAATTTTCTGAAATACAGTGGTTATGTATTTTGTTTAAATTTTAGTGATTAAATTTCTGAAAAAAGAAAAAGAAAAAGAAAAAGGCATTTGACTCCTTGTCTTTGGATGTATTAATTTAAAATGACTAGCAACTCATTTCTTTAAGCTATTGACATCAAACGATTTAAACAAGAAGGATTTTACAACTATACCCCTTTATCAAACATCAGATGCATGGTACAGTACCAAATTTACAGAATACATTGTACCAGAAACAAAAAAAAAATATGATCATACAAGAGGGAAAGGAAAATGGTTAACAAGAGCGAAGGTAGGCAGTAGTTGCTGCCTCTGAGCAGATGCAATCTCTAACAAGGCTTTCTTAATGGGTCCCATTAAATTCACCACCATGCACCACCTCACAACCGGCCACCGTACCAGTCGCCGCAATGTCAGCCTCTGACGCCTACTCCCAAGTCGTACCGACTTAACAATCACGTTTGCTCTTCTCATTTGAAACTTCCGACGCGAGTGCCAACGTACCACTTTCATGGGTCCCACCTCTAGTGAGTCTATCTTTGCCATGTTTTTTGAAGAGAGTTGATGTTGTTTTGAATTGGAATTGGGAAGATGTGGGTTTCTTATAGGGATGTATGGTGAAGTATTTGAGATAAGTAATGATTATGGCCATGATGTTATTGATATAATGAGGATTATAATTTATTTATAAAAGTACATTAGTGATGTGGAAGGGGCCAAGGTTAATTAATTTGTTAATGCCAAGTTGCTCTTCGATGGCTTTAGAAGCTATATGACTCTTAGCTTAGTTAATGAAAGATTTTGGTGGTATTCGGACATTAAAATCGCCTATTCCTTTCAAGGATTATTATTATTTTTTTTTTTTTTTTATAGTTTTGTCATATACAAAAGAATTTTAAACGAAACTAAGCAAAACTGGTTTTATTCGGTACCAGAATATTACCCTTATCTGAAATGTAAAGAGGCTGATTCATTTGAACAAGTTACTGATAAAGAGTACAATTTTCATCGCCAAAGGGTGCATTCCGATGGATCCAAATCGGAGATCATCAACAGTAACTCTGAAATTCCTGAAATCCCGAATCCAGTCATTGAATTGTTTCGAGATGCGTACACAGAAAATGAGCTGTTTCGAGATGCGTGCACAGAAAAAGTTAGACGGCTGGATCTCAGATTTCAGGAATTTCAGGGGTACTGTTCATGAATCTCGGGTTTCAGCTGATCTCGATTCCATTCCGATGGGCATCGGACCCAGTCAGAGCCGTATGATCCGTGACAAGATTTGAGCATCTGATTTAGATTCACGGACAGCTTTTAAAATAATTTGTATGCACGAATATTAAAGAATTTATCAAATTCACTAAAGCACCAATACCAACAAAATAAGAACTTTAAAAAAGTCAATATTAATTTGCCCAATATAGATTTAATTATTGTTGTATGATGATTATAATAGAAGCATCCTCTATATATTCCTCTTCCTTGAGGTACTGATGGCTAGGCTGGGATGCAATCATTTGGTATCACGCTTGAACAGTAAACATTAATATATTTATCTAAGAACTAATTATGCGATAATAGTACAAGAGTAGAACTAAGGTGTGATGTGCTCACCAAGGGGGTTTGGTGAGCACGAGAAAGGTGTAGGTCCGATGCCCATCGGACCTAGTTTGGTTCCGATGGGCAGATCTACCGTAGAATAACGCAGTGATTTGTGCGCACGAAAATTGAAACATAAACGCACGGGTTTTAAAGCATTTCGCACGAATCTAAAAGAAAATCAATGGTGATTAAACCCGTCGAACTGAGGTAGGTCCGATGCCCATCGGACCTACACTCCTTCCGGTGAGCACACCTCCAAAAAACGCATTTTCAAAGTTCAAATAGTCGATTCGAACCTTCCAACGTGTTCTTCATATTAATATGTGCTTGGAGGCCAAATTTTACATTTTTTGGAAATTTTTTACTATTTTTTTAGAATTTTTGAAAATCAGTGTTTTTTTTTTTTTTTATTTAATGAAAAGCTGATGATTTTCAAAAATTCTAAAAAAATAGTAAAAAATTTCCAAAAAATGTAAAATTTGGTCTCCAAGCACATATTAATATGAAGAACACGTTGGAAGGTTCGAATCGACTATTTGAACTTTGAAAATGCGTTTTTTGGAGGTGTGCTCACCAAACCCCTTGGTGAGCACATCACAGCTTAGTTCTACTCATAGTACAATGGCAAGATAATATAAAAGGTACGAATTAAAGCAAAAGAAGGTTAGCTGGGCTTGGTTTATCTTGTGGCCTACTCTTTTGTGTATTCTTTATTTCTTTACTTGGAAAAGGTACATAGGCCGTATGGCTTTAGAAAGCTTGATTCTACCAGCCGCTTCAGGCCTACGCCTTTACACTTTTTTTTTTTTTTAAATATTGTAACTCACAAATAAATTATTTTAGGAACAATAAATATAAGAGCATATGTATTCCTGAAACTATTAGAGTTTCTAATCTAACGTGACAGTTGCTAAATCAGTTTCAGGGATATAGATGGATTTCTTATTTAACAACTTTGCTCAATAATTTTTTATTAAGAAATTGTTTATAAACTCTGACGTGGCAAAACGATTAACCTGTATTTGCTAAAATTAGTTTAATTTACTGCTGATGTGGCTTATCAATTTTAATTTACTGATGATGTGACTTATTAGAAACTCTAAAATTAGTTTCAGGAATGTGAACATTTAGAAACTCCAGAGTCTATAATTTCTTAAAAGCTAGTAGTTATTTAAAAACTCTAAGAGTTTCAGGGATATAGATGCTCTAAGTTCATATAATTATAACTAGAGTATTCTTGAACTCACCAAATAACTCTAAAATATATCATATTAGCTTCCAATAACAAATTGAAATTGATCTATTTCATACCAAATTTATAATTTTATGAATTAAATATTGTAAAGTCAAGCAGTATAAAAAATAAAAGAAATATATGAAAATTAATTTGTAAACTTTCTTTTTCTTACTGCTTGACTTCATATTAAAATTATACAATTTATAAATTTTACATGTGAACACATTATTTATGAAATATATATTGGTTTTAGTGATTTCAATTTATTGTTGAAAACTAATCCGATAAATTTTAAGTATACATCATTCATGAAATGCACAGATTTAAGTATACATCGAGACGCAAATCATTTCCCTAGAGAAAAAAACGAGAAATTTGTGCATGTAAACATACAAGTAGGAATCTACACAACACTGGTACAAACTGCTATATGATCTGAGAAATTTTATGCTTTCCATACCAATACAGTTCAAAATTGTGATTTTTTTTTTTTTCATTTTTAATGAAATCTAAAGGAAAAAAAAACTACAAAATGTTGTATCTCCAACTAAGTATCTGATTCTCAGCATTTTATCTGAGTCACCAGAAATAGGAATCCACCAAGAACTTACTTGTTCATATAATATTCATATAATTCAAGTGAAGAACATCACAAATAAAATATTGCGAATGTTTTCTACTTATTCCACAAATTTAAATCTCCAGCCCAGCCAAGCCATACTACCCATTGCTTAAATCGACTCAAATCTATATTATTAAAGTATATCAGAGACAACATAAAGGGAAAAAAGAATAACTGCCAAACCAAAACAAACCTACTCGGCCTGAGCACCAACAGACTTCCACAGATTAACCCACTCATCCATCGCATTTGCTGCACTTGCAAACACCGGGCTCACAGCACCAAGCTTCTCTCTCACCATCCCAGACAGCTCAGCCACACAATCAACTGCTGAGGTGGCATTCCGAGAAATTTTAACCGACTGAAAGAACGGTAATGCATCATCCAACAATTTAACCTTTTCTGATTCCTTGTTCAAACTACCATGCGGTTTGGTTCCGTCACCTTCTCTATATACATAAGGCAAACCGGTTTTAACCCCAAACCCTAGATGGTCGGATACCACTTTTGCACATAAACCCGACCAGATATCTTCTAGGGTTTCCCACCGTCGCTTCCCTTCACCCGTGAAGTGAACGCCAGGAAGCAGAGCGGGCCCCAGTGCCAACCTGTCAAAAGCTATGTTTATTCCACTTGCCGGCATCATAGCACCAACCGGTACAGTCATCACTGCATCGACATATCGTGTGTTCCGCTCATTTGGCTTAACTGACTGAGTCAGAGCATCGTAATCCGCAACATTCAACCAAAGGCCACATGAAAGCACGCAAGGGACCCCACAACGCATGCTGAATGGGTACCCACGCACAAAGTCTGCTCCCGAACGAAACGGGTCATACAGAGTGTTGAAGAAGAATGGTGTGGCGGGTGTGGCGAGGTTGGTTATGTGCTGGGCCACTGCGTCAGTCACTAAACCAGACGGGTCTTTTGCCGGTAGAGAGTCTTGGTCAATAGAAATTACATACTTCTTGCGTGAAACCAAGTAACCAAAGTAGCGGCACGAGTGGCCAGAGAAGTTAATAGAGGATGACTTGGCAACAGCTTCTATGTCAGATTTGGTGTATATTTTGAGGTCGAAACCGGGGGCGATTTGGAGATCTGAATCGAGTTCTGGGTCTTTAACTACTATTATGTGGAAGCGGGAGAAGAAGGGGCGCCATGCTTCTAAAAACGGGGTTAGGTTTGGGTGAAGCGCGGCAATAACAATGTCAACTTCACTGTCTTCAATTTGCACCGACATTTTTTCTCAAAATTTCTCAGAGCACCCTATCAGTATGAAAAAAAATATGGTCATGCAAAATTTATTACAGCTTACCACCATTTTTTACCATCTACCTTAAATAATACTCTATGGTCTCTTACTGTTGTCCAGTACCAGTAACTGTAAATAAGAACTTTTACATAGCTGTACCAGTACAAGGTAGGCGCCTGTACAAATCCATTCTGGCCTGCAATGTATGGTATCAACTTGAAAAAACACTAATCTGACTAACTCCTTGTGATAATTTTTCGACAATTTTACGAAGACGATATTATGCAAATGTATCCATACAAGATAGGTTGCTATTATACACCCACACAGTATGATATATACCTCATGCGTGCAACAAATTGTATGAAAAGAATAGAAAAGAAACATACTTGTGGGAAGAACAGGGGTAAGAATCGGCTTGATGTTAAGGGAATGAACGAGGGTCTGAATTTCTTCACTGCCTGTGTCTATAAACAACTTCAACACCTTCTCTGTAAGCTTACCAGCTTGCAGAGTTCTCTGAAAACAAAAAAAATCATACACAACATTTATCAAAATAACATTAACAAGAGAGTATAGCCATATGAAATGAATTAAGGAAGTGACGGCGTTAAAGATGTCCAATCGAACGAAAATTCCATATAAAACAGATAAAAAAACTTACAATGGTGAAAATTTGTAATGGTACAGGCCATTTTTTTAGCCCCTCTAAAAAAATAAGAATTGAACAAGCATTAGGCAGTAGTGCCAATGTTAGGTTCTCTATGAATAGAAACTATCCAGGGGTTAACCAGTGCATGATTTTGTAAAAGAAATCATTTAATGTGCTTATTGTCTCTGTCTCTCACATCCTCTTTGCCATATAGGTCTCTATTTACTCCAAATTTCAAAATATACACATCAACCCACAATTAGCCCAGATCTGTACCGAACTCTGGTAATCTGTACTAATTTAACCTATTACAGTACTAACAGAACTACTAAAAAGAAAAGGGCAGTGGAAAATATCAACAAGATTTTCCCAAAAGCAGTAGCAATGCAAGTCTATTAGCTTCTAAATCTCTTGCTTTTTCTGTTCAAAATATTCTCTAACCCCAAATATCTCACAAAAATATCTAAAGAGCTCTATCAGCTTCTCTATCTCTCAATTGTGCAAGCTAACACAACTCCACTAACCTGATCCCAATTCTACTGGTTTTTTTAGTCTTAACTACCCTGTGATTTGAAATAAGAACGATGATGTGTTTGATGTAATTCTCTTAAATCCTCTTAAATCAATCAGACTATTTTCATCAAGGTCCCTCTCCTTCTATACAAGTAGCCCCAGATCTATACTATACTCTTTATTACAAGTGATTGAACCACTTCGGTTACATATGCAACTCTCTCACTTTCCCCCCTTCAAATCAGCAAATATCTTATAGATGAACATTGATTTACACAGATCAAACCTCATTGCGCATTGCATGGATCCAGATCGAACTTTCACAACTCAAAAGAGGTAAATACAATTTAAGAATCTAAATCAAAGCAAAGTATAAAAAAAAAACGAATTCAGCCTCCCCGTTTCGAAATCATCGCAATTAACCCTAGATCCATAAAATCTGTCCCAGTTCGTACTGATCCGACAGGGAAATGTGATGTAATGATATAAAAGGAAGAGAGGAGTGTGTACCAAAAAGAGTTGGATGAGGATGGGATCGGGGATATGGGAGAGATCGCAAAAGCGGGAGATGTGGAGCAGCGCGGAGTCAATGGTGAGAGAGAGCAGAGTCGGGGGATGCATCCAACGCAACGACAGGATTTATACACAAAAATGGCGCACGATTTTGAAGGAGAGAGAGACGGAGAGACAGACCATGTGCACCCGGGGCTCTTTCGTAATTTCCTATATTAAATCCTAATTTCCTAATTTTAATCCTAAATGGATGGAGTCCGCATACTCTGCATTAAAACACCGTTTGAGTTTAGCTTTTGACCGTCCGATTAGAATTCGGACCAATCTGGTCCACCCCTGTAATGCACGGAGCCTCTTTAAGATACGTGCTAGTATGTAACGAACGGATCGGATCTAAATTCAAATGGTGCAAGACTGCAACGCGTCCTTTCTCTTTCTTAAATGCAGAGTTTTTTATTTTATGTAGTATTTATTACTATATCACTGGGTGTAGCGGGTCATTGGCACCCATTTCTTAAACAATGTAACTTGTTACTGTCATTAGATCTTGTTCTGTGATTATGTTCGGATAACTTATGTTATTTTAGTAAATTTTATGCACTTTTTACGAAGTTTAATACATAGAAAAATCATTAGGAAGTTTGTTGACATACAAAGGTCTGTACCTTCCTGCCGCAGAGGATCTAAACTTGTTTATAAATCCTCTTCACGTGTTATTATCCGCTTTTGTTGAAGCAAAGCTTAAAAAATGGTGTGATCTGGGTATTAGATTTGGATAGCGTGCCGTTTGGGCGGGTTCAGAACTTCAGATCAGTGCGGTGTATCGGTGTATGAACCCTCCGCTTTTTGTAACTGCAAAGCAAAGGAAACGAGGTTGACCTTCATTATGCTTTCTTCGAGTGCAAGCAAATTTATTATGCAATTAAAATAATAATTGTAAGAGCATTTTCAACCCAGCAACTAGAATTAATTGCTAAACAGCAGTTATAGAAATTTTAGAAATTAACTTGAGATTAATTTCTAATTTGCTACATCGGTACAACTAATTTTAATTTCTTTCTATGTCCACATCAGCACATCTTCCTTTTTCCTTTACTAACCCCTCGCGCGTTATCTTCTTATTTCACAGCTTTTGCTTGCTTTTAATATTGCTTTTAATAGAGTCAATAACTCAACAAATTTGAAAAACAACCGCACAATTTCGCACTAGACCACCCCTTCATCTCAAACATACTGTTCTCTCTCTTCCATTTTCTCTGACCTCCTCGTTCTCTTCATCTCGCTACCTTCTTCTTCACATATTTTTCAAGTCTCTGTGATTCCGAGTCAAATGCCTTTCCTACAAAATGAAAACTTACAAAAGTTTTCCTTTATTGACCCCTCGTTCTCTTTTCCACAAAATGTCTTCTTGATTTTAATGGAGAATGTTGTTACTGCCGTCTGCCCCCTCGTTCTCACTCCATGGCAGTTCCAAAAACTCCATAAAAGCTCCAAATCACAACGGGCCCACTACAACCCATTAGAGATCAATGGCTTCAGAGTAATAGTGAGGGCTTTCAAAATAGCAATGACTCTCCGAGAGGAGATCGATGGTCGAGACTCACAGAAAATTAGGCAATCGGGATCTTGAAATGTAGAGCATAAAAAAATAAATTAATTGAAGCCATCAGTAAGACCAGAGACGGCCGGAAGCGAACTTGAAGAGAATGTATGAGAGAGTTTTTTTTCGTTGTTGGTTTATAGGCAGAAAGAGAGAGGGAAAAGAGAGAGAGAACAGGAAGAAAGAGAGTGCGACAGAGACTAACTAATAAGAATAAATAGTTGCGCCAGCGTGTTCAAAAGAAAGCATTTTTTTTATAAGAAAACTTTCGTTTTTAGCAATTCGCGTACATCGCTACAATTCATATAAAATTAACCACATCAGATTACAAATCGGAAAAATCTCTGCATTGTAGATGCTTTAATAATAACATGAGTGACAATTGTGATAACAATTGTGCTGTAGGGATATGAATTTAGAGTAGGTCTGATGCCCATCGGATCTACTTTGGTTCGATAGGTGTGATGACCATCTGATCTGCATTAAGATTCATGCGCTCCGCATTAAATCCGTGCGGGTTTGTTTCAATTTCCGTGCACACAAATTTTAATACTAATTGTACGGTGTTGAAGCCGAATGGACTTAAAAGTAGGTCCGTTGCCCATAATGTGATATGTGGATCAAGAAAAGACATTAAAAAAATTACTATAATGGACTTAAATTTAATAAAAAAATAATATCCAACAACATATATTTAGAACAAAACTATTTAAAAAAAAATATTTAGAACAAAACATAAATTTTACTTATTAAATAAATATTTCAGAAACAAACTATAGATTTGTATTAAAAATATAAAAAAGTTACATCTAAAATTATAACATTTTTAAACAATAGTGACTTATTTGTCTCACAACCCCTCTAAAATTATAACATGTTTAATGGGCATTAGACCAAAATCAATCAGATGTTCGGTCAAAGCCGTTTGATTTGCACTAAGATTTGTATGATTTTGGTCCAATGCTTGATCGAAGCTGCCTGATTCGCTTTATGATTCGTACGTACTACTTCAAAATCCGTATGAATCAAGTTTGCATGAATCTTAAGGCGAATCAGACAGCTTCAACATGACATCGAACCGATTTTGATCCAATACCCCCTTCTGAGTCCGTATCC